>JANRMT010062857.1:9307413-9418437 GCA_026402145.1 Polypterus bichir lapradei | reverse complement strand
ATTGGCTAACTAAAAAGATTACAATATGCAAGCTTTCGAGGCAACTCGAAAGCAACTCCCACATCTTGCCTGAAGAAGGGGCCTGAGTTGCCTCGAAAGCTTGCATATTGTAATCTTTTTAGTTAGCCAATAAAAGGTGTCATTTTGCTTGGCTCTTCTCTACATGTGTATATGTATAGATATGTATATATATATGTTTGTGTGTGTGTGTAAATATATATATATATATATATATGTATATGTGTGTGTGTGTATATGTATATATGTAGATATGTATGTATATGTATATATATGTTTATATATGTGTGTGTGTATGTATATATATATGTATTTGTGTGTTGTGGTGGATTGCCGGCATTTTACTCCGGCCCTCACCCCCAGGCCGCCAGGAGGAGCTCTCCTGACAGCATGATCATGCCCCGAGTTCCAGCAGGGCATCATGGACTATGTAGTGTTTGTACACAGCCCTGCTGGATACCTTGCGTCACGGTCACGTGACAAGAAGAAACGACGTGCTCCCGGGTTGAAGAAAAGGACTATTTACCCTGACCCAGAATAAATAAGGACTTGTGGACTGTTGGGCAGGAACACCTCCGGGTCAGGGAGTATAAAAGGATCATGGGAACTCCCAGACAATGAGCTGAGTTGGGAGGCAGGGTGGCTAAGCGTCTGGGAGATTGGAGGATTGGATTATTGTATTGTTTTGTTTATTGAGTATTTGGGAGTGGAAGGTGCTTTGTGCACTTATTATTATAATAAATCAATTATTTGGACTTTTATCTGGTGTCTGACGTGTGGTCTGAGGGTACAAGGGTGCGAGCAAACACTTAATCTGTCACAGTGTATATATGTGTGTGTATGTATGTATGTATGTATATTTGTATATATGTAGATATGTATATATATATATATATATATATATATATGTATATATATGTGGATGTATGTGTATATATGTATATATATATATATATATATATATATGTATGTATATATGTGTGTGTGTATATATATATGTGTATATGTCTATATGTGTATATGTATATATGTATGGATATGTATATATATATATATGTTTCACTCACTCACTCATCACTAATTCTCCAACTTCCCATGTAGGTAGAAGGCTGAAATTTGGCAGGCTTATTCCTTACAGCTTACTTACAAAAGTTAAGCAGGTTTCATTTCGAAATTCTACACGTAACGGTCATAACAGTTGATAACGGTCAACAACGTCCGCCATGTTGAACTTTCTTATTTATGGCCCCATCTTCACGAAATTTGGTAGGCGGCTTCCCTGCGCTAACCGAAACCGATGTACGTACTTATTTCAATGGTATGACGCCACTGTCGGCCGCCATATTGAACTTTCCAACGTCATTAATACTCCAACTTCCCGTGTAAGTAGAAGGCTGAAATTTGGCAGGCTCATTCCTTACAGCTTACTTACAAAAGTTAAGCAGGTTTCATTTCGAAATTCTATGCATAACGGTCATAACGGTCAACAACGTCCGCCATGTTGAACTTTCTTATTTATGGCCCCATCTTCACGAAATTTGGTAGGCAGCTCCCAGAGCTAACCAAAACCAATGTGCGTACTTATTTCAGTGGTATGACGCCACTGTCAGACGCCATATTGAACTGTCCAATGTCACTAATTCTCCAACTTCCCATGTAGGTAGAAGGCTGAAATTTGGCAGGCTCATTCCTTACAGCTTACATACAAAAGTTAAACAGGTTTAATTTCGAAATTCTACGCGTAATGGTCATAACGGTCAACAACGTCCGCCATGTTGAACTTTCTCATTTATGGCCCCATCTTCATGAAATTTGGTAGGTGGCTTCCCTGCGCTAACCGAAACCAATGTACGTACTTATTTCAGTGGTATGATGCCACTGTCGGCCGCCATATTGAACTTTCCAATGTCATTAATTCTCCAACTTCCCATGTAGGTAGAAGGCTGAAATTTGGCAGGCTCATTCCTTACAGCTTACTTACAAAAGTTGAGCAGGTTTCATTTTGAAATTCTACGCATAACGGTCATAACGGTCGACAACGTCCGCCATGTTGAACTTTCTTATTTATGGCCCCATCTTCACGAAATTTGGTAGGCGGCTTCCCTGCGCTAACCGAAACCAATGTACGTACTTATTACAGTGGTATGATGCCTCTGTCGGACGCCATATTGAACTTTTCAACAGTCTTTGTTACTTATGGGCCCATCTTCAAGAAATTTGGTACATGGGTTCCCAACGCTAACTGAATCCTACTTACGTACATATATACGTCCATAGCCTGCAGCTCGGTCACCGTGTGAGGCAGCATTGGGTCCCCCATCCCAACGCCTCCCACGTTGTTGGCTGCCTGCCTATATAAGGCCATCCGTCGCTCCGGTCTCTACATTCCCTTCCTTGCTTCGCCACGGGATTCACGTTTCCCTACTGATAACTACAGCCTTTTTATTTAATCCACGGCTTCTCCGCTGTTTTATTTTTCGTTTATGATGATTATATGTATTGTGTAGGTATTTTAGACTTACTTTACATTGCTCAGGTACCCATTTCCTTTATCATTCCAACCGTACCCCCATTACCATGTCTATCGAGGTGATCACCATCGATCAAAGAACTGTCACTTACCGAGTGGTTTCCATGCCCGGAGATGGCACCTACCTTTTCCATTCTCTTTGTCACATATTGCACGGCCATATCAGGCTGACTCTTGATATCTAGAGGCACATTGTGTCTTATGTATTGAATGACTGGGACAGGTTCAAGGTGTGGACTGATGACGGTACAGGAGATAATTATACTACACAGGAGCACTATAAGAGTGAAATGCTTAAGCCCTTCAGCTATGGTTCTGCATGCGAGTTGATGGCTGCCGCTGAATTGTTCGGTTGTCGCTTTCAAGTGTACCGAAATGGCCAAATATTTTACACCTTTTGACAACCGCCAATACCTCTTAAACATCTTAGATTCACAGGTGACGATTTCAGTAGTGGACACTTTGATGTTTATGAATGTTTAAACTCTCAAAAGCTGGATGTGAAGTTATTGATGAAACCGGTTGTATGCTTACAACGCTTGACAGATGCCGAATGTCACTTCAACACAAGTCCTGCAAATACTGTCGTAATTGAAACAAACCATGAAACTGAAACCGATTATGACAGCAGCAATCCAAGCTGTGAGATTTGAAAAAGATTACTGTTCACATAGCCAACTGTACGTTGCATGCTCAAGAGTAAGCTCAGCACACAGCTTGGTCATATTACAACCAGAGGGCCGAACTGACAATGTGGTATACAAAGAGATCCTTAACAAATAATTATTGGCATATTTTCCCTCAGTTTAAAAAGGTTTAATTTTCTTCTTAATAAAAATTTTAATGCAGTACTTTGCTGCTGCGAAGCGCTGGTATTTTTCTAGTAAATTTTAAAATAGATTGTCTACACATGCCATTCAAAACACTTTCCTTCTGGTCTTTCTAGCATTTTACGTGTTAAGTTTTAGATTTTGCCATCTTTACTGCTTTTTTCAAATAAAAACAGTTGAGAATATAAATATCTGCAAGTATGTGTTTGAAAATAGTTTGTGAAATGCTCAATAGTTTCTTGATAAAAATTCATTATATGACTGAATTGAAAACCTGTCATGTCTAATAGGTGATAACCTGTCAGTCACAAGTCTCCTACATTTAAATGTTTTACATCTGTTAAGTGATGTTGGTGTAATTTATACATTTCCACCATAAGGCCTTTTTATACTTCTTGGTGTAGGTGCAACATTGATGCATCCACTGATTAAAATATTACCAATTTCTTGCATGCTTTTATAGCAGACATTCTTTTTAAATAAAGGAGATTTGTAGTAGCTTGTGCTGAGTAAAATAATTTGCGCAAAACTGAATTTTCAGTGTAAAGTGGAGAATTCATTTATAAATAACTTAACAAGACAAATTGTCTCACAACTAGTGAAATTCACCCCATCACATATATTTTAATCTCCTCTGCAACCTTTATGTAAATAGTCTCCACTGCTAAAATGCAGTGACCTGGGTGAGTGGCTGGGTTTGAGTCTACAGAAGGATCATGAGGTGGGGAAGGAGAGTACAGATAGTGTTAATTCTCACTCAAAATATGTGATTTAAAGCAGAAGGCAGGCATGCATGAGGCAGATGAAAGTATGCGAAGCCACAGTGAAGGAGCTTTGGAAGATCAGGAAAATGGTAGCTGCACTGGAATGTAGCTGAGGAAGGAAGCAGCTGTTTTGGCCAAAGAATAAACTTTAGGAAGCGATATTTAATGCTTTCCACCCCAAACAACTTTAACCCCCCTCAAAACAACTTTTACTGAGTTTTACACTTCTCAGTTACAAAAGTGCTTGCAAAATTAATTTTAGGGGTAATTTTGAGAAACCATATGTGAATCTAATAATAGGACACAGCAACATGAGATATGTACTGTGATCAACAGGGTACACACCAGCCACCCAACCCCAACACAACATAAGTTTTTACAACACACACGTTTTATTTTCCAGGGGAAACGTTTGTCTCTCAATCCTCCTACAGCACAGTACCATAGACAGTACACAGCACTTTCTTTTCTTTTCCTTTCTTTTCTTTTCTCTTTCTTCTTCGTCTCCTTTCTGCCTCCACTGGAAATGCTTTGCCACCTCTTCCTCCCAACTCTGGCTCTCTGAGTGATTTATGCTGTACCTGGGAGCATTTCAGGTGGCTCATCAGTGTTATCTGGGACTGCTCTCAGGTGTGGTGGAAACTCAAAGTACGGCTCTGCAGCTCCCCTGATGCCTTATTCACCCCAACAGGGATTTAGTGAACTCCAACTCCCACTGTGCCCTTCAAGAATCCATGGAGGCACAGTAACCCAGGGGGGCTGCACTGTAGCACTCAGGGGAGAAAGTGTCCTGTGCACATCTGCTCCCTTGGTCCTTCCTGTATATTGTCCTCATGGCTGGGAAAAGGCCCGTGGCTGTTCATCACAGTGCATAATAATATACCTACACTGTACACTCCTACATGCCACTATGTCCAGAAAAGTGCTGCTAAGAGGAAGTAGGCCCAATCACAAAACAACAGACCTTGCACACTGGGAGAAATCAAAGAAGATTCTCTTATAATGCTGGAGAGAATGCAGTGTAGCAGAGTGCATGACCCCGCATTTGTTGAAAGTGTACTTTTATGAAGAAAAGAAGTTCCTTACCTTCCATTTCACTCACATTCCAGTCCTACTATCCTGTTTCTACTGCTAAGGTCTACCTGATCATGATGTGCCTTGCACATGTCTCTCATCCATATGGCTTCTCACTGAATTACCCTTCGCCTTGTAGATGATGACCCCACATGAAAACTCCAGATTCCTCATACATGGGCTAACTTTAATCTTTTTTTAAATTAAATTCTTGGTTATACCATAGAAGTTATTTTTTGAGTTGTTGCTTGTCTGATTCACCCTTTTAAACCAAAGGCAACCTTACCAGTAGTACAAGCAAATGGAAAATATAGAGCTACGGATTTTTCGTGCAGGTAAGACTTTCTTCTCCAAAAAAGTTACAATTATATGAAAGGTGGTAGTAAGAAAATATGGCTGGGAAAATTATAATATTTATCAAGAAAGTAAAGTAGGATTCAACATTACATAGATTTGTGCAGGCATAAGCAACTTTCACCAATACTATATTAACATTCCAGACTGAACCTCCCCTGTAAAGTGAGGGATAAATAAAAACTCCCAACCTTTTTATCACAGCCTCATTTGCCTTTAAAAAGATTATCCTTCTAGGCATGTTAGTTGATTTCTTTTGGAATTACCCATATTTTACTCATGAATGACTTTGTACTTTTGAAAAACAAAAAAATGTGCATTTGTGTCTATATTTGAGCATATGTGGGAAAATGTGAGAGTTCAAATTTGCTGATGAGTAATTGATTAGACAATGGTATGATGTTGGCAAATACTACTTGCTCCCACATTATTAATCATTAAATACAGATTAACAAAAGCTTTAGCATAAAAAGCAAACTTTTTTGTTCTTTTCTACTCATTAAAATGCAAAATATAAACATATTTCATGTATTTGCCTAATTTACGAAAACATAAAATTTAAAAGACAATATAATAAATAAAAAAAAATGTGCACCATTATGCTTATGATGACACATTGTAGTAGATTTCAATTATGAATGTTAAATAAAGAAGACTAGTGATACTTGTACTGTATGCATTCTATGAAAATATTTTAAAGAACTGGTCTTTAAAATATCTGGTAATATACAGAGCATATAAAAAGTATTTACCCTATTGGAAGTTCTCACATTTTATTATTATACAACTTTGAGTCACAGTGGATTTAGTTTGACTGTTCTGAAACTGATCAGCAGAAAAAGACAATTTAATGTCAGCGTTAAAACAAATCTCTGCAGATAGGTGTAAATTACTTATTTACAAGTATTCAAGCCCTGAGTCTGTATTCCCAGGTCTCTCTCCCTCATCTTTGCACATCTGGACACAGCACTTTGTCCCCATTCATCCCCACAGCCTGATACTGCCACCACCAGGTTTCAAGATGGGCATGGTATGTTTTTGTTTAAACATGGTGTTTTGTCTGATTGGGCTCTGAGGCTAGGGATCTGCACTGGCAATCGGATGTTTGCAGGTTTGACTCCCATAAAACACCAGAAGTGACTCTACTAAATTGGGCCCTTGAGCAAGGCCCTTAACCAGCAATTGCTTATTCCTGGGTGTGACGTTAGTCTGCATCCAATTCTTCAAGCAGGTCCTCCAAGTTACAGGAAAAACCTCAGGGTTTGGTTAGATTGGCACTCCAGCCACTGTAAAAAACCTCACACTGTTCCAGTGTGGTGCTGAGGTGTCACTCGGTGTACTTGGGTCCCAATCCAGGAGGTTTACTGTACTGTACTGTTATATGTAAATAGTCTTAAGCAACTGGTTAAGTGATTAGTAAACAATACAAAAAGGAAAATGAACCAGAGAGCATTCTAGTGCTAAGGTGAAATTCCCAGTACATTTTAGTAGTAAGTTCAAATTTCCAGAACATTCTAGTATTAAGTAGACGTTTCTAGAATATTTCAGTAATAAGTAAGAATTTCTGTTATAGCACATTGTGATGGAAGGCTAGCAGTTCCTCCCAGCCTGGAAGCACCTAGAGGGAAAAGATGGGAGAAGGTAGCTACTTATGGGCACTGCCTCCCCCAAGACGTTAGATGGTAGCTTCCCTGGAATATAGCAGTGCCTCGGATTCCAATATGGCATCCTGGGACTTGGAGTTCATTATCTCAGCCCTGTTGGGTGCTGTGGGTGCCGCCAGGGGGAGCAATGCTATGGAAGGACTGGGGGAGATGTGCTTCCCTTATAGCCCGGAAGTACTTCCGGGTCATGAGGACGGAAGCTCTGAAGTACTTCCAGGCTGAAGAAAAAGCAAGTTCTCCATCTGAACTGGAAGTGCTAGCAAGTCATGTGGATGGAAAGACAGAAAGACTTCCAGGTCAAGGACTGCTGGAGACCCAGCAAGCGAGCCGAGGCGGGAGGTGTGGAGGAGAGAATATTTGATTATTATTATTGTATTATTGTGTATTCACTTGCCTGTTTATTGTGGCTGGGGTGCTTTGGGGGCACTGCTTAGAAGAAGAAGAATTAAAATACTTCTGAGTGCTTTTATCCTGTGTTCTGAGTGTCTGTCTGTTGGGTTTAAGGGGCAACATCGACCCCTAGCGTCTTACAACATTTAGATCACTGAGTCTTAGCAGAAACAAAGAAAAATACAGTATCCTCTTTAATAAAACCCCTGTGTGCGTCCAGGTGTCCGTGTGTGTGTGTCTTCTGGTAAAGTGCGCATGCGCAGGGCCACACGGCACGTGTTCAGTCTCCCTGTGTGTGCAGAGAGAGATACACACAGGTGCGTGCGCGCGAGACAGATAGACAGACACGCACAGGCACGCGCAAGACAGACACACACACACACAGGCGTGCGCGAGACAAACACACACATACACAGGCGCGCGCGCGACAGACACACACGCACGTGCAAGACACACACACATGCAGGCACGCGCGCGCAACAGACACACATACACACAGAGGCGCGAGAGAGACAGACACACACACACACACACGAGACAGACACACACATGAGACAGACACACACAGGCGCGAGAGAGACACACACACACAGACAGACTGACACAGATCTGCGCGCTTAAGAGAGACACACACACACGCGAGAGACACACACACAGGTGCGCGCATGCATTGTGGCAATGTTTGTTTTCTTGATTGTTTATTAAATTATGGATTTTTCAAATGTTCTTTTTTTCCCTGCGCTTAAAACTCATTAAAAAAAATGTTTTTAGCGAGCAGGTCGTAAGGCTATAGCGCGAACTCTTGCAGTGTTAGTTTTCTCTGTTGTTCAAGGTTTTCTTAGTGTTATTCAATGTTTTTACATTTAGTTTACTATTATGCTGTGCATTCAATGGTATAATTAACTATATTTGTGCTTAAAAACTTAAAAAAATATATATTTACATACAGTTCATACGGTCTGGAACGGATTAATTGTATTTACATACAATCCAAATCGGGTTACAACCAGAGTTTTAGAATGAATTATGGTCGTGAACCGAGGTTCCACTGTATTACTGTCAGACAAACTTACAGGCATTTTATGGAAATACAAACCAGTATTACTGAGAGAGAAAATTAAAGGCACACAATACAGTGACAAATATTACAGCCACATACAAGGTCCCTCGCCGTTTAATATAGACTGTTCCTACTAATGTTTATGCACTACTGTTCTAATGCCCATTATTGTAACGGGCTTAATGTCTAGTTTGTATATAATTGTATTGTATGTAAAGAATAAAAATCCAATCAAAAACAAATCCAATAATACGTTCTGAGGGCAGTCAATGAAACTTAGCACTCAACACTCCCCCAACACAAAGAGCTACATGACAAAAGAGTGCCTTCTAAAGTAGTTCTTTAAAGGGAATTATACAGCCAATAAAACAGAAAGGTTTAGTACCAGTGTACTTACTTTCAAAATTACATTAAAGAATTCTTGCCAAATTCTTAACAGAAGCTTGTAAAAAGAATATGATCCTTTCTAATTTGAGATAAAATATAAAATAATTTTCCCATTTTAACTTAGCTGGGAGAATGAATATCATCAGAGTGAATATCCTGCCAAAGCTCCTGTATCTCTGTCAGAGTATCTCTATATATTAGCAAATCCTTCTTAAAGAAGTTAAACTCAACCTTATTAATCTGGAATTCAAAATGACCACATATCAAAAAGACAGCTCTACAGAGATCTAAAGCAGAAGGAAGTTTGGCACTGCCTAACATCAGGTTATTACTGTGCTACAAAGATTTGTAAACGTAACATTGGCAAGAGGCAGAAGTCCACTAAAGTGCAGCGGCTTGGTTAGTGATTGTACTGAGATTAAAATAATGCTTTATACGTTATGTGGCAATAAGACTTTTTTACTATTATCATTATAGTTTATGATTATTATTTATCCTGTGTGATGTATTAATATAGTAGGGATTAGATAAGAAGCAGTTTTAAGTCGAGCGAATAGCTTATAGGCACAGGTAATCATTTACCAGAAAAAAGCAGATGAATAGGTTAAGGGACTGTATGCACATCAGCATAAGGATATTAGGATATATAATACCAAAAAGATTTTTCAAGGTTTAAGCTTAAGGTGAACCAGTGTGTATAGGCTTGTAGAAGATTAAAGATAAATGATGGATACCTTTTTCAGTTAGCTTATCATTGTATTAGCTATGTAGTAATGTTTGATGCAAATAATATGCCATTACTAAGTTATTATGTATTCAAGCTTAAGCATGATTCAACTTTTGCTTTGTTTCTGCAGTTCTTATGCAAGAAGCCAACAAATTTCTGTATTAAAGACAGAGTGTAAAAGCATTTCAGGTTCTTTAGGATCTTTGTTTGATAGTGGTTGGACTCTTTGGTTTTCCTAACATAAAGCTTGCTGTATAATTCTTCTGAAGATTCTTCAGGTTCTCTCTGCTTCTGAAACTCGCCACCATCAAAGGCTCGTCTGTTCTTCTGCTTCTTGTCACCTTCAACACTCAATGACTCTGTAAATGCTCAAGGCACACTACCTGATATGAAGCTTGCTGTGTGAACTTGATTTAAATCACTAAGATTGTGTGTTTTTTATCCATTTTAACATTTACCATTTGATATGCTTGGTTTCTCTGCAAATCAACTTGAGTTTAAATGAAATAAGGTTTGTTATTATCTCACTGAACCTGCTTTGGTTCTTACTGACAATGGCAATCACTGAAAGGTTAGGGGATATACCTCTGTGTAACCCAGATCCTGTTACGATGACAGAGAGAAGTCGGTGTTAGTCATTTCACTGATATCAGACTGTAAACTCTGGTCCTAGCAGCATACAGCCTGCAGTGTTGTTAAGGTATCCAGGGGTAAGCATTACATGTAGAAAAAGGTTAGTAAACCAAGGAATGGGACTGGGGAAATTCTTCCATCCATCCGCTATATTCTAACTACAGGGTCACAGGGGTCTGCTGGAGCCAATCGCAGCCAACACAGGGCGCAAGGCAGGAAACAAACCCTGGGCAGGGCGCCAGCCCACCACAGGGCACGCACACACACCAAGCTCACAGTAGGGACAATTTAGGATCACCAATGCACCTAACCTGCATGTCTTTGGAAGGAAACCGGAGTACCCGGAGGAAACCCACACAGACACACGGAGAACATGCAAACTCCATGCAGGGTGGACCTGGGAAGCGAACCCGGGTCTCCTAACTCCGAGGCAGCAGCGCTACCCACTGCACCACCATGCCGCCTAGGGCAATTCTCTTTTTTTTTTTTTAATTTTATTAATTTTATTGTAATCATTTCATACAAATAGATCAATTTTTACAAAAAAAAAAAAAATAGAATGAAAACAAATTAACTCCCACCCCTAAGAAAGAGAGCATGGCCAATGGAGTAAAACGTAAAGCTTGTAAATATACCTAAATTGATTAGTTTAAAAGAGCAACAGAGATGAACGGAGAAGAAAAAGAAATGCAGAAAGAATTGCTTCCTCTGTGCTTTAAAAGCCTATTCTAAAATTTTATTGATTAGATCCTTCCAGGTTTTGAAAAAATTCTGTACCGATCCTCTAACTGAGAATTTGATTTTTTCCAATTTCAAATAGTATAAAACATTGGTTTCTCACTGACTTAAAAGAGAATGAGAGTTAGGATTCTTCCAGTTTAGCAAAATAAGTCTGCGTGCCAAAAGTGTAGTGAATGCAATCACAGTTTGTTTGTCCTTCTCCACTTTAAACACATCTGGAAGAACACCAAACACAGCTGTTAATGGGTTAGGAGGGATTGTGAGACCAAGGCTGTCTGAAAGGCACTTAAAAATTTTGGTCCAAAATGATGTTAATTTGGTGCAGGCCCAAAACATGTGACCCAGTGAAGCTGGGACTTGATTGCAGCGTTCGCAGGTTGGATCTTGACCTTGGGAACATTTTGGACAGTTTTAAGCGAGACAGATGTGCTCGATATATAATTTTGAGTTGAATAATTGTATGCTTTGCGCATATGGAGCTCGAGTGAATTCTCTGCATTGCTACCTTCCACTCCTTTTCTGATATATTGATTAAGAGATCTTTTTCCCATTGTCCTCTTGGATCTTTGAAAGGGAAGGACTGTAAAATAATTTAATATATTGCAGAGATGGTGTCTGAGTCCTTGAAATTGAGCAATATTTTTTCCAGCATGGAGGAGGGTGCAAGATGAGGAAAATCAGGCAGGTTCTGTTTAACAAAGTTCCTAATTTGAAGATAGTGAAAGAAATGTGTAGCTGGAAAGTTAAATTTGGATTGTAATTGTTCATAGGATGCAAAGATGTTGTCTACATAAAGATCTCTAAGCAATTTAATCCCAAATCTTTTCCAGATATTAAAAACTGCATATGTTTGCGAGGGTTGAAAGACGTTGTTCTCTTGCAGTGGTGCCACAGATAAAAGATTCTCCATCTTAAAATGCTTTCTACATTGGTTCCATATTCTGAGTGAGTGAAGCACAATTAGGTTATTAGTATATTGGCGATAACTTACATTTGTTGGGGAACAGAGCAGGGAATATAAAGAAGTACTGCAGGATTTTACTTCTATTGTGGACCAAGCCTGTGTATGTTCATCTATTTGTGTCCAGGTTTTTATAGCTTGCATGTTTGCTGTTTGCTGCCCAGCTGCCCAGGTTACTGGGATTGCATTGCGACCTTCTTGCTTATGGATTTGTTGAGCTAAAATCTTATTAGCTTTCTCTCCATTTTCATAGTAATGATGTCTTGATTTATAAATTAGTTGTTCAGTTTCTTTGGTTGTCAAGAGGTTGAGTTCTGAATGCAAAGCCTGCCTTCTCCTATGTAGAGCCTCACTTGGACGCCTGGCATGTTCTTCATCTATTTTAGTGATTTCGCTTCTTACCTCTGATACTTTCTTGGTTTCTAATTTATTCCTGAGGGAGAGATACAAAATAATCTGTCCTCTTAAGAAGGCCTTAAGAGTTTCCCAGAGTATTCCTGCAGACACCTCTGAGGATCTATTTGTCTCTAAGAAGAAGCTGATTTGTTTGGATATAAATTCTGTACAGTTCTTGTCTGCTAATAGAAGCGGGTTAAGACGCCATCTGCGAGGTGAGTGTGTGGGGCATAATGATTTTAGCTCCAAGATCAGAGGTGCATGGTCGGAAAAATAATAATAGCGTCATACTTGCAAGATTTAATCGTAGGCAAGAAATTATTATCTATAAAGAAATAATCAATTCTTGAGTAGGAATGATGTACTGGTGAGTAGAAAGAATATGTTCTTGAGTTTGGGTTTAGAAACCTCCAGGGATCTGATAAGTTGTGGTCAGTTAAAAACTGTGTAATTGTCTTTGCAGTGTTAGATGTCATCCCCCCTGTGACAGGAGTCCTATCTAAGAGTAGGTTTAAAACACAATTAAAGTCCTCCGCCATTATAATTTTATGAGTGTTCACATTGGGAATGGATGCAAATACATTTTGCATGAATTCCTTATCATCGACGTTAGGAGCATAAACATTTATCAAAATCACTTTACAATTAAATAAGTTGTCCATGACAATCACATATCTCCCTTCAGGATCAGATACTACATCTGATGCTACAAATAAGACTGTTCTATGTATGAGAATTTCCACTCCTCTAGTTTTCTTTGTAAAGCTAGAATGGAACATTTGGCCAGTACAGTCCCTTTGCAGCTGGAACTGATCCTTGCTTAGTAAGTGGGTCTCCTGTAAAAATGCTATTTTAGCATTTAAACCTGTTAGGTGAGAGAATACTTTCTTTCTCTTTAATTCGTGATTCAAGCCTTTAACATTCCAGCTCACAAAGTTAACTGTCCCATCAGGGAGACATTGATTCTGAATTTTTGATGTCATTTTATAGTCTTAACTGGAAGTGAGACAGCTTTAACCTTAATTTCCAATTTCCCCACGAGCTATTGCCATGCAACCTATTGTTACGTTGATAGTTGTAATTATAAGGGTTAAAAGGATAGATTAGATAGACTTAGACTTCACAGAGTCCCGGTCCTCTGACATACCTAGAGACAGAGCACGTCCAAAACAAAACAATCCACCCAGCAGCGGCATTTGAGGATTAAAAGTAGAGATATCTATTGCCAATAAAGTCTAAATACTACAGTATATGCCTAAATATAATCATTAACAAGCTATAAGCATAAAATATAATCTTCAGCAATCTTAAAGTATTAAGATAATAAAACCCAGGGAATGGTGTTAAAAAGTGGTCCAGGATAAGCATAGTAAATCCAAATGCAATAATAACAGTAACAATTAACCAAGGGTATGATGTTAAACGGTCTCCTTTAGGGCAGTAAAAAAAAAAAAATTATTAATTTCTTCCACACGCACGTCTATAACTGTAAGTAAAACATAAGCAGAAAGCGTCCGAGTAATGAAAAGGATGTATAATTATAATACCCGTATCATTACAAGTGGATCAGATAGCAGGTGATATCTACAGTACTTGCCATGCCATGACAGGATGCGACTCACTATTGTGTTTCAAAAAGGTGTCAGGATCAGCTTCCTTAATTCCTTTTCTGCTTCCTCCTTGCTGGAGAAAACGTGGTATTGGCCTTGAAAATCCACTTTCGGTTTGGCAGGATACAAGAGGCTGTATTTGATATTGGCTTGCCTTAACCGCTGTTTAATGTTGTAGAAGGCTGCACGTTTAGCAGCTGTTGCAGGAGAGAAATCCGGTTAAATACAAATGTGGTTATTTTCAAATATAATCTCTTGCTTGTGTCTGAGAAGTGCCATCACATCTAGCTTGCATAGTAATCTCTCGAAGCGGACAATAAAAGACCTAGGTCTAAAGCTATTTGATCCGCGTATGCTATAAGCTGCTGCAATCTCGGTATCTGATTTAAAATCTTCTCCAGTTAATTTAGAGAATAGTTTAGCTGCAAATTTCACTGGGTTTGGACTTTCACGATTCTCAGGTAGACCTTCGATTCTAATATTATTCCTTCTGCATCCATCTTCCACAGCAGCAAGTCTGTCTCAGAGTTTCTTGCATTCAGAATTCACAGCTGTAGCTTTTCCATCGGCGTTAGATGCCAATTGTTCCGCTGTTTCAATTCGGGCTGTGAATGTCTGCTTAACGTCATCCAGCTGGTCAGCAAGTTTCTTCAGTTTAGATGTATTTTATTGGATGTGTTCCTCAATTTTTCCCAGCATACCTTTAAAGGTCGCGTCATAACGATTGTATAGACGCATTTCCAGGTCTTTATTATCTTTCTTCATATTTTTCTGAATATCTTTTTTAAGCTCACCTATGGCCGTGTCCGATGTTGTGATCATTTCCTTCAGTTCGGAGAAATCGTTTCGGCTTTTGTGCTCCGTAGGTGGAGTGGCAACCCTGGTTACAGCCGATGTTTCAGGCTCGTGAGGAATGAATGAAAGCACGGACGGCAAGGCTATTTCTGGCTTCAAATGATCTACAGGAATCGGCGAGCTTTCGTGACCTGCATCACTTGCACCTTCACTCCCATTTTCGCTCTTGACTGGACAATTTGCAGTGGAGTGGGGTCCTGGGAAGTCTGTGCATTCGCCTGCCTGTTCCAGGTCAGTCTCTGGAAGGCTGTACCTTGCACTTGGGCTTAGTGTCTGTCTAGTCTTGGATGTAGCTTTAAGTTTCCTTTCCGGGTCTTTCTGACCCCCTTTCTTGTTACTCATGTTTATATATTGTAGTGGAAACCCCTCGGGTCGGGTAAATACAGGATACCTCAAAATAATAAGAAATAAGTGAAAAAAATAAAGCCGCTGCTAACGGAGCTCCGCTTCAGACATCCATCTCCCGCAACGGACGAGACCAACTCCAATTCTTCTTATTTAACAATAAAAAAGAACCTAGGAGGCGAGTACAGGGTTGGCAACGGAAAAGTGGCCCGCCTCCAATAGCCACGTTCTTTGGAGGAGGCTGTAGCCACTTCACGACCAGAAAATTGGCATTTAGTGCGCTGTGTCAGAAAACGAATAGTGGGCCGAATTTTCTTTCAATCAAATGTGAATACTGTGGTTTACCTGGACATCTTTGAACAATTTTATGACCAACTAACACCAGAAATAAAAACTGTATTGCTTTTTTCAACAAGTTGAGGCAAAATGCCACACCTCACATGACTCACTGGCACGGGTTCATGAACTGTTTACAGAGGAGCAAACTGTGAGCAAGGGATTATGGCCACCAGGTTCCCTGGACTTGTCCACATGCGATTTTTATCTGTGGGGAAATTTTAAGCAGAAAGTGTACACCAGCAATCCGCATACCCTGGATGAACTCAAGGAAAACATCACGAATACTATCCGCAGCATTACTGTATCAGCCAGCATTCTTTGACATGCCCAAAGGTGCATAGACATGAATGAGAACCACTTTCAGCATCTGTTGTAACTTGTGGGTAAGTGAATAAAAACAATCCACTTGCTTGTTCATTTTGTAATACTATCGTCGGAGGTGGGCTACTTTTCCATGGCCCACCCTGTAAAATACTTTTCTTGGACACTTTTATGATAAATCAGCAATGGAAAGCAAATCTTTTTCAAAGTCCACTCTGTATGATTTGCTCTGTGCTCCAGTCAATGTGAATGTTTGTCAGTTTACCGGAACTCCTGGTAAATTGACTGTTAATTAAAAAATGTATAACCAATACAGGAAAGACAGAGAAGCTCTCATCTATACTTGAAAATCAGTTATTTCAGCCTACCTCAACCTATGCAGTATTCAATCTATTGAAGTCATAAGGTATTATGACATTTAGAGATCTGTATATACTGTAGATAATGCATTTGTGTCCTTTGAACTGTTATACTCCATATTTAATCATCCAGGGATACACTTCTTCTTTTATTTACAAGTTCAAAAAAAGCAACCTACCCTACTTCCCTCATCTTCTATCTGTATCTGTCTCTGAGGTCATACGTGCTTGTTTGGATTTAGAGGCAGACATTATCTCCAGTGTATATCAACAAATGTCAAGGAATCTACCCTTTGGTGATCTTAGACAATGACAGTAAAGGGATCTTTCTATTAATATTGTAAAATAGGAATGGAATTCATCCATTCACAAAATATATTCTAGGTCAATAAATGTCAACTATTCCATAAATCGGCTAAAATCATTGACATATATCTTGTCTAAAATTGTCTTATATAAGCCAAGGGCAAAATTACACTTACGAGAGATGTCATCAGGTGCTTGCATCACTAGATCACATATTCTGGGAATTTTCTGCATGCAATCCACCGTGGAAAAATGTCCATATGGTGTACCTCTTTGTCCTTGCTTCTTTCAATAGCTGCACATTTTGAAGCATTCAGTCTAAATTCTAAAAAAAAAAAAAAAACTCTAATCTCACCTTCAGATTTATTTGTTTTTCTGCAGTCTCAGTTTGGTATTTGGTATGAAAGGAACTTGTTTTACAGTTGAAAAATCATACTTGATTTTTCAGTATTGTGTGTGTTTATGTACAGTATGTCTCCAAAGCAAATTAAAGCATAATTAACAGTGACGTACGTATTGATAGTGCTTTGTTCTTCTTCTTCTTTTCATTTTTTTATGAATCCTACACATATAGAGATATGCTTACAAATATACGCATGCAGGTGCAGATCCTTCCAAATTCACCTTCAGAAGACACTCATTAGCATTATGGGAGCTCTTTTTAAGCTGCTATCCACTATTTGCTCAAACAGCTGTGCATCATTAATGGCAGGGTGTCACAAATTATCAAGGAACAGATGAGTTAAGCAGGGCGGCATGCACACCAAAGCCGGCAGCACCCACAGAGCAAGGAGTACATGTGACACAGTTCGTCATCTCCAAATTATGAGATTTCAGAGTGGAAGTCTATCTCATTAAACATATGGTTTGTAGTATGAATCTTGATCAGTGTGCAGATCAGTGTAAAAAAAGTGAAACAATAGTTGTTTGCTAAAAAGTTGATTATTTAAAAAACAAGTTGAAATCAGGAAGGTAATATGATGGACGGCCGGCATCCTTACCCAGCCAGGACAACTTCAAAATGGAAGGACAGGGGGAGATAGCATACACAAGGCATTATCCTCCCCAGATCGATATATGGTAGCCCCCTTGGGTTGCAGCAGTGCCTCGAATTCCCACATGGAATATTGGGAATTGGAGTTCTTTCCCTCAACCCTATGGGGTTCCGAGGGTGCCACCAGGAGGTGCTACAAGGAATGGAGAGCCCTACTTCATGGGTATTCCTCCTTACCCAGAAGTGCTTTTGGACCATGCATATGTGTACTTCTGGGTGGTAGATAAATGGAGCTGACTGCCTCAGTTCCAGGAGCCAGAAGCTTGCTGGGAGGAGCGGTGGATGCAGAGAGAGACAGAGAAGACACAGTTACAGAATGCTGATTTGTAACTGTGGCCGTGGCGTGGGAAACACTTGATAAAGAAGAGTTTCCCATGAAAAATGATATACTTTTGTCCAAGCCTGCTTGTGTTGGGTGTTTGGGGAGCTGGAGCACCCCCTGTCATCCACATTGGTCATTCAAAGAAAAGGCAAGATAGTCAGACAAAACTTTCCAACAAGTACAAAAGCAAAGCTGAATCCAAAAGCAGACCACTAAAAATACTTGGAACACTATGGCACAAGGAGGACTCAAAGTAGCAAAAAAGTGAGTGTGATATATAGATGATGATAGTAACACAGACAAACTAACAAAATACTCACACAAAGAACAATCCAAATTCCCTACATGCCCCCTGCCCCCCCCCACCCCCCATCTTGTGACTACTATGTCTCATGAATTGAGAGGTTCCACATGGTAAAAAAAGTGAGCCCTCCAAATATCAGCAAGGAAACAGGCCAGGATCTTCACTGGTCCTCTTCAGGTGGAGAAGGCCTCGAAAGTGGGAAAGTGGCAAAACAGCTAGTCCATCCATCCATCCATCCATCAGTCCATCCATCCATCCTCTTCCGCTTATCCGAGGTCAGATCGCGTGGGCAGCAGCTTGAGCAGAGATTCCCAGACTTCCCTCTCCTTCAGGGAGAATCCCGAGGCGTTCCCAGGCCAGCCGGGAAACATAGTCCCTCCAGCGTGTCCTGGGTCTTCCCGGTTGGACGTGCCCGGAACACCTCACCAGGGAGGTGTCCAGGAGGCATCCTGATCAGATGCCCGAGCCACCTCATCTGACTCCTCTCGATGCGGAGGAGTAGCGGCTCTACTCTGAGCCTCTCCCGGATGACTGAGCTTCTCACCCTATCTTTAAGGGAAAGCCCAGACACCCTGCGGAGGAAACTCATTTCAGCCGCTTGTATTTGCGATCTCGTTCTTTCGGTCACTACCCATAGCTAATGACCATAGGTGAGGGTAGGAACATAGATCGACTGGTAAATTGAGAGCTTTGCCTTGCCAAAACAACTAGTAACGTCTAAAAAAAAATGCAACAAAAGCCCCACAAGGAGAAGGATAACCGCAAAACCTTTAGCTTATATGAATCTTTATAAATCAATGATTTATTTGCAGAAAATAGAAAACTATAAGGAAAAGTTCAAATGATCAAACAGAGGCAACAACTGGGTTGTCTAAAAGGCAACCCAAAGTAAACAAAGTCCCATTAGGCAGTCCAGGAATTCAGAATCCTAGAAAGCAGATAAAACATTTAATTCAAACAGAAAAAAAAAAAATAATCACAAAACTCCAAAAATTGATGAATGGTTCCCAACTTCTAGGCTTCTCGGCTCACTGATATCGCCAAAGGGAGGACCCAAGAGTGGTAACATCAGGGTGGTTCCGCCTCTTGGAGCTATACTCACACTATGGCACATAACTATATTTAAAGAGACATTACACTGTTATATAATCACATATAAAATCAGCAGTAATAACAAAGACATAAAAGAGCACCTTGCACATTTTCAGACTACGGGCATTTGTAGTCATAACTGAGTGACAAGAGTGAGAGGTTGGAGGGACACAGACTCAAAAAGCTTCTTAAGAAAAACATAAAAGTATTTTATAATACAGTATGTGTGTCAATTCACAGTCTTCTATCAAGCAATAATTTATCAATGTGATCAGTCCTTCTGCTCGGACACAATCAAAAAGTAAAGATTCTTATTTTATAATTATGAGATGCCAAGTTAATAATTAACATGCATAATTACAATTCTAATTCTAAACCTCCCAAGCTTGCATATTCACCTCGAACGGATCCATGGTCCAATCACCTTTCCTGAACACTGTCCAGGCCCTCGCACAGCTTCTATTAACTCTTCTCTCACAGCTGACATAGAACCACCAACAGATGCATGTGTGCCTTGAAAGTCTCTTGTGCTCACACATACTGGGCCACCACCTCCACTCATGAAACACTCCCATGTAACTATCTGTCCTCTCACACTGGCACCCCACACTGCACCCTTGCACATATACGGCATCTTTTGCCAGCTTCCCATGCTGTACCATATCATCTCCTTCCATTTTTTTCTTTTTATTACACAGAAGGTTAAACCAATACACCCTCTCACACAATCTCAGGTTCTCATCTAGTCCTTGACATGCCCTAACCACATGCCCATGGTTAAACGTTCAGGATAGTACAATCCTTAAACATTATTTTTGGATGGCGGGCTTTAAACCAACAATGGGCAAGTATTCTAAATTTGTCTCTTCTTCACAATTGCTGTACATTTCAGTTAGGATTTCAATTGGGTCAGTTCATATAAGTTCATTCAGTTTCCTGTTTTCATCCCAGCCTCATGTCTTGGTTCATTATATTTTCTAAAAGGAGACTTCTTACATGTTTTACATCAATTGTGTGCCCTGTGTGTCGGTTTTCACCAACTGTGACCTCACTGTCTCGTGTTGCTTAGTTACAGCAATTGCATTGTACACTGCTGCTTACCTGAAAGTGTTTTCTAATGAAGTTTTGTATTTGGAAAAACTTAATATACTGTAGCTACTTCTGAATCTCTGGAGAGGCAGTACTTTATTGATACTCAGGGGAAAATGCACTAGCACTTTTTCTTTCTTTTATTTACTTCTCATGTTTTTAACTCTTGTGCATTGCTTCGCAACTTTATTTTTGTTCCTGGCTTTGAATATTTGTCCTTGCTTGTTCATATTCTTATGTCTGCCTATTTTACAGCACATGTATCCACCTGGAGATACTTGTCTACAGCTTTAGATTTCTAAAAAAATATTTTACAAAAGACTATCATTGTATCTCGGATGACAGTAAATTATTACAAAGGTGTTGGCAGTGTTCTGTCCATCTGTAATACATTTCATTCATTTTAGTCTCACTCCTAATGAAGCTTCTAGTACCTGATCATTATGATTCTGCCACCATATTTTACAGTATGAGTTATGTATATTGTGGCCCACCAGGGGTTGTACTGCCACCCAAACCCCAACACAGACAACAACAACAACAACATTTATTTATATAGCACGTTTTCATACACAAAATGTAGCTCAAAGTGCTTTACAAAATGAAGAATAGAAAAATAGAAGACACAATAAAAAATAAACATAAGTCAACATTAATTAACATAGAATAAGTAAGGTCCGATGGCCAGGGTGGACAGAAAAAACAAAAAAAAAAACTCCAGAGGCTGGAGAAAAAAAATAAAATCTGTAGGGATTCCAGACCAAGAGACCGCCCAGTCCCCTCTGGGCATTCTACCTAACATAAATCAAAAAGTCCTCTTTGTATTTAGGGTTTTCATGGAAGGACTTGATGATGATGGTCAAGGTAGACTTCTGGCTTTCAGTCTATCAATGTTGGAGCATCATGATGCTTTGAGTAGGTGGTGGTGGCGCAGGCTACTGTAGTAGACTACAGTAATCTAGTCTACTGAAAACAAAAGCGTGAATTAATTTCTCAGCATCTTTCAATGATATAAGAGGTCTAACTTTTGCTATGTTTCTTAAGTGAAAAAATGCTGTCCTAGTGGTCTGATGAATATGTGATTTAAAATTCAGATTACAGTCAACAGTTATCCCAAGGTTTTTTACTTCCGTCTTAACTTTTAATCCTAATGCATCAAGTTTATTTCTGATAACCTCATTGAATCCATTTTTGCCAATTACTAAAATTTCAGTTTTCTCTCTATTTAGTTTGAGAAAATTACTATTCATCCATTCAGAAATACCAGTAAGACATTGTGTTAGTGAATCGAGAGAGTCGGAGTCATCAGGTGCTATTGATGAGTACAGGTGTGTGTCATCAGCATAGCTTTGGTAACTCACGTTGTAACCTGAGATAATCTGACCTAACGGAAGCATATAGATTGAGAACAGCAGCGGACCCAGGATAGAGCCTTGTGGAACACAATATCGGATATCATGTGTCAGCCTGAGACAGCCTGAGATATAAATTCAACACAACAAACTTTTATTCTTCAGTGGAAAAGTGTTTTCTGTTGCTCCCCACTTTACAGCAAAGTATAAAGCACCAAATATATTACAGTCCTTGTCTTTTTCTCTCTTTCAATTCTCCACTACTCCTGCTGCAAGCTTTGTCCTTCACCATCCAGCTCTGGCTTCCTGATTATTGGTGAGGTGGCTTCTTTTATAGCGCACTGGGAAGTGCTCCAGGTGTTTCTCAACCATCTTCTGGCTGCACTTCCTGGTGTGGCGGAAGTGATTCTTCCAAGGATCCAACTGCACCTGCAGCACCCCCTGGCGGTACCCACGGAGCTCAACAGGGCTGCTCTAAACGACAACTCCCAGTATGCCCTGTGGAGATCCATGGTGCTGTGGCAACCCAGGGGGGCTGCCCTATAATGTCTTGAGGGAGATAATGTCCTAAATATAGTCTTTCCCTCGGTCCTTCCACCCATCTGGCATCCCGGCCAGGTAATAGTCCTGGAAATACTTCACATTATGCATTTCTGTTAAAAATATAATTTTATCCATTCAGCATTGAAAATATCTGCCATATGAAAAATAGCCTTTTTGGTCAAACGTGCCAACCTTGTTAAGTGACTATGGTTTTGTAGTATCACGTGGCGAGATGAGATTCTTGAACAAGAATACACGTGTAGGGGACAACCCAATAAAAAATGAATAGTGGCAAAATCCTGCACTGCAATGGCTACACCCATCGGGTTTCTTAATGAAACATCCAACCCAGCATCTCAAGTCTCTTTTAAGCTGCCACCAAGAATTTAGAAAAAGAGCAAAAGAAACTAAAAAAAGACTTGATGCTTAGAAAAAGCAGAAAAGCCAAAATTGTTGTTATCAATTCAGGAGCTCAGTAGCACAAGGTAACTGGAACTTAATGATTACTTTATACATTTGAATGAATACCAAAACACAAGAGAGAAATACTTGGCTGCATATATTTGAGATGTGCTTCTGTCTGCTATGGTTATCTTTCTGTCATTTTGACTATTGCATCCACTATATGTCATAGCAGCAAACAGAGTCTAGATGGGGGAATACAGCTTTTCAAGGACACTGCCTCCCCCAAAATGCTAGATGGCAGCTTCTCGGGAGTGTAGCGGTGCCCCCAGATTCCCACAGGACATCCTGGGACTTGGAGTCCAGTTTCTCAGCCCTGTTAGGTGCCGTGTGTGCTGCTAGGGGGAGCTGTAAAAGGACCTGGGGAGTCATGCTTGCCTTGCAGCCCGGAAGTACTAGGAAGTAATGAGGATAGAAGCCCCAAAGTACTTCTGGGCAGATTAAAGAATTAGAATACTCTGTCTGACCCGGAATTGCTGGCAAGTCACATGGACGGAAGAGTAGAAGCACTCCTGGGTCAAGGACGATAAAAAGGACTACTGGAGACCCAGCAAGTGAGCCAGAGTTGGGAGGAGTAGGACAGAGCTTGCTGGGAGGTGTGGAGGAGAGATTGACTTTATTATTATTATTACTATTATTATTATTATATATTCACTTGCCTGTTTATTGTAGCTGGGATGCTTTGAAGGCACTGCTCAAAAGAAAAAGTATTAAAATACTTCTTATTGCTTTTACCTTGTGTCCTGTGTGTCTGTCTGTTGGGGTTAAAGGGGCAACAGCGCCCCCTACTGTTTACCACGGTAATTATAACTTCTATTAGTTATTTGTTTAGACATTCAGTCAGAAGGTGGATGCTATGCAGCCTTGTCATTTTGCTGGTGTTGTTAGATGGATTTGTTGATTACTGATATCTGTATCTCCTATGGCTCTTCATTATCAACTCCCACAGTAGCAGTCCTTTTGACAGGGCGTTTACTTCAATTGCATATTGTGCAATTCATGTTTTCACAAGGTTATATCAACTCCCACACTATCGTTTTAAAGCTGAACAAAAGAGAGCACACACTACACTTGTGATAATGTATCATTCTTGTTTCATGTCTTTGAATGGCAGTGTTTAATATGAGTATACAGAAAGGTTTTTCTCTTGCAGCAGGCTACAGTATGTTTATTTTTAACATACACTGTCTGCACAGACAACACATACCTGTATATGATTAATCAGAATCTTTTCAGGAGACTTTTTGGTTGTGCAGTGTTTTCATGATCCAAAGCTTATTGTTTATTGGATCAGGTTAACAAGATCGCCTCTGCTTTTTGTAGTTCAACATCACCACCCCCTACTTAGGGCACTGCCTTAATTAGGTGTTGGATTGGTTTAAAAAAGTGACACTCAGTGTGTCATCTAAATGTACCCACCCAGTTTTAAGCAAAATTCACTCAGACTTGTTTCCAGACATATATATTATACATCTGGCTCAGCAAGACTAATGGTATTGTGGGCTCCTGAACATGGTGCCTCATGTCAGTAGCATGACTTCATTGCCCTTTTGCTGTTATTATTGGCCACATAGTGTCATCTCCTGTGTTTTCACTGTTCATTTGAGACAAATTCCTCTACTAAAGTAATTATTACTCACTGTTCATTTCCTAGTGCGCAACCTGTTTGTTCTATAAGAGAAATATGTTGAGATTATAGGGGAGCTGCTTCCGGTGGCAGGATGTAGTTTCCCCCAAATATGGACCTAAAGGAAGACCTATGATAATATTCAGGCCAAAATTATTTTCACATGTTTGAAGCTTTGCCTATCATCTTAAAGATTGTTAAAAAATCGTGTCCTTGAAGCCTCTCAGTGAAATTCAATTCAAGATTAGACCTCATAATGCTCCTTTTCTATGATTAATGGAATAACCTTTACAAACTGACTTACAGCATAACACTGCTGAGAAAATTATACATGAAAATGCCATGTAGAAGCTGTGAATGTTTTATTTATTGTTCTTTTAATAGCATATTGTTTTTCTTCTTTAAATGAAAAGTGTTTTTTGCAGGTGCCAAATGAAGTCTTATTTACAGCTTCTGTGACCAGAGTGCTGTTTTACTGATCCTTCCCCAATGGTTTGTTGCAGCCTTGACATTGCTAAATGTGAAGAGATCATGTTTATCGCACAGTTATCTTCTTTTGAATAGCTAACAGCAAATGGATTCAAATTCAATATTCAACTCTGCTATTCCTCCAGACTCTGTTTCAGGGTATATTTTTCTAGCCCCATAAGAAGGAGTTTCTTATTTTATTTCTAATTCATTTATTAATTTGTCATTTTTCAAACCAAGTTTATATTTGGAAGGGAAAGAACTTAACCTGGCACCCATGGGCACAAACCTGGGAGATGCTGCTAGTCCATTGTCAATTTAAGTATTCATTCATGAATCTGTCTTCTGAAACTTCATTCTCCTTTGCAGAGAGTATGGCAGTCAAAATGTTTCCCAGAGGCAGCAAGCTGAAGAAGAAACATTCTATGGGTGAAGCACAGTTTGATCAAAGTGCAAACTCACAAACACAGGACACTGACACATTCTGGATGAATTAAGAGCCACCAGTTAATTTTACACGAACGTTGTTGCTGTTCCAGTTAGGGCCTGTTTATACTTCAGGCTCAGAACACGTATGCGCATGCATCATGGCTTCCATGCATTCCCAGCATTCATTTGACGTGTCCTTTGAACACATACTCAGAAATTAACGGGACACATGCACAAGTTGCAGTACTAGCAAAAAGTTGGGGTGCACAGTGAGATCAAGTTGGAATATGATGTCAGTGTCTCTGTTTACTATCTACATGTAACAGAAAGCCACTTTTAGAATCCTCCGGGATCGATGTGCGTGCTTCAATGTTTGATGAATGTTTAGATGTGTTGAAGCAAAATGCCGACATACAAATGTATTCGTCGTGCTCTTGTTTTCAAGTGTCGCATATTCCCCAACGTAATGACACGATACATTTTAAAAGTCTTACATACCATATTCTTTGCTGTATATTTTTTTTTTGTACCTTCACAACAGCATCAGAAATTACGGAAGTGCATTTGAGCCATAGAGAAAAAAATTAAGGACACGGTGAAAAGGTCTTTTTTGTGATTAAAGTGGAAATTTCGGCTTTAATCTTGAAATGGCCACTTTAACCTCATAATATATCATTAAAGTAGAGCATCATAAACGTCATCTTAAAACATTACGTGCTTCTGGGGCTTCCTCCTGAATTGATATCATCAATTGTCACACAGAACACATTACATTTATGATATTCCAGCTCTCCGCACATTTAGCATCATTAGATTTATACTTGATATCACTTTCATGATGAAATGCATATATGTATGTTACATTTTACAGATAAGTCATTAACGTCATTTAAATAATGAATACTGTTAATAATTACACATATTGGGGTGGCATGGTGGCGCTGCCTAGCAGGGAGTCACATTCTTGGTGTTCCCTGCCTGGAGTTTGCATGTTTTCCTGGTGGGTTTCCACAGTGTGCTCCAGTTTCCTTCCAAAGACATGAAGGTTTAGGGATTTGGTGACACTAAAATGATGCTAGTGTGTGTGTGTGCTTGTGTTCACCTTGCAATAAGCTGATGTCCTGTCCAGGGATTGTTTCTGCCTCCCGCCCGATGCTAGTGAGAATGGGCGCATCCCTGGATTGATGAATGTAATCATTAAACGTTCTTTTCAGAGATATTTTGGCAAGATGTCCTAGGAATTTAATGGATGTTTCAGGCAATTCACAAAACAGGGCGAAGCCGAAAGTTTTCTCATTGTGATATCTCGCACTGCCACCTGGTGGAATCTTCCAGATTTATGTAAAATACAAACGTAAGTATAAACAGTACAACGCTTGCATTGTAGTAGCGTTCACTGGAGCACGCGTCGCATTGCATGAAGTATAAACCTGGCCTTAGATACAGGGACCGTTGCTTGCTGTAATCTCAGTTTAAACAGCACTGTGGCCAAGGTTTACCAACATAGTCCAGAGAAGGCGATTGTCTGCCTTCTCCATTTCAAAAATAGATTTAGAATGTCACTGTGTGTTTTTTTTTTGGACATTGGTGCATTTTCAAGCTTACTGAGCAGTGCTGCAAATTAGCTACTTTGTGGAGGCTTTACTAAAGTGCTGAGCCATGAATTTGTAAGAGCTATCTGAAACGGTACGTATATCAATGAGTGGGAGAATGTGATCGCAATTATTTGAAAACTGAGAGAATAGCATCAATGTGTGCTTACTTTTAGAAATAAAAGGGAAGACTACTATATGCATAAAGCAACTTTAAATCTGACAATGTGCCTGACTTATTGAGTATTAAGGAGACCCCTTTCGCTACAGGGAAGAGTGACTGCATCATTTGGGAGTAAAATAAACCATTTAAACATTCCACCACAATGAGCAAGGAAGGAAAACCACCTAACAAGAATTGTACCTATTATGGCTGCCACAAAACAGAAGAAGACGCCTAATCAACTAAAGCAAACAATTCAACATTAGTCTCACATTTTAACTTTAATGGCTTTCTTGAATTAATATGGCTATTTAGAGGTGCATGCTTTTGAATGTTGCAAGGAAGAGTCTGGCTCTACAGTTGATTGACAGTGTTTTTTCATTTCTGCGTACATTTTATCATTCTTTTAGTTTTATTTAATGTCAATCTTCTGCTTTTCTGCCCTATGTATCCCAGGATGCAGGATGGCTTTCATGTCAAAGGGCCAGAGAGTAGAGCCACCTTCTTAAAAATACTGGATCTTTAATGGCATGTTGTGATTCTTTATTGGGTTGTGTGGGTCCTCATTGAACCATTGCTTGACAAAGCAACATTTCATTCTGAGAAGAGTTTTCTGCATATGAAGTTAATTGTTTGTGTTTTAAACAAATTTCTTAATATGTAAAAA
The DNA here is from genome assembly GCA_026402145.1 of Polypterus bichir lapradei. Classification (NCBI taxonomy): domain Eukaryota; kingdom Metazoa; phylum Chordata; class Cladistia; order Polypteriformes; family Polypteridae; genus Polypterus; species Polypterus bichir. The sequence continues at coordinate 9,390,609 of JANRMT010062857.1, read as the reverse complement.
AATGAAATCTTTAATCTATAGTAGGTTACCTAGCAGGATAGTAACAGATTAAGAAAACCTGGACTTAGCCTGAGATATGCAGCAAGAGTCCTTTTGAAATCATGACCCATGATTTTGGTATCACACAAATAAATTCCCATCTGTTCATTGTCATTTACTATGTGGAGCCTGTTAGAGATATAACTAGATAAAGGTTCTTTCTGGAACCTTCTTGTGAATGGCTTTTTTGGGAATAACTCAGGCACCTATATTTTTAAAACTGCAAGACTGGAAGCAGTGAAATATGGAGAGTTTGGATAAAAGACAGTGAATTTACAAATTGAGAATGTAGAGGGGAATGCTGGATTTCTTACATACAGCAACATCTGTTTACAAGACTGCCTCACAGTAAGGAGACCTGGGTTCGCTTCCCGGGTCCTCCCTGCGTGGAGTATGCATGTTCTCCCCATGTCTGTGCGGGTTTCCTCTGGCTGCTCCGGTTTCCTCCCACAGTCCAAAGACATGCAGGTTAGGTGCATTGGCGATGCTAAATTGTCCCTGGTGTGTGCTTGGTGTGTGCGTGTGTGTGTACCCTGCGGTGAGCTGGTGACCTGCCTGAGATTTGTTCCTGCCTTGTGCCCTGAGTTGGCTGGCATTGGCTCCAGCAGACCCTGTGACCCTGTGTTAGGATATAGCAGGTTGAACAATGACTGACTGATTACAAGACTGTACCAGTGAAATACAGGCTTGAGAGGTTTCATTTCAGAAAACATGTAAGAATGTGGATGTATTAATAGGCTTTATTTATTTGTTTATTTATTTGAATTTGAAGGTTGTCTAAGAAAGTTATTTAAATTACAAGTGCATTCTGTCGCTCTCTACTTAAACTGCCAGCCTACCAGGTAGTTTACAATGATGGTGGCAGTTTAATTGAAAATATTACCAAGGGAGTTCCATAAACATATACATTTCATTTAGGTTGTTGGAATAAATTGAACAAATCAGTGAAACTGAAGTATGATGAATATTCTTAAACATTTACCCATCATTCCTATTTGCTATATCCTTGCAAATGTATGCAAATAATGCAATGTATCTACCCAATCAATGCACAACTTTATAGAGTTTTTTCAGTGACAGAGAGATTGTGGAGAACTCTTTTAGCGTACCAGTGGTGAACTTTGGAGAATGCTTTTTGAAAAGTTTTAATGCAAGTTTTAATGTAAGCCCATGTAGGAGATGATTATAATTGGAAATAAGTCAGCCTTTGGTAAAGCATTCAAGAGCTGCAGTTCTGGTGCCATTTTGAATGTTTAATTTTATTTTGCCACATTTATGTACCCTATGCCATGCCAGTTTAAGGACAATATAGTTGTATAATAGTTGTCCTGTGTCCAAGTCAGAGTCTAAATTGTTTTAAAAAAACTGCAAACCCCCTTAATGTTGCCACCAAAGGCAACTGCCTTGTTAGCCTAAATGGTAGAGCCTGCACTTCATGGGATGTAATTATGGCTAGAGTCCTGTGACAGGTACTGTATATAAAGTCATTCACAGATGGTCAGTCGGTCTATAAAAGCAGACTTGAAAGCAGGGACAGATTGTCATCTCTTCTCATTTTTTTTGGAATTGTGAAGCATTATTCTTGAAATACAATTTTCTAGATTTTTTATTACATGGAAAAGCACCTAGCACAGCCTTGCGCCCTGTGCTAGCTGGGATTTGCTCTAGCAGACCCCCTGTGACCCTTTGTTAGGATATAGCAGGTTGAAAAATGACTGAGTGACTGACACCTAGTACAGGAACTGTTCATGTGTTCTTTGTTCTCCACCATAAAATGTACATTTTATAGTATTAAAAGCATTTTATACATACATTTTCTTTCTGTATTTTCTGGTTTTCTGATACACAGATTCCATTTTTAAGTTTTTTTTTTTTTTTCATTTAGACTTAATTTGATAGAGTTTAATTCTATGCCCGTCTTTTTCTTGTTGACACAATGCTATCAGGACATGTCACATGACCACATTAGTCACGCTTGTACATAATAAATTCACAACAGCTTTACTATGCACTATCCCCTGGTGGATACTCTCTGCATTGACTTTTTGAGATTTTTATTCAAGTAGGTCCAACTTCTAGATTTGTTTTCTGGTTTCTGAATTTAGCTTTGACTCCTGAGTAATGCCTTGTATTATGCCCAGTTGGTATGAGAGTCAAAGAAAACAAAGTGAGGGTCAGAGCCAGGAGATCAACAATCAGTCACTAAATCCAAGAATTGTGAGACAATATCAAAGTCAGAAGGACTGTAGAGATTTCAAAAACCAGAGAAACAAAACAAAACAAAGAACATTTTCAGAAAGGTTTGACAGTTTTTGGAATCTGTGTAGTCAGATAAGGGAGTTTACCCCTAGATGACCCTCTACTCCAATGTGTCATGATTGACAGGCCTCTACCTCTGAGAACACACACACTCTGGGCCAGTCATAGCAACAGGAATCAACAACAGCATTGTCAAAATCCCAGCAATATATCGGCCTATATCAAAAACATACAGTAAGTATAATTCAAAAATAAATTAAATCAATGGATTCCTTCAGGTATAAAACCCCCAACAGATGCAAAATATATTCAGAGTCGAAGACCCTGACATTTTGATTCTTGTTTGCCTGTTTAGTTTTGAGCTCCCAGTTTGACCTTTTCCTATTCCTGATTATTTTTTAATGCATCTCTTGGTATTAAAATACAATAATCCATAGACAATACATATATCTCTTAACACTTTTCTATTTTCTTTAGAGCATTCTGAAGAGCAGGAAGTCAAAACAATAGCGTACCTAAATCAAATTTTAAACCAAAAATCAAAGTCAAAATAATGTGATAGTATTTATTGCCAAATAATCAAAAGAAAACTCGCACAACCACTTGCAAAACTACTCTAAATCCAGAAACTTGGACAACGGGAGATGCACGATCCAACCTTTATATTTTTGACCTAGTGCGTATCAACTCCAAGCAATTCAGCTCAAAATGCTAGTGCCCAAAAGAACAAATTGGCTATGTAGCAATATGAAAAATATTTTAAATGAACTGAAAACAACCCCAGACAAGAACATTAATAATAAAAATAAATTCCCTATAGTCAGAAACGCCTAAACAACAAACATAGTCATAGAAATACATGGAATAGTCATAAACAAAAAATAATAATGACAGTTTATTATATATGAAATTGGTATCAAAATTAACAGAATTAAACACTTTACGTACTTGTGCTCGATGAGATTTCTGCTTTGGCTGATGATAATACAGTATCTTTGAATCAGCCCGAGTGCACTCCTGCTGACTGATGGGAATCATTCTCCTTGTGTCGGCTCTATTTTTTGAGTTACCTATTTTTCATTATAACCTCTTTTCCCAATACAACCCATTTTTTGTATTTTCAGTTTGACCAATGGCAAGGTACGTACAAAATTTACTGAGAATCGGTTTTTGCATGATTAGTAAAGTGCTAATCAGGAAAACTGGCCAAAGCATTTTTCACAGGGAGGTATGCTGTATTTACCAATGACCTAGTTTGCCAAATATTTTTCTGAAAATTCACCTTGTGGTCAGTTTAGATAAACATTTTTTTTCCCAGAGCTTCATGCTGCTTTGTGAGGTCAGCATGATATCTCAGAGCTGTAGCAGCCATGTGAAGAAATTGCATGCACACTATAAGATCGCCAGCCAATCTGCTTTGAACATGTGTAATGTCAAGATCTGATTCAGCCAATTTACGGCCACATGCATTTAAAAAAATTAATACATAAATAAAAAGTTGCAATTTTTTCATTTGAGGGGTACATTATCTGACCCAACTGAGAATATTATGAGTACTTCCACCAAATATATATAACAGATCCCAGACAAAACAAGCCTAAAAGAAGACCTCCTCCGTTTCATGTCAGAATGAAACCCTGTGAAATAATAATAAGAAAAGATTTACTACTATTTACAAGGCATTCACTCTTTTTAATAGAAGAAAGAGGTGCAAAGTGTCTGCATAGACAGAGCAGAAAAAAACGTTCCAACTGTGCCCAGAGCCGCATCTTCAGTCAATCGAAAGAAGCAACCCATGACGGCTAATGTATGACTTAAGATTGTGAGCACAGTGATATATAAATGAATGCACCCCAAGGAGACGCGGTCGCCCCTCTGAAATCCCCTCTTAAACAGTGATAAAATGGGAAACAAATAGTTTTTTTTTACCTCCTCTTTGCTCGATCAGCTGCTGACTTGCTGCTGCTGCCGTGCCTCTTGATCTGCAGCTCACATGGTGCTTTGAATATTTAAAAGCCTGTACAGCAGCTGTCCTACTCTTTGTCTTTTATTTTCGGTCCCAGGCGTGGTTAAATCTTTTGGCACAAAGTCCCGTCTTGTGGGACGTGAGTTCTTGATATTTCTTAGTTTATAATTTAAAAATGGGATAAGAATCTGAAAATCTAACAACATCACATTAAAGTTCAATAAATTATGAAAAGAATGATACCAAACATATATATGTAGGCTTTAAAATAAGCCCGATTTAAAGCTTGACAAAAAATGTGACATAAAACGTCACCGTTGCACTTTTAGGCTTAGGATTTTAGATTGTGTGTAAATATATATATATATATATATATATATATATATATATATATTTTGCTTGTGGTTATTCTTCAGTCTGTGTCTTTTGTTTTTAGAGGCATGGTGGCACAGTGGCTAGCAGGTCCCCATTCTTCATTGATTCAATTGACAATGCATTTTATGGAGTTCAGTGAAGTTCCCAAACATTTCTATGATTTTACCAATGTTGTGGTGAAGTGAACTCAATGCGGTTCAATCCTCACTATTAGTGGACAAACAAAAACACATCTAAATGGCTTATGATTTTAATTATAAATTATAAATTTAGCATTATTACATTACCTAAGTTTCTGGTTGTCATAAGCAATGTCACACACTCTTTGTAGGTCATCCTACTCAACCTCTGGAACTCTTTTAGGACAATGCTAATTCTACCACAGTGCCCCTGGGAACACTATCACATGTCTTTTTTTATTAGTTGACGCTAGAATGCATTGTTTGTTTACAGAATATTTTCAATTATTTTAATATAACATTCCCAAACCTGCTCAGTCCCATTGTATATCCCGACAACACTGGGCACAAAATGTAAAAAGTCTGGACAAAGGAGTTAGTCCATGACAGCACCCACTCACACAAACACACTCTTAATCACCCAGGGACAATTTGGAAACTCCAGTTAATCTAACCTGCATGTTCTGAGGGTTATGGGAGGAAGACTTTGGCAGATACTGGGAAAATGAACAGAGTCCATATGGACAACAATCTGCTGCAGGATTTCGACGTAGGGTGTTAGATTTGGCAGGCAACCAGTGAACCTTCTACTATTTTAATGTTTTTATTTTACACTGATTATGTACACTTTCATAATTTTATTTTACTGACTGGATGTGATTATAGGTTTTGTGTTTATATGATTGCTGCTCTTAATACAGTATGTATGAGCTGTAGGCCCATGTTTGGGCATTGTCCCCTTGGAATCAACAAAGTCTATCTATCTATCTATCTATCTAGCTGACATAAGATTTCACCTAGAGAGCATAGAGAACATGTCTGACTTCCTGCCAGGTGACCTAGAATATTCTTTTTTAGTATGTAATGTATGTAAATGGCTCTATACTTCTTACTTAATCTTGGTAATCTACTCTGACTTTTAAATTGGTCCCTAAAGAGGCAAAAATATTTTAACCTAGTGAATAGTATGTTTCATTAAATAGATGTTTCAGAGGAATACATTGGGGTAAAATATGTTAAATCTAATTTTAGATGGTGTCAGACCTTTTTCATAATCTGTGCCCTCTTGACAATACTCTTTAAAAATTTGCAATATACACATAGTACTTCACTACTTATGTCTTCTGCTTCTGATTACATCCTCAAAAGTAGTAATCTCCTGCCTTGAGTCTGAGCAAACACTCTACAACTCCCCAAGGGTGTTTGTCATTAATTTTGATGTAGAGTCTATCAAAAACAGCTTTAACTAGACACTAAAGATTATTAAAGATTTTTGGAGTTTAATTTCATGGCTTTTATTTCACATTAATGCCTTTAGAATATGGAAATGATGAGTATGATAGCATATCTTTATTTTGGTTGATTTTACTATGCCTTTATTGGCTTATGCCTCCCCCAGACCACGTGGGGGCGACTGCCTTGGTGGCTTTGGGGACCACGGGAACTGAGCTTGGAAGCTCAACCCTATATGGGCCTGTGGTCACTCCCAGGGGGCGCCCCAATGCCTGAGGAGCCCTGGAACTCAGCACTTCCACCACACTCAGAAGTGCTGGGGGGAAGAAGACCAGGGACATCCAGAGTGCTTCAGGGTGCGCAGCCAGTACTTCCGCTACACTGGGGAGTGCCGGCGGAAGATTATCGGGAGGCACCTGGAGTACGTCCAGGTGGGGATAAAAGGGGCCGCCTCTCTCCATTTGATGGCTGGAGTGAGGTAGAAGAGGACAGAGCTCAAAGGAGAGGAGTGGAGGCGGACCAGAAGAGAGAAGAGGCATTGTGAGGCCTAGACTTGGGGGTGATTGGTGCTGTGGCACTGGATTGTGTGTTTCACTGTCTTGTAAATAAACGTGTTGTGGTGCATATAACGATGTCTACCTGTCTGTGTCCGGGCTGTTCCCCACAATCATCACTAAGATGTTTCTACACCTTGTTTGGAGTCCACCTCTGGTCAACCCAATTGATTAGACTGAGTAGGAAAGGCACATACTTTTCTGTAGAAGGCTACAAAAATTCCTCTTACCATTGAAGATTCCCAAGATCACAGTTGCCTTTACATTTTTAAAATGGAAGGCAACTGTGACAATCCCCTGAAAGTTCCAACAGGACAATATCCTAAGCACAAAGCAAAGACAACACAGGAAAGGCTTAGGGACAGCTCTGGCAATGTCCTTGAACTGCCTAGTGAGAGCCTGGACTTGAACCCAGTTGAATATCTCTGGAGAGACTTGAAAATAGCTGTCCGATGATGGTCTCCATCAAGCCTAACAGAGCTTGAGAGGATCTGCAGAGAGGAATGGCAGAAAATCTCCGAATCCAGGTGCACAAAGCTTGTATTACTTGACTCAAGAAGACTCCAGGATGAAATCGCTAAGTGCTGAGGAAAGGGTCTGAATACTTGTGTCAATGGGATATTTCTGGTTTTTGTTTTTAAAACTTTGCAAGAGTTCCTAAAGTCCTGTTTTCTTTTTTTATTCTGGTGCATTGAATGTTGCTTGATGTGTCAAAAATATACAACATAATAAAATGTTAAACAAAACATAATAAAATATGAAAAAAGTGAAAGGGTCTGAATACTTTCTGAATCTACTTTGTATGTGAGTTAGGTTCATGGTTATACCTAAAATGCCTTGGTGTTAGTAAGTTTAGGTACGTTTATAAAAAATGTAATATATAGCATTCCAGACCCATTCAGGTTTTGATTCTACCCTGTATCCGCTGCTACTCCAGCAACTCATAAGATTAAAATTGGATTAACTAGTAAACTATGTGTTATATAGTACCATTCAATAGAAAAATATTCCAAATCCAGGAGTTTTGTGACTTAAAGTCCAGTTTCTTAGCCACAACATCAAATTCTCTACTATGTTAGTGGAGTTGATCACTGAGAGGCTATGGATTCATCCATGGGTTTAATTAGGAGAGGAAGAGGAGTAGGTTGGGAGCATGTACTGATACAACACATTGCTGTTCCCATCACACAATTAAACCAGCTCAGGATCCCAAATTAGGACCTGAGTGTAGCCATCCAACGGAACATTTATAAATTTCCACAAGAACAGGCAATTCAGTTTAACAAAGCCTGCCAATCGTATTCATCCAATTTCTTAAATATAACATTGAGTTTTGAAGGTCCCTTAAATTTTATTCTCTACCACACTACTAGCTAATTTATTCCACGTGTCTATATTTCTCTGTATGAAGAAAAATTATCTAACATTTGTGAGAAATTTCCCCTTAACCAACTGTGTCCCCGTGTTCTCTTTGAATTCATTTTAAAGTAACAGTTTTGATCTAGTGTGCCATTTCTTTTTATAAATGAAAAAATTCCAATCCTGTGACCTCTTAATCTCCTTTTGCGTAAACTGAGAAGGTTAAATTCCCTAAATATTTCCTCATAAGTCATACCCTGCAGTCCTGGAGTCAGCCTAGTCAATCTTCTCTGGACTTCTCCTAGTGCTGTTATGTCTTTTTTGTAGCCTGGAGACCAAAGCTGCCAGCAGTACTCCAGGTAAAGGCCTCATTAATGTGTTCTATAATTTAACCATATCCTTCTTTGACTTGTACTCCACACATCAGCTTATATAACCTAACATTCAGTTAGCCTTCTTAATGGCTTCTCTACATCGCCTTGATAGTAATGAATGAGTGCACTATGACTCCTGGGTCCTTCTCAGTACTCATAAATTTCAGACCTCTTATTGTGCATTTAAATCCAATTTGCTTTTTGAATTCTTTATATTGAAGCATTTTATAAGCACACAAAACCAATGTTCTCTGCTAGGTTGATTATGTTTCTTTAATCATCTACAAATAAGGCAGCAATATGCTAGTCATTTTTCATTTGAAGGAGCCTCCTCAATATTCCTTTTCCCCTCTTATCTTGGTCATGATCTCTGATCATTAAAAAAAAAAACATAGTTAAAAAGCAGGAAAACTTGTGTTCAAAGATTCTGGAATGCACTAAAGAGGGGTGCCATGACACCGTGTAAACAGTAAGTCTGTGTGATGCCCCATCAACTTTTGTTAGTGCTATCTCTTTAGTTTAAAGTAGATTTTCCATTGTAAATACTCCTGCAGGAGAAAATGCTCTAACCAAGACAGTCACATGAAGTGTTTGCCTTTTCATACAGTAAACTTCAAGGGTAAGTTGAAAAACTATGATCAGGGCTGATGCTGAAGTTTCATGAAAGAGCCCTGAGGCAAACTCAAAGGTTTTCCTGTCAGACACCTGAGAGACTGTCAACAGTCTCCACAGGGACTCATAACAAAGCCTCATGCCTACTTGCTGGAGTTCAAAGGAATGCTGGTTATTTGAATAAGTTCAATCACTTTGTTAGCTTCGATATAATACAAGGTAGCACAATGTCAGAAGTAATCAAACTCAGACAACAGGCCTGCCTGTCCCTTGACTAATTATATGGAGCACACTTTTAAAATAGGAACCCATTCCTTTTCATCTCAACGTCATATGAAGGACACAGAGAGCAGAATTATGGGTTTGAAGTATGGGCCAAGAACTCATAAATTGGTTTAAGAATAAATTAATCTGAAAACTGTAACTTGGGACTAGTGTAGTGTAGCATAAGATTACATTTTAGACATGCTATTATTTAAATTCCTATTACTGCCTTGATTGTTACGAGTCTGCTGATTTATGCTGTACAGTGCATATCAGCAAACACAACAGTCACTCAATCCTGATTAAAATTCTGTCGTTGTATATATTGTGTTATGGTGCTTGGCTGGCTGTATCCATGGAAACAAAAGTCAAAATGTCATGTCATCTACTGAGCCTTCCAAGCCACGCTCTTGCCAGCATGGACCATCATTCATGCTACATCTTTGTGACAATTGCAGGACTTAATCATTTACAGCACTACTACACAGAGACTGACGATGACACCATGGGCTACCACCATTAGGTTCTAATATGGTTGTTCTAATCTCTTATTAAGCATGTTTTAGTTCCTTTTGAAACAACAAGTTAGGATACAGATCTTATTAATAACTATAGAATGAATCAAGTGTGATCTAAATAGTTCTGTGTGCAAATTAAAATTTTACCAAAGCTTAAACCCCAATGAAACCCAGGGGTGTTTTTAGCTGGTGGACGGCTGGAAGGAACAGAGGATGACTATATTAAGTGTTGTGGTGGCAGCTAGGTTGTCCCTTTTTTAAATTTTGGTAAAATAAATAGTCTTTTCAGCTTAACTAAAGATGCTCTTAAGAGTGAATCACTGCTTTAGAGCTACATCCTGAATACAGATGCTGACATCTGGGGGCATCGGATTGTTGTAGTTTTCAAGCTATAATGGGTTAGTTGCCCTCAAGGGGGAAATTTTCGCTGTTGTGGAGGAGAAAAAAAGATGACACAGTTAGTGCCAGTGCCCCCCCGCCCCACACTCTCACCCTGGCAGGTATTGCATACCGTGGATGAGCTCTGAAAGTGTCCCTTAAATTAATAAATAAATATATATATATATATATATATATATATATATATATATATATATATACTGTGTATATATATATATAGTAAAAGAATACACAAACAAGCATAAAGGTTTGGGGTTTCCGGCCCCGTATAGTGTAGAAATATCAAAAAATATGATACAGTTATCATAAGGTCAATACGTGAGGGTATCACACAGTCAACCGCCCAAAGATGGTGGAGGGGGAACATTTATGGAGGAGGGACCGGAAGAAGAGAGGTATGCTGGGTAGGAGCCGAGATGGATGGTGGGATTGCTGACGTCACAAGGAGTAGACAGAGGAAGGGCGGAAGTAGCGTAGTGCGGGTAGTGATGCAGGCAGATTCATGGCGGCGGTGCATCTTTCTTTCTGCAGGAAACAAAGAGAGAAAGGTCAGTACCCCGCCACTCCCTCCTGGCATATGATCTCGCGATATCATTTGGGTCCGTCCGCAGCCCCCTACTCGCACGTGCGTGACAATATATATATAGTATATATAAAAATGCCGTTGCTCCATCCTGTTGAAACCAGGCATCCACCAGATCCATTTCTTCCATTTGGGGCCACAAAAAATCCTCTAGCATTTCAATGTAATATTCTGAAGTGATGGTGACAGTTTCTTCCCCCTCCTCAAAAACGTAAGGGCCTTCAATGCCAAATTCTGTAACACACTCACTGCAGGGGTCTCTGATGAAGTTCAGGAGGGTTGATTTCAGCCCAATAGTGAAAGTTTTGCTTATTTACACAACCATTCAAATGAAAATGTGCCTCATCGCTGCACATGGTGATGGTGTCTCGATGAACAGTTTGCAGAATGTTCATACACAACTCTCTATGGCTCCCCCAGTATCTCTCAGTGAGTTCCTGCACTACCATCATTTTGTATGGATGAAAATTAAGGTCCTCATGCAAAATCCTACTCAAAGACATGTTGGAAATGCCTAAGGCAAGTTAACGCGTTATTGCATTAACGCATTAATTAACACCGACAATTATTTTATCACATATAAATGCAGTTTTTGTTATTGTTATTATTATTTTGAAAGCCTCAGTCACACTAGTGATCGACAGAGATCAGTGATCTTCTTGTTACAGCACTTTTTGATATGCTTTTGCAAGAAGGAAAGTTAGCTTTGTTGATTTGACCTTGATTCCCTGCGCATGCATGAGTAGCGAAGAGCAAAGAGCTTCTAAAATGGCATGTGGAGAGATACCAAAGTGAGTATTTAAAGCAAAATAGCCTGTGGATGACTTTTTTGTATTATTGCTGAATCGGGCTCTGATTTGTCGAACTCAGATTTTGTTGCAAGTGATCTGGGGCCTCATGTATAACACCGTGCGTAGAATTTGCAATATAACATGACGTAAGCACAAAAGCCGAAATGTGCTTACGCACAGAAAAATCCAGATGCAGAAATCTGTGCGTACTCCAGCTTCCAAGTTAAATAAATCCCGGTCAGCATGAAAACTATCGCATGTGCACACGCCTTCTGTCCCGCCCCAATTCCTCCCAGAGTTACGCCTTTTTGAATATGCAAATCAATATAAATAGCCCTTAAGCTCAGCGTTCTGTGAAAAGACAATGGGAAAAGCACGGGGGAAAATATAAGAATTTCAGCGAATACCAAGTGGAGGCAAAGGAAAACGTACTATTTGTTGATTTAAACAGTGCATGTTGAAGAAATTTGAAAGCTCAAGTTCACAAATTTGCACAGTGCCCAAAATAAAAAAAAGTTGTCACATATCAAAGTCACCATGAAAAGGCAAGTTGTAGCCCACCATCTGAGCTTATTAGGGTACAGAGAAAAAAAATAGGCACACAGTGGGAAAAAAGCACGAAATGTCAACTTTAATCTCGAAATGTCCACTTTAATCACGTAGTTTATTTTGTCATTAAAGTAGAAAATCATAAACTTCATCTTAAATTCATTTAATTTACTAGTTTCTCAAATCCTATCGTAACTAAAGTAGCACATTAAATGCTTTGTTTTGTATTTGATCTTCAATGTGCTCTACAGTATGTGTGTGAATCACTACGTGCTTCCGTTCTTTCTTTTTCTCCGACAGGACACAGAATCCATTACATTCGTAATACTACAGCTCTCTAAATAATTAAAATACTGAGATGTATACGTGATATCATTTTCATGATGACTGGAATGAAAGCATATTATTAAACATGGGAACATGATGGCGCAGTGATTGGTCATGTCTCACACAAGATGCTGCTGCGCCATGCGTGACCTTCAAGGAAATAATTTATTACAGCAGTACTGTCTCTTTCAAATGTACTAACCTTCAATTCCTGTCCTTACTTTTCTTTCCCCAAATACCCAATTGCCACACAATCAGCCCTGTAATAGACATTAAGCCATCTGTAAGCTTACAACAACAATTCTTCAAAACTTTTAAGGAACATTGAAATATCTTCATAGTACGTGTTTAATTATTCTATCTGTCTATCCTTCCAGTGTCGCACCAGCCTCAGCAAATATACACCGCAAGGCAGGAACAATACGTGAACTTGCTAGCGCTGCGGCACCGTGTCCTCACATGTTTAATTATTAACAATACAGATTATTTAAATGAAGTTAAAGTTTTATCTGTATAATATAATCAACATATTTTGCTGCATTTCATCTTAAAAATGATATTGTCATCATATGTAAATAGCGCTTTATAAAGTGGCGCAGGTTGTGTAAGATTATAACTGTAGTGTAAGTTTACAGTTGGGTAATTGTACTTATAAGTACAAACAGTTCTACAAGGAGCAATCGATTGAGTGCGTTTATAGTTCTTGGGATGAAACTGTTTCTGAACCGCGAAGTCCATATAGGAAAGGCTTTGAAACATTTTGCTGTGGCTTTGGCAGCGTGTGCCGGATGATGTATACCGATAATTCTCTTTCCGATCAGTTGCTGCTGTGATTCCCCACTCAGATACAGTGATATAAATACTCCGAGTGGTGCAGTGAGAGTAATATGAAAAAAGATGATCCGCTGTGGCAACCCTTAAAGGGAGCAGCTGAAAGAAGAAAAAGAAGAAGATGGTGCAGTGAGAGTAACAATGCTAAAGCAGTTATGGTATTTGGAATACTATGGCTATTCCCTGGACCATTATATTGTTACAGGTAATCTACAATCAGATGCATTACACTAATAAACAATATGCGGTTAGTTTCAGTGTATTTATAAAGCCGTATCAGAAATGTGGTTCTAAGAAATAAAGGGTAACCACACAGGAACAATAGGACTGCTTTGACGCTGGGTGCCGCCAGTCTGAAAAACCAAGCGGAGAACTTGCGTACGACAAGGTATGAGGTACCGTGGAAAAGTGCGTGGCTTTACGCCAAGTGTAGGTTTTATACATCGCGATTTGAACGTGGAAAAGTTCTTATGCAACATTTCTGTGAGTACCCTGGAAATGTAGATCAAAAAATAAAGTGAGGTACCGGCATCAGCTGATTGGTCCTTAGCTGATCGTGGTGCTGAACACATTCGTGTAGCTGATACACCTTTGGCAACCTTCGCCTGGGAGGACAGACACTTATGATGACAGAAGGTATAAACCATATTGTGTCTCAATGCAACTGCCTCCTCCGCGCACCTGTCTCACAAAGACAGCCAGGCAGCCAGCCCACTGTGCATTCCTGTTGGCCGTTGAGCCGTACCCGCGCGCAGCCGCTGCTGCCACAAACTGCAAACAGGCACCAACATTAGGCACAACAGGCAGCAACAGACATTTTATGTTAATTTATGTTTGAAACCCTTGCTTTGTGTGCTTTTCAGAAAACTGAGTTTTTTGGAAAAAATATTAGCCCTGAAAGAGTTGCTACTGAACATAGACTGTTTATGTTGCTCCCTGATAAAAGAAAATGTTTCTGCTGGTATCTGTTCAGATTAAAAAAAAGAAACAGATTTAGAAATGTTAACTTGCTGCTGCTTGGAGGGTGCCTGTTATAATGTTGTGATCGTGGCTCTGGACTCTGAGGGCAACTTGTTTTTCTATAACAATCTAGGTAAAACATTAATGCCCTGGCAGTGGCAAATAGCTTTGGTTTTAAATTTGATTTGATTACATTAATGTTTAAGTTGAGATTTACAAGAAATATTTTAACTGCTACTATGTAAACGGAGTACTGCTGTTAAAAAGCACATTATTTTTTTAAAGTGTTTGCAAACCAAATAGACCACTTTTGAGTTCAGTATTGAATTTTGCACATAACAGTGTGATTGTTGCGATGCGATTAAAAATTTGAATCACTGCCCAGCACTAATTATATATATATATATATATAGACAGACAGACAGACAGATAGACAGATATAGTAGCTTAAAGGGGGCACACCTGCTCTCCAAACCTGACACAGACAGATACCAGGCACAAGTTCAAGTGCAATTATTTGGCCAGGGGAAAGAAACTTTTCCGAATTTTTTACCCCCTAAACAGCACAGTACACATACACAGTCAAATAAACAGTACACAGGACTTCTCTTCTGTCTCTCCTTCCACCTCCACTCTTCCTGGCAAGCTACTTCCTCCACCTCCTGACTATCGATCCCTGAATGAAGGCAGGCAACACCTTTTATGCTGCATCTGGGAGTACTCCAGGTGGCTCATTAGTGAGGTCCGGAAGCACTCCCAGGTGTGGTGGAAGCCAGAGAAAGTAGGGCTATGCAGCAGCCCTTGGCAGCACCCACGTAACCCAACAGGGCTGGGCCAAACTCCAACTCCCATGGAACCACGCAGGAATCTGAGGCACCACTACAACCCAGGAGGGCTGCCATCTAATGCCCTAAAGACACTCTCCCCCCAGTCCTTACATTATGAAGGAGTACTGGCCAGGCAAGGGCCCCAGCTGCCTGTCACAATATATATATATATTCTAATATTACATATACAGTATATATATATATATATATATATATATATATATATATGCACACACACATACACACATATATGTAGTAGGTAAGATGCTTAATATAATGGTCAGGAAATTGATTAAAATGGCTTCTTACTGCTCACAAGGAACAGACTCAGAGGAATCCTCTGCTATATATCATTAAATTGCTGCATGGTGTTAATTGTGACTATCTTAGTACAAATTAAAATGTTTATGTTCTAGGGGACCTGCAAATTAATGATGCTGAAGCCTTCAGTGGCAATTTAACACATATGATTTAGGCATTGCCCGACTGAAGTGATAAATAACACAACGAATGTTTAGCTCAGTTAATTTGCTGTAATCAATATCAAGCCAGAGTGATATTTCTTGTTACACCAAACAGATAAGACTTTGTGTGCAAATATGCTCCGTATGTCAGTTCTATGGCAATTATATGAAGATTCACAGGCAATTAATTTGAATGCAACAGTGAGTACAGTGGGTGATGAAGCAGTATGTACTGGATGAAAAAAAGATTAATGGATATTATTAAAAAGTTTAATTAGAGATCTGAATGCCAATGACTTTGTCATTTGTTTATAAAAAAAAAATCTATCTTCATACATTTGCATGACTATGAGCCTAGATCGTTAGAGCATGCTTTCACATTCTGGCTCTTCAGTTCCTGGCTTTTTTAATGCAGCTACAATTTGGCATTGCTGTCAACATAAAGCAGCAGCAAGAGCTTAGAAAAGTCAGGCTCAGAGACATTAAGGTATAGTTAATCTCTGTTTGAAGGAGGGTTGTGAAATTAGGATATTTATCTTGCTCTTATCGTCAGATGGCAAAAAAGAACAATTTGCCCTAAAAGCAAACCAAGGCTAAAGAAAACAAACAGTAAATTGTGTTTTTATTTATATATATTTTTTTCTAAATTGAATTTGAGTTACATTAACAAATCTTTCCTTTTGAGTTCATATTTTTTTCATTCATTAAATACCTCATCTGTGGTGGGCTGGAGCCCTGCCTGGGATTTGTTCCTGCCTTGTGCCCTGTGCTGGCTGGGATTGGTTCCAGCAGACTCCCGTGACCCTGTGTTAGGATATAGTGGGTTGGATAATGGATGGATGGATGGATAAACACCTCATTATATGTATATCTACACACATAATGAAGAAAATAACATCTCATCTCATCTTATTTTCTGAAACTGTTTTTCCCAGTGACCCCAGAATTCCCTATCCCTTAAAGATTCCTGCTCCTTCTGGGAAATTCTCCAAGGGGTCCCTAAGATAGCCGAGAGATATAATCCCTCTGCTGTGTGCCACACCTGCCACAGAGTTTCCACCCAGTGGGACATGCCGGGAGTTGATCTACGGGGAGCCACACAGGGGCATCCTTACATCAACTGGCTTCTCTTGATCTGGAGCAGCTCAGTCGGTCTCCTTAAACTGGAGGGAGTGAAAAACCCAGATGACCACTGGCGTCATTTCTGAGCACTTTCCAGTTAGGATAGTACGTAATCCTGAGTCCCACCGGAAGTTGGCATTCATTGAAGGACCATCTGAGGTAGAACACGAAGCTTCATGCCTCTTAAAGCTCATTTTTATTATTATTTAATGGCACAGTGAATTGTTGAGTAAACTGGTGGGGCCATTACATCTTTATTTTTCTCTCTCCAGAGTAGGAAATTAAAAGGGGCATCCCTTTGGGGCTCAACTTGTTTTTTAATCTCAATCCTATTTTTTGTAAAAATTGATCGATTTGTATGGAATGATTACAATAAGATTATTTATTAAAAAATAAAAAAAATAAAAGGTGCATCCCTCAGGACCCCAATACTCACATTTCTGTCTTTTACCATTTAAAATACAGTATTTATTTATTGAGAGTAAAGACATACCCATAGCTTGATTGTAAATATATCAGCTACAGATGTAAAAGTACATTTTTGCCCTTTAAGTCAGCTTGATGGTTATGTTTTCAACATCAGGAAATTAATTAGAGAAGCAGAAATGTTCAAAGAAAGAGCTTAGCGTCACCCCTTGTTAACATGCTCCCCATATTTAAACAATGCAGCGACAAGACCACTACATGTACTCTTTTCAGCTGTAACAACACTCAGTTCTAATTATTGGAAGGAGATCTCCACCATTGTTCTTGTTTTGTATATATAATGAAAATCACAAAAATTCAATATAGAGCAAAGAAAAGAAAATAGGAAAAAGTAAATTCATTTAAGTAAACTTCCTATGCAGCTCTGTAAAATAATGTAGTAGAAATATAGAGTCGGGTGCCCAAAATACACAACCTATAAGTGACCGAGTCCTAGGTTCAATCCCCACCACTGACTCACTGTTTAATTTTGAAAAGTCCCTGAAATTACCATCTTTCCATTTTCCACGTTACCATTTGTCATCATAAGGTTGCAATGAGCTGCAGCCTATTACTACAGTATTATGTGCAAGGTGTGAATCAACCCTGGATGGAGCACCACTCATGTACATGTTAACAATTTATTAACAATTTGTTGTAATGTGTATGTGTGTGAGGAAGCCGGGGGAAAAACATACCTGCACAAATGTCACAGAGGTCAGAAACCTAGATGGGAAGTGAAATAAAACCCACCATGGTGTTGCAATCACTTAATTTTATTCTTCTATAGTGCACTTCGCTGAAGACTGGCTCAGATCTATGAAGCTAAAAATACATTACAGTAACAAAATATTCATAACCTTTAAACATAAGATACATATCTACCCATGGAGGAATCCTAAAATAACATAGATCAAATGCTGCACTATAATATCATGGCGGTTGCAAATACCATTACTAACAACCTTCATATTACATGGCCAGGAGTAGCAATGTGGTTCAAGTAGCAAAGACACCAAAGCCACAGCAAGATACTGGAACAGAATAAAAGAAAGCCAGTAACAACTGATAATCATTACCATACTTTGATTTAAGACAGCTAACAAATATTATTTCAGCAAGAATATTAAAATAATCAGCCCTAGTAATGGTGCACTACTCTAAACAAATAAATGCATGTGTGTGTGCCATACATTCCCTACGTATTTACAAGCCAAACATTCTCTGCAAAGCCCAGTGATTGACTATTCCAGCCACACAAGCTGCAAATGTATTCCTTCACAGTTTCCGCTTTGGCAGTTCAGCTATGTCCATCAGTCACAGTCAGGAAGCTTAAAGTTATACCTGGTTACACTAAGCAGTACCTTTGTGTCAAAAATAATGCGTTCCTATCCAGTCTAGGAAACACAATCTCCTGCACTGTAGTCTGTAGAGCGATGTCACCCTTATCTGTGGTTACCCACACACTGAGATTACAGAATGAATTCCGCTGTTATCCCTTTCAGCTGCAGAGCCAATATGTTATTACATTTCAGCTTCCTCCCTCTAGAAATACACGAGGCCCCCACACTTTACCTTTTTAGAATTTCTTTATTTTTGTAGTTTTAGATAGATAGATAGATAGATAGATCTTCAAGGTGAAATACACTATATTGCATAAGTACAACGTTCATGTATTATGAACAAAGTGCCAATCAGTAAAAATAAAGTGCAAAAAAATAACCAAAGAAAACACTTACTGCATTAACTGATTATTGTCCACACTGAGATACTGACTCTAGATGTCTATTCTCACTGGTGAAGCTGGACATGATGGGAGAAAGCTGTCCAGATTCATAGATTGGGAAATAATTCGATTTAGACATTTTTTTCTATTTTGATGCATATTCTTTCAGCTATACTATTTTATCGCTAATTTGCTGATGTCATCGTGGCAATATGTTGCTGTTGAAAGAATCACCATTTTTGGTCATCTTTTTATCTTTTCAATGTATGATATCTATTCGTTCTTCTTTTATAACAATGGAATCTATTGATGATCATATGGGACCATTGCCACTATGTTTGATGTCATCATGTTATCAGAAATGAAGATGCTCACATTGCTATTCTGACATTTAGGTTTAGGATAAAACATTAAAAAAAACAAATCTTTGGTGTGCAATTAATTATTAAAAGGTTATTAGACAGCATTTAAGTTCCTTGCTTTATTCATTTTCAGTGCTGCTTAATGTTCTTAGGTCTGACATTAGGAATTTTTTCTTTTGATGTCCCCGTGTCTGGATTTCAGCCAATTTCCACAAAAGAAATATTTGCCTGGTCAGAAGCTCTCATCTCTGGGTCATTATATTTTGACTACGCTTTCAGACATTCTTCCTCTGTCTCGCTTGAGGTCTCTACAAGGGAATTAATTATACAGTCTGATGAATATGAGAGACACACTTACCTTTTCTATTTCACCATGGTAGAATGGGCTGGTGAATAAAGTTCTGCAGGATGAGTCATGGAGAATATTGGAGGTTATTTGGCATGATGGCTTTTAGTTCTTGCATTGTGTTTTCTGCCAATATCTCAAATAAATCCAGAATCATTCCTATAAATTAACTAATCACCCTAATGTGTTTATTCAGGTATCTAAAAATCAATTAATGCCATGTCACTCCCCCAGCAACCTAATAATTATAGTGTGTAGCACATAATAGTTTAGCAGGTCTACTTTACATGAGATCCTTTGAAATATAAATGTGTAAACCCCTGACCTATATTTTTTCAGCTTTTTCTTAAAAAATGAAGCTATAAAAATCTGAATGACTAACAGGTTAATACATATCATCATTCTTCATTTGATCAAATAACTCTAAATATTCATGAAAAGTAATCCTTCTTTCTTTCCTGCTCTTATGGGACACTATTTTCTCCAGTGCTAGACACTACTTCAAAAATCCCGGCCAAGAGAACATCCAATAGAGAATTCTGTGCAGAATTTATTCTACTCCCCATAAGTGTCATCTGATGTTTCTTACTCCAATTTTCTTTGACAGTTAAGTCCTTGTGAATTACTTTGTACTTTTTTTTTGTTTTGGTGTTGCCCTTCTGTCTTTTCCTTTTGATCCCACAAATGTCAGTTATTATCTTCTTTTCTTTCTTTTGATATTAATCTTTCTTCTTTTTGATTTCTCGCTGCTTAAGTCCACTCATTGTACAATATTCTGCCTTGGTATCCTTGCAGTAAAATTAAGTCTTGCTTCCTGCTTGAAGGCACCCAAATGTGTTACTGTAGACAACTAGCACTCCTCCTTCTATAATTTAATCCACCTCAAACTATCTACATCACTGATTAATGGTGCTTCCTGCAGTTCAACTGAAACTTAGAGTACGGCTGCTGAGTTGTTTAAAAACTGGTTTGTGGAAGGTTCCTGATTTTTGGGTTATTTGATGTTCTATTTCACATTA
Source organism: Polypterus bichir lapradei (assembly GCA_026402145.1). NCBI lineage: Eukaryota > Metazoa > Chordata > Cladistia > Polypteriformes > Polypteridae > Polypterus > Polypterus bichir. The sequence continues at coordinate 9,370,106 of JANRMT010062857.1, read as the reverse complement.
GTTCGGTCTGATAATGGGCACTTTACACCCTTCATTTATTTGGCAACTGGGTTATCCTAAAATATTTACCTCCTGGCCCAGGCCAGAATAGAGTAATATAAGTTGAGTTGAGTTTTCACTTTTATTGTTGTTAATTCTTATCCATCACACAAAGGTATAGCTCTTACACAAAGGAAATCGGTTCTTAGAAATCCTATTTTCCCCTTTGGTTCTCTCATTCTGCCAATGGTAATTTCACAAAAGTGGAATGTTACCCAGGCTGTTCTCACCAAGAACATGGAAAACTGACTTCAACTGGAGATATCATTTAGTGGTGGAAGGGGTGCACTGAAGAAATCATAAATGTCCTGCTTAGAAGCATAATTGGTTCAGTTCGTGGTTGTGGTTACTGCATTGATTTTAACAACTTTGTAGTGGCAGGTTATGGATGAGATAAAGGAGGAAATGCTTCAAACTGTGGGTTTTGTGGGGATGTTTTTTAGTGTTGTGCATAAGGTGGATATAGTGCCTCAGGGCTGGGAAAATCCAGTGTGGCCCTCGAGGGAATAAGAAAGATGTTGTGAACACTAAAGGAGCTGTTGCCCCGTTGAACCCACCAGACAGACGTCCCAGACACGTGTAAAAGCACAAGAAGAATTCTTTAATAAAGTGCCTAAAGCACCGCACTCTCCACAATTCTCCAGTAATAAATCAATAATAATAAACACAATCCTCCACTCCCAGCAGCTCCATCCTCTACCACCCAACTCCGGCTCAATCCACTGGGGTTTTCCACAATCCTTTATAGTCCATCACCCGGAAGTATTCCATCTCCAGGTCAAATGCCTTCTTCAGGTGCCCCGGAAGTACTGCAGGTTTCTGTCCTCGTGACTCCTACGTACTTCCGGGTTAATGTCGTGATAATGTCCCCCTGGTTCTTGGTGAGCTCCCCCTGGCGACACCCACGGCACCCAACAGGGCTGAAGAACCAGACTCCATGTCCCATGCTACCCTGCGGGAAACCGGGGAACCATTTCCATCCAGGGGAGCTGCCATCTGGTGTCCCAGGGGATGTAGTGCCCTAAAAAGGCTCTTTTTCCAGTTGAGGGATGTCCCGGCCAGACTGAAACGCCGGCCGTCCATCACAATGTTCAGTTGCTAAGGAATCACATACCTCAGTCTTCTTACAAAGGACTATCCTCTGGTTCTGTAATGGAAACTCGTAAAACAGAAGGACTAAGGAGGTTTTTGCAGTGGACTTGGTACAGTACTGTATGTCCTTAATATTTCTCTGCCTGCCAGGGTCATTTGGCAATTATACAGGTGGTGGGAGAGATTATTGAGCATTTCAACAGCCTGGTCATTGCTATTCCACATATGTTCATTAAATGAACATGTCCAATTTTACGCACTAAGAATACAGAATACTAACAGTAACCTCTGTTTAGAAAAGAGCCATTTCTACAACTGGAAAGTAAAAATTTGACAATTTGTATTTGTTCATATTTTACATTTTCAGCTCATCATTTGCACACCATTTATAAAAGTGGCTGACATCTCTTTTGATTTTTACTTCATCAACTGGATTCAAAGCAAAAAAGGCATAATAGGACATACAGCATATATTAGAAGGAAACACATACAGCAGGTAAAGGGGGAAGAAAGGGCTGCCTTTTGGAGGGCCTCAGGTCTTCTAATGTGTGCAACAAACTGTTGAGTGGTACAATGCATAGAGCAGCAGAAAACGCTTGAGTCTTTTATTGTATACACAAGGTTTAACTTACATCATTTTTATGCTGGTGATGTTGAATCCTAGGAGGACTACTCTTTGTTGATAGTTCATCCACAATTCTCTGCATAGCTTCTTCTTCTTCTTACCCAGAGTTATGTTTATGTATTTATGTATCTAGATTGCAAATACCATACATTGCATCAATGTTCATATTGTATTACTACACATCAATATTGCTGCTACTTCTTTGTCTTGTCTTTGCACAATGTCTTTTGTTGTTTGTGTTTTAATTTTAAATTTTAATTTTAATTCTATTTTTAATTTATTATTTGCACTTGCTGTTACACTGTGGACCTTGAGCTTAGCAAATTCGTCTATCTGTATACTTGTATATGGTTGAGATGACAATAAAGTTCTTTTTGACTTATTTGAATTATTGCCTTTTACTCGGTGAAGGCTCCCCTTTTCCCTTGTAGCAGACCTCATTCAGTGCTAGGTGACTTTCAAATTAGCTTAGATTTATTACTGAAAACGTTTACGAAATTTAGAGTCTAATATTTTCTATATAAATGTTAGATGCATAGTACTTTATTCTACAAGAGGAGAATTAAGTCTTTAAAAGAAGTCTCAGAGCATGTACAAATTAGACTTGATTCAACGCATCTGGCCAATAAGATATATCCTTGTATGCTCTACCTGCTCAAGCAAAAGAGACTGTAAAATCATTGAAAGCCAGTTTTAATGGCCAGCAGATAAAGTCGTTTGACAAAAATATCTGAATGCATTATGTTCTGCTTTAATGCATACATCTATATATCACAGATATATTTAAATCAGGGTTCATCAGTGAAGGATGGGATCTTTGCTAGTTTTATCACAAACTGATTCCTTCCCCTATTATACTGTTCCCTTAAGCTCGAAAACAAATTACAGCACATCCATATATAATATCGTCGGCAATCAGCCATTATTTACAAAGTCTTTTAAGGTCTGATTGACTGAGCGACATGGAAAAAATGCCTCTGGTAACTTAGTTCCCTTTGATTTATAGGTCACTCAATGTTTCCCAAGATTTAGTGGCAAATTATTCAGTTTGAACACCAGAAACAAAATTACTCACCTGATTCTACAGCCTGCCCATACCAGAGAAATCAAAAACAGATTTGTGCGCATGGTTCATCTGTTAAAGAAGCTTGATAAAGATACTTCTCTTTCTTGTTGCATTCAAAACATATAATATACTATATATATATATATATATATATATATATATATATATTTATGCCAATTTAAACAGAGAAATATTGAAGCAGCAGTAGAATATTCACCTTTCAATGACAGTTTCTTGGGATATTGTTTACGTCTCACTTTCTACTCCCTATTTTATAAATTGTGAAGTATTTATGTGTGAATTTGCCCTTGTAGATCAGTGGAGTGCTGTCTATCATTCTGTCTTAAAGTTCTTTACATTGTAATAGACAGCATGGGTTGGCTGGCATCCCAGCCAGAAAGGATGGTCCCCTACGTAGCCAGGAGTGCTTTTTAATGGAAGGATGTGGGTGGGCAGGTACAGGTACCCCAAATGGGTTGGTTAGTGGTACCTTTACCCGTCAGTAGGCCATTACAACAGTGGTTGGGAGAGACTGCTTCCCAGGGCCATGTGCTTTCCCACTACACTGGGTGGCGACATCCCTCTGGTATGCTTCCCATTCAGACACACGTAGGGCTCCATGAGAGTTGTAGTTTTGGTGGGCAGCCCTGTTCAGGTCCTCGGGTGCCACTAGGAGGAGCTACTGGAGACAGCCTCTCTTGTCACAGGGAGGTTCATGGCTCGGAAGTGCTTACTGGATGCACAGGAAGATCACACAGTTAGTAGCTTCAGGTACAGTGTAAAGGAAGCTACTACACTTTATCCGGCGTTTTGTGAAGGTAATTAATTATAATAAACCTTTTACTTGTGTTATTGAGGTTGTGTCTGGGGTTTGGGTCACTGTTACGCCCCCTAGTGATAACTACACACATACACACAAACACACACACACATATATTTATAAGACAAGATCACACTTACTACAAATATCCTGAACGATTAACTTCTGAAAACTAGTCCTTAAATTCAACAGGAATATAAATACTGGACATATTAATGTATGCTATAAATTAGTCATCAATTCTAACATGTGGTCTAGGCTCAGTTTGAAGAAAACTGTCCTCAGAATAAATTCAGTTTTTGATTTCATGTTACGTGTACTCGGTGGCTATATGAAAAGCAGCAGATCAGAAAACATCTAAAACAATAATGGGTAAGCCAAGATGTGCCAGTTGGCTTCTGTAATGGTAACTTCTTTTAACTTTGTGCTTATTTGTTGATTATCCATTTTCTGAGGTCAAATGTGCAGGAAGGTCATATTTGCATCTCTGAGCAACATGCAGCATGCACCCAATCACTGATGAAATGATCAGCAAGTACTACTTGTCAGACAAATGCAATTGGAAATATTTAATTTACTTCAATAAGTGACAATATTGTAGAATCTACTGCTTTTGTTTTCATTTGTGAGTTAGGTAGCTACAGTACAGTATGTCCTGATGTGCTTATGAATTTCAGAATGCTCAGGAATAAGAATCGAAGCCAGTAGTTTCAGGTACAATCCGAAAGCCAGTCTATTACAATGCAATACAATACAATTTATTTTTGTATAGCCCAAAATCACACAAGGAGTGCCACAATGGGCTTTAACTGGCCCTGCCTCTTGACAGCACCCCAGCCTTGACTCTCTAAGAAGACAAGGAAAAACTCCCAAAAAAAAACCCAGTAGGGAAAAAATGGAAGAAACCTCGGGAAAGGCAGTTCAAAGAGAGATCCCTTTCCAGGTAGGCTGGGTGTGCAGTGGGTGTCAAAAAGAAGAGGGTCAATACAATACACAGAACAGAACAAATCCTCAATACAGTATACAAATAAAAATTTTAGAAGTGTGTAGCAGAATTTAACAGTAGATGATATCACATAATATGATTTGGATTTGTTTAGAGTCCTGAAGACCTCATCCATCAAGCTGCCTCCCCAATTTGGCCATTCCACAGCTGAAACAGTGCTGGGCCAGCCAATCCGATGAAAGGATCCCTCTTTCCCACGGTTCCTGCAATCCTCCAACAGGGATGACTTTACCTTAGGTAGGCAAAACAACTTGGCAGGTGGGCCATGGCACCAAGTGGCACATTTGAGTACCGAGAAGAGAAACAGAATAGGTGAGGGTTAGTAACAAATTATAACTATCATGTTACTTATGTTTTAGTGCTAATGACTAACAACAGAGATGCAGTCTGTACAGTTAATCAGCAGCTCTAGTCAGGGTGTGCTAAACTGAAGTAGTGAGTCTTCCGCTGGGATTTAAAAGCTGAGACCGAAGGGGCATCTTTTATGGTAGCAGGCAGACCATTCCACAGTTTCGGGGCCCTGTAACTAAATGCTCGACCTCCCACTGTTATTTTATTAATCCTTGGAATCCTAAGCAGGCCGGCATCTTGAGATCTTAATGTGCGCTCTGGTTTATAAGTCATGATAAGTTCAGACAAGTACGCCGGACCTTGGCTATTTAATGCTTTATATGTTAAAAGGAGGATTTTGAAATCTGCCCTAAACTTAACCAGAAGCCAGTGTAAGGATTTAAGAACTAGAGTTATGTGTTCGTATTTTCTTGTTCTTGTAATAATTCTTGCAGCAGCATTTTGAATTAACTGGAAGCTGTATAAAGAACAGTTCGAACAGCCAGTGAACACCGCATTGCAGTAGTCAATCCTACTAGAAATAAATGCATGAATTAATTTCTCAGAATCCTGTTACAGAGTGTAGACACACACAGCCAAAACTTAGAAATGGGCAATCTAGGGTCAAATTTGACTGTGAAGAATACATAAAAAAAACTACTAGAAAATACAAACATGCTGCATCACCCTGGCGATGAAAATGTTGGTTTAGCAAAGGTATCTACATTATTTTTTATTTGATTTTAGGCTGATGAATATCTTTGTTAAATCATTGTGCTTTATTTGTGTGTGTGTGTGTTTGCCCTGTGATGGACAGGCACTCTGTTCAGGGAATGTTCCTGTCTTGCTGGGATAGGCTCTGGCTTGCCCACCACCCTGCCCTGAATAAGTGGATTGAAAAGACGGGAGTATGAATGAATTGTTTGAATTTTGGTCTCAATTGAAAGGGTAATTTCAGTTGCTTCTAAAAGCAACACAATAAATAATTTTTTGCTGCAGAAAGGATTTTCTTTGATTTCGGGTTTATGAAAATATTAATCCATCCATCCATTATCCAACCCGCTATATTCTAACTACAGGGTCACGGGGGTCTGCTGGAGCCAATCCCAGCCAACACAGGGTGTAAGGCAGGAAACAAACCCCGGGCAGGGCGCCAGCCCACCGCAGGAAAATATTAATATTAGTTTAAATTTGTACATGAATTTTTAACTCTTAAGCATTTTTAAAGAGTAGATTTCAATTAAGTTATTAGTTTGGAACATTAATTTGGAATGTATTGTCTTTTTCATTGGCTTCTTTTTGTTTTTCTTTCGGGCACTGCCTCTTTGTCAATCTGTTGCTAGTCTGGCTGCTACCCAAAGACACCCAATGATTTTCCTTTTTACTTGCTGTCACCATGGACATGGTATAAAGGTACATTTCCAGGTTGTCCAAGTTTTTCGATACAAGCCCTTGTGCAATTAGTATTGCTGACTGACTTTAGGTTTTGAATTCAAGCACATAAATTTTTAAATTTGATTTTTGATTAGCATTTTAGTTTGTTCTTCTGTTTATTTATGGCTTTTTTGTAATGACCCATGATTTTATTTTATTTTTTTTTTTTTTTTTGAGTTTGTTTAGCCCATTTACCAGCCCTCCAACCCTGTTAGCTGCCTGTGTTTCCTGGCATAAGAGAATTACAATGTCATATGAATATGATAATACACAAAGCCAAAAATAAATAAAAGAACACCAGTTATATTCCGGCCAGACAGACAGACACACACACTTCCATGCATAGACATTTAGTTTTCTGGTTCCTCTGAGGTGGAGCCCTTACCCCAACTCCACCTCTCACTTCCAGGCCGGACAGACACACACACACTTTCATGTTTGGACGTTTATATATAAGATTATTGCATTCTTATGTTAAAAAAAAAAAGTTGTAGAAATTCCTTACTGGTCACAGCAACAGATTATAGAAACTCCAGCACAGGGGTGCCCAATGTGTCGATCGCAAAGGTAGAGCAGGTAGATCGCATTGTAGTCAAAAAAATGTTTTTTTAAATGTTAGTCTATCAAATATCCTCCCTATGGCATTTACCACTTGATTGGCATACAGGGAGGCCAGTCTGAGATCTCCTTTCTTCTAACACGCTGATCATCCTGTACGCACGATCAAACGCGCGAGCTACTGCAAAACTCCGGCTGTGATCTAGTTAGCCTTCCAATTTACAGCGACTAAATAAGGGATTAAAAAAAAAATAGGTTGGGGAGGGTCTGGGCTTTATATGGAATTAGAAGAGGATTTTATTCTCTCACAATGTCACAATCGAAGTGCGTTTGTCTGATCTGTCAATCTATCATTGCTATTCCAAAGAAGGAAAATGTGGAAAGGCATTTTCAAACTGTTCATAAAAACTACGAAACTGACTTCCTTCCGAAAAGCGATCTGAGAAAGAGAAAGGAGAGGGAACTAAAATCGCAGTTAATCGGACAGCCATCATTTTTCACTCTGTAGTGACCATAAATGTATTGAATTGTTATTGTGCCATAAAGGTTATTCAGTTATGCAAGGTACAACAACATATATTTTATGTATAAAGTACACCCCTGCTCCAGCACATTTTCACAGGTTTGCACAATTCCTGCACTGGTGTGGTCACCTCCTCATCTTAAAACTGTGATCTTCCACTTAATAGCCTTCAAAAGAATTAGTAAAATAAGAAATTTCTAGGGGTTCTGCTAGAGGCTTGTTTTTTGAAAAGCTGACTCTGCTTGTCTTCAGTGTAGGGTGCTGATATCACGATGTACTCCTACCGTTTAAAAGCTCGCTAATTTATTTTGCAGTTCTCCCAACAGGACTGCCCTCTTCTGATACCAATGTGGCAAATTTACATCACACCCATTACAATTTGGTTTCCTTTCCCCATTTTATGGGTTTAAATCTACAACCTTGTCCTTCCCAGCACTCCTGTAAATTATAAAACTTACAATATTATCCTGGTAAGATAAAGGAATCTGTTTCTGTAGCCCAACAGGATGCCATGAGTCTTCTTTAGCGCAGGGTTTTTATGTTTCTTAAAAACTCTTTTACCACCAAAACTCACTAACTTTTTTGCAATAATCTATTTATAACCCTGGTTTTGTTTCCAGTAATTCTGAAATTAATTATTAAATGAATTCTTTTAATTATATGGTTTTGTTATAGAAATTTCCAACATGTTACACCAAAGCAGATTTAATAGCATTAAAATTCGTGCAAACAAAAATCTCCACCTGACATTTTCTCTACTAGTAGACTTGTAAGGTATTGGTTAATAATAATAACAGCTTGGAAAATTAATGTTTATTTTAAATGTTCTTCACAAAAGAGATTAATTGAAACAATAATGTATCCCTGGGTGGCAGATTAGTTTCAGTTTTATGGTTGTTATGCTTTACTGGCAAAAATTGATTATATAAATAATAAAAAGAAAATGCAAAAATTGAATTTTGTTCTGTTGTTTTTGAGATAACAGCGTCTAATTCAGGACATTTATTCTGTATGCATATTAAAAAGAAATATTTCCATCTATTTCTGACATATGCTTTATAAGTTTCAGTCGCGACCATCGTTTTCTGCATTAACTAGAAAAGCAAGGCATACCATTTCTATAAAAAGAAAGCTCACTGACATAGAGTTAAAAAAAACAAAACACAGAAGCTTTAAATTGTTTTTGCTAAATTCTTTTTCCAAATGTGCTAGCCAGGGTTTCCAGAAAAATCTGCAGTTATTGAATGGCTATGTGAAAAAGACATCTGAGCTCATTTCTGTTATGATGTTGACATAAACATAGAAATGCACAGAATAAATTATTAAAATTGTAATAATGCATGGTTTTAAATGAATGCTATTTAATGGATTGTAAAAGTACATAATAAATGATTTGACAGTCGAAAACAATTCCTCACTATGTGGGAATTCAGCTCAAAATTACACTTGACTGTCAAAAATGTACGTGGAACAAGATCCTGCCTGTCAGAGGTGCTGTCAGGCATCTGCCTTCCTTATTCAATTACTACATATTTATCTAACACTTTTATTCAAAGTAACCAAATGTGTATAGGTGGAGCACAGGGAGGTTATGTGACTTGCTAAGGGTCACACAATCAGGCAGAAGTAGACAACAAACTAATAATCTTGTGGTTTAAAATTTATTTCACTAACCATTGCACCATGTCTATTAGACACCCTGGGAATCACAGGACTCTTTAATTCATTAAGAGTTTCACTTTGGAGTAACATGTTGTGGGACAGTACTCCTTAATGAATGATCTGTTGTGAGGACTGTCACTCCCTTGCTAGCACATTACCTGATCTTGCTCAACTGGAATAATCCTAACCCACCCTCCAAAGCACAACTGAAAAATATATGATAACTGAAAAAAAAGTATTCATCATAATTAAAATTAAAATTTGGCAAGACTATGTTGATATTATATTTAACAGACTGATCTTGTGAAACCGCCAGTATCTCTGTGGTCAGTAGTTGTCAACAATAGCTAAGAGCCATTAATATAAAAATATCAAAATACATAGTACAATATACACTGTATGACATCACAACAAAATTATGCAGAACAGCAACAAGCAATACAGATGTGCATAACACTCAATATATATACAAAGTAATATGTCTGTAAAAGTCAACATAATAATGTCTGAATGGAGGTGTTTAAGGATCTGGGGATACAAAGATGAATAAGAAGTTGTTATTGACCAGAGTACTGAGGAAGGGAAGAGGCTGTTCGCATGCAAAGGGGTTCTTGGCCTAAAAGACTACTAACATGTTTTTAATGGTAATAACTGAAATCAATGGTTAACCAGCTGAGTGTGTGGCCTTTAATTATATTGTCTGATTATTTCCTGACCCAAAAAACATAGATTAGGGGAAGAAAGTTTTCCACTTATGCACACACTTACTTGTAGATGCATGAACACGCAGGCATGTCAATACACTGTTTACTTTTCTCCAGTTAATTCTCTTCACTTTGAAACACATCTGGCTTTACATGCAAAATAAATATGCATAAATTCTTGTATCTTTAGTATTTTCTTTTTAAATAATTTACTTGTAAGGCTTAAAAACTGCCAGTCAAGGAATAAAGTCCAGTGTTAGATTTGGATAACATAGGCAAGCCAGAGAAGCCTTTGAGAGTTCCAGCTTGGTAAGTCAGCTTGAGGTGTCTGCTGAAAAGTAGATAATTTTGTGTATATTTTGGCACTAGGGAGCAAGTTAATTTTTTTTTTTTTGGTCAAAACCACTTCACTATAACTCCTTAACGCTATCAATCTACTCAGGATAGAATAGGCTATTACTATTTTCATATATAATACTCTAACCGTGGCTGTCCGTTTGTCTGTCCAGGATTTTAAATCACCTGTAGCTCGCAAACCGTTTGAACTATTAACCTGAAATTTACTGAATGAAGTATACTACGTGACATCTACTATCCGCTTTCAGTGTGATGATTGACCTCCAAGGTTATTCCTCTTTTTATTTTTATTTTATTGTAGAATCAACTCTCGGCAGCGGCCAGCAGGGCGGCTGTGAGGCGCATGCGTACGGGCACTGTTCTCATTCCCTACCACCTTCACTGTCACTTCCCCTACCTCTTCATATCTTAAATCATTCTTGAGGCAGATTGAAGACTTAAGTGAAAAATTAAGGAAACTGTACTAAGTAATTGCAACACAAACACTGACTTAACCAGTTTTAACACAAAAAGATGCCGACAAAAGAAGAGAAGAAGCAGGCTGGTAGGGTGGATAAAAGAAGAGCTGCTCAGGAAGCAGCAAGCGCATCAAACTCTGAGCAAATGAATTCTAAATGTACAGAGAAAGAGTATGAAAACTATGAATGCTCAAATCAAGTGTATTCACTGCACGTTATTGTGCAGTATGTTGTTACTGGTATAGTATATAAAATATATGCCTCCATTATTTGTATTTTCTAACATATCGCATTAGTGTTGACTCTGGTCCCTTTGTTCCCAAGTAGGATATAAAATATTTATGTGATTATCACATAAATAAATATCCTATCAAAATAACAAGGAAAAGAAAAATGTACAACATCATGCTGGAAAAATTACAAGTTGGACATTGTCATCATCATTATAGTAATTAAAGAGTTAATGGCCATTGTAATGAATGTGTATATCAAAATAAAGGCCAGGCTGGAAGGACAAAATACATAGCAAGGACCAGGCAATCCAAGGAGTTGAAGCATAAGAGTTGGAAAAGTCGCACAAGAGTATGTTTACACAGATCTTTGTAGACACGGAACACACATGAAATGTATGCATTCACAAAAATGATATATTATTTACTCTATACAATTCCAGACACCTCACTTCTAGATAAAGAGACTTCAGCTGTGAGAAGTTTGTGTCTGACTTTAGTTGCCTCGGTGGGGGATGAGTGAGAAGGCTGCCTGCTGCCAGTGCCGATTGACACATTTACAAAATGATGGGGAGGTGTGAAGGAATTTAAGATGGCCATACATTAAAATTATTTTCGTAGGCTTCAGGGATTCTAGTGTTAAAGCATGGACGATCATAGATTACTTTAAATTATTTAGAGCTTGAATATTCTGGGCTGTACATCAACATCTAAAATATAGTTTGCTTGATGATGCTATCACAAAGTTATCTGAATGACATCATCAACAACAACATAGCTGCGGCCACAAAAGAACCACTAAACATTGAAGCAAATGTAAATGTATCAGTAAACAAAATAGGAATTCAAATATGTTGAATATAATAAAAACAAAAGAAACATAAGAATATTAAACATATAAAAATTCACCAAGTCATATTCCTATTGGACAGAAAAAGTAACAATATCATTTTCTGTGTTTAATCCTTGTTGTCCAATAAATCTTTTTCCTCTAGTCTTTCCACTACTGGGTATCCTGTGGGGTGTGACCCTCTACTCATGTTTTCTAGCATCACCTCCAAGCATGTGTTCTTTGGCCTCATCCCCTTCACGTTCAATGCAGTTCACTCTTGACCCAATCATTTTTTGCCTTTTGCTCCATATTTCCAAACCATATTAATCTGTTTCTGCTCAGAACAACACCTTTCATGTCCACACCAAGCCTTTCTCCTAACTCAGCATTTGTCTTCACTCTGTGACATTCCAGTCATCCACCTGATCATCTTCATTCTTTACAACTTTACTTTATGTTTCACCTTCAGCAGCTGTGTCTCACAACTGTACAGCATATTACTGCACTTCACACAGCTTTCAAAAAACTTTCCCTTCAATGCCAGAGAGACTTCTTTAGAAGTCAGATTGACAGAAAGCTCCAAGAATTTCTTCCAAGCATCAATTCCTGCTATGCCAGCACCTCCAGCAGCACTTAACATGCCTTCTAAGTAGCAGAACCCCTCTACTTTCTCCAAAACAACTAAATTGCTGATTTCTAGATTTATGAACAAGCAGAATAAGCAGGGATTCCAAATAAGATAAATACCTTAAGTATAAAAATACATTTCAAAATAAAATGAAAATGTATATATTATTGACAAAAAAGTGTTGTTTATAATATGAAAAATAAGAAAGTCAAAAGGACCACAGAATGATGATAAAAAAGAAAAAATGTGCTTTGAAATGGCAATAAAATAAAAAAAAATTAAGTAGACCAAAGATATTAATGTAATCACATAAAATGTACATGTGAATATGATAAATTAATAAAGGTTAGCAAATTAACCAAATTAAGTGTATATATACTTGGAAATGTAGTAATTTCAAAGAGAAATATAATAACTAAGTTGATTTATATAACCACAAGAACAATTTTACGCAATAAAATATTATCATGAATCAATATTATTAAAGATGAGAATAGCACAAAGAGTTCTTCAACAGTAGAGTTATTCAGATGTCCATTGGAACTGTAAAACTTACAACAGTGTTCACTTGAAACCCAGTCACTTTAAAAAGGGTGTGTAACATGTGTAACAATTAGTAGTCCTGTTGTGATTTAGATAGCTTGGTCAATAATGATTCCAGTCAAAACGTTTCAAGTAGGGGAACTCTCCTTTAGAGCCATCACTTTATTGCCAGATAATAAAACTACAATTGTGTGTGTGAAAAGTGAGAGAACTTAAAAGTACAAATAGTAATGATTAAGCAAACGGGCTTACTTACACCAATATCCAGTTAAATAGTGTTTGTCACTATGCCTGTTAAAAGAAATTATTTATTATTTCTTTGAAACAATAAAGGAAATTTTATTTCCTTTCCAAACAAATTTTAAAAAAATTCTATAGTAGGTGATGTCACATGCATGCGCATGGAAGGCAATTAAAGCACTGTGATGAATGTAGTTACCTGCCGAGGCAGGGTTTGGAGCTGTGTTCTTATTCCTTCTCTAATTCTCTGCGTATGCCTGTTTTCATGCTCACATCGCAATGTTTAAGAACTAAACTTGCACTAAAGCTACGTACATTCTCATGGCAGCACCCCCCCTTGCGTACACACGTTTCCGCTCGGCTTTGCAAACTGGCAGCACCCAGCGTTAAAGCAGTGCTATTGTTCCTGTGTGGTTTCCCTTTCTGTTTTAGATTCCATGATGCAGGCTTTATGAGATACATTGAAATTAACCGCATATCGTTTATTAATTTAAGGCACCTGATTGTAATCAACCTGCAACAATATAATGGCGCACGGAATGGCCAAGGTATTCTAAATATCACAGCTGCCTTAGCGTTGTTACTCTCAGAGCACCACTGAGTATTTTAACCCAACGTACTGTATGTGAGTGTGGAATCACAGCTCTACAGCAGCTGTTAGGAAAGGTCTATGGCGAGTTGTGTCGAGGATTATTGGGATACAGTTTCCAGCCCTGGAGGATACTTATAGCACATGCTGCCTCTGGAAAGCCACCAGCATCTGCATGGACTCCACTCAGCCACTCATTCAACTCCAGTCTGGCAAACACTTCAGTGTCTTTCTTGCACAGAACTCGAGGCTCAGAAAAGCTTCATGCCAAGTGCTATAAACACACTCAATCAGTCCATCAAGTGCTCCCAGTAGAACTGTTTGAACTTATAATTACAATTAACTCACTGTAAACATGCACTACAGCTGTAATACTGCACAGCCTGAGCCACTTTATGAACCATTTGCACTACCTGCACATATGTATATGTATATTGTACTTATGCTTAAATACTGTATAATTTTCATCATTTATTTTATCTTTTTATTACTATTTCTATTTTATCATTTTATAGAAAAATAAGTTTATGGAGAATTTGCATATTGAATCTTTTTATACCATACAATGCCAATAAAGGAATTTGATTCAATTCAATAGAAGAGAGCGTGTATTTACAGATAATGATGACAGTCTTCTAAGTCGATTTAGATTTACAAGAGCTATCTTCTTGGAGCTGTGTGCTGTTAGAATACTAGGATGTATACTTGATATAATTTTTATGATTAAATCCATAAAAGTATGCATATTATATTTTATAGATAAATCATTGTTCCTGGCTCTTGCTTGAAGCTTGCTGGGACTGGCATGACCCTGGATGGATAGATGGATGGAATAACTAAACACATATCTTGAAGGTTTTTCAATGTTCCTTAAAAGTTTTGAGAATTGGAGTTCTGAGCTTACAGCTGGTTTGACATTTATTATTACAGAGCTTATATTGTGGCAATTAGTTACATGAAGAAAGAAAATGAATGGACAGGAATTGAGGGTTACTACATTTGACAGAGGCAGTACTGCTGCAATAAATTATATCATTGAGGTCGCACAAATCCCAGCAATCATATTTTGGGAGGCAGGAACAATCTCTGGACAGGGAGCCAGCTCATCACTACCATTGCTCTACTGTGCCCCCGTGTTTAATACATGTTTTAATACATTTCATCATGAAACTATATAATAATATTCTAAAATGTTCAGAGACCTGTAATATCATGAATGTAATGCATTCTGTGTGGAGATCAGTGCTTATGTGCTCCTGCCGGTGTAAGAGAAAGCCCATTTATGAAGCACGTAGTGATTCACACACATAGAACACATAGAAACAAAGCTTTTAACTTGTTACTTTAGTTATGATGGGATTTGTTAAACATCGATTTAAAGATGAAGTTTATGACGTTCTACTTTAATGACAAAATAAACTACAAGATTAAAGTGGAAATTTCGAGATTAAAATCGACATTTTGACCTTTTTTCTTCACTGTGTACCTATTTTTTTTCTATTCTCTGTACCCTAATACACTTCTGTATGACACTCAGATGGTGAACTACGACTCGCCTTTTCATGACAACTCTGATATCTGACCGCTTCTTTTTTATTTCAGGCACTATGCAACTTTCTGAACTTGAACTTTCAAGTATCTCCAGCCACTCTGTATCACTCAATCAACTTCCTTTTGTTGTTTATGCCACTGCTAAAGCCAACAAATAGTAAGTTTTTTCTTCCCTCCACTTTATATTCGCTGAAATTCTTCTTTTTTCCCTGTGCTTTTGCCATTGTCTTTTCACAAAATGTTGAACTTAAGGGGCTTTTTATCTTGATTTGCATATTCAAAGGGACATCTGGTTCGGGCGTCCAGCATGTACATGTGCGTGACTTTTCACGCTGACCGGGATTTCTGGAGCCGAAGTGTGTTGTAGTTGGCTTATGCACGGTTTTGTGCATCTAAAATTTTTTGTGCATACGCATATTTCCACTTTTGTCCATACGCCAAGTTTTAGTGTGAATTCTACCCATGGCATTATACATGATGGCCCAGATGATTGACAACCTGTCCATCACTGATATCACCTCTAGTGTCCATTCTCCTGGAACCTGTCTATCTGCATAACCTGGAAAACCAGCTGCCTGCTTCATTTCTGTTTTGGACTCGTCTCTGCAAAGACATCTCCACAACTAACTGCGTGTGTATTTCCCTCAAACCTTTCAAATTATAAGGGGTTAGCCCAATTCTTTATCTGTGCTCCTTGTATCAATTTACAATGGGTAGAAGAAGATGTGAAGAAAACAAAGTAATAACAACAAACCATAATAACCAGAAAAGACAGCTCACCTCACAAAAATAAATTAATGCATAAAAATAATGATAAATAATGATACCTAGAGTTACACTTGCTTCATCAGCATAACACAGGCTTTGTAAAAGAATTAGTTATCCACTTTCAATAATGAGGACTCATGGTGCTTAACATTTATTCTTTGAAAATATAATATAAGCAACTGATAATATACATTTAATATGACATGATTGGAATAGATACTATTTTTCCAAAAATAATACTATTTTAAGTTTTGGTGGGAATATATTATTATGTCCTTTAAAGAGTCAAAGAAAACCTAGTTGTAACCTTATACTTATAAAACTGTAATGAAAGATAAAAATGTATATGTAAATTACTACAATGCACTTGCAATACATTTTTGGAAATAATTTGGGCAATGGCACCACCACAAATAAAATTAAAGGACACAAAGAGCATTAAAACTCTAATCTAAGGAACTGTAAGTTAAAGTATCTTTTACCAAAGCTAAGATTTATCTGAAGAATTACAAAGTCACAGGATGCCCATGATTAATAAAGAGACTGTCACATTCAATTGAGGACTGTATTGCACTAGAACTGCTAAAGCATTTATCTTTAGTGTATATTCGATATTCAGGCTCAGTGGCTGTGGGGAATACTGTAAATCAAATCTGAATGACTCAGAGTCTTTCTTCAATGGCTTATGTGTTCATGCAATGTTCCTATTATGTAGCAACCTGGGTACAATACTAGACCTAAAGTCAGTTTCAAAACTTAGGATGGAGGATGTTAAAAACAAAGAAAAATGCAACATATTGTTAAAAAGAAGATGCCAAATAAGATAAGGTATAGCAATGAAATTATTAGAGTAAGCTGTAACTGATATAGTCTGTGCCAAAATTGACCACCTGTTGCTTTTTTCCACTTTTTGTATCTTAAAGAAGTTCACTCACTGAGGCTTGAGTTGATATTCCAGACTATACCTTTTGCCTGGATTATTAATATTTTGTAATTTACTCTAAAATGATCATTTTAAAAGTGATGTAAAACACAATCAAACTCTTGTTTGTGCAGCAAGCTGTGAAAAATGTTTTGTTATTAGAGCTGCTGCATCACACATTCAACCACCAATTGCTGTCACAGTTGAGTGTGTACATTAAGTTTAAGTGAGGTGTTTTCAGTTACTCTTCTTACCTTACCACATGCCACAGACATGCATTTTAGGTTACCCAGAAATTCTTTATTGACCCTCTGTGAGTGGGCCCTACAGTGGCTTTTTTCTTCATTCAAGATTCTGCCCAACTGTACTATCTGAAGTGGATTAGGGAGGTTTGGGAATGTTATATGATATTATAGTCAAAGAACATATTGAAGAAGTGTTATATATCTTCAATATTCAATTTAATTAAAATAGGAACAATAAAAGCAAAACATTGATATTTGTTAATAACATTGTAAATGTTAAATTACATAAATAAATAGCAATCATAACAGAAACAAAACTAGCTACATCCAAAATGGGTTCCTTTTTTCCTAAAGAGATGCAAAATCAGGATATAAGTGCATAAGGAAAATCCATTCAGTGCACCATTCTGGGCGTGAAAGCAGCATGGAGTAATGCATTGGCAAAAAGACTGCATCCTTGAAGAAAGGGAGCGTAGTTGTGGACAACCAATGGACCAAGTTATTGTAAACCTCTGTGTTATCGTCTATTTACCCTTTTTGTCAAGTACGTTATTGGATTGGTCTACTCCCGCACTCTAAATAATAACACACATAGCATACATAGATACACATACACTCAGACCCTAACCACAACAGTGCCCTATAAATGACACCCACACAGTTGGCTAAAGTTTTACACTTAAAATACTACACAAATGCTTTAGGTATAACACAACTTGTCACTCTCTCAGCGCATCAAGAGACTTATTTATTATCGGCACGAACAACATACGATGTTTTAAATAGACCTCAGACCTAAATATTACTTTTGGTCTCCAAGAAAATAATAAAACATACGAAGACTCAGTATCCTTGACTATAGGCCATTTATCAGCCAAGAACACCTTCTTCTCGTATTGTCCCTAACTATTGAGCGGCACCCTCACTCTCAACCTTAAAACCCCAAAGCATAGAGCTAATTGGCAAAATCTCTAGCTGCTTCAGGTGCTCTTAGAAATCTACCTTATTACTTCAATCATTCTAAATATTAAGACAAAGCATAGAAAGATGAAAACAAGTTACTATTTATTAAAGACCAATAATAAGTAATAGAAAATCAGTTCAATAGTAAAGTCTGGATAAAATAGTCTTTAAAAAAGCTTACTGAAAGGAATCAGTGATGTCAAGAATGAAAGTCCCAAGCGGCGGTTGATTTAGCAATCAATGTTCATGAGAATGCTGTTAACGGATGATCGGATGAAAAATGGTTACACATGTCTTTGTTTTATTCTCTGACGTCGCTCTTCCGTCTTCACTGTTTTCTTCTTCTGCTTCTGACGTTGCTTAAAATGAGGCATATTTATTATAAAGTTTCATGGCGTGGTTTCACAGCACATGAAAGTTCCATGCACCTGACTGGCTGGCTGTCAATATGATGGATACATTTTGCTCCCCAGGTAATAAAGCTCTTTGATATTGCCTCAGTTCTTCCTTTCTCAGGCTGTAAACCCAATTGATGTCCCAGATGTCCATCCGTAAAGTAATCAATAGCCTGAGGTATCAAGTCAGGCTTCCTTTCTCAGGCTGTAAACCAAATTAGCACTAACTGTTATAAAAGTGAGGTATAAGGAAGAGGATATATCTTTTTTATTATAATGCCTCCTACATCTGAATTCATCTTGTTGGGTTTGAGCAAAATATAATACAGAATAAGATGTAGATTTTATACACCATAACAACCTCTACATCCAAAAGAATTGCACAGATGTGACAAATAAAATAAAAAATGAAATAATTTAAAAATATAAACCAAGGAGTGTAAGAGACACAGTTTCCCACTCATTCGATTAACTGGAATTGAATGACTGAGTTTGCAGAACCATTCTCACATACAGGTTAGTCCAAAACATTTTGATATGTTTCCAGTTGACAGCGGGTGTGAAAAAAAGATATCTGCTTATGGACAACATGTAGAAGCCAAATAATTAAGCACTTTCTGTTATTTGTTTTTAGTCCATGTAAGCACTCTAAGGAAGCTTGCTATCAAGAGTATGCAATAAATGATAGATTGAATTGAAGTGAAATTTGTGTATTCCATTAAATATCACATGCTGGGTAATATGATGAATAATGTGACCTGGGTTAGTGAACATCTCCAAAATGAACAGGCACTGATCCCCACATATAAGAATGGTGGCTGGTGATCTGTAGGTTCAGTTTTTTAACTAACTTTTATAGCCTTACACATGATATATATTCTTATCTTATAACTTGATCAATAAACTCTATTCTAAGGTTCTACAATTATGTATTCTAAAATTATTATTACAACAAAAATGTATTATCTACAGATTAATTATGTATTGAAAGGATAAATGGCAATGTTTCTGTTAGATATAAGAAACTACATTTGTTATAATTGCTTTTCCTATAATAACCATAAATTAGGGAATCGTGCATCTTTACAAGTATTTAGTCTCAGACGTTCTAACTTACACTGACAACCAAGCACAAACTCTACTCTACTATAGAATGCCCAGGAGGGGGGTGGGAGGACAATTAGCCAAGACCTTGAGGATGGTGACCGTGTTTTGTTTCGTTTTTGCCTTTGTGCCTTATAACTGACTGCAGACCCCCAGAGATTTATTTTCTCCATGGATGACACTGACATGAGTTTTTGCTTTCCTCTACTCTATTGTCAAAGTTGTTGCCATAGTTCAACAATTAATTAATGGTCAGATATTGTTAGATTCTATTTATGTTAATCAGTTTCAAAGTACTTTGTTTTTCTGTTTTTTTAAACAAATCTGGTTTTGATATGCACTCGTTATAGAATTAGTCATTTGTAAATTTGCAATTGCATTTACCTGTGATCTTAATATTAAGTGGTTAAGCAACATTTCCTTTAAGACTTATGTTTATATTGTTCTGTTTATCTTATATTTGTCTAATGATTTATTTTCTGTTAATTTGATTCTATTTGGTCATTATTTACTTTCTATGCATGTTATCCTATTCTCTGATGTTCCTTGTAGTTTGTGAATAAATCCCCAAGAAACCACCCCTGTCCAACAAGGGCAGACTGGGGAATTAAGTCCCTTCACAGTTCATGTTAATGTAATCTGGTTGATTTTGGTTGATTCTTATTCTTGTAGATTTCAATTTTGAACTCATTTCCCTTGTATTGCCTTTCAGGAAAGTTTTTTGTTTTGATTATTTTTTTCTTTATTGAACATTTTGTTCAATTTTTCCATTTTCTTTAATAAATCCTACTTTGTAAAGTTTTTTTGTGGCCTGGAGCCTGATGGTGATCCTCTCTCTTGTGAAGCATTATGGGTGTGTTTTGGTACACTATAGAATATATTTTTGCCTGATTTAGGCTGAAGTCTGCCACTCAAGAAAGCTGGGTTGCCCTTTGCTGCACCTCTGTGCAGACTGCATCCCAGAGTGGTTTTGAAGGTATTGCTTACCTTGGTCACTTGTGAGATAAAAATATGGCCTTAGCTGAACTTAATGCAAACATTTAGCTATTCAAGGATTTTGTTAGCTATGTCGGAATATTTAATACAGTAACAGCCTGATAAGTAAAACAGACCACAAACAATTTTTAGTTTGTATAGTACTTTTCATATTACATGTTATCACCAAAGTGTTTTTTTTCGAAAATAATATTTTACTTTAAAGGCAAAGTGATAGAGGAGACACTGACTGTAGCCACTGTGAAGCAGCCAGGTGTATTCTTGCTAGAATCTCAATATAGTAAACATATACTGTCACACACGTGCGACTAGGAGTGAGCTGATTGGACAAAGTAGAGATAATTACCTGCCAGGCCAGCAGGTGGCGGGGTGCTCTAAACCTTTTTCTGTTATCTCTGCAGACCAAATACAGGAAAACCTGCTTGGTTTAACGTCACTTCCTGTTCCGGTGCCCAGACAGACATCACTTCCTATTCTGGCACCCAGACTGCCATCACTTCCGGTCTATAACATATAAAACCTCCCCCTTTCCAGACCAGTTCCGTTCATTCTGGGAATTCAACCTGAGAACATCCTTGTGTTGTCTTTAAACCTTTTGCAGCCAGGGGCAATATACGGGTGGCTGCCCCAAACCTTTCCAGTGTGTTGAGACTCATTCTTTTACAATACATATACACAGAGTAAAAGAATTAAGTATTAACAAAGATTATTTGTGATGTCCTAGTGAGGATATGCTCAGAATTAGATGCTGTGACCCTGCACCTAATTCTAAACATATTTTTTGTGCAAGACTCTTGGCAAAGCAAGATGGGAAGTATTCAGAGGTACTCTATGTTACTTGGCACCTATTTAATTAAAATGGTACATGCGATATTATTTATCTCAGTTTTCAAAAAGCTTTAGTATCATGGTTGATAATAATCTTGAGGATTATTGTCAATTTTCTCTTATTCTGAATTCTCAGAAATATGGCTTTGTCACTCTTGCATTCCAGTGCAAAAAAATTTAATTACAGGTGTTCCACAAAATATACAGGAAAACAACAAATAAACTACGAAATACTGTGTTTAAATATTTTCATATTTAGGGTTATCTCTCACTATCTCATTTTTTCTTTCAAGAATTTATCTATATTTTGTACATTTGCCTTCACAGATCAGAACAAGTTATTTTGTGTTAATCAAACAATTACTCTACTTCAATAAAAAAATGCATCAACAATTAGCAATTAGTACAATTTTATTGTACCCAGAAAGCTAAATAACTAAATACTTTTAAATATAAAATGTAACCGTTTTTTACACTTTTTTTTATAGGTTCATCCCATTTATATGTGATTATATGGGTGACTCTCCAAACCCCATTTTATTAATCCCCCCTTACACCCCCCTACGCCTTCCTCATTTGTTATATATTGCCTTTGATTCCTGTATGTCTAATCATTTTCTTTATATGCAAACCATATCACTGACCTTCACTTTTATTTGTATTGTGTATATATATATATATATATATATATGTAGAATGAAGAGCTAATGCTTATTTCCACACTGAAAATAAAATAAGGTAAAAGACACAATACACAATAACTGTATTAAATTTGCATGTTGCTGTCAATGTGTAAAAACCAAAACCCAAATATCAATCAACACAACCTAAACACGTCTGCTTGGCTGGTGAAGAGGAAAGAATGGCTGCTTCATAATCAAGAGGTTGCATGTTCGATCCCGGGTCTTTCCCGTATTTACCATTTTGAGTAGTGAGCTGCTATTATTATTACTATTATGTAATAAAAACATACATTTGATTTGAGCCTATAACACCCAATGTAAATTTTTGCTACTTGTAAAAGTGTTTTTTATTATTCAGTTTTATTCTCTCAGTGACATTCACGTAGTACAACGAACTTGCCTCTCCTTCTCTGGGTTGATGTCATTTATCTCCATTCTTTTCACAAGTGCAGCGATAACCACAGTTGGTGCTGTGGTTGATGCCTGGTCAGAACTATTTTTTGTATCGGCTATCAAAAATATGATACCCCGTGACTGCTATCAGACTATCATGCGGCATTTGTGCTTTGACAACAAAGACACCTGTGTAGAATGAGTGAAAAAACCACAGATTTGCTGTGATCTTGGACATCTGACAAGGTTTTGTGGAGAACTGTGTTTTGAGTTACAACACAGGGCAACATATTACTGTTGATGAGCACCTGTTTCCAAGCAAGGTCCGTTATCCTTTCTTGCAATACATCTCAACCAAGTTCGACAAATTTGGCATAAAGGTTTGGCTTCCGGCAGATATGGAGACAAAGTACACGTGCAGTGCTACTCCTTAATTAGGAAAAGATCCCAGTCATGCCAATGGAGAAAGCCTTCCGAGACCGTGGTCATAAAGCCGTATCTGGACAAAGCAGAAGCTTAACAACAGACAACTTCTTCATAGCGCTTTCGCTGGCTAATATGGTGCCAAGCAGAGTTGTGTTGTGGTGCAGCAGTCTAAGTACAGTGGAATGCCTTAGTGAGCAGGGAAAGCTCAATTTGGCCTATACTTGCGATCACATTCTTTCAGTAATTAACCAAAGCTCATGACCACAGGTGAGGGTAGGGATGTACATCGACTGGTAAATCAAGAGCTTCGTCTCCAACTCAGAGAGAACAGTCCACCTTTTTCCTACTGAGGATGTTGGCCTCATATTTTGAAGTGCTGATCCTCATCCCTGTCGCTTCACACTCAGCCACAAACAGTCCCAATGCTTGTTGAATTTCACAGCCCAATGAAGCTAACAGGACCACATGGTCTACAAAAAGCAGTGAAACAATTCTAAGGCCACCAAACTGGACCAATTCTTCTCCCCAGCTGCATCAAAATCATATTATGTGATATCATCTACTGTTGAATTCTGCTCTGTGCTTGAAACATTTCGATTGCACTATTATATTGTATTGAGGATTACTTGTGTTCTGTTCTGTGTATTGTATTGTATTTACCCCCTTTTTTGACACCCACTACATGCTCAACCTACCTGGAAAGGGGTCTCTCTTTGAACTGCCTTTCCCAAGGTTTCTCAATCAGTCAGTCAGTCATTTTCCAATCCGCTATATCCTAACACAAGGTCATGGGGGTCTGCTGGAGCCAATCCCAGCCAACACAGGGCGCAAGGGTTTTTTTGAGAGTTTCACTTCTTGTGTGATTTTGGACTACGTAAAAAAAAAATAATATTGTATTGTATTGTATCTTGATATCCTGTCCATAAAAATCACATACAGGATAGGAGACAAAGTACAGCCTTGAAATGGTGCTGATATCTTCGTGTTTTTCCAATTTGCTTTTAATATCTGTACCACTATGTTGTATTATTAAGTTTACCAATTAAGGCTAAAAAAAGACTTATAGTAAATAAGCCTGTTTTTTATTTTTTCTCTTTCCACATCTCAAATACGTATATTATAAGCATGCACAAAAAATAGAACATACTGCAAACAAAAGAACATTTCTGAATGCACTGCCCTCTCAGTAACATTCACTGCATATTATTACTACTGGTATTATTTCACAGAGGCAGTTTATTGTCACATACCCAGCAAATAATAATAATTTTCTCATGTGGGTTGCATTAAAATTATTCCTTGGATGTAATCCAATCTCTAGTCAAAAAACAGCATCTCATGAATTAACTAAAAGAACACAAACCGAGTGAACCATCTTACTGCTCTGAACGCCGAGTCACCTTAAAATCAGAGTGTAACAACATGTTACTGTATAATACAAAATCATCAAAGATGAAAAGTCATCATCCTCCTGTTGAGGTTGCCATTAAAGGCATTGTTTTTCATAGCTTTCTGCCTTCTTTGGGTTCTTCTGGATGCAAAGGTTGGCCTAAAGGGCCCCTTCTTATCATGGTAAATATTTGCACTGACCCAAGTTAACACAGTAATTCATATGTGCTGTGGCTTGCGGATCCTCGGTGTGCAACTCTAACTTTAAAATTAAAATGCAGTATGTACCAAAACAAATGATTTATTAGATAGTTAAATAGATAGATAGATATTAATCCCCAAGGGGAAATTCACATTAACTAAAAGACACAAGGAAAGTATTATCAAATAGAGAACAAAATATCATATAAACAAACAGGAAACAAGTAAACTACCTACTGGCTAATTTTCTAAAACCACCATGCCTCAAGCACCAAGATATGCTCTTTCTATTCTGACAATCTTTATCCTTCTCTCCCTCTCCCACTATTTTAAGAAGGTGATCAAAGGCAGATGCTCTGGAGCCATCCTTGAACATCAAAAATACCAAGAAGCTCATAACTAAACCAAAATAACTAAAAGTAAGTGTTTATCGTAATTAACTTTAAAAGGAGGCTTCAGCATCTCTGAATGTTCATCCAGAGAAATTTAAACATTAAAGCTTAAAATGCGGCAGCTTTCCATTTTAAAGATTTGTATATCTCAAGTGGTCATTATATGGTTAAATCCATTGAACTGATCCCAATCAGTGAAACAGGGTCGATGATAAAAACAAAGCAATTTTAGATAAATAGATAGATAAACAGCCCGTTATTTAGGCTTTTTAAAGAAGCTCGATAAATATAATTAAAATACACACACATTCAACAACAACCCCTCAAATACATTCTAGATTTAATAATAAGAAAGCAAACTTTTTACTTGGCTAAAGATATACCTGACTACTCATACTTGGGAATTTCCATTTTATACACTAGAAATAAAAGATAAAAACGACATGAATTTCCCCTAGCCATAACTACTCATTTCAGAGATGAAGAAGCCTGAAGTTTAACATTTATTGATTCGCTGATGCAGAGAAATAAAAACCACACTTTACATTAAGTCTGCCTTGACTAATTAGCTGGGAATGTGTTCACTTCTTTAATTCTGTTGTGACTCACTAGAACAACAGACTGAAACATTAGCATCTGTTAATGTTAAATGCTGAACTTTTAATTTATCACTATGACCCTTTTTATTTGGTTACAATGGAAAGTAGAGACAGATAAACTGTAGGCATAAGTACACCTGGCCAGGAAGTTAAGAACTAAAAATAAGTAATATTCTATTAAATGCACCTCTAGTAGGAGCTTTGTGCACCACACAATAATTACAAATACAGACACTCTAACAAGAATATGAGAGTCTTAAGTTATGACTGTTGGTTTAAATACTGAGACCGAGGATGGACTTCAGTGGGGTGTCAGGCATAGAGCAGAAATAATGGGTTAAAAAACTTACCACATTTTTTCCCTCATTTTCTGCTCAGTTTGCTGTTCTGAATTTTTATTCGTTCTTTTACTTGTACCAAAACCATAGTAGTTAAACAAACCCAAAAGATTAAAAGCAGAATGCCAAATGATCATGCACTTTACCTTTAACATTAATCTGAAATCAAAATCCATTAGCTCAAAGCTAAAGGCTTTGCCTTGAACTCTCTTACAAACACACACTCTCAGAAATGCTCTGGAAGTATCCACAACCTTGGACAACCTAACTTGGAAGTGAATGATGGCGGTCTTTATACTGGTGATTACACACATTACACTTCTAGTTTTTACATCATAGCAACCACAAAAGAAAGTTTCCCAAAATAAATTATTCCATGGAAAAACAAAATCTTGGTACATCAAAATGAAAATAAGGGGTGAATAATTTTTAACTGCCAAAAAGAAATTAGAAAAGACAGGAATTGGAATCTACATATTACCTTATTATAAATGGGGAAGTGAGTTGTCACCTTTCATTGACAGGAGCACATGCCCAATTGGGTTACTAAAATCAAGCCTTCCCAGAACACACGCTGCTTGGGTTACATAAACTCTGTCTCTCAATGGCCGTAGCATATTCAGTGTTATTAGATTTTGAAGACTGAGCGAGGCAGTCCCTTTCTGTGTCCATATCTCGAGAATTGTGGTGGTGGTGGAAAGGTCCAGAGTTACCAAAACAGTGCCCCATTCGGTGTCTGGAGCACATGCTCATTAACTTTCAAATAAAGCAACCCCTTGGGTGACGGTGTCCTAAGTGATCGCCTATGTTGCCTAATTAATTGATTGGCTCTACTTTTCCCTGAGAAAAATGAATTAATATTTAGATTCACAATAATTATTGAAAGCTGGAACTAGGTCTAGGTGACGCACTGTAGGTCTTATTATATCATCTCCTGATATGTCGTCAAATTAAATTATCAAGGTGGTGGAATGGTTGACAAGATGTGATACTGTGCTACTGGACCTAGATTATGCCTGCTTAGTCTATAATCGTATGTTAGGTTTTATTGTTAAAGACATAACATAAATATATTGGTACACTACTAATATCAAGTTGATTTATGTCAGACATTAGCCATTGTACTAAATAAAACATAAGAGCCATTATTTTCATGTGATACTCTGTAATAGTAGTCAGAATGTGCTTTGTAATGAGCATTCTTAAGCACTTTAATACATTCAGTCCGAGCAGACTGGTAACCTTTAAACTTGGCTGATCTCCACTTACCCTTTAATTTCCGACTTTTTAATCCTAGTCACCGCATGTTCTCATTAAACCAAGACAAATCCTTTTTCACTTTGATTACCTTTGTTTTCAGAGGGGCAGCATTTTCTAAAGCTTATTTTATATTAGGTTTTCTCAGCTTCAGGTTTGAGGTTTTAACAATTTCAGTAAATCTTGAACTGCTGTTATCCTTTAAATATCTCATAGCTTTTGGTTCTAAAATTAGTGTTTATTGGCAAGGGTAGGAGCAAAGTAAACACATCATTCTCTTGAACAGCTTCTTTTAGTTATTTTTTGTACATTTCCTACCAGCAGCAGCATTTATTTGACATCATTCTAGGATTTTTTGGACTCAAGGATTTCAATGGTGCAAATTATTTTTCAATCAGAAGCTACAGTGAAAGGTTTATAATTATTTACTGGTATTTTTGCCGTCAATTTGTTTTGGCCTTGGGTGCCACCAGTTGGCATGGTTATTACCATAGTGTTTTCCATGTGGCACTGGGATGCACAATGGGTGGCATCATCGGCGTGAACATTCACAGATTTAACTGGTGATTTTTGTAACTCTTGTTTTTGTGATTGCTGGTGTTATGATTTAGGTTTTGTTAATAATTTTTATAACATGTTGCTAGCATTTGTTTAATTGTATAATTGTTTGGACCAATCACTGCTGTTTCCCTATACTGTCCATAGGACAACATTCTATGTTGTCAGAGGAATAGCTTCAAGGATTGTGACCCATTGCCGATTGGTGTGAAGGTTTAAAAAGTCATCTGTTGATGCATTTTCTTATCTTATCTATGGATTCAAAACCTCTTTCAAAACTTTGTTAAAATATTTTCTCATTTTTTGCTTCTCCTGGTTCTCTGAAAAACTGCTGTTGTCAGTTCAGTGACATAATAACACCTGGGAATAGAAACTAGTTCAGAACTTCTGACTTTGAATGTTGGTTAGTGATTTGGCTTTCTAGATTTTCTTTCTTACTTCCGGGATCAATTCTCACCAGATTTTTGACCATGTCTTTTTCTCCTGGTCACTGCTTATAAACTTTTTACCAAGTACCTTTTTTTTAGTCAGTACAATAATGATCTGAAACGGTGTTATTAGCAGAAGTATATTTTAAATGTTAACCCAATGGGTAAAAATACATCTAAATTAGGATTATGAGGGAGTGTAGAACACATCACAAATATTACATACCTTGCAAAGTTGATTATGGTAAGAACAGTTTTACTGCGTATATGTGATTATTAAAATGATCTATGAAAAATTAGAATAATCTAACCTTTAATAGATAAAATAATGCTAAACATAATAATGAAGGTAGAATGAGAAACTAATAATTACAAATAAAACAATGCATGTAACTCTGTACACATGATAATACTACTGCTACTGCTTAAAGGAGAAATGTAAAGGTTATAACTTCATCTAGACTTTCAATATTCAAAGAACATCATTAAAAATCCATCCAGGGCAACCTTTCTTACCCATTACCATGTGATTAATGGAAGAAGGTTAATCCATTACAAGAAGCTCACAATAAAGAATGGTATCTGTGTGTATAAGCTGTTCCAACAAGAAAAAAAAAGCATCCAGCTTTATGTTTAAAAATGTCATTAACTAGAACTGCTTTATTTCTAAACAAATGAATATTTAGAAGATAATATTCAGAATGCTTTTTTTTTTTTGTGAAGGAAACACTTTATCTGAGGTTTAATGTTCATTTCATTATAAAACTGGCTCATCAAATAGAAAATCGCAATTTCATTCAAATAAAGTTAAATTATGGTCTGTACATCTTGGCTGCAATATTTTGGAGTACAACAAGAAAGAGACTTTCTTATTGAAAAGTACATGTCTTCCCAAAAAACACTACATACAAGGGGCACCTAAAAATAATGAGAATTTATTTTTTAAATCATTTATTTTCCTGGACATTTACAAAATTTAATCACCATCAAAATTCTCTCCCTGAGACACAATACACTTGTCCGACCAATTTTTCCATTGTCAAAACTGTTCTGAAACTCTCGCAAAGTAATAGCCTTCAGTGCCTCCATCGTTTGCTTCTTGACCTTCTCTACATCCTGAAAACACTTTCCTTTAAAGTCCCTTTTAATTCTTGGAAATAAGAGAAAATCACAGGATTCAAGGTCCGTTCAGGTTGGTTACTGTTGTCATCCCGTTTTTCATGAGAAACTGACACACAATTAATGCTGTGTGGATGGGAGCGTTGTTGTGATGCAGAAGCCACTCACCTGATAGACACAATTTGTTTCATTTTCTCGGCACTGCTTCACGCAATCGCTTGATCACTTTAAGGCTAAAACCCTTGCATTGTTCAAAACATCTTGTTTGAAAACCTCTTGAAGTATTTTGACAGCGTCAGCTGCTGTTTTCCCAAAAAGGAAACAGAACTTGATGCAAACACATTCTTTCAAGTGTGACATTACAAAATCGACGAAGACAATAACACTGACCTTACAGACCTTTCCCCAAGGAAGCTGCTTGGCCAAATGATGCAGATGGCAGTCTAGTACACACACCTAGCGGCAAACTTTGGAACTAACACCCCTCCAGCCTTCAGAAAAAAATTCTAATTATTTTTGGGTCCCACCTCGTATATTTATATATTTCAGATAAAAGAGTTTCAAAATGTGCATACCTAATTTTCACAAAGAAAGAAAATGACGAGAAAGCTTACGTATATTTATGGCATGGAGAAAATGAGAAATGAGAATACTCTTGATCGAGTCATGAAATACAGCCAACTAAGCTAAATGATGACTCACACGTATAACAATTTATATCACTGAGACATTGTGAGTTGACGTGACAAACATATTAAAACTCAAAAATGATGAGTATGATCTGTAGACTCTGTTTTAGAGTTTTTAAGCGGGCCAACGCTGAGATTTTTTCTGTTTGTTACAAAGTTACATTAATGTTCTCTGTGTTGACATTCACTTTACTTTATAATACTGTTGAAAAAAATGGAACGTGAAACAGTAAAGAAGAGGACAGTCCACTTAAAACATAGAATATCTCTTAAGAGACAGCTGTAGCTGTACCTGCATTTACAGCATGTAAAAGACTCAGGATGAGACAGCAAAAAGGTTTGGGGTTTTCCAGCCCCTTATATTGTTTACAATCCAGTATTTAGAAAAAAAACTCAGGTCAACAGACAAAACAAAATAATTCATCTGCGCGATGCCATACTAGGCGTCGGCGGCCATTTTATAAAGGAGGAGCCGGAAGTGGAGGAATGCTGGGAAGGAGGCATGAGGGATGACGGGACTGCTGATGTCAGGGAAGATGGCGGAGGAAGGGCGGAAGTGGACGTACTGCGGGCAGGGTCCTTATGGCAGAGCGTCTTTAGTTCTGGAAAACAAAGAAAAAAGGTTAGTACCCCGCCACTCCCCGCCGGCGAACGTCTTTCGATGTGGTTTAAGGTCCATCTGCGGCTTCTTACTCGCGCATGCGTGACAAGCAAAAAGGTATGGCAATAGGAAGTAGGTATAATGGAGAGTTTTTTTTTTTTTTACTGAACAAAGGAAGGAAAACAGAGCTGTAAACTTGAAGATCAAACCCAATAGGATATTTTGTATTTGCATATAATCTGACTTTTCCTATAGAGGATTCCTGTCGAGGAATGATTGGAAATATATTCCCCAGTGTAGAAACAAGCCTGTGAGCCATAATGTGCATTGTGTTTGGAATCCATCTGCGAGGTAACCTCAAGATTTTCTAAAGGATTTTAAATGCCAGCTGGTACTGAGAATGAAAAATAAAGGTGGTGGGATGTGTGTCACTTCTAGATTGACTCTTGTTAATATCTGTATGCTTTATCGTGTTGTTGTTATTTTTTATATATAAGCATCTAATATGTGTATCAAACTCATATCACACTTGTTAAATGTTGTAATATGACTTGTGGGGGGAAGCAAAACCAAAAGTGATATAACAAAGGATAGCAAATAATTAAAACCCCATAGGTAGTGGCAATACAGATATTATATTTATAGTTTCATACCATTACAAGTTTATATTGACTTCCTGCTGTCTCTCCTGAAGATTGGAAACCAAAGCACACTAAAAAACAGATGTAATATACTGCCTGTGTACAGAAAGCTATAGTTATCATGCAATACAGCCTATTTATAGCCTAAAGGTTGGACAAAACATGACTCTTTACACTGCTTGAAGATTATGCAATTGGTCATATATGAAGGAAATTAAATATTTTGGGACCGGTAGGATTTGTTTGGTCTATGAACTGACTTACAGTTTCAAGAGTCACTCATTTGTAACTTTGTGTTGAGTTGGTCCAAACATTAGAGAGACATGCTGTCTGAAATCGGGCAACACCCGTTCATATCCATATTTTACCAATGGTTGGCTTTCTGGCAACAGGCACCTACATGAGGGAATGAGCCAGGAATATTTCATCCGTGCTACAGCTCCATCATGCACACTGTGCTGGAAGCCATAAATGACTGACGATGCGCTACATTCAGTTTCTGTATGGTTTGTTTGTACATGCCAATGTAAAAAGGAAATTTGCAACAATGTTCAATTTTCCTAACGTAATTAAGGTAATTTTCATTACTCATATTGCAGTAAAGGCATCTATTTTAACTGTTTGCTTATGCACATTTACAATATGATTGTGATTTATGAAGGTAAATAGCATAGAAATGTGCATATGCCAGTTTTATAAATCATTGGTTTTTTTTTTGGAGTATGCATATTTTCATGCTCGAATCCATACAAAATTGTATAGACTACTATAGACTAAATCACCTCTATATAATCTTGATAAGGGGACAGGCAGAATTCAGTTTTGACAAATTCTTTTATTTTGTGTTGTCACACACATGCTCTTGGTTTAAGTTTAACAGTTTAAGGGCTTAACTAAGAGTAAGATGTGGAATCAGACGTTGACAAAGTGCACTAATATCTCTTCTCCCTCTCCTACAGATCACCAGAAGTTAAGCCCAGCTACAACACATCCAGCTCCTGCACTCCCATCCTGTCCACACCTCCTTGCTGACCTCACTTCCGCCCCAACCCTCATGGACCCCATCCACCTCATTCCATTTACTCTGGTGTTTTTTTTGAGAGAAATAATTGCTGTTGACAGCATACAGGGTGGATCCCCAAACCTTTTTCCTTGTTTGTCTATTTTCTTACAGTGTGCACATAACACAAAAGGACCCTTGTAATATCTTTGATTTGTGAAAACAAAAGTCATTCATGGTGTCATACATCATCAAGTACCACAGTTACCAGCAAGTTCAATCAGTTTAGTATCAGTGTCAGAATCCCTGGCACTTAAGTGTTATTTAACATTTTGAACCTGACGTACAAGTTAAGTTGTATCTCATTGAGCCTGTCGAAACACGACATACAAGAGACCTCTTATCTCAGCATACAGCCACTATAGACGCAACCAGCTGCTGGCAAGCTTCCTGTCACATCTCATTTGCCTACTGTAGTGATTCCATCTATTGGATAGCCATAGAATTTTTTTGGTTTTTTTTGGTGGCAACAGAATAGGCAGTCTGTAGTTATGTCATCACAAAAAGGTACAAAGCTACTGATGTTTTGAAAAAACTAGACTTACTGTAAGATGAATATTTTGATGATAATGACTGATCGTGATAGTGACAATCAGTTTGGATGATGTGGAACCTGTTGGTTCTGGCATTGATAAAGATAGCTGCCAGAAGACATTTTTTCATCATAAGGCGTCTGACTTGACACATCTATCAAGACAGTAGTACATGAGCATTCTGCTGTCCACTGAATGCAAACAGTCACCAACTACCAAATGTTTTGTGTGCAACAAGTGTGGACAGTGCAAAGTTATATTTGCAGCACATGTTCTTTCTAAGCTTGCAATGGGCATGGCACCATGCTTTTAGGACTCTCATTCAAATGGAGACTTGCTGCTGGTGAAAAATAAAGTTACAGTTTCTTTATATTTTGGCACAGTTACTAGATAATAAAACTGTTGTGTTCTAATACATTTCATTACATTTTTTATGGGTTTTGATAGAGTTCATTATTTATCATGCATGCATACACCTATACTGCAAAATCATGGTAAAATAAATGGTCCAGCAGTCAATGTGTTAAATGAGACTGTTAAGATTTCCTAGTTAGTAATTCTAACATTCATATCTGTGGAATTGACAATTATGAGCACTTTATTTACAACATTAACAGACAAGCTGTTTTTCTTAAAACCAGATATGAGAAAAAATGTATAACTAGGATACAGAAAATTATTTTTGAGGACTTAGGACACTTTCTGATAGTACCACAGTAACTATGTGGTCAACTGGTGCCCCTGCTGATTTTGGCCATCTTGTAATAATGGACAATTTGAGAGTCTGGGGTTGAATCGGAAAAAGACTAATGAGCATTCTGAGGCAGTCAGTTTGTCCTAAAGCTGCCAAAATCCTGATCGGGACCTCAGATTTATGTATCTTTCTCAATAACTCTAAATTGCAGTAACTTTAAATATGGAACATGTAAAACTGTCTAAGCTAAGGTGAACATACCACACGAATCACACAACAGTCACACAAGTGTAGTGGAATTATAACAAAATGATGAGAGTTACATTGTGTTTAATCTAAAATCAATCCCACACACTGTAGTAGAGACACAAAACGGTGTGAAGTGCTGAAACTGCAAGATCCCATGACAGAGGGCCTACTGAAAGATGTGTGAAGAATGAAAGTTTTTTAATACTTGGCCTGCTAGAAGATACTCATTGATTCATGGTCACTCTTTGAGATCAAATAAAATTTTTTATAAAGTTATTTAAGTTTAAGGATTCTCCTTTCAGCATGACAAACTAATATCATCTCCTGTAGGGTGCAAATTCTGTTGCCATTTGATTTTTGTTAATGCTGGTTATGATTTGATTACGTGAATTTTGCAGTATACGAACAGAGTCAGATCGGGTGTGAATTTACAATGGCGCTGTCAATTAGAGTCAGTCACTTTTAGAAATACCATACATTTATAGCTGATCTGACACTGTTCGCTTTCAAATAATATTGCATTAGTGCGACAATGTTTTCTGATTGGTACTACTCAGGTCATAAAATGGTTTCTTCAAAATGTCACATATATTTGTCTCTTTCTTGTTTTCCCCGGTACTGCGCTGATATCATGCACCAGAAGGCGTGAGCTTATTCAGTGCAAGCAGGAGAACACGGGTGGCCGGTTGCTATATGCTATGACTTGCTTGACTTGGCAGCGATCAATGCACATGTACTGTACAAAGTATGCACAGGGGCCACTGAGAAAAGAAGAGTGTTCTTTGCTCTCCTTGCAGAGGAACTTCGCCATCGCTTCTTACCAGAAAAGGTTATAGATAAAGCAAGAGAGAATGCAATATCGATAAGCTTCTGTTCCAAGACTGTCGCTTCCCCAGCCCCTTCAGTGAAATAGTGACCACAGTTCAAAGAGAAGTGTGTACATTGCAACAGGTACACATTTTGTAAATGTAGAAAGGACGGTCCTTGGGGGTGTGGGAACTGTTAACATTTGAATCTGATGATTGCAGAGGGGACTGGGCGGTCTCATGGTCTGGAATCCCTACAGATTTTATTTTTGTTTTCTCCAGCCGTCTGGAGTTTTTATTTTGTTTTTTCTGTCCCCCCTGGCCATTGGACCTTACTATTATTCGATGTTAATTAATGCTGATTTATTTTGTTTTCATATTGTGTTTTTTATTTTTCTATTCTTTATTATGTAAAGCACTTTGAGCTACTGTTTGTATGAATATGTGCTATATAAATAAATGTTGTTGTTGTTGTTGTTGCATATAGCGCAGAACTGACCTCTCTGTATTACTCTTTCTTCTGCATGTCCTGGAGTACAAAAGAAGCAGCACCATGCAACAACATGTGAAGACTGGCAAGTTTGGGGAAAAAAAATGTGGTCACTGATTACAAGCGCAAGAAGGCGTGGAAATGAATATTAATAATATGAATAATGTTGCATCAGTGCCACAATGTTTTCCGAAATGTACTATACAGGTCATAAAATGAGTTATTCCAAATATCATATATACCTATGTCTCTGTTTTTTTGTCAGTGCGGCTTTGACATCATGGACCATAAGGTGCATACTAATTCAGCGTGAGCAGGAACACATAAAACTGAATAAAAAAAATTAAAGTGACGGTGAGATATGAAGAAGGCAGATTCACCAGCGTTTGTGTGTCAGCTTTTATCCCTCCTGATTAGAGAATTTCCAGTTCCATTGTCTCAAAACACCAATTACTTCTACATCTACAGTTATTCCCAGTTTCAGATAAAAAGTAACCGCGTCAGATCTGGAGTGGGTTATTGTATCGTGACTGAGCGAATAAAGGTGAAAAAAAAACGCTAACTTTTACAAGTACTATAAATTTACACCGGCTGTTACAGACACAGATCAAATGGATGTTTTTATTGTATAATGTTAACAATAAGAGCAGCTCACTACTCAAAACAGTAAATTTGCCGGGGAGCTGGTTTCAAACTCACGACCTCTGGATTATAAGTCAGCGGATCTTACCAGTGCACCACGAAAGCTGTCATATTGTACTTGCACCTTTTGTGAATGTGTTTATTTGATATTTGGCCATCAGCCTTCACACATTATACAGTTCATGCTTACATTTTGGTATTTATTACTAAAAGATAAAAACCGTTTCTGTTTTAACGATGTGTTCACATAAATTGTTGTAGACACAAAACGCACATCAAATTACTTCCCCTTACAATTCTGGGTAGCTCACTCCCAGATTATCAATCAAGGCAGGAACTGGGAGAACTTCTTGCCCATTCTGAGGTGGTGGGAAGGATGGTATAGCAGGCTGCTTGAGCTTATCAACACATTTAGAAGATAAAAGAGGCTGACAGAGAGGTGCGAAGGGATTTAAGGTGGGCTGGATTTACGAGTTTTTTCGTTGGCTCTGGTAATTCTAATGTTAAGCAAAAGAAGATTAAAAGAGGTGACGTGATTGAAGTGTTTAAAATTATGAAGGGAATTAGTACAGTGCATCAAGACTGTTATTTTAAAATGAATTCATCAGGAACACAGAGACACAGAAACTTGTTAAGGGTAAATTTAGCACAAACATTATGGAGTTTTTCTTTACACAGAGAACCATAGACACTTGGAATAAGCTACCAAGAAGTGTGGTAGACAGTAAGACTTTAGGGACTTTCAAAACTAAACTTGTTTTTTTAGAAGAATTAAGTGGTTAGGACTGGCAAGCTTTGTTGGGCTGAATAACCTGTTCTTGTCTAGATTGTTCTGCTGTTCTAATGTTCTAAAGAACATATGTCAGCTCCTTTAAACCCACTCTGCTACACCTACTTAGTGACGACCTTGTGGAATGATTTAATGGGACCCTTTTACCTCCACTCTTAATTTTAACAGCAAAGCAGCAGAAGATATTCCATGCAGTGGGTTCGTTGCTCTCGTCCAGGATTCCACTTTCACAGCTACCATGCTAATGTTCAGCTGGGAATTGTGCACTCCTGTATCATTGTCCTTCAGGATGCCCTCTGAGCTCAATGTCAACACTACTACAGAGCCCCAGTACTTGCAGAGCTTCTGTCTGGAGGTTGCCAACACACAAGCTCAAGACCATCAGGAGAAATGTTTAAAGGAGTTGAACCTTTTTAATGGAAGTAATTAAGAGGTGACATTATTGAATTTTTTAAAGTTATGAATGGAATTAGTGCTGTAGGCTGAGGCTGTGAAATGAGTTCAACAAGAACACAGAGACACAAATAAAAATCTTGCAAGGGTAAATTTTGCAGCAACGTTAGAAAGTTCTTCTTCATGCAAACAACCATAGACACATGGAATAAGTGACCCGATATTGTGGAAGAGAGTAGGACTTTAGTGACCTTCAAATCTCACCTTGATGGTATTATGGACAGTCTAGATGAATAGGGCGGTCAAGCTTGAAGGGCTAAATATCATGTTCTCATTAAAATGATTCTATTTTTCTAAATGTATAAATTAATGTATTTGCAACTTACACTTTTTCCCCAATATTCGTTAACATAGTCTTCAGTAACTTGGGGAAGAATGTACATCTCCACATGATTTTGACTGGACTGGAAACCCAAGTCTCTGTGAGGCAACAAAGCTGCATGCAAGGAATATACTGTATGTGAACTGTGAGCTGTATAGAAAAAATGAACTTATTAGTTTATGAAATTAGTAACACAGCTATATGAAGTGAAGTCTAATAAAGAAATAAGAGGAATGCAGTAGAAGAAGATCTTACAGTCCAGTAAAGCTCTTGTTCAAAGTTATTCTTCCAGAGTATGTAATGAGCAGCATAGTACTGTGTGTTCATTTATAGGGGCCTCACTGTGACCTTAAAACCCGTTTAAGAAAGACCTTCTTGGGAAATTATAAAAGGTCTGTCCTTTTAATAGAGAACATGTTTATAAATCAAAATATTGCTATTCCTGACAGATTCCTGACAGGTGTATTGGCTGCAAGTATCCTCTAGTAAACTTGGTTTGAAATTTTAGGTTTACCAGTTTACATTAGTGACAAATTTGGAGACAGATTTATATCTGTAAAGGAAATTCACATAAACAACATGATAACCTAAAAAGACCCTACCAAATGTAGCTTAGGCCACAAATGAACGCGGTTTCTAAGTTCTACTTGC
Source organism: Polypterus bichir lapradei (assembly GCA_026402145.1). NCBI lineage: Eukaryota > Metazoa > Chordata > Cladistia > Polypteriformes > Polypteridae > Polypterus > Polypterus bichir. The sequence goes on along the minus strand of JANRMT010062857.1, from coordinate 9,332,194 downwards.
CACCATGTTTTAGTGCTTAAATGCACTCACCCATCCATCCATCTATCAAAAATGAGCTACCATGAAACATCAACAACACACAGTTTACAGATACTTAACAGTAAAATTTTGTTACTAAATGTGTGGAATCCTTCTGGAAAAAGGAAAGATGAAATGTCTAGAAATTATGCTTACATCAAATGCCAGCCTCTTAGTAATGCTAGTTTCTTTCTGACCATGACCTCCTGGAAAACATATATAAAGCAGGCATTATTAATTTGACATATGAATTATTTAAATCATTATCTTACAAGGTAATACTTGAATCATCACGTCTCTCATTGCTGAGAGAGTATTGTGTGGTACAATTAACTTCCGCCTTTCAATTTTCTTTCTATACTTGAATATATTACATCTAAAGGTGAACTGAGTCTAACTGTTGACTTCCAAGTAAAGCTGTTTAGCATTTCAAACACTTATCACCTGACAATCTTCGATTAAATCAAAATAAGTTGGTGAATTTACCTCAGCAACACAAGCTTTTCATTAAACTATTTTTTAAGTTATTTGATATTTCTTTGCTTAACTTTCTATTTTTGAAAGAGGTTTCTTTCCTGAAGCATTTTCTCTTTGTCAGTTTGAGGAGTGACCTTCTTGTTGTTGATAAATGGACAATGACACCTGAGCCCTCTGCCTCTTTAGTTCTCTCAATTCAATAGTTTCCTTCTTTCTATTCCTTAAGGCACTGCTCATTTCACTTAAACAGTTTTTGGGCCTTTCAGTTCTGAACGTATTAATGGCAAAGAGGATGTGTGCTTAAATAAAATCTATACAATGATTCTTAAATAAGATTTGGAATTATTCAGGCAATATCGTGGCAAATTGACATTTATTGTTGATAAAATTTTAGTCCTACTTATTTGGAGAAACAAATAACCATCTTACCTATAAACCAGGTGTCCTCAAGTTGGGTCTTGGGTATTTTTTGTTGCAACCCAGTTTCTAATTATAAATACACTAGCAAAATACCTGCACTTCGCAGCGGAGAAGTAGTGTGTTAAAGAAATTATGAAAAAGAAAAGGAAACATTTTAAAAATAACATAACCAGCGGTAAAGCAAGGAAGACTCCATAATAAGGAAAGTTGGGTGCACGTAGAAGGGGTGCCTGCTAACCTAAAAGGGATATTTGGAGCTCATGGCTTTACTTGTCTGTTGTGGAGCAGGTTTCGGCCATGGAAGGACACTAAAACCGAGTCACCCGGGTGAGACGGACTTCATTCTTAAATAAAGGAACTGTCGCCGAGCCAGAGAGATCGTTTCTTTACATGTAAATTAAGTAAACGTGTCCACGGCACACATCAGGATTGGTCGCCGGATTCATTGCAGACTTCCCAGGCTGTGTGATTATAAACTTTTAAAAGAATGTTCAGATAAAGGACTGGGGAACGTGTGGGGATTGTGTGTGTCTGGGTGTCTAATTTATATGTGTATATAGTTGTAATATAGGTTAAGTACATGTGAATATATTTGTGCCGTTTATAAATAAGATATTCTTTCCATTTCTTTACCTTGCTTTCTTTCTTTCCTGCTTTCTTGCATTCTTTCATTTTCGGCAGCGTACCTATGAAGTTGTGGATTTGCCTGCGAGTATTTAGTGACAGCGTGTCTGTTAACTTGTGGATTTTTCAGCTTGGATTGCTGCTGACGGATGGACTTATATGGGCAGGCAGTCAATTACGTGGGAGGCGTGGGGATGGAGGACACAATATAGGCAGGCAGCCAACTACGTGGGAGGTGTGGTGATGGGGGACGCAACTCCGCCTCACACGGCGACCGAGCTGCAGGCTATTGCCGTATATATGTACATAAGTAGGATTCAGTTATGACCGTTACGTGTAGAATTTTGAAATGAAACCTGCTTAACTTTTGTAAGTAACCTGTAAGGAATGAACCTGCAAAATTTCAGCCTTCTACCTACATGGGAAGTTGGAGAATTAGTGATGAGTGAGTGAGTGAGTCAGTCAGTCAGGGCTTTGCCTTTTATTAGTATAGATAAATAAAAAACAAAGTCAATTCCAGTTTGGGCAATTGTCATGGAAAAAACTTTTCTCTATCTTCAAAGAAGTCAGTCATGGAGCCCAAATGAAAATGCAGAACATTTCTTTATTTGCACAGAGCTATGCACAAATGTACATGAAGTGAACAATCAATTAAACAATTCAACTGCTTTTATACTTTATTCTAATTATGTCACCTCATCAAACACATCACGTCATCTGACTCTTAATATGCATAACTTTATTACCTCCTCCAATCAACTAACCCCACCAGTAATTTCTGTCTCTTGTCAATTCTCTCATTATTCTGAACTCTGCTTTATTAAGAGGGGTGTTTAGTAAATTGACCTATTAATTGTAACACCACTTCATAGGAGGGGTGTATGGGCTTTCCCATCAGTTTACCCCCACTTTCTGGAGAGGTGTTTGTTACTCATTTACCTATTCTAACCTTGAAAAATTACATTAGAAGCTTCTCTAAGACAAGGCAGTGAACTATTGCGCTTTCAGCTTTAAGTTACATTTAGTTGACGCTTGAATTGCATTCAGTCCCCGTTAGGTTTAGTGCTGAGAGCAGTCCTGAACAGAAAATTGGTGCATTTGTTGTAGCTGACTTTATCGTCTTCATGTAACTTGCAGGCTGCAATTTATGCATGTTGACAGCCACAAACGTTAACTTATTCCTGTTACATAAGATGTTCATCGGGGCTCGGTACTTGGCCTATTGCTTTTTATTATTTATCTTCACCCTTTAGGTGAGATTACTAAATAGTACACTCTGGGATTTCATTTCTATCCAGATAACACTCAGATTTACATACATACTAAACCAACTTGTAAATTCCCCCTCAAACTTACTGATTGAGTGGATTGATCACAATGATTCTTGGTCATGCCACAACTATATACAACTTAATGGAGACAAGACGGTGGACTTAACGATAGGTGGCAGATTCTACAGCAAAAGTGTAACACATGCTAAACCATGGGAACATATAGCCAATTTACTGGTTCCCTTTTACTGGCTGCCTGTTAAATATTGGATCTCTTACAATATTCCTTTGAAAACATATAACTTTCCTCATGTCAATGGTCCTGTCAATTTTTCAAACATGTTATAATACTACATAGTTAAGTGATCTAATGTAAAGTTTCTTGTCCCCCCCACAGTAAACACAAGTCACTGGGTGGTTGAGCTTTTAGTGCCACAGCTCCCAGATTATGAAACTGTCTGCCTCTTCATATTAAACAGACTTCCTAATTGCTGCTTTTAAAACTAATTTAAAGATGTATTTTTTTAAAGAAGCTTTTTTGTGCTAATTGTATTTTATTTTAATTTTGAATGTCCTTTATATTTGTTTGATTTGTTTTTTGTTTTAACTTAGTAATGTATAGTATCATAAAAGGTGCTTATAAAAAAGTATTACTATTACGAATTGCTGTCCTAAAAGACAAATATACCTGAATATCTATCTACAATATGTAGAACAGCACCATTTTTAGATCTTTTTATCTAATCTTTTAGGTGACATACTAGTACAGCAATTCAGACTGCAGTCTCACCGGATTGACTCCAATGTCCAGCTGTATAAACTCCCTGTGTATGCTGGGATTTTCCGCCAGGTTCTCCAGTTTTTCTCACATCTCCAAAATTATCCATTTTAGATTAACTGGCAGTTTCAAATTAGCCCAGAGTGAACGTGAGTGGGTGCCTAAGTTGGACCTTCAATAGACAGAGGCCTATCCAAAGTTACCAAATGTTGCCAGAATAGACTGTAGTCCAATTCAACTCTGAATGGAACAGAGTGGCTATGAGAACATTCACTCTCTGTCCACATCCTGTACGTGTGTCTTTGTATGTGAAATTAATCTCTTAAGTGTTTTAACCCTTTTATTTCGCACTTATTTTTATTTATAGAACAATTTAATTGAAAACAAAAAGAGAATTTCTAAAAATTAAGTATTTTTAATGTGGAACAAAATGCAAGAATCTGTTTTACAAAATTTCACATGGGGTCACTATATTGAACCAGCATTCTCTACTCTTGTCTGCCTGATACACTTTTCTCCCTTAGATCCCCCTTTACAGGTCATCGACCATCCCTTTGGACTTCCTCTTTTCCTCTGTCCCGACACATCCATATCCATGATTCTTCTCCCCACATTATTTACCACTCTTCTCATTACATGCCCATATTACTTTAACCTACTTTCCTGTTTTTTCTTTGAAATTTCCCCAACTCTGACTGTAACTCTGATTCTCACATTCCTGATACTATCCAGCTTTGTTACAGTCTCAATTCTGTAGCATCCAGTTTCTTTTCATGAACATTTTATCTGCCCAGGTATCTGATCCATCAAACAATGATGGTCTGTCCACTGTTTTATACACTTTACCCTTCATTCTTGCACTAATTCTTTGGTCACAAAACACTTCTAATTCCTTTTTCAATTTTTCCATCCTGATTGTATTGTGGTTTATTTCTAGATATTGCTCTACACCTTCTGTTATTCTTGATCTGAGATATTTGCACTTGTCCACCCTGTTAAACCTTTCTCCCTGCAAAACAAATTGCAAAAATTACTGCCACTTGTTTGGCAGGTTTTTATTTGAACACTGTTTTGTTGGTCAGCAAACATTTAATGGAAAGTCCAGATATAATGATGTATATGCGATATGATTGTTTTCAAGTGCAACTTTAAGTTACCAGTACTTTGACATTCTTTCCTTTTGCTCTCCCAGGAACAATATGACACAAGGTCAAGCAAGTTACAGTAAATAAATAAAAGCATATATAAACTGTAAAAACTACCAATGTTGTCTATTGTAATTGATGCCAAATTTCTGCAAGCTATTTCTATATGTAATAATCTAGTCTGAATAGTAATGATTACATTCAGATTAGTTCAAATTACATTTATAAAATGTAATGTTAGCTAGTCAGAAGTCCAGTTTTCCAGTTCCATGTCTACAATCTATTTTGAGAAGCCAGAGTGTGAACTTCAGATATCTGTATTTGCACTTTAAATAGGCAAAGCCGAAGGACTTTTCCCCTTGCCATCTGTGGGACTTTCAATTAGTGACATTTGTAATTACATTTTGGCTAGTCAAAACCTGAACTGCAGATAAGTGTAATTACATTTTGACAAGTTAAAAAGATATTTTAAACATTACAGATTATCTCTATTTTTTCAACTAAAATGTGATTGCAGACATCTCCAATATGAATTTTGACTTGTCAAAATGTAATTATAGATTAGTCATCTGTAATTGATAATTACTTTAGAACTCAGCAGAAAAGGTTTCTCAATGTTGGCTATTAAAATGGAAATACAGATATCTGCAATTCAAATTTTGAGTAGACCGCTGAAACAAAAATTGGCAAGAGATGTTCTAATGTGAAAATAGCTTGGCAATGCGAGTCAGATTTGGAAACACACACAGCAAATCACTACATTTATAGTTTCAGCCACTTTTATCACACATCCTAGATAGCAGCCATAGCTGTGCTACCAATTTCCAAAAGCCGAGAGTATGATAAATTTTTTTTTTTTGTTTTGTTATATTTATCTGCTTTATTATCTTGGATGTTTAAAGTCTTCTGGTGGATTATTGCTTCTAAAATCTTCTTATTTCCTTATGCTGAGTTAATAATTTTGAAATGAGCGCTACCCATTAAACATCACAGTGAGATTAGTGCAAAATTTCTACAAATTAAATTGTAAGCTGTTTGAATGACTGTATGGTTATCTATGTGTTTGTTTGCTAATCATGCAAAAATGATTTTCACAAAAGTTTGCATTGCATTGCCGCTGGCCCAACCTAAAATTTAAGTAATATGGCATATTGGGTAGAGGGGTTGTAATGCGGGGTCGGGGGGGCAACCCAAAAAACAGTGCTGACACAGGGACAGCAGTTCCCATCGGGCCAAAGAGGGATCTCATCTAATATCACAAGTACAGTGTTTTCTTCTCAAATAATTTCAATAAACATTTTATTTTCTTAGTGGATTACAAGTGTTATCTAAGTGTAAATCTTTTCGTCTCACCATGGTTGTTCTGAACCATGTTGAATTTCCGAAAGACAAGTCTCTTCCTGTTTATTTTAATCTGGACCCTTTTCTGAGAAATATATGGGTCCAAAAAAGGTGTTTTCAAACCCTTATGGAGCAATGTTCCATACTTTCAACTCCCCAAAAAAATTTTAAAACTGTGAAACACCATTTTAGTTTCATGTTTGAAAAATCACACGCAAAACAAAGTTTAGCATCAATTTTGGGAAACTGTGTGGGAAAGAAAACTTGGCTGGTTATGTCACAACTACCTGTTATATTTTGAAGTTATATTATAAGAAGATTTAAAAAATAGATGGATGGATATTAAGCATAGCCAACAGATTGAGACCAGGACAAGGACAGTGGTGCCCTGCTCTGTATTGATCAAATGTAGAGAGAAGAATTTTGTTTCACTGAATAAACGTGACAATAACTCTGAAATGAGCTGATGATACTACATTTTTTATCAATGAAAAAACTTACATTTTTGATAAAGCCGGTGCTACTGTACACCTGCATAGCCTTACTAAGTGTGAGAGAAATAAGCCAAGGTAAAACAGAATGAAACACAAACTTTTTACTGTGTGCTGAACTGACTGAGGATGTTATTAGTAACAATAGTTTAATGTTTCTTGATAGTAAACATTTATTTAAGTCAATTTTATGATGAGGCAGTTATAATTGTAGGTATTGATGCCACAACAGTATCATGTAGCAAATTTATACCAGCAATGTCTGAACCAACTTCAAATTATCTTTATAAAATTACTGAATAATGACCCTGATACTTTCTCATATAGTAATACAGATACCAGCAGCAGTTTCTGTGAAGTACAATGGATTCATGGATTCAGTTATTCAACAACCCATGTAGTTTTTTAATGTAGGATTAAGTATATATTTGTAAAAACACACTAAACCAGGAAAAAAAAGATGTAGCATTTATGGTTGCAACTCAACAAGGAGTTATGATCATTTTAGGATCTAATCATATACAGAAAGAACAAGATAAATTGATAGAGAAGTAGCATAAATTAAGGAAGGGACTCTGACATTTCAGCCAGCAATGACAAAAGGGTCAACATTTAAAAAACAAATATTTGCTTTCCAATCCTAACCCATTATAGAAATAAATATATTAAGGCTAGTGGGGAAATAAAAAAGTATATATAGTACCAATTATCATCATCACCACCAGTTAAATGTCCATTTTCCAACTTAAAACAGGGTAGCTAATTGTTCTTAACATCTTTTAACTCCACTCTCTGTGGTTATAGGCTTCATTTGGGGTGAGGAGCTCTTTTTTATATCATCTGCCTCCACGTCCAACCACATCTTGTATGGGCTTCATCTGGGCCTCATACCCTTCACCTCCAACGAGGTGTACCTCTTCACACAATCATTCTCTGCTTTTTGCTTCACAAGTCCAAAACTAATTTGTTTCTCTTCACCACAACACTTATTACCTCCACATCAAGCTTTAGATTTAATCCAGTAGTCATTCTCCTCTTTTCTTTCACTTATTGATACTTCACACATCCATCTGATCATTCATATCTCTGTTCTTTACAGCTTTCCTTCATTGCTTCATGTCCTTATTTCATTTGCCATGTCTCACTACCATACAGCACACTACTCCTAAAACAGCTATCGTAAATTTTACCCTTCAGTGCCAGAGAGACCCCTTTAGAGGTCAGCCTCCAGAATTTCATATGCTATTTACTATATTATATATTTCATATGCTATACCAGTAATGGTGCACAGCACGATAACATGCAGTGAATACACTTGACTTGAGCATTCCTAGTTTTCATCCTCTTTCTCTGTAATTTTAGCATTTGCTTGCTCTGAGGTTGATGTGCTTGCTGCTTCCTGAGTTGCTCTTCTTTTCTCCATCCTAGAGGCCTGCTTCTTCTCTTCTTCTGTCGGCATCTTTTCACGTTAAAATTGATTAAGTCAGTGTTTGTGATTCAATTACTTAGTACGTTTTCTTTAATTTTTCACTTAAGCTGGCACTTAAGTCTTCAATCTTCCTCAACAATGATTTAAGATATAAAGAGGTAGGGGAAGTGACGGCATGGATGAGAATGGCGCCCGTAATCATGTGCCACACGGCCATCCTGTTGGCTGCTGCCGAGAGTCGATTCTACATTAAAATAAAATATAACTGCAATAAACTGAAGTTTGAACTATTTTCCAATGACTTCTGGCTGGAGTCAAAAGGAAGCAGTAGGCAGAAAATAGCCCCCCACAGCACATCTTATTACACCACAAAGATATGAGCCTGTGGCAAAAAATACTACAAAAAATTTCCCCTTGAGGTGCAAAATTGTTCATGACGACATCCAGTTTTGCCACCATCCTCTTTTCCACAACAGCCTCCAGGGTGTCCAGAGTCAGCTCTATAATGGAACTGGCTTTACTGTTAAATTATTTCAGACATTCTGCCTCACCTGAACTCAAGATCCTTCCCTAGACCACAACAAACTGGCTACAATGGATTGGTAAAAAAAAATCCAGCCGCTTACAGCATGCATCAAAAGATCTGAGTCTCCTCAGGAAGTACAGTGTATTTTGGTCATTCTAATGTGTTGTCAGACCAGTCCAATTTGCTGTTCATATAGACCTCCAGGTATCTGTAGCTCTGCAACCACCTTTACATTTTCCCCTTTGACGGTGACTGGTCTTAGGGACTCCTTAACAAGCTAAACTGCATTATATACACATGCACATATGCAAAAACACACACATATATATATATATGTTGTGGTACATGGCCGGCTGTTCATCCCAGCCAATACCCCCAGGTCGCCAGATGGAGCCCTCCTTGCAGCATAGAGGTGCCCTGAATGCCAGCAGGGAATTATGGACAATGGACTTTTAATGCACAGCCCTGCTGGATACCACGGGGGCCGCCAGGCGTCGCTGCAGGGAGGCCCAGAGACTATTTGCCTTACGCCCAGGAAGTACATCAGAGTCACGTGGACAAAGGGAACGATGTGCTTCCTGGGTGAAGAAAAAGGATTTTTATCTGACCCGGAAGTGTTCCAGGTCACATGGACAGAGAGGGTGAAATGCTTCCGGGTCAAGGAGTATAAAGGTCTGTGGGAAATCCCAGACGGACGAGCTGAGCTGGGTGGAAGGGTGGCAACGCATCTGGGAGAGGAGGATTGTTTATTGTTATTGATTATTATTTGTATGAGTATAGTGGAGGAGAGGGTGCTTTGTGCACTGTGGCGAATTAATAAAGTCAACATTTGGACTTTTATCTGGTGTCTGGAGTCTTGGACATGTGGTCTGAGGGTACAAGGGAGCGAGAAAGCCCTAATCTGCTCACAATGTATATTGTCACCCACGCGTGTTTAGCAGACAACTAAAGGGCTTGAATACATGTAATTCCACGCTGGACCAGGGGGTGGCGAAGTGCACTAATCCTCTCACTCGATCTCTTGCAGACCATTCTAGGGAAATCCCACCCGCATCTGGGGCAGCCAATGACGTCACTTTCAGTTTTGGTCCTGATGACATCACTTCCCTTACTAGCCTTTAAAGCTGCCATCTTGTTGATAATAGATTAGTTCTGTTTTGGACTCTGTTGTATGAACATGTATATGCTTTGGCATCAGATTTGCAGCCGGAAAAAATTATATGGGTGGCTGCCCCAAACCATCGCAATGTCTTATGGTCGTTCTTCTTACTATATATATACAAAAGGCAAAACACGTGTTGTGTGCTCTTTGCATTATTTGACAGGTACTGCATCACATATCTATGATCTGCTTCTCACAACTGAGAGGATGTGGTGGATGTCTGCTGACTGGCCGACCAACCACAAGCGTGATGAGCCCCAATTCAGGTGAAATATGTGTTGTGTAATCGTTGTATTATTTCACAGGTACTGTATCACATATCTATTATCAGCTTTTTGCAACTGAAAGGACATGGCAGATGTTTGCCGACTGACCAACCAACCACAAGCATTACCAGTCAGATAACCATTCAAATAATCAGTTTGTAATTCAGGCCTATGAATGAAATATATATATATATATATATAAAATTTCAGTTTTCCAGGTTAAGCAGTCAGGAGGCAGGAAGGGGCGGTTCCAGGAGGACAGACAATGGAAGTGACAACAGTAATTGAGTGGCTGTCAATCTTTTGTTCTGCATTGGGAGAAGAGGAGAAGGTATTAGCACACAGTTTCAACCCTATTATATACTAAGACATTCTTTATGGTAATATCAATATAATAGTTTAATTAGCTTTGAAGCTATAATTTTCTTTTTAATAACAACAACAACAACATTTATTTATATAGCACTTTTTCATACAAACAGTAGCTCAAAGTGCTTTACATAATAAAGAATAGAAAAATAAAAGACACAATAAGAAAACAAAATAAATCAACATTAATTAACATCGAATAAGAGTAAGGTCCAATGGCCAGGGGGGACAGAAAAAACAAAAAAAAAACAAAAAAAATGAACTCTGCAGGGATTCCAGACCATGAGACCGCCCAGTCCCCTCTGGGCATTCTACCTAACATAAATGAAACAGTCCTCTTTGGATTTAGGGTTCTCACGGAAGGGCTTGATAATGATGGTCACGTAGAATTCTGCCTTTTAGTCCATCCATCATTGTTGGAGCATCATGAAGCTTTGAGTAGGTGGAGGTGGTGCAGGCCACCACCACAAAGAAACCGGAAAAAGAAACAGAAAAGAGAGTAGGGGTCAGTACGGATTTTAGAGCTACCCTGAATAGTTATTATGAGGAAATTGAACATATAGAGTATCAGGATTAAGTTAAATTAAGTTAAATTGAAGTTATAGAAAGGCCATGTTAAAGTAATATGTTTTCAGCAGTGTTTTAAAGTGCTCTACTGTATTAGCCTGGCGAATTCCTATTGGCAGGCTATTCCAGATTTTAGGTGCATAGCAGCAGAAGGCCGCCTCACCACTTCTTTTAAGTTTTGATCTTGGAATTCTAAGGAGACACTCATTTGAGGATCTGAGGTTACGATTTGGAATATAGGGTGTCAGACATTCCGATATATAAGATGGGGCGAGATTATTTAAGGCTTTATAAACCATAAGCAGAATTTTAAAGTCAATCCTTAATGACACAGGTAACCAGTGTAGTGACATCAAAACTGGAGAAATGTGTTCGGATTTTCTTTTCCTAGTTAGGATTCTAGCAGCTGCATTCTGCACTAGTTGCAAACGATTTATGTCTTTCTTGGGTAGTCCTGAGAGGAGTGCGTTACAGTAATCTAGTCGACTGAAAACAAACGCGTGAACTAATTTCTGAGCATCTTTCAGTGATATAAGAGGTCTAACTTTACTTATGTTTCTTAAGTGACAAAATGCTGTCCTAGTGATCTGATTAATATGCGATTTAAAATTCAGATTACAGTCAACAATTACCCCTAAGCTTTTTACCTCCGTCTTGACTTTTAATCCTAATGTATCCAGTTTATTTCTAATAGCCTCATTGTATCCATTATTGCTAATCACTAAGATTTCAGTTTTCTCTTTATTTAACTTGAGAAAGTTACTATTCATCCATTCTGAGATACAAGTCAGACATTGTGTTAGTGAATCAATAGAATCGGGGTCATCAGGTGCTATTGATAAAGTATTTTTAATGACAACACATATACTGTATTATAATAGAATGGTGAATATGTTAAAGACATTGTCCTTTATGGACGCCTTGTAAATGCACACATGTTCAGCACCAAAAATGTTTTGAGGCCAGGCTGTGAAATTCCCCCGAATTTCCATGGAGTGTATAGAGACATGCTATGCCCCAACTTGACATAAGCGGTAGGCATGGGATGAGAGAGACACTATATAAATCAACGACAAAACCTAAGGTTTCAAATTAAACTCAAAGAAAATGAAGATCTAAATGAGATTACCTCTAGATTATTTGTTTGAACTGTTATAAAATTGCTGCAGCCAGATGTCAGGATCTGCTACTGCTTAAGTGTATTTTTGTGTGCTTTGAGTATTTTCTTTTTTATCCTTTCTTGGAATTATTTTTTTACTTGCTTTTCATTGCCCTATTTATAAAGCCATTCATTGCTTTCATCCCACTGATTTCTCAAGAAGCTTTCCTGCTTCTGAGGTGGCAGGTGCATGTGAGTGAATTGATGACACAGAAGATGTCAGGTAGTTTAAGGAGTGGTTGTTATTAGCAATCCTCTGATCTTTGAGACCAATAATAGAAAGACTGTTCACATTCTCCAAAACAGATATTTCAATCAAATAATGAATTTCAGGTTTCTGACTTTCCTAGCTCATGACTTTGCATGACTTTTGCCCACCACATATCACCAGTGAGCTTCAGAAGACTGGTGTGCTTTTCTGCATGAAGGGAAAAAGAAAAATTGTCTGAGATACACGGAGAGATTGATGTCAGGGGGCTTACAAAAACTGAAGTGATCCAGCCTTCAATACTTTTATTAATATGGAATACATGAGAAAACAGAAAAACAAGACTGATATTGTGTCTTCAGCAGCATTGTAGCTTTGTGTGTGTGTGTGTTTGTGTTTCTGTACCAAACTGCTTCTAAAAAAATATAAAACAGTGACCTCGGGAGAGCCAATCAATTTTAGAACATTACACAAATTGTGATGAGAACAGGTCAATCAGTCCATGGACTAGACTGTCCAAAGTAACATCAATCAGTGATTAGAAGGTTCTGAAATTCCTGCTCTCCTCAACACTACTTGGTAACTTATTCTGCATGTCTATGGTTCTTTGCGTGAAGAAAAACTTTCTAGCATTTGTGTTCTTGTTGAAAATTTTATTTTAAAGTAACAACTGGGTATTTCATAATTTTAAAAACTTCAAATGTCTCCCCTCTTAATCTCTGTTTGCTTAAACTAAAATGTTCAACTCTTACAGTTCCTCTTCATAGTTCATACCTCTTATTTCTGAAACTAGCCTAGTCATTCTTCTTGGACCTTTTCTAATGTTTCTTTGTCTTTTATGTAATATGTCAGTTTTGGTCTCCATATTACAAAAAAGACGATAAAGCATATTCAGATGTTGTAATGATCATTTGTGATGGTATTCTACAGTCTGAGCAGAACAGACATATAAATTAAAGCTAGAAAGGATATGCATGAGAGGACTTAACCAATGGTCAGTAAGGAAACGAGTGTTAGCCAGTTAGAACATTTCAAAAAAACATATTATTCAATAAGGTTTATTGTAAACAATCTACTTTTAACTGATCTAAGAAAGGGAAGTAGAAGCAATGGTGAAGTTCATCTAGAGATAAGAGTATTGTTGGTCAAGGGTGCAACTTGAAATTGTGCTTAGGACACAAATCATCTCTCACTTCTTCGAGCAGGAACAGGATAACTTTGAAAGCCAGATTCTGTAAGCTTGTTGCCTTTGCCAGAGACTTCCCCTGGAACTGAGAAGATGATTCTTGATTATCATGGTAATAAATGAAAATATCTATCAGTAAATGTACCTGTTCAGTATCCATCCACCCATCCATTTTCTAAATATGCTTTATCCTATACTTCAGTGTCAAATCTTGCTTGTTGTCTTGGAAGGACATCACAAAGGGTATAACTGACATTCCTCTTCCACAGAAGTGAAAAGTTTTGAGTGTGAGACGCCTCCTGTACAGTGCAGAGTTCAAAAGACATTAAAATTTTAAGCTTCTGGAATGTCCTATCTAAATAAGGAACTATAGACATGCTTGTTTAGTTAATTATCAAGTAACATAGGTACATATTGTACATAGTCCTAGTTCAACTTATTGTTAAATGTGTCAAAATGTTAAATATGGTAAAATTGAAAATGCTAATGTAGTAAATCTCTACATTTAATATTCAATAAATTACACTAGTTACAAAAAGGTGAATGATCTGAAATCTTTCTACTAGTTTGGAATCCAGGTGATGCCTACTGAAGCTAGTGAACATATGGTAAGATGTTTCATTTTGCTAGGTCATGTGTGGTAATTCTCACCCAAGGAATCTGACAGTTCCCTCCTGAACTTAACATAGTGGTGAGTCAATGTAGATTTTATTGCTTGACAGAAATTGCCTTCAGATCCAAGAAGCTACACAGCCACCTGTGGTGACTCAAAGGGGTATTGAAAATCCCATGTTTCCTCCATATCGACATCACCCACATATACAGCAAGTGTCAATCTTGGCCATAGTCGAGAAGTGCATTTGTGATCCCTTAGACACATTGCATAAGATAACTTTCACATGATAAATGTTGTGAGTCTGTGTTTAGATGCCCACTTAATTAATATTTACAGTTTCTGAATTTTTCATACATATTTTTGTCATTGTTGACACCAGCCCACAGCCATATTGTTTATGGTTGCTATGGTTGTTGCTGGTGTGAAGGCCCCAAACACAAATTCACGAAGACAGGTCCAAGTTAAAATAAAGGGTGTCTTATTAGCCAAAACCTCAGTATTAAGCACAAAAACAAGCTGTTGTCTCTTTTCCAATTCACCTCAGTCCTCTCCACTGCACTGCCTTCGTCCATTTGAGTGCTGCCTTCCTTCCTCCCAGCTCTGACTCACCTGGACAAGGGAGTGCCATCTCCGTTACTGTGTACCTGGGAGTATTTCTGATGCCAGGGCTGTTGCTCGCTGGAAGCACTTCCAGGTCAGATGAAAGGCCCACATAGCAAGGAGTATATCTCCCTGCAGCACCCTCTTGTGGCATCCATGGACCCCAGCAGGGCTGCGCTGCCGGGCTTCAATTCCCAGCATTCCCTGCCTGTTCCCGAATGGCTGCTGATATCCAGGGCTGCTGCCATCTAGCATCCTGGGGGAACAAACATCCCTTAGAGCCAGCTATTCCCTGTCCTTCCATTTCATCCTTGCAAGGGAAGCCGCTATAAATATGTCTGGTCAGGATAACTGGGCATTTGTCTAGGGCTTCCAACCTGGGTAAGGAATCTTCTTTACTGCTCAGAATGTGTGTCCATCCACCTGAGAAGTCTCTTTTGGTTCTGGCACCTTTCTCTGTCTTGGCCAGGATGCTTGTCTGTCCTCT
The DNA here is from genome assembly GCA_026402145.1 of Polypterus bichir lapradei. Lineage (NCBI taxonomy): Eukaryota > Metazoa > Chordata > Cladistia > Polypteriformes > Polypteridae > Polypterus > Polypterus bichir. Next base: position 9,317,053 of record JANRMT010062857.1, on the reverse strand, counting down.
AGGATCCTTTCATTCGGGTAAGAAACCATCCCTTCTCCTGGATGGGATGCCTGTCCATCTTGTGCTGTACTTACACTGGTCACATGATGCAGAGAGTACATGACACATTTTGTTATCAGGTTCCACCTACTGTATATAAGATGGGTGCACACAATAGCATGTTATCTGCTCACTGGATCTCTTTTAAAAGATGAAATCAAAAAGAAAAATCTTCAGTTTGTGTTGGAGACAAAAGAACAGTTAAGCTGAATTCACATTATGCAACTTCTAAATTATGGGGTATGTAATATTTCCTGAAGAAGTCTTTGATCTTGTCACCAGACTGTATCAATAAAAGAGACTGAAAATCACTACCCATATCACCTTTATCAACTGCATACTGACCTTCCAGCACAGTTGTGGCCACCCTTTGTTCTGACAACCAACAGTGCCTGCCTGATGGAGCCAGTGCTTTATGAATGGTCAACAGACACAACAAGTTAACCTGAAACCTTGCCCCTTTTTTCCATTTATTTTTAGTGTGTAACACAGAAGAACGCAGAAAGATGACCTTCTCTTCCGTTTGCAAAGTCCAACATCCCAATGTTCCTAATTCCCCATTGGTACAGTCTACGTAATGTACTTACAGATGAGCCTTCATTGGTTATGACCTCTCATGCACAAAGGGTCAATGGCTATGACAAAAGACAATATCACACCTGTTTATTTTATGGGAGCAAGTCATAGGCTAGTTGGAGTGAGTCGTTGGGTATGTCAAATTAGGTAGTTGGCTTTACGGAAGCATACCACTGATAATCTCCGATTCGCTAAGATTATGTAAATGAAGACTATGACTGAAAATTGCAAGAAAAGTCACCTATTTTGACATAAAATTTAGTGTAAGGACCTTTTGCTATGGCTTTTCTGATTCTGAATTTTGGTTTTGTGATTTTGTTTCAACAATCGGTTTTCATTTGTTCATTTGTTTGTCTAACCTCAGCATGAATTCTGTCTCCTTTTTTGTCTTTTCCATATTTTGTGCCTTCCTTGTGTTTTTCATCTCTAAAAGCATTTCACATATTTGAAGGATCACTTGCTCTTCCAGTTGTGATCATAACAATGAAGACTAGTGACCACAATCAGCAAGGACAGAGCCTATAAGCAAATATAACATTTAAGGAAGATTCAAAAGTACTGCACTTTGGACTTGACATGTTTTGAAGGAAAATGCAAAACAGGATTACATGGTGTCACATGCTGAAGATGGAAATAGAGTTGTTTCCAATTAATTGTAAAAATGATGCACTGATTGTAGCTTTTGGCCCATTATATGAAAAATAAATAAATCTGAAAAAACACCCTTGTAAATTTGTTCAAATTGTGATCATGTTTCTTTGTTGGTGAGCAACCATTTGTTCATGCTGTCACCAAATGCCCACCTCACCTACATTTCTAACAGTGCATTGATTATGTCTAACCACTGTTGTTTGAATTTAGGATCAGATTTCTCTCTTCTTCTGAATCCTGAAATACTAGACCAAGAAGTAATTTAATTTAATCTTGTCCAAATGATTATGTGGACTTATATGCTGGCCTCACCTGTGTGAAAATATACTGCTTACATCTATCATTCTGTGATTTTAATTGTTAAAGATTTAGGTGGTAGGCCTCCTGAAACACTAAACGCTGGCTTAATGTACACATTCGTAACAGGTGTCTGGGTCACATTTATGGATAATCTAACCTAAACAGAGTTAAAATATCCAACTACACCACCCAGTTTCACCCACCACTGGGAATTCTTCAAATTTAAAGATAATAGTACAGAGCGTTGTTTAAATTGGACAGTAAGTAAACACACAATGAAAGACATGGAAAGAATTTAAAAATAATGAACAGTAACTTGTATTACACCATACAGTATAAAATCCACCAAGAAGATAAAAGTAAATAAGAATCAAAAATTATCAAGAGCAAAAACCTTTTAAAAAGAAAAGCACACAGTCCACACTCTAAAGTCCATTAAAACATGTCAGTAGAGGATGCAGCCTTTGGTGCTGCAAAGTCCAAGTTGCATGCTGTGTTAACAAAATGATTAGTCTATCAACTGTCCCACTAAAACATTCTGTTTGCTAAACGTTTGTTTCCCAACCGATATCTTGCTAACTTTTCGAATTCTTGTCAGCGTCTCTCCCTCGTGAAGTGAGTGTTCTCTTTAACTTCTGGGTACCTTGTGATGCTACAACAACCTCGGCACACCTCACTTCTTGTCCGCCGCTTCACTTGGTCCTCTCGCGAGTCTTCCTTCTTTCACTGGACCTACAACCTGTGTCTCTTCCTCCCTGGAGTTAGGTGTCACTGTCTGTGTGCATCGGGTCTTGGCAGCCATGTACCCTTGCCTGCCTGAAAGACCCTGCGCTCTTTGAGAGTGGTCTTGACAGCATTCTTGGTGGACTATCTCTCTCCACACCACCCATAAATATATAAATTCTTCAGTCTCTGCCTAGATCTACATGATGATTGATTAAACAATGGTACATACCAATTTCCTTTGCTTATCAATAGTATAAACACATTTTCATTGGTTGAAAAAAGAGTATTGCTGTCAGTCATCAAGAAGTACATATATCACTGTACGCTGTTTACAAACCAATGTCCCCAGAACATGTTAATTTTTAAACCAGGTAAATACAAACATTTTCCAAGGAAGCAGGCAGTTCTGTTATCACAATATTGTATGTTGATGAGATACAAAACAGTTTAATCTTCAAAGTAGATGACTCTTTTGCAAGACAGGCAAATATCTACATCCTGTAGACAGATATCAACCATAACCTGTAACAGAATTGTTCAAGAAATGTGCCTTTTCACTTATCACCCCAGCATCAACAAAGGGTTCCTATTGCCCCTTCATCCGTTGGCTTATTACATTTTTTATTTACAGTTCTTTTGCCTAAAATGAAAAGAAAACCACCCACTGGACAAGAAATGTTGCCCTCTGACACGTGTTGCTTCTACCAAAGTCTAATTACCTTCTGTTCTGCTAGCAGTACAGTCCATGCACTGCTTTTTTGAAATGGCAGGAGGAGTGGACATGCAAGGCATGTAAGCCGTAGCCCATCTGCATAATCAAATGTGAGCAAAGCTGCCTAAAGTGACACAGTCTAACTGAATTTATATTTAATGTTTATTGTTATTTGTTTTACAATACCATTGTTTTATTTATAGCTTGTAAGATTGTAAGTTGTTTGAATGTACACGTTTCTGTTTTGTAACAAATTATGTTTTCTTTTTCGGAGTCAAAAGTGAAAAGTGAACCTGTATGGTCTGGTTTCTTTATCGTTCCCAGTTTTATAAGGTGCTTGCTACAAATGTTGGTCTTAAACTAAATAAAGCCCTATAAACTGGATCAGTGTTTACTGTACATGCATTCATTTTACTGAAATCATGTAATGTTTTTCCAGACTCTCACTGTTATGAGTACTGTGAATCAAAACACAAATAGTCAGGAAAAGTGTTGTGGTCCCAAAGGATGCACCATTTAATATAATTACAAGAAAAGGAAATGTCATCAAAATGGCAGCAGTTGCCACATGGTAATGTCTTCTGGTCAAAGAGCCCCATATTCCTTAAAAGCAGACTTCCAAATGAATGCCGGATAACTGAAATTTCTACAAAGCCTGAAGAGGTGGGGAGTGTGGTCTTCTCCTTAACCCTAACAAGGAAAGCAAAACAGGTTAGTGATTGTGCCACATCTATATTCCTATTGCTGTGTTTCCTTGCACTGGAGCCTGTGAAATACTCCTAATGCTTGTGTGCGTGATAATACAGTATACCACAAACTGTCAAAACTGCTACAAAAATGGCTGTGAAAATATTGTCACATTTAATTAATTTTGTTGAATTAAGTAGAGAAAATCCATGAGGAAACAAAAATATTCCAAGTTACTAAATGCACAAAAAAAGTGTAAAACAAATGATTACTTCAAAAATATAAAATAACAACAATACAAAAGATAAAATTATAATGCCTGCCGTGGGTTGGCACCCTGCCCGGGATTGGTTCCTGCCTTGTGCCCTGTGTTGGCTGGGATTGGCTCCAGCAGACCCCCGTGACCCTGTGTTCGGATTCAGCGGGTTGAATAATGGATGGATGGAAAATTATAATAGCAAACAGCAAAGTCCAAAAAATCAAATCAAAAATTAAAAAGCAAGAGCAAAAATGAAAAACCAGAATCTAAGAATTTGATTGGTCAGAGAGACCAACAAACATATATCAAGAGAATAAGAAAAAAGAAAAGTGAAAAACACTGCAAGAAGCTAACTGATGCCAGAACAAACAAGTGTGGCTACTAGTGGCTTAACCCTTAACTACTCACACTATTTCTCATCTCATAAGTACTCATGTGGTGAACTTTATGTACCATTGTTAAGATTTACTAGGCTGACCCGCCTTTTAAGGCGACCGACTTTTAAGTTGACCACTTCTTAAGAAAATTCAATATGTAGATCAATTTGATATTTTATACAAACTCATTAATTTGGTTATATTGCATTTTAGCGGTATTACTTTAATACTCGTAGTTTCTGTTATTTTTGTGATTAAATTTAAACTTTTTTTCTATATTGAGGTCGCCCTTTTGAACCCCCCTGATATTTACTACGCGGTGAAGCATTTGTACTCCATCAACATTAATTATTTCCAGAGACATAATTTTGTCTATTTTTCCAGTGCATTGCGCACAAAAGCAAGGGAACGATGGGAGCACCAGAACTCTGCTCACATCATGTCGCTTCGTACCACAAGCTGCAAGTAGTAAGTCTGTGATAAGCGGAATACCGCTACGCTTTCCACTCACGGGACAGAAGGACAATCCCGACCGCTTTTATATAGTAAGAAAGAAGAAGAAGATATCGCACAGTCTGGAGTAGAAAATCATCTTTTACCTGGAAAAATGAAACTACAAATCCCATCGTGCATTGCAAAATGGATGGGGCGTGTGTGAAACTCTGTGCTACTCGCACAGTCTGGAGTAGAAAATCATCTTTTACCTGGAAAAACGAAACTACAAATCTCATCGTGCATTGCAAAATGGACGGGGCGTGTGTGAAACTCTGCGCCTGCGTAGCACTCACGGGACGGAAGGACAATCCCAACCACTTTTATATAGAAGGATATGCACACTGTGAGGTTGTAATATAAAATATTGCAATAATTTTAAAGTGTACATGTTTTTAATGTGATTTAATACCATATTACTGAATAATATGAGACAGTCTAGGACTATCTGAAAATAAACCTGATCTACTTCTCCAGTGCTCATTCATTAGTGGTCACATTTTCATCCACTGACATTTCACTTCAGTTCTTGAATGTTCTTTGTAGACAAAGTCATTGTAAGAAGAACATCTCATCATTGTCATACATACCTAAGTACCTATGCGGTGTACCAAATGCACCATATCGACCTTGCAGCTATGCATTAGAACATTAGAATATTAGAACAATTTAGACAACAACAGGCCATTCAGACTAACTAAGCTCACTAGTCTTATCCATCTATTTCTTCCAAAAAAAACACTGAGTCGAGTTTTGAAAGTTCCTAAAGTCTTATTGTCTACCACACTACTTGGTAGCTTATTCCAAGTGTCTATCATTCTTTGTGTAAAGAAAAACTTGCTAATGTTTGTGTGAAATTTACCCTTAACAATTTTCCAACTGTGTCCCTGTCTTCTTGATGAACTTATTTTAAAATAACAGTCTTGATCCACTGAACTAATTCCTTTCATAATTTTAAACAATTCGATCATGTCACCTCTTAATCTTCTTTGCTTAAACTGAAAAGGCTCTGCTCTTTTAATCTTTCTTCATAATTAATCCCCTGTAGCCCTGGAATCAGCCTAGTTGCTCTTCTCTGGACCTTTTCTAGCACTGCTATGTCCTTTTTGTAGCCTGGAGATCAAAACTGCACACAGTACTCCAGATGAGGCCTCATCAGTGCATTATAAAGGTTGAGCATAACCTCCTTGGACTTGTACTCCACACATCACATTCTGTTAGCCTTCTTAATGGCTTCTGAACACTGTCAGGAAGTTGATACCTTAGAGTCCACTATGACTCCTAAATCCTTCTCATAAGGTGTATTCTCGATTTTCAGGTTGCCCATTGTGTATTCAAATTTAAAAATTTTACTTCCTATGTAAACTGACATTAAATTTCATCTGCTACTAATCTGCCCAAACCTTTATGCTTCCCAAGTCCTTCTGTAATGATATAACGGATTCCAAATTATTTGCTAATCCACCTATTTTTGTATCACTTAACCAGGTTGTTATTTATATTCCTATCTAAATCATTTATAAATTTTAAAAATAGCAGCGGCCCTAACACCATTCTTAACATCAGCCAATTCTGGTGAGGTTCCTGGCACCATCACCCTCTGCTTCCTGTGTCTGAGCCAATTCTGCACCCATCTAAAAACATCACCCTGAACTCCCACTTCTTTTGGTTTGATGCCCAACCTCTCATGTGGCACCTTATCAAATGTTTTCTGAAATTCAAGATAAATAATATCATATGCTCCACTTTGATTATACCCTTTTGTTGCTTCCTCATTGAATTCCAGCATGTTAGTAAAACACGACCCCCCTCTTCTGAATCCATGCTGACTGTTCCAAAAAACTTCTGTACTTACCATGTGCTGCTCAATCTTATCCTTAACACAAGAATTACCAGAGCCTACGAAAAAACTCGTAGATCCGTCCCACTTTAAATCGCTTGTCACCTCTCTGTCAGCGTCTTTTGTCTTTTAAATGTGTCAATAAGCAGCAAGCATCCTGCTATCACATCCCCCCACCCCACACAGTTTTCTCAGCTCAAGTCTGTTTACCTGCGTGTCAGTTTGTTAGAGTTGTATAGAGTGAGAAGTCAAGCAAAATGACACCTTTTATAAATACTATATCGTTATTTGGAACACTTGCATTTCATGTGTGTTCCGTGTCTACAACGATCTATGTAAACACATCGTTAAAACAGAAATGTTTTTCATGTTTTAGTAATAATTGACAAAATGTAGACATGAAGTGTATAATGTGTGACGCCTGAATTCCAAATATCAAAGAAACACTTTCACAAAAGATACAAATATAACAGAACAAGTGCGCTTCTATTCATTCATTTTCCTGTGATGCATGTTAAGCTTACTGGTCTATAGTTGCTTGGATCTGCCCTGTCACCCTTTTTATATAATAGGATAATATTTGCCATTTTCCTGTCCTTCGGAATCTGTCCAGTGCACAGTGATTTCATACAAATATGTGTCAAGGGTTTATATATGTACTCGCTAGCCTCCTTAAGAACTCGAGGGTAAATATTATCTGATCCTGGTGATTTGTTTGATTTCAGCCTGTTTAATCTGAGCAGTACCTGACCCTCTACAATATCTAAATCACTCAGAACCTCCTTAGTAGTTTTATTTACCGCTGGGAGGTTATCCACTTCCTCACTTGTGCATCCATTCATACTGGAGGGAAACCATTGCGACACTGTACTTGTAGTGACTCAAGCTGAGGATAGATATCGGATGCTGCCAGTAGGTTCAAGTGAAAGGACAATGGACAAAAATAATTGAGATCGGTGTACAAATATACCATCGTGAGCAGTTAAGGGTTAACCAGTACTCTGTAGGTAGCACTTAATTGGGTGATAGTGGGGAGAGGGACCAGAGCAAAATCAAATATTATAAAAAATGAAGACATAGGAATGGCAATGGAATTGAGAACAGTGCAAAAAAAATGAAAAAGACCAAAAGCCAGAATATTAACTACTAGAAATAAGAGCACAACAAACAGGAAGTGTTACTGGCAAACAGATGAGCAGAAATGAATTTTTTACTTGATGACATATTTACATTCCGTATATACATTTTATGTTCATAGATTAATTTTTTGAGCCTGCTGTTTTCATTATAGCATCAATATGAAGTGCAAAGTCCAGGACATAAACAGCCCTGGTTGAGATGCTCCTGCACATTGATTTACAGACACACACGCATACACACATATATAACTTGTTAAATGACATGATCATTTTGCTGCAAAACTAATGCTAAACATTGTATCGTACTGTCAGACTTTAGGAAAAACACTGTGAAACTGACCTTTGGAATAACATCGAGCCTTAGGCAATACAGATACAGCATTTAGAAATTGCCTTGCCTGAGAATATACACTGGGTACTAAAGTAGAGGTTAAATAGACGTGCTTTCGGTATTAATCTGTTGTAATTCAGCTAAAAGTCTGAACAGAAAAGAAATAGGTATGTGCTGCACAAGTGCTTTCTTTTTATTCAACAGTCATTTAAAAAAAAAAGTGATTTGATAGAATAATAAAATGCTGGTGTGACTACTTAATCAGAATCTGCTCAGGATGATTGTGTTTTATGTGAACATCAATAAAGTGCAAGTTTCATGCATTACAATGATGCGTTGAACATGATTGACTTTACAATTAAGCATAATATTTATTTGGATTCTTATAATACCCACACACAGTAAAAGATTAATCCTGTCATGAAGTGTGTTCCTTGTTTAAGAAAAAGCAAAGCAAAAGTCTTACATACAAACTGCCTGTGCTATAAACAAAAAGAGCCTCAGAGCACAATCCATCAATCAAAAATTGTTTTCTAGCATGAATTTCCTTTTCCACAAATAGTCTGAAAATAGAGTATTATAGATGCTTTTGTAGAATTCAGAATGAATTTCCATTGTTCCTCATTATCAAGTGACCATTCAAATATGCAAACCATCTAAAAAATCTCATTTGCAACTGCACAATGAAAACATAAAAATTAGACAAGCTGCACCTGTTTCTGTCCTTAGTGTTATTTTTATTTGTTTATTTTTTTCAATTTTTGCTGAAAAGATGAGGATGAGACAAAGTGTGAAAGATAAGCAATTTCTAAAGACCACTGGATGTTTAAAGCTAAGCTGAAACTTACCATGGATACCCGATGCTAAAATAAAAGTAAGAAAATGTATCCAGAGGCAAAAGGGCATGAAATAAAAAATGATCTGAATGAAACTAAGGTAGAACCATGAAGTGGAAATGGATCACTGCTATAAGAATGGCATTTTCTTAAAACAGAAAGGAAGGGTGGACCTTTAGTTTGTATGTGAATACTGAGACTGAACAGACATGCAGCAGAGATGGACAGGGCTGGCATTTCATTTATTCTGAGCCGAATACTTTAAATGCTAAAAGATAAATGTTGATGAAAGGTCAGTTTGTACTTGTGCTGATGTCTCTTTCTGCCACCTATTGGTTATGATATGAAAAATAGATAAATTAGGCAATATTGAACTGACGTTGGAATCATTTATTACAAACATGGATCTTTTAGTTTGAAAGCAAAGGAGAGTGAATGTGCTCGCTGGCCTAAAACATATCAACAATATTATGAAACATATGTGAACTCTCATGTGTTATTCATATATTTTTTTTTAATTCATCATTATCACACTTTCCTTAAGCTTAATTTTATTTTCATTTCAGTAGGATTTATTATATAGGGTGATTGTATGCACTGTAAACATGTAGATTTATTGCAAATGATTCATTTATATATATACTGTATATATATATATATAAAAATATATATATA
>JANRMT010062857.1:9250518-9307013 GCA_026402145.1 Polypterus bichir lapradei | reverse complement strand
GGTTAAGAGTTGGGGATCCTCCCCGTATACTGGGTGTGGGTCAGGAGTGAGTTTGATGGGCTGTAGTCATCGGGACGTCCTGAACATGGCGACCCCACGGAGCCAGCCGAGGAGTCTTTTATTAGAACAGTGATGACTGGTATGGCCGTTTAACTCTGTCTTTTTTCTGTGGAGTTAAGGAAAGAAAAACACTAGAACCTCATCTTATACTCCTGCCTTTCGATCTTTCACATGCGATCGAGCATTGTGACTGTCCCTTAAGCGCGCATGTGTGACAATATCTATACTAATAAAAGGCAAAGCCCTCACTGACTGACTGACTGACTCATCACTAATTCTTCAACTTTCCGTGTAGATAGAAGGCTGAAATTTGCAGGCTCATTCCTTACAGCTTACTTACAAAAGTTAAGCAGGTTTCATTTCGAAATTCTACGCTTAATGGTCATAACTGAATCCTACTTACGTACATATATACGGCCATAGCCTGCAGCTCGGTTGCCGTGTGAGGCGGAGTTGCGTTCCCCCATCACCACGCCTCCCTCGTAGTTGGCTGCCTGCCTATATTGCATCCCCCATACCCACGCCTCCCACGTAATTGAGTGCCTGCCCATATAAGGCCGTCCGTCAGCAGAAATCCAATAGACACGCTGCCGCTAAATATTCGCAGGCAAATCAAAAAGTTAATACCGGGAATGCATGTTAAACATCTTAGATTCACGACTAGCGATTTCCTTTGTAGAAATATCAATAGGAAAGCAAGGTGTAAATCTTAAGTTTAAATTAAGTTCATAGACACGCTGCCGCTGGCGTTTGTTATGCGTGATACAAGTTTAATGAGAAGACACAGGGTATAAAAAAGACTTTTGATCACTTTGTAATGGAGTTAAAATTGCTGGTGAAGAACTGTGCTTATGCAAACGAAGATGAGATGGTCAGGGATAGACTAGTGTTTGGCACAAACTCAGCGAAAGTGCGAGAGAAACTTTTAAGTGCAGGGTCTGAGCTAACATTAAATAAAGCCATGGATATCGCAAGATCACAGGAGATAGCAGAAGCACAGCTGAGAACCTTCGATGCATGTACTCCGAGCGGCTCACGTGAACTGACTGTGAACGCAGTACGCAGACAACAAGCAAGAGCTCCAAAGAGCGCTGAACAAAAAATGCATTACACAATTGAGAAGGCAGCAAAAGAATATGAAGCGAGTGACGCATACAAGCATATTCATAAGTGCAGCTACTGCGGAATCAAAGCACATGGTGGAAAAAGTCAATGTCCAGCTAAAGGAAGACAGTGTAAAAAACGTGGTAAATTGAACCACTTTGCTAAAGTTTGCAGGACTGGGAAAGGTAAACCCGTGCATGCAGTGTGTGATGTCTCAGATAAAGAGGAAGACGAGCTGTTTATTGATGCAGTAAGAAAGGAACAACTCTCTGAAGCTGAACAAGCCTTTGTAGACATATCAATAGGAAAGCAAGGTGTAAAGCTTAAGTTTAAATTAAGTTCATAGACACGCTGCAGCTAAATATTGGCAGGCAAATCCACAACTTATTACCGGGAATGCCTGTTAAACATCTTAGATTCACGAGTACCGATTTGGGTAGTGAACACTTCGATGAATGAAACCTGTTATCTTTACAACGGTTGACAAACACGGAATGTAACTTGAGCACAACACGTCCTCCAAATACAAACCTGATTAAAAGAAATAATGATAATCAAATCCTTGATGACAGCAACACTCATAACAGTCACAAAACAATTACATTGACAATCATGTTACGTTATTTTTAAAATGTTTCCTTTTCTTTTTCATAACTTCTTTAACACACTACTTCTCAATTGCGAAGCACGGTATTTTGCTAGTATATATATAATTTTAACAGCCTCATGAATTAAACAGAATTTTCAAGTGATGGTATCACATCATTTGTGCAGGTCTGTCACCTGCACATTCATGTTTCAAGCCTCACATTCTGCCACATCCGAAAAGTGTTCTATTGGATTCAGATATGGTGAATGAAAAGGCCCCAGAAGAACACTGAACTCATTGTCATGTTCATGAAACCAGTCTGAGACAACTTTTCTCTGTGACATGTACATGTACTATCATGCTAGTAGTAGAAATTAGATGATGAGTAAATTGTGGACATGAAGAGTTGGACAAATAGTCTGTGGCATTCACGCGATTATTTATTGATATTTATGGGCCCAAAATGTGTCAAGAAAACATTTCACCACACCATCAAATTGGTGCCAGATTCTGACCCTGCCATCTGTGTGCTTCAGCAGAAACTGAGATTCACCAGACCATGCTGTTTTTTTCCAGTTTTTATCTATTCAGTTTTGGTGAGCTTGTACCTAATGCAGCCTCAGCCTTCATTACCTGGCTGATAGGAGTGGAACCCAACATGATCTTCTGCTGCCTAAAGGTTCGACATGTTGTGCATTACAAGATACTTTTCTACTCATCACAGGTATACATAATGATTAACTGAGTTACTACAGTTACCTCAGGAAGTCAGTTGTTACAAAAATGCTCAAACCAGCCCATTTGGCACCAAGAATCACACCATGGTTGAAATCAAATTTTTTCCATATATTGGTGTTTTATTTGCACATGAAGTGAATTTTCTGACCTGTATCTGCAGGATTTTATGCAGAGGCACGTGATTGGCTGAATAGATAATTGCGTGGATAAGCAAGTGTACATGTGTTCCTAATAATTTCCCAGTGAGATATTTATATATACAGCACACACACAATTTACAGAAAATATTATTTATAGTATCTGATCCATTACATTACTGTCAATGTAAACATACATATGAATTGTGTAATGGTAATGGTCATCTTTACAAATCTTATTGTAGACCAAGATATTGACTTCAGATTCACTGTGAAAAGTGTCTAGTCTTCCTGGCTTTCAAATTTGCTTTACATCTACTTTTTAATAAATGTTGACTTTGTGAATAATCCTGATTTCATCCATAATTTATTTTAGCTATGAGCTTTTTGAAACTTTCTACAAAGCATGCACATAGTCTTTCCCAAGTGAGTATATTACTTTAAAGCTTCTAGGTATATTCACAGACATGAAGGACACTTTCTAAAATTAGTCATAAACACAGCCTTTTTCCAATAAATAAATAAAATCCTTAAGGAATGTATAAAACATATTTCTTCTACAAAATAGAGCTGTCAGCTTTTTTTCTATCCGCAAGCTACATACCTGCAAGCTCTTGTCAAGTCATCAGAAAACGTTTATTGAGATGACAAATTACAACAAAGGGAACATAGGATCTGGCATATTCATGGCATTCGTGGAACATTTTGGAGTGAATCAATACTTTTAATCACAATCTGTCACAAGATGTTAATGAAAATTGCCCGAAACATGTCAAACCATCATATAATTTAACCACACCATTTCTTTGCACTTTTCGTCGTGTTCCCATTGCTTTGTTTTGGAAGATAACACCTTTATTCAGAATTTTCTGGATGTGTTACTGTATATCTGATTACCTTTTCCATCATCTGTTTCATTTCATCCTGTGATGGTTTTTTTTTTTTTTTCTTTTGACTTAGAAAAATTTTGTCATCACATCTTAAAACCACCATTCCCTTACAAAATTTACCATAAAAAACAAATAAAATATATTTTAATTTCAACAATACCAGGCTCCCTTGTATATAATATGTTTATCTATGCAGTATACAGCATAATTTACAATTTGTTCATTATGAATGAATCTATGGGAACAACATCAAAATGTTTTTAAAGTCCTCAGTACATGTAACGCCTTTTCAGATGGTTTTCATATAGGATATAGCTATTTAAAGTACTGTACATGCATGTTGACAGACAAAAGAGTGCTGTAAAAAATAAAACACACAAAATGCTGATTTTATTTAATTTCACAAAAGTGATCTAATAGTGCCAAAAACTAAGTTAAAGGTAAAGTTTTAAGGACATCTCAGAGGACATTTGCATATATATATATATATATATATATATATACTTTTTTAATTGAATAGTCTGATAAAAATACATTTGTAAGAGCTTCAAGGATCCTGATGATCAAAGAGATGGAGCCACTGATTAAACAGGGCCAGTCTTTTCTATAGCTTCCATTTGTAGCTGTGTCCACAGGGCTTCATTAATCCCTGATAAATGTAAAGTTCATTATTTTTCCCTTTCATAATAAAATTAAAGCCCTTGGGTTTAAGCCAGGAACATTGTAACTGTCCATATTCCTTTATAGCTAGCCACCAAAGAAAGAAGGGCATAAAAACAGATGCTTCTTAGTAAAATCACACCTTATAAATAAAGCGAATGAAAAATGTTTTTTCATCACCTCTATTGCAATTGAATGCTTTAAATAAGAATCCTCCTTATATTTGTACTGAACTGTATGTGTTATCAGTAAAGTCTAGGTTAACAAAGGAGAACTGCCTATGCAGTGGCTGGAGGATTTTCTTGCATGTTTTTACCATTTACCATGTGGCCGGATGGAAAAAAATTCCTAGTCCTTGTGAAGTGTTGAGTGCCGTTTGGGTCACCCCTTTCATTCTTGTTGCATATAATGTAAACAGGTGTTCAATGGCGCTGAAATTAAAAACAGTCACCACTATGAGTATAGTAAAAAACAGTCTGTGGAGCTCTATTGTTCTGACAGGTTCAGGTCCAAATTTGATGCCAACATTTTGGTGCCTCCCTTTTACACCAGATCTACCAGAAGGGTTGTGGTTAGTTACCTTCTCTGGGTTGAATAAGAAGAAGAAAGAGACACGTCTATTAGCGGCATCGCTGCCTCTAGCCCTGCTGGGTAGTACATACCTGTGAAGAGTTTTTGTGGTTTCCCTTAGATGCACATTAATACATATTTAATGAGAAAGGCTTCTTGAAAATATTTGATCTGTGACCTAGAGACTTCCTAAAAGTTCACTGTAAAAGAACTGCAGGATTTTAGAATGATATATGCCTTTAAATAGATTAAAAAAAAACATACCACAAAACTTTGTTACCTTTTATTACAAAATGTACCAAAAATTAAAGCAAATACAGTCCTAGCCAACCAACTCTTAGCCTTTTAAAAGATACACAGGACATGTGTGAAGTTTCAGAAGGGTATGACAAGAATAGGGGGTTCTGAGGCAGCTGTTGCATTCCAATCAGTCTTTTCGTTGAGTAGGGAAACGTTTAAAATACTTAGTGCAGTGGGCAGCACTGTTATCCCAGTGATCCAGTGACCTGAGATTTTCTGCATTGTTTATCTGACACCTCCTTAGAAATGATTTTTTGGACAGTTTGTGGGATCATGTGATGAGTGGGCCCGTGACAGACTGGCATGTGCCCAATGGTACTGGGATAGGCCCTAGCCTCCTACGACACTACGTTCGCTTCAGTGGGTTTGAGAACATTATGTTGAATGTGT
The DNA here is from genome assembly GCA_026402145.1 of Polypterus bichir lapradei. Classification (NCBI taxonomy): domain Eukaryota; kingdom Metazoa; phylum Chordata; class Cladistia; order Polypteriformes; family Polypteridae; genus Polypterus; species Polypterus bichir. Next base: position 9,301,575 of record JANRMT010062857.1, on the reverse strand, counting down.
ATTCTTCTAGTTATGTATTTGTTCTGTGAATATATCTGTACATAATGTATAAGTTGTTATAGACATTTCTCTCTAGAATGCTCTTTCCCTTAATTTTTTTCAGTATCCTTGAGTAAGTCATTTCATCTATTTAACTGAAAGAATTCAGATGTATCAACTTTACTGATGCCCTGCGACAGGCGACAGCAGTTATGAGAGAAACAGAATGAGGAGATGGCACAGTGAAGTCACAATTGTTGTCTTCAGGGCATCATAACCATGATGAAAACCATTAAAAAACAAAACTCGGGTCATGTAGCAGGAATCATGAGAATAGAGAACAGATTGCTATGTTGCAAGCTGATAAAGGTACATGTAACCAGAGCCAAAAAAGACAAGACATAAAATTGTAATCAGAGGACATAAAAAATGACATAACCAGTAATTCAAAAACTAACAGTATGAAAAGACACAAAGCTTTTCCTTTCACAAATCCAAATATTGGATGATTAGGTGTGGGTGGCTTTTTAAAAGTCGTGTTAGTGATGTCATGACACGCTATTTTTGCCCCATCAATGGAGCTTTGTGTCCATAAGAATAACAAGATGCCACTGCAGGAGAACATAAATCATTTTTAACAGTGTTAAACACACAACAAAGCAAAAAATTAATATAACCGCTAGATTATTAGCCTCAGAAACTCTATATTTTTAATATAAATAATATAAATATTATTAAATATAAATATTTTTAGAGGCCAAAGAACAGTTGGAAAAATTTAAATTTTTAAGCCAGCTTATGATAATCGAAGCCTTCTGAAGACCTGAGTTAGGTGTCCAAAATAAATGCCTTCTCTTTTCAAAACTAAAGAGGGTTACTTCATTGACCAGTCAACATTCATACAGATGACAAATGTTATAGAATATATTGTACTGTATGTACACTTTGGGACAATGACAGCATATGAAGTCAGAAATAAAAGACAATTCTTATCTCACTGAAGAAGTGGCTGTCCTTGTTTTGCAACCTGATCCTTCTGGAGTTTTCTGCATCACAGATTAGTGGAGCATCCAGCGAGTCCATTCAGAACTGAGAATCTGCTGCCTCCACAGTTAAATCTTTTATGTGCAGAGAGTCCTGAAGCAGGTTCTCCCTGAACAGTGTGTGTTGTGATGTGATCGGTTGGCCTTGGCCGTAGATTTCATAGGGCTGTCTTAACATATGGGCACAACTACCACTGGCTATGGACCCCAGGAACATAGGGGCTCAAGATGTTTCTGATGCCTATGTATGTTTCTGTTTTGCTGTCAAAACAGGGGCCCCAGCGCAGGACTTTGTCCATGGGCCTATGATGCTCGTATGACAACCCTGAGTAGATCCTGGTGGTATGGCACAAAATAAGGGGCAGGGGGGTATAAGGGGCACTGTGTAGGTCTATGTCACATGTCGATTATTACAAATTTTGAAATACTGACTTGTTTTCAACAACTGATCACAAAAAATGAAATAATAGACAGTGTTACATAGACATGAGAAGTTTAATTATCAAAACATATACCATTGTCAAAGGGGGTGTTTGAACCATTAAAGGCCTATTCAAATGGGGTTAGTTTTACACTAGGAGTTGGGGTAAAGTCGCTACTTGAAGTGGGCTGGTACATGCTGGTATACTCCGTACCAGCACTTCACTGTTCTTGTCTTATGATGAATGGTAGTTAATGTATGCCTACCTGTGCGTGCAGTCAGTGTGGACCATATTGGCAACCCACATTTTTAACAATATGGCTGTCTGCACCTCCAAGGGGGACTGCACTCCCCACTTCCACAGCTATTTAATACAAATTGTGCATATCCAATGGATCTTTGATGGGATAACCTTTCAGGGGATAACCGTTTATTTCATTCACTGGGTCATGGTAATTACCGGAGGACCTCTAGAATTTTAGTCATGTCTGATCTGCTCAAATGACAGAATTTTACTCACATATCAATTCGTATAGGACTGGAGTTATTTTTTACGGAAGGTAAAAGGCTCCATAATTTTAACTGACACATAAATTAACTGACATGAGTGATTTGGACGGGACTAAAATAACAGAGGTCCTCCTGTAACAATTACTTTACCCCACCTCCTGGCGTAAAACATATCCCATCTAAATGGTGCTTAAAAGACTGTTCCACTTCTATGTCACTGACCAACAAAAAACTTGGAAGATTAAATCTAAATTGATGGAAATTGTTTTTCCTAGTCTACAATACTTTTTCAGAGTGATGGGTTTGTCAAATGCAATTTTGATATTCATGGTTTATTCAATTGAACCATATTTAGCTCAGATTTATCTCTCAAACCAATCAACTGTGAGCAAACCAGATATTAAAAATATTAATAATAAATATTTCACTTTTTATCATTTTAAAGATTCATTCTGAATTTGTTTTATTGTTTTAATATTTTAGTGCTTACTATATCTATTTACCATTGCACTTGTTCTGCATGTGATTTAGGGTCCATTTGACTTTAGTACTGTGAAAGAATCAAAGCATATTCTTTTTTTGTCAGCATTGTGCTTCTGGTTTTTAAGATTAAAAAAGGAAAGATTTGCCAAATGGAAGGGCATGTCGTTAATTCTCAGTCACACATCGGAAAATAATTGAAAAAAAGCCCACCACATTTCATACTTCTCCTCACTTATTGTGGTTTGTATTATCTGTTGTTGATCTCTCTGGGATTAAACTTTCTATAAAGATTAATGCTGCATCCACTTGACTGCACATTAATGTAGAAGACATTATTACTTTGAGCTCAAAGAATTCCCTGTAGCACCATGCATTAAATGATAATCCGTCTAGCAAGTTGCCTTCCTTTTTAGAGCATATAGGTCATGATCTGAGTAATTTGGTGCTCATCTGACACTATCCTGGAAGATATATGTTTGGTTAAAATGAATAAATAAATAAATAACAGCTGTCCTGCTTTTGTTTCAGTTACAATATATAAATATCCTTATTCTGCCGATACAGACAAGATGAAAAATATCACTAGGGTAAAAATATAAATAAATACACTTAAAGACAAGGAATTATAAGGGGCTTTACAGTATATCTGTTAGATGCTGAAGAAAAAATTGTTCAGTTCACAAAAAACATTAATCTCTGAAAATTCATATACCAAACAATTAAAATGGAGTACTGTTTAAACAATGTGATACATGTCTGCAACAAAAGCAAATGTTATCTTTGTCTGTGGCAACTTAGAGGGTTAGGATAAGTTCCATCTGTTTAAAAGGTATTTTCTTTACATTTCAAGCACATGTGAGTTATGGGTAGTATGAGATTAGCCGTAAATCCAGTGAAATCGCAGAAATATTCGGAAACTACACTGAACTCCACAAAATGCATTGAAGTCAGTAGGGAAGGAGGAACTGAAATAGTTTTGAGTACATTATAATGGTGCAATGGTCTTTTAAGTATCTCTGAAGGCTATGGAAGTGTCTGCCAAGTATACTGGAATACTTATTGTGGTCGAAAATGTGACCTGCGCTGTGAGGCAGCAGAACTACCGCAGTGCTGCTGAGCCTCAAGAACAAAAAATGAGGATGCAATAAATACCACAAATGAAATACAACAAATGGCCACAAACTAACAACAAGTGAATAAAACATTGATCATTGCACTCAGAGAGTTCCAAGTTCCAATAATGAGGCAGCAGTGTGGGATTGGCTTGTTCCATTGTTTGATATCACGTCTCAGAGTGCAGCTTTATCTATGTATCTTTGATATTTTTCACAATTTTTTCTTCCATGAAGAAGAAGTAACTTTACTTTAAAGCCTTATTTGTCCCCAGGGGAAAATTTGGCTTTTTTACAGAAGCTCTTTAAATACATAAATAGGTAGAATACTAAATAAATAAACACACACTTTGGTCTGAACATACACCAGTGTGACTATAAAACAGAAAAATTAAAAAGAAAGAAAACTTCTGACTTGGCTGTCACAGTCACAGTAAGGTGCTATACAGTGTGACAGATTAGGGTTTGCTCGCACCCTTGTACCCTCAGACCACACATCAGACACCAGGTAAAAGTCCAATAATAAGATTTATTATAATAATAAAGTGCACAAAGCACGCTCCTCTCCACAATACTCAATAATCAAATAAACAATAACCAATAACAATTCCTCCAAACTCCCAGACGCTTAGAGACCCTGCCTCCCAACTCAGCTCAGTGTCTGGGCTTTCCCAGAGTCCTTTAATACCCCATGACCCGGAGGTGTTCCTGCCCCACAGTCCACAAGTCCTTACCACTTCCGGGTCAGGGTAAAAGTCTTTATCTTCAACCTGGAAGTACGTCATTCCTCCCGTTCACGTGACCAGGACGCACTTCCAGGTTATAGGGCACAAAAGAGTCTACGAGCCTCGCTACAGCGACTCCTTGTGGTCCCCAAGGTATCCAGCAGGGTTGTGTATAAAAACTACAAAGTCCATGAGGCCCTGCTGGAACTCGGGGCACTTCCATGCTGTCGGGAGAGCTCCTCCTGGCGGCCTGGGGTTGAGGGCCGGCAACTCTTGCCGGACATCCATCACAACAGGCATATTGCTGCTGGTACAAAGGAGCCCGAGTAGCGTTTCTAGGCACCCTTCTGCTGAGTAGTTTGTTGGCTGAAATGTCCTCAGTGGTAGTGTGTCAGTTAGAAGATGTGCAGCACTGTTCATAATGGCACTCAGTTTTATTTTAATTGTCTCCTTCGCTACTACATCCAGGGGGTCCAGAGAGTATCCAATAACTGAGCCTGCCCTTTTAATTAGCTTTTTCATGCAGTAGGCCTCTTTTAAGATTTTTTAGATGTCAAAAGCCAAGCACACCATAGCAATAGAAAATCACACTGGCCATCACAGAGTTATAGAAGATGTGAAGGATGTCTGTGATGGTGCAGGTCCTGCTCAATGCTCCCTCTTCCAGATTTGGGAGACTCTCGAACTTGACACTGTCGATAATGTAACCGAATGAGCTGGCAGATGAGGACAAATTACAGTTGGAGCAAGGGAATGGTGTAAAAAGCGTTCCGTGTTTTTATTAAAAAAGCAAAACAGTGTTCAAATAAAGAGTGCAGTGCTCAAAGTTCCATAAATAAATAATCCATAAAAACCACAAGTAACAAGAGGAGATTAAAAATCCATAATAAATAATCCTTTAAAATGGGGTTAAAATACTGGCTGGAAGCTATCCTTTTAAAAACCCGGTGCCTTCTCCCTTTTAGCTGGCAGCTCCACTGCTTATCCCCAACAGGGGAGTCGCCCTCTCCACAGGTGCAGCTGACCTTCTACTGGTCCGACTGCCCTCCATCCCCTGGCTACATACAGCTCCCTCACCGGACTGAGACTCGGGTTCCCCAACAACCAGGGCACATACACTGAAGCTCACCCTCCCAAGCATTACACAGCAAGTCTTCCACTCTTCCTGATTACCCCAGAACCTGAAATCTCACCTGGAGCGATCAGCTGCCTGCCTTCACACTTACTAGCTTGCTCTTCCTGCTTACTCACTCCCACACCAGCCCTTTTCTCCTCCCGTCTTCTTCTTCTTCTCTCCACTAACCTCCATTCTGGGTTTTATTTCTATTTCCTTTGAACTCCTCATCGCACTCGCTCTTCTCCTTTTTAAATTGAGGCGTGGCACATGTGTGACAATTTGCAGCTCCCGGCACCTGTGTACTTAAGAATGAAAATGCACGTGCTGCATCACACCCAGGAACTGCTCCTGCCATACTACCATGGCCCACTCAGTAAAGCCGTGAGAGCGGCGATTATTTATTTAAAAAGACAATCAGCCGCGGACGTCACTTCCACAATGTCACTTCCCATATTAAAGGAGCACAGTCTCCTATGAAAAAAGAACCTGCTCTGCCCTTTCTTAGTTAGTTCCTCTGTGTTCCAAGACCAGTCCACCCAGTCATTAATGTGGACTACAAAGTACTTGTAGGCGTGGCCTTACCTCTACTTCCATTCTCTGATAAGTGACTTAACATAGAGGCTCTTTGGTGCAGTGATAATCATTTCCTTGGTTTTGCAAATGTTAAGATGTAGACAGTTCTTTTTGCACCAAACAGCAAAGATCTCCACCTGATTCCTCTCCTCGGTTTCAATCCCTTAATCAATACATCCCACAAGTAGAGAATCATCAGAGAATTTATGCAAGTGACATCACCTGGTGTTATATTTGTAGTAACAACAGGAAACAGTTATACATCCGGTGACAGTACTCATTATGGTCAGCTAATGTACCCCTAAAAAGAAAATACTGCAATTTTTTTAACAATGCGGGATTTAAATCTGGCTAGAGTACTGACTGGATCTTGACATCATGCATGCCTGAAGTAGATCAGCAGCGATCTTATAGTAGGCATGCATAAAAATTCTGTGCATTGCTGTTACAGTTCTGTGATGTCACTCTGGCCTCACAAAGCACCATGTGGGGGCTTGAAAAAATATTTTCCTATGCTGCCACACAGCAATTTTCATGGAAAATATATTACACCTACAAGGTCACCGGCATATACAGCAAATTCACTACAAAAAAAAAAAAACACTTTGGAGAATTTTGCTGATCAGCACTAGTTGTGGGGAATGGTCTCAGAATCATGCTTCTGTACAAGTGGGACTTGAAGAAGCAACCTTGGGTTTAAAAGTTCAATACCTTAGCCATTTCATTACACTTTCTGCAAGACAATGATGAAATTAATATTGGCCTGGCTTTGCAACCACCAAGCTCTGGGTTCAGATCACGCTGAGTATGGTTGGCCAGCGTCTCTGTGGCTCAGTTTTCCATCATCATCCCCTAAATGTGTAGGTTACTTCTGACAACCTTAAATTGTCTCAATGCAGGAGAGAACATTAGAGCAATTTTGATGAGAAAAGGAAATTCAGCCCAACAAGCTTACCAATCCTATTCATCTATTTTCTACAGAACAACAGAAAGTCAAGATTTGATCTTACGTCTCATTTAGAGTTGGTACCTTGCATGTGTGCAATTTTGCCGAGATACCCTCCAGATCCGTGCAACCCTCAGAATGAACAGGTGGTTTCATTACTTTAACATGGCTTTCTCATAGATTCATTTTAATTTAATCCTGATGCTCTGTATATTCAATTAATTATCATTATCATTCATGGTGGCTGTAAAATCCGTGCTAACTCCTACTTTCTCTTCTGTTCTTTTTCCAGTTTTCTTGTGGTGGTGATCTGCACCACCACCTAATCAAAGCACCGTGATGTCCCTACATTGACAGATTAAAGGCCAGAAGTCCCCATGACCGTCATCATCAAATTCTTCCATGAGAACCCTGAATACAATTAGGATTACGCTTCTTCTTTCGTCACGTCACCAAAGCCAAACTAACCAATCATATTGCTCTGAGGGACTGGACACACAGACCTTAGCATTTTATTATATAGCAGATTTGTTTGTTTGTATTGTGTAATCTTATGTTTATTATTAAATTTAATTAACTTACTTATTTGATTTTATTAATTTATTTTACTCCTTGTATAGCTATTTACATATACTTTAAAGCAAACAGCCAAAACAAATAAAATATTTTGTAATATTCAGTAACTACAATTTTCATGGAAAGCTAATTGTCTTATTAACATAACTTGAGTCGTATTAAATTAATTTATAAAAAAGTAAAACACCTGTACCTAGTTATGCTATGAATACCATGAGGACCAATTGAGATCATTTATGTTAAGTAGAATGCCTAGAGGGGGCAGGGTGGTCTCGTGGTCAGGAACCCCTGCAGATTTTATTTTTTTCTCCAGCCTTCTGGGGTTTTTTTTTTTTTGTTGTTGTTTTTTCTGTCCTCCCGGCCATCGGAGCTTACTTTTATTCTTTGCTAATTAGTGTTCTCTTATTTTAATTCTTACTTTCTCTTTCTTCATCATGTAAATCACTTTGAGCTACATTGTTTGTATGAAAATGTGCTATGTAAATAAATGTTGTTGTTCAGTGAATGTTTAATTAGTCTCATTGTACCACTGTATGAGATGAATAACTCAAATTCTGTTGGCTTATTTAGTTGCAAATGCAACGTATTGTTTTTCATTTTCAGGAACCTGATGGTGTTTGTGGCACTCTTATACTACAGTTGTTATGTGTTTAGTACATTTTTCTTCTTAAAGTACATGTGGGGTAAGGGTTTATTTCATATCCAGGCACATTTATAGTCACTCAGTAATTGTAATAATCAATTTGTAATTATTTTTGCTATACTCTAAAGTCATTAATGGGCAGCACCATTTTATGAGTCCCGTTGTTAAGATACTTCTCCGGGTTGCCTTTATACCATTGACTTTGTGGTTACAATTAGGCTTCATTGACAGATTTATTGTCCATTTTGATAAGAGTCATCTCCTGCGGCCTCATTTATAAAGCTTGTATATGTACAAAAAGAGTCTTGGAATGTTTTACAAAAGAAAACCTGTGTTTTTTTGACAACTCTGACTTAGGTGTATGCAACATTTTGGTGAAACTATGGAATGATGGCACCTTTGATCAAGCAGGGAACACCTGGTGTAGGAATACATACATAAAAAATATAACAAAATTTGTGCTAATGTTTTTGCAGCAGTGTGTGGTTCTCCTAACGTATTGCAATAAGGGCACCTAACAAGAAGGAAGCTGCTTTTGTTACTGTAACTAGCTACATTCCAGTAATTCAAGCAGTCAAAGATGTGACTGGCAAACATCATGTCCCAGTGACCTGTGTCAACCGGTGATTCATTTATTCTGAGGGACAGTAGTTTTGACAGTTGTAATGGTATTGTATGTGGTTGCTGGCTTGTTGGTAAGGTAACTGGCTGAATCCTCAGTGTTTCAAATGGCCTGCACTATTCATTGTAACAACAATCACGTCATTACATGTGCCAGGTGATTTTGACAACCCATTCAGACGATGGTGCCTTACAGTTTTACCCGAAACCCGAAAGCAGAAGAGAGGCTCTGTGAATGCTGTGCATGATCTTGTACTCTCAATTGTGGTACACAATGAGATATTCTTGAATGGAGGTGGTTGGTTCTCGACATGTCAGGAGGGACAAGCAGCTCTACCAGCCAGTAAAGTTCTGCAGCTTTGTGATTGCGTATATATGAGGTTGTTTATCATGCTACAAATATGGGTGTTTCAGGGCAACACCCGAGGCGTGCTGGCATACACATATTTACAATGTGATTGTGAAGTCAGAATTTTTTTTTTATCATACAAATTTTTCTTTTTTCTTCTGTGCACATATTTTAATACTCAAAATCATGCAAAATTTTATATATGAGGCCCCATTCCTAACATTCCTTCATTTCAGTTCCAGCCTTTGGGTAGAATATCATGTAAAAGGTTCACATCTGATTTTTTTTTTAACTTTATTTTTTTTACCTTTACCTTTCCTGTGATACAAGGTGATAGATTTCTTTATTTATTGTTATTGTTATTACTATTGTTATTATTTAAGCATTGAATGGAAGGCATTGGCATAACCTAACAAAAGCAATAACTGAGAAAATAGCTTAGACAATAAGCATGAAAAAGGTCAAAACCTGGGCTGGTAAGCAGTGTGGAAAAAATCCATTGGATGTGCAATGACAAAGCTCTAGGTGACAAGTAAATAAACCATGTCCTTTAATGACTGTGTGCCTTGTCAGATTTCTTCCTTTGCTTATTGGGATAGTATCTCAGTCCAAGTGAAGTAAAACTCAGGAAAAATGCTGTTCAATTTTGTGATTTTTTTTGTGATTCTTATTTTGAATTAAAAAAAACACTTTGATAATTGAAATTGTAATTGGGGTTTAGCTTGTATTTGTTGCTTTATCCCTGAGCATTAAAAATGGAACATTGGACTGTATCATGAGTTTGTCTTAAGAGCGTAACAACAACAACATTTATTTCTATAGCACAATTTCATACAAATGATGTAGCTCAAAGTGCTTTACAGGATGAATAAAGAGAAATTATATAGTTATAATTATATAGTTATCACCTTGTCTAAATACAGTAGAAAACACAACTAGATTAGAAACATAGAATAATAATAATTAATAAATCAGTTCTACTACTTTGAAGAGGTTTGTCTTATTGAAAAATTAACCTTTTAGGAAGGATGAATGTCCTTAGGTTGTTAGGATCAGCTTCCAAAACTTAGCTTGTGTCATTTTTATGAGCCAGGCCTACAGCCCTGTTCAGAGATCTAGCTATGGTCTTACAAATGCATATTTTCAGAGAAGAATCAATTAATTGACAATATTACATACTTTAAATGAAGGAGGAAAAATATTTACACTTGATGATGGTGATTGACATCTGTTTCTGAGAAAGGCCAATTTCCTTCCCACTCTTCTTTTTACTTTACCGGATTAGTAAAGCAGACTGTGATCAAAGGGGAAGGGTAGGGAGGAGTTCTAATGGATGTACATATGGTGTTTTAAACAATAAAATATGTGGAAAATGTTAGTTGGCTTTGGATTATCTGATAATTTGTATAACACCATAGCTTTTGGCAGTTAATGTGTTTAGTGACCAGATCCTCTTGATTACACTGAAATTCACCTGAAATACACTGGACAACTCAGATCCTTCCTTTAGACCACATTTATAGAGTTTCATGGAGGGGAGCTATTGATAGATCAGTCTTCTTTTTGTAGATCTCTATCTGCCTGGCTAATATCTGTACACAGATGACCTCTGCCTTTCAAACTAACAGTGACAGAACTGCATGATATTCTTGCAAGACCTTCATTGTGCTCTGACCTAATGTTTCATTTGGTCAACTTCAGTATCTTTGGCAATCTGGTTGCCAATAGAAATGGAGTAAAATAAAAACTGTGTCTTCAAGGAAACATGTTCATTGGTTTCATTGAAAAATTAATCAGAGACCTAATTTGGGATATGATGGGCTACATTTCTGTTTGACTTCAAGTTTTGTAAGGTTCTTTGACTAAAATCACATGCTCAAATGTAATTGAATTAATTATAAACTACGAAAATATATACATAAAAAATATATGCTGATATTGTGATCAGCAACACAGGAGTGCCGCAGGGAACTGTAATTTCTCCGGTCCTGTTCAGCCTATATACATCGGACTTCCAATACGACTTGGAGTCCTGCCACGTGCAAAAGTTCTCTGACGACACTGCTATCGTGGGCTGCATCAGGAGTGGGCAGGAGGAGGAGTATAGGAACATAGTCACTTTGTTAAATGGTGCGACTCAAACCACTTACACCTGAACACCAGTAAGACCAAGGAACTGGTGGTGGATTTTAGGAGGCCCAGGCCCCTCATGGACCCCGTGATCATTAGAGGTGACTGTGTGCAGAGGGTGCAGACCTATAAATACCTGGGAGTGCAGGTGGATGATAAATTGGTCTGGACTGCCAATACTGATGCTCTGTGCAAAAGAGGACAGAGCCGACTATACTTCCTTAGAAGGCTGGCGTCTTTCAGCATCTGCAATAAGATACTGCAGATGTTTCATCAGACGGTTGTGGCGAGCGCCCTCTTCTACGCGGTGGTGTGCTGGGGAGGCAACATAAAGAAGAGGGACGCCTCACGCCTGGATAAGCTGGTGAGGAAGGCAGGCTCTATTGTAGGCACGGAGCTGGACAGTTTGACTTCTGTGGCGGAGCGACGGGCGCTGAGCAGGCTCCTGTCAATCATGGAGAATCCACTGCATCCACTGAACACTATCATCTCCAGACAGAGAAGTAGCTTCAGCGACAGACTGCTGTCACTGTCCTCCTCCACTGACAGACTGAGGAGATCGTTCCTCCCCAACATTATGCGACTCTTCAGTTCCACCCTAGGGGGTAAACATTAACATTATACAAAGTTATTTTCTGTTATACCTTCATTTTTATCACTCTTTAATTTAATATTGTTTTTTATCAGTATGCTGCTGCTGGAGTATGTGAATTTCCCCTTGGGATTAATAAAGTATCTATCTATCTATTTATCTAGATAGAAATTAAAATAAGGTCCAAGTACACACTTCATCATGACATTGAAAGAATTCTGCTGGATCAAATTTATCCATGCCGCACAAATATAAGGAAGATTTGATTCAGACAGAGACCCTTAAGCACATGGAATAGGTTGCAAAGTAGTGTGATAGACAGCAGGACTCTTGGGATATTCAAATTTTGACTTGCTGTTATTTTAGATCAGTGGTTCCCAGACACAGTCCTGGGGACCCCCTGGGTCTGCAGGTTTTTGTTCCAACCAGCTTTTGTTTTTAATTGGACTCCTAGCCTACTGTATATACTCGCGTATAAGTCGGGTCTTGAAACCCAAAAAATCCATCAGAAAATCAGACCCAAGTTGTACGCCCATTAAAAAATAATTTTTTTTTTTTTTACATCTTCTTGCCTCCTCAAGTCTCGCACCAGTTTCTCAGACACATCGAATTTTGTTGCAGCAGCGCATTAACCAATTTCTTTCGCCACTTCAAAGACTTTTAATTTAAAACCAGCTTCATATTTTCTTCAGATCGAGCGCTCCATCGTAGATAAGGGAAACTCTTTTGATAAAGGTGAATGAGGGTGTGAGATACAAAAAACACAAATCAGTGCAAACATTGCTTTGTAATAGTTTGGGTATTACCGTGTGGTCACGTAGGCACAATACATAGAAAAAAAGAAGGCAGTGTTCTCCGTCGTTACTCTCTCTGGTGGGCGTTAGCATATCATAATCTCTTGGACCAATAACGTCAGTTTTCCACATTCAACTTATACAACCAACATTATAAAATACTGGAAATTATACGGTAAAATCAAGCCCTGACTTATCCATGGGAGAACTTAAATGTGAGTATATATGGTAATAGAGTGAGCTGTAGTTTGTAGTAAGGGTGTTAATACATTTTAATAAAAATTAAGCATTTATATGTCAATAATGTTTTTTTTCTTTTTATCTGATTTCCATTACTGCCTTTCCAGTATGGACAGATTAATGGATCTGCACTGGTAATCGGAAGGTTGCCAGTTCTAATCCCACAAACACCAGAAGTGACTCTAATCTGTTGGGACCTTGAGCAAGACCCTTAACCTGCAATTACTTTGTCCTGGGTATGACGTTAATCTGCATCCAGTCCTCCAGCACTCAGGGAAAACCTGGGGGTTGGTGGCATGATTGGCACTGTAAAAAAAAAAACTCACCCTTTTTCAGCGTGGTGCTGAGGTGTCACTCATTGCAGAGCTGTACTCGGGACCCAATCTGGGTGGTTCGTCATGCGGCAGGTGAAGCAATACTCTGTATCAGTGCATGCTCCCAACCTCTTCTATCTCTCCTTCCATTATTGACTAATTAGTGGGTCTGACACTGAAGCAGTTGCAGCCTTTCATGATGTAGTGTTGTTCACCTGGGTGTCTGCTTTGCTGGTTTTTATTTGTGACAGTTAGCATACAATGAAGTGAGCAGACTACAAAGAATAAGGGAAAAATAATAGGAAAAAAACAAAGAAGAGTTAAGTATTTAAAGCTATAGTGAAAAAATGAAATATTTCTAAATGTCTTATAATGTAAAAATCATACTGCTGTGCTTTTCTGAATGCAGAATAAGAGAAGAGAAAAAAAGACCATCTAACTAAATTACATCAGTTAATATCAATTATTATCACTTATTGTGAATCTGGTTGGAACAAAAACCTGCAGCCACACGGGGGTCACCAGGACCGAGTTTGGGTAGCACTCTTTTAGGGGAATTAAAAGTAAAGGATTAGCAAGCTTTGTTGGGCTGAATGGTGTGTGTCTGTTAACATTTTCTAATGTATACACCACACTTTTCATAACTCAGGTTTATTAGTTAATCTAGTATGAATGAGTCTGAGATGTAAGAGGAAATGCAGGGATAAAATTTGATGGCATGGGGAGAACATGCAAATTCCACAGAGGGAGAGCACCCAAGCTGAGAAATGAGCCATAATACTGGTAGGTGAGAGGTGACATTACTGACCACAGTATCACGATTCAAAATCTGTCAAAAGCCTGAGCACCCTTACTGAAATTTGAATGACATTATTGTTACCTATTCTGTCTGATATGTGCTGTAGGTGTATCTGATATTTATTCATGTTTGTATTTAAAATCTGGAGCAGTTACCTATTAATTCATTTTAATTATCATTGCTGTGTTTAATAATTTGTATTTGCAGTGTCGTTTTACCTCATACTATATTTTCATGTGCCTACCTGTTTCCTGAAGAGGCATTAGCTCTCTTGGAAATGTGTTCTTTTAAAATTGTGGCATATTAAATAATTAAACAATATCATAATATACCAGAAAAGGCGATATCCCTCCCATCGTGATTACGGCGGTACAAGAATCACATGAGAAACAAGATCTTTTAGCTTACATTTACTGACGATTAACGCGGTTACAGACGGAGAGGCGCATGGACAGACTTAATCCAGGTGGGAAATCTGGATCAACACAGTCAGCCATTTTCTCGTCCCCACGCTGGGAGGTTTTTCTTCGAGCTTTGTCGATTCCGCCTCTAAGGGTCTGGCTGTTGTCCAAGCCTTTATAATGTCTTGCTTCATTTGCTGGTCTTCTCTGTCTCCAAACAAGGGCTGAATTCCTCCTCCACAAAATACAGAAATATCATAGTGCTTACATGCCGATTCTCATTCTCCCAATAAGGAAAGAAGATTTGTGCTGATAGAGGACAGAAATACCCTAACCTGTGTTTAAGCTGACTATACAAGCCTCCAGTTGTCTTTGGCTATCTAATCCAATGCTTGGCTAGCAATTCTAACTGCTGAGCCCCTGTGTGCCACAGTTAACATGCACATGTGAATAAAACTCATAACAGTATTGTCCAAAAATAGTGACATAAATAAAAATGTAGTATAACACTACCCCAACAACAGATGCTTTTATTTATACTCTAATGGATAGTAAACTGAAATTAGTTTTTCATGAATGACACTCTTTCTATAAACCATAAAATATGTTTGAAAAAGAGAACTGCTGTGCAATTTGAACACACAAATCATCACTTCATCCAATTACACCTAAAAGGTTGTACAAAAAGAATGTAGATCATTTACAATATATATAAAATTAAATGCAATACATTTTAATGTGGTGTCTTCTCATGCATATGGAGGTAGCATTTCTTTGCTGCATTTTATGGGAAGAAAGTGACTTCAGACAAACTTGTTCTGTGAATGCTGAAGTCAATGACCTTATATCAGGAGAGATGTCAATATTTGCTACATAATTACTCTCCAGCAACATTTTGAACAATCGTTTAAAGCGAACTTGAGCAATTAGACATTATCTTTCTTCTGCAAGTACAGAGCAGCTTAAAAGGGATTTAGCTGCCATTAATGTTTTATTGCATGTCACTCTTATCTCAGTTTCTGTCAGCTACATTGCCAGTTATACATAAAAAAACTTCCAAAGGAAAGGCCGGATTACTCCGTACTGTATGTATACTCTTCTTTGAATGTTTTTTTACTTGATGGTAATGTACATACCATATGGAAGATATCAACTTCTTTATATCCCTATTGAAATTTGATCTTTTGTTGCTGCAAAAGTTGAAATCAGGACAAATTATATTAGAACTTTTTCACCGTCACTAAGATCCTGTCACCAAGAAATTAAAACAAGTGGATCATTTTTAGGACACTTAATTAAAATATAAAATGTTCAAAGCCCTTATAACAGGAGCAAGAATTGTATTCCAATTTAGCCATCTGAGTCTAAATCAGGTACACATGTTATTTGCTTATACCTGACATGAATTCCACATAATTCTTACCACCCTAAAACAATCAGCTTGTTTTCTATAGTATTTCCATGATGGTTGCTTACTAACATTTGTAATTACTTACTAAACTGAAAAAAATCAGAGAAACCTTCCTGCAATTGCGGTTTTACAACATATGTTGTAGACAAAGAAGTAAAGCGAATACAATTCTCAGTGAAAAATGTACTGAAAATCTAAACTTTATACAAGTATTTCAGTTTTGTTTAAGAAAGTTACTTATATAAAATTAGTAGAATTTGTACATTAACACTCTGTAAAATATGCAAGTTGTTATGATAAATCTAAGGCATGGAAGGTCATGAATAAATATTTATTTACTCAAATAAAAATTAGTTAACTAATTAAAGAAATAAACATCAATACAGAGTTAACAAAATACACAGGAAAAGTATGAATGCCAATATGCAGAATATGAAACTTCACAACAAAAGCCCGAGGTGTAATTCAAAACCAATACATTTTTCATCTAAGAAAAGCACAAACTTCAAAAATCTTTTAACAAAGAAAAAGCAGAATAGAGGACTACAGAATGCAGCAGTTTTCACCAGCTAATTGCTGATAGCAAGTGCAGTATAAAGCACTTTTTATGCATTTGTTTTTGTACATTTTTTTTTACTCAATGATTACATTTCTAAGGTTTATTTTCCGCTTTGACTTATTTTAATAAAGTTTGTTTTGATTATAATTAAAATATCATGTATGTCTCAATTATGTTTAGTGTCAGTTACACTGTAAAAACTGACGGTAAATTTAACGGTAAAAATTACTGTAAATGGTGAAAGTAAAATACCTTTTCAGAAAAAAAGGAAAGCTACCTTATGTTCTGCTGAAAATTACCTGTATATCTTAAACAATACATTTCATTATTTTTTACAGCCAAGTTCTGTAAAATCAATATTTTTCTACCTTTAAAATATGCTATACCATTCACTGATACATTACAGTTACACTGAAAAAATCACTGTTAATTTACAGTGTAAAACTTGAATAGCGAAGGTAAACATCTGTAAAATGGTAAAGCTCTGTTTCAGTAACACCGCAGTTATGATATTTGCATAAGGACACGCCCCCTTTTACAATATTGTTCCTGGTGAACTGCATTCCTTTGAACAGTAGGGAAAAAACAAACAAAGTTAGCAGACTCATTTTTCCTTGCGTTCTGAAGGTTTTCTAAGGTTATGGAAGCTGATTTATGGTCGTTGTAGTTGATAAGCCAGCACACCTGTAGGACACCATACACCACAAAAGCAAACTGTACTTCTCCACCAGACAATGTGTCATGACTTCCTTAAACACTGAATTCTTTCCATTGTATATAATTAAATGATACCTGTTTGCTATTGGTTGTTGTTATTTTACTGATGCAAACTGTGTGCAGGGGTTTGATCCTGACAATATTTTGTAAGAGTTTATTGATTGGCATATTTGTTACAGTGCATGGGTTTCGGGCTATGGTTAAACATTCTCTTCTGTTGGAATGTGTTTGTAAAGAAAAAACAATTATTTTCTACAAACCTATACGGTACACCTAAAAATATTGTCACCTTATTTTTGATGGTAATATTTTGGTAACCACAGCTACCAGTACTTTACCATAAATTTAACATTATTTTTTTACAGTGTAGCTTATTACTCAAGTAGGTCATAGCACTAAGTTTGATTTTTGGTTTCAGAATTTAGTTTGGTCCTCAACTCCTGAGTAATGTGTGGCCCCTTTGACTCGTGGTTGCCTGTTTGTTTTGATCTCCCATTTTTGACACTTTTTTATTCTTGGCTATATTTTTATCTAAAGAGGGTCATGGTAGTAAGACTTTGGTAGTTTGGCTAGGCGATGTTACATAGGATAAACAAATAGCATCCTACAGACCTTTTAACACATGTTACTTGTACTGCAATTCTTGTAATGTTGTTATTGACTTAACAATATCATCCATATCAGTTTGGAGACTGGCCTGACCTTCACTTAGGTGGTCTCACCATGCACAAGGGCACCTTTTGTAATTTTTAACTTTATTAAAATACTTCTCTTGATAAACATATTTTAGTTAACTTAACCTTGGATTGGTTTAAGAGCTCCTTTTCATTATGTTTTAAGCCATGGATGGAAACCTGGCTTAAAACACCAGGGATGTAACCCCAAGGGATGGGAAAACCCCTGGCATAACTGCTGTGGACCACCCTCAGCCCATAAAAAGCAGGTTGGGTGTGTTTTGTGTGTATTGTTATTTTCTTTGGATTTTTCTGGTTTTGCTGATTTTCTTGCTTCAGCTTAAGGATTATGAAAACTGGATGTTTGGACTGAGGTATAAAATGGAGCGCTCGATCTGAAGAAAATATGAAGCTGGTTTTAAATTAAAAGTCTTTGAAGTGGTGAAAGAAATTGGTTAATGCACTGCTGCAACAAAATTTGATGTGTCTGAGAAACTGGTGCGAGACTTGAGGAGGCAAGAAGATGTAAAAAAAAAAAAATTGTGTTGTATTTTTGAATGGGCGTACAACTTGGATCTGATTTTCTGATGGATTTTTTAGGTTTCAAGACCCGACTTAAACGCGAGTGTATACAGTAGGTTAGGAGTCCAATTAAAAACAAAAGCTGGTTGGAACAAAAACCTGCAGACCCAGGGGGTCCCCAGGACTGTGTCTGGGAACCACTGATATAAAATAACAGCAAGTCAAAATTTGAATATCCCAAGAGTCCTGCTGTCTATCACACTACTTTGCAACCTATTCCATGTGCTTAAGGTTCTCTGTGTGAATAAAATCTTCCTCATATTTGTGTGGCATGGATAAAGTTGATCCAGCAGAATTCTTTCAATGTCATGATGAAGCATGTACTTGGACCTTATTTTAATCTCTATCTAGATAGATAGATAGATAGATACTTTACTAATCCCAAGGGGAAATTCACATACTCCAGCAGCAGCATACTGAAAAAAACAATATTAAATTAAAGAGTGATAGAAATGCAGGTAAAACAGACAATAACTTTGTATTATGTTAACGTTTACCCCCTTGGGTGGACTTGAAGAGTCGCATAGTGTGGGGGAGGAACGATCTCCTCAGTCTGTCAGTGGAGCAGGACAGTGAAGGCAGTCTGTTGCTGAAGCTGCTCCTCAGTCTGGTGATGATACCGTTCAGTGGATGCAGTGGATTCTCCATGATTGACAGGAGCCTGTTCAGCTCCCGTTGCTCTCCCATGGATGTCAAACTGTCCAGCTCCGTGCCTACAATAGAGGCTGTCTTCCTCACCAGTTTGTCCAGGCGTGAGGCATCCTTCTACGTGGTGGTGTGCTGGGGAGAAAGCATAAAGAAGAAGATGGCACTCGCCTCAACCGTCTGATAGAACATCTGCAGCACCTTATTGCAGATGTTGAAGGACGCCAGTCTTCTAAGGTAGTATAGTCGGCTCTGTCATCTCTTGCACAGAGCATCGGTATTGGCAGTCCAGTTCAATTTATCATCCAGCAGCACACTCAGGTATTTATAGGTCTGTACACTCTGCACACAGTCACCTCTGATGATCACGGGGTCCAGGAGTGGCCTGGGTCTCCTAAAATCCATCACCAGCTCCTTGGTTTTGCTGGTGTTCAGGTGTAAGTGGTTTGAGTCGCACCATTTAACAAAGTCCCTGATTAGGTTCCTATACTCCTCCTCCTGCCCACTCCTGATGCAGCCCATGATAGCAGTGTCATCAGCAGACTTTTGCACGTGGCAGGACTCCGAGTTGTATTGGAAGTCCAATGTATATAGGCTGAACAGGACCGGAGAAAGTACAGTCCCCTGCGGCGTTCCTGTGCTGCTGAGCACAATGTCAGACCTGCAGTTCCCGAGACACACATACTGAGGTCTGTCTGTAAGATAGTCCACTATCCATACCACCAGGTATGAATCTACTCCCATCTCTCTCAGCTTGTCCCTGAGAAGCAGAGGTTGGATGGTGTTAAAGGCGGTAGAGAAGTCCAAAAACATAATTCTTACAACACCACTGCCTCTGTCCAAGTGGGAGAGGGATCGGTGTAGCATATAGATGATGGCATCCTCTGCTCTCACCTTCTCCTGGTATGCCAACTGCAGAGGGTCGAGGGCATGGTGGACCTGTGGCCTCAGGTGGTGAAGCAGCTGCCGCTCCATGACCTTCATCACATGTGACATCAGGGTGACAGGCCGGAAGTCATTCAGCTCACTAGGATGTGATACCTTTGGGACTGGAGTGATGCAAGATGTTTTCCAAAGCCTTGGGATTCTCCCCTGTTCCAGGCTCTGATTGAAGTTGCGCCGTAGAGGACTCCCCAGCTCCATCTTACAGGCCTTCAGCAGTCATGGCGATACTGCATCTGGACCCACTGCTTTGCTGGCACAAAGTCTCCTCTGGGTTAGGGTGGTCAAACCTGTTAAAGAAGTTGTTCATCTGGTTTTCTCTCTCCATGTCTCTCTCGATGGTGACACCCCACTTCAAGCTGCAGCAAGTGAAGATCTTCATCCCATCCTACACTTCCTTCATGCTGTTATTCTGCAACTTCTGCTCCAGTTTTCTCCTGTACTGCTCCTTCGCCGCCCTGAGCTGAACTCGGAGTTCCTTCTGCATGCACTTGAGCTCATGCTGATCACCGTCTTTAAAAGCCCTTTTTTTCTGGTTCAAAAGGCCCTTGATGTCACTTGTAATCCATGGCTTGTTGTTAGCATAGCAGCATACTGTTCTTACTGGAACTACAATGTCCTTACAGAAGCTGATGTAGTCAGTAGTGCAGTCCACAACCTCCTCAATGTTCTCACTATGTGACCCCTGCAGGATAATCTAGTCCGTAGTTCCAAAGCAGTCTATCAGAGCCTGCTCTGCCTCAGGGGACCACTTCCTGAATGAGTGCGTGGTTGTAGGTAGCTCCCTCACTCTTGGTTTGTAGTAAGGCTGAAACAGAACCAGGTTATGATCTGCTTTCCCAAGCGCAGGCAGCGGGATGGCGCTGTATGCTTCTTTAACGTTTGCATACAGTAGGTCAATAGTCCTATTTCCCTGGTGTGACGATGTGGGTTCAGCTCAATGCTCCCATCGCTGTTCGGGAGCCCTTGCACCCAACACCGTCGGTAATGTCACCGATGAGCTAGACAGTGGAGGCAACAACATAGCAAGTGGATGGTACAAATGTGCAAAAGTGCTTTTATTAAAAACAAGCAAGTGTCCATAAAGTGCAGTGATTCAAAGTTGTTCAAATAAATAATCCAATAAAAATGTGGAGATAAAAAAAAAACAACACCACAAACAATCCTTTAAAAACGAGGTTAAAACGTTCTATAAGAAGCAGTCTTTAAAAACACCTGCTTCTCCCAGTTGGGCTTTGCAGCAGGCAAGACTCTTTCTGCAGCTGCCCTTTTCTACTCACACACACAGGTCTGGAGACCTCCCGATCCTGGCTTCGGTCTGGCACTCATCCCAGACCTGAGACTTGGAACCTTGATTTCCAGGACGCCCATATCAAGGACTTCACCTCTAATTCTCCCGACTCCCGCTGCCTTTCCGGTCTTCTGCAGCCAGTCGCCCTTCACTGGTCACTCCTGCTACATGATCGCTCAGTGGGAGCAACGTCTACTTCAACTCCTGGGTGTCGGCCTAACACCCAGGCTTCCTCGCAGTTGCCAGCGAGCGCTCGTTCGCTCGCTCGCCCACACACACACACCGTGTCTCTCTCTCTCTTCTGCACTGACTTGCTCCCTCGCTTCCTGTAACCTCCGTCCTTTTCTTTTCGCTTGTTTTTTTCGTGATCTCCTTTCCTAACCGACTTGCGCTTCTTTTATATTGAGAGGGGTCATAGCAGCCTCAGCACATTAGCCACAGGAACAATCATGATTGTGGGCAGTTCCTCACCTGTGCACTAGGTGAGAAACGCCCACACCACAAATTTTGCGGCCACCTCGCCCCCTCACTAAGCTGCGAACGCGGTGATTATTTATTTAATACTAACTGCTGGCCTTTGCTGAGCGAGCTGTGGACACATAACACCACACCCAGGTGTTACAATCCACATACTGGGAGAAGGCAGGTAATGTTTTGTCCAGCATCACATGGTTAAAGTCTCCAGCGATAAGAACAAGCGCCTCAGGGTGCTGTGTTTGTATTTTAGAAAACAGCGGAATGGATTATGTCACCCGCTATCTCCACTTTTGCCCGAGGAGGGATGTAAAAAATAACAACAATAACGTGTCCAAACTCTCTGGGCAAGTAATAGAGACGCAGACTTATGGCCAAAAGTTTGATGTCCCTGCAGCAAGTGGAGATTTTGACGTTTACATGTCCAGAGTTACACCACCTTGTATTTACATAGAGAGCGAGTCCTCCTCTTTTCCGCTTTCCATGCCTTCTTCACTACTTTTCTGGTGTGAACAGTCCATGTGAGGTCCTAGGTGATATGCATACCAAGGAACATAAAACTGCTCACCCTCCCCACAGTAGGCCCATTGATGGAAATAGGGGAGTGTTTGCTGTTTTGGTACCAAAATCATAACACTTGGACTTTATCAGTGACTAAAAGATAAACTTGCTTTGTACTCCAGTAAATACACGGTATCGCCAATATACTAACAAGCCAATTTTCCTTCATTCACTCAGAATATGGAACCAATGTAGGAAGCACTTTAAGTTAGAGAATACTTTATCTGTGGCAGCTCTACATGGTAACCAGCTTTTTCCATCCTCTCGAACTTACACAGTTTTTAATGTTTGGAAATCGTATGGGGTCCTCCCTGTGTGGAGTTTGCATGTTCTCCCCGTGTCTGTGTGGGTTTCCTCTGGGTACTCCGGTTTCCTCCCACATTCCAAAGACATGCAGGTTAGGTGCATTGGCGATCCTAAAAAAACTGTCCTTGGTGTGTGGGTGTGTGTGGGTGTATGAGCGCCCTGTGATGGGCTGGCGCCCTGCCCGTGGTTTGTTTCCTGACTTTTCACCCTGTGTTGGCTGGGATTGGCTCCAGCAGACCCCTGTGACCCTGTAGTTGGGATATAGCGGGTTGGATAATGGATGGATGGATGGAAATCATATGGGATTAAATCATTTAGGGATTGGTTTATAAATAATGTCTTTGCATCCTATGAACAATTACACTCCAAATGTAATTTCCCAATTTTTCCACTATCTCCAAATTAGAAACTTTGCTAAGTGAAATCTGTCCTGTTTTCCTCACCTCCCACCTATTTATATTTCAGAAGAGATATTGATTAGTTTTGGGGACTCAGATAGCGTTTCTATAATATATAAAAACATTTTAAAGTCTCTTCCTTTCAAAGATCCCAGAGTACAGTGGGAAAAGGATCTTTTACTCAACATTTCAGAGATGGAGTGGAAGGCAGCAATGCACAGAATTCACTCGAGCTCCATATGTGCAAAACATTCAACTACTCAACTTAAACTCTTTTATTGTTTTGTTTAAAATTGTCCAAGATATTTCCAGGGCAAGATCCAACCCACGAACGTTGTAACTGAGCTCCAGTCTTATTGGGCCATATGTTTTGGACGTTCACCAAATTAACTTCATTCTGGATGAAAATTTTTAAATCTCTATCAGACAGCCTTGGTGTCACAATCTCTCCTAATCTCTCCTGCTGTGTTTGGTGTACTTCCAGATGGGCTTAAAGTGGAGAAGGACAAACAAACTGTGATTAACTTCACTGTTAGCACGTAGACTTATCTTGCTCAACTGGAAGAATCCTAGCCCACCTCTTTTAAGTCAGTGGGCAACTGATGTCATATACTATTTGAAATTGGAAAGAAATCAAATTCTCACTTAGATGATCTGTTCAAAACTTTTTTAAAACCTGGCAGGATCCAGTCAATAACATTTCAGAATAAGCATTTATATTGGGGAAAAGACTCCTTTCTCTCTTTACTACTCTCGATTGTTTTACTCTGGCTGTTGACCTTCCTCTCCTTCTCATGGGTGGAGGTTGACTTGATTTTAGTTTTGGTAAGTTTGACTTGATTGTATGGAATGTTATATGCTTTTAATAAATTCAATAAAAAGAATGAAAAAAGATAAACCAGGTGAATCAAGTGAAGGTAAAATATCAAAGTCTTTTTGTACCTTACTTATGAAAGCCAGACATTTAGTTTGTTTGTTTTTAGACTTTCTGTTTTTTTGAATTTCACCCATTACAGTATTCATTAGAGGCATTTGTCACAAATTTATGCATAGGTTGCCTTCTAGGTTCTGACAAGGTGAGCAGTACCAGCGAGGGAGAAAACGGGCACTGCTGCTCACAACCTTGTCTTTCCATCTGGAGCTGTGAAGGACCGAAGCCAGATGATGCCTGATCACACCCACCAAACCTCCCAAGCCACACCCCTCCCAGGTCCAGAGATATACAGTACAGGCCAAAAGTTTGGACACACCTCCTCATTCAATGTGTTTTCTTTATTTTCATGACCATTTACAGCACTCCATCACTCTCCTTCTTGGTCAAATAGCCCTTACACAGCCTGGAGGTGTGTTTGGGGTCATTGTCCTGTTGAAAAATAAATGATCGTCCAACTAACCTGACTTCTGCACAACACAACTGCTGGTCCCAACCCCATTGATAAAGAAAGAAATTCCACTAAATAACCCTGATAAGGCACACCTGTGAAGTGAAAACCATTTCAGGTGACTACCTGTTGAAGCTCATCGAGAGAATGCCAAGAGTGTGCAAAGCAGTAATCAGAGCAAAGGGTGGCTATTTTGAAGAAACTAGAATATAAAACATGTTTTCAGTTATTTCACCTTTTTTTGTTAAGTACATAACTCCACATGTGTTCATTCACAGCTTTGATGCCTTCAGTCATGAAAATAAAGAAAACACATTGAATGAGGAGGTGTGTCCAAACTTTTGGCCTGTAATGTATATTGTCACACACAAGTGACTAGGGTGCAGTTAAAGGACCCGACGAGAAACCACAAGACAGGGGACTAAGACAGCTCTCTCTTTATTTCTACAGGGAAGACGAACAACAGAAGAGCATGGCACCTTGAGTTCGTCTCAAAAACCTCCTCCAGACGTCCAAGCCACTTCTGTGTTCTTTGTTCACCTCCGGTCCCTTGCAGATGACGTCACCACCATCCCAAGATCCTTCGCATCATCTTTCCCAGCATTCCTACTTCCGTTCGACCCTCATAAATACGTCCGTGTTTCAACCATTGTCGGTCGATTGTACCATTCAAAACTGACTTGTTCAAGTACTTGTTACTGTGGTTTACAGCATACGGGGACGGAATCCCCAACCCTTAATCTGTGTGTCTGTGTTTTCTTCACAATATGTACCCCATTTCTAACTGAAGTCAGGTTCTTTTGTATTGACCTTTAGAAAGAGCATGAGAGAAGTAGAAAATAAAGGTATTGCTCTGGCTACATTATTTTGCTTATTGTTAATGAAAGAGATTGATATTTTCATTGTGCTTTTTAACCCGTTTAAACGGGGTTACCTAGGAGGTTCCCCAAACCTTGACCCCATGTCTGACCAGTCTGTCCACACACTGCTGCATTTCAGTTCTAGCACCCTGGCTGTAGACAACAACCCTGTCACTGTCTGTGTGGAGTCTGCACATGTCCACATGGGATTTTCTGCAAGCACTCATACTGTAATAGGTGACCACAAAATATATATATTAGGATAGCATGAGATAGTTAAAGTGCTTCTGAGTGTGCCCTGCAAAGGAATAGCATCTCATCCACAGGTGGTTTCTACTTTACACTATTGAAGTCCCAGTAGGGCACTGAGATTGCAATACATTCTTTCATTTTTCTACAGCTACAGTGCCCACCATAATGTTTGGGACAAAGACACATTTTTCTTTGATTTACCCCTCTGCTTCACAGTTTAAAAATACAAATCATACAATTCAGATGTGATTAAACTCCATATTGCAGTCTTTCATTTAAGGGTATTTACATGCATTTTGGTAACAACATGTATAAATGACAACACTTTTTCTACATAGGTCACACATTTCAGGGCACCATAATGTTTGGAACAATTGCCGTCTCGGGTGTTTGTGTTTACTCAGGTGAGTTTCATTACTTCATTAGTGCAGGCATAAGAAACCTTGGCTTATTTCTGCCAACAGAATACCTTAAGAGTCTGTAGTTGCCATTATTTAACAAGAGGACAAGAGCTGTGCCAATGAAAGTTAAGAATCAATTACGAGGCTAAACAGCAAGAATAAAACCATTAGAGACATCAGGAAAACATTTGGATTACTTCAATAGAACTGTCTGGAATACTATGAAGAAGAAAGAATGCACTGGTGAGCTCAGTAATTAAAAAGGGACTGGTAGACCAAGGAAAGCCTACACTGCTAATGACAGAAGAATCATCACTATGGTAAAGAAAAAGCCCCAAATGCCCATCCAACAGAACAGAAACAGTCTTCAGAAGGCAGATCTTGTGTATGTGTCAGAGACAACATTCTGCAGAAGACTTCATTAACAGCAATAAGAGGCCACACTGCAACATGCAAACCACTAGTTAGCCACAAAAACACTATGGCCAGATCACAGTTGGGCAAAAAAGGACTTAAAAGAGCCTACAGAACTCTAGATACAGGTTTTGTGGACATAAGGGAGAAAGATGAACCTGTATCAGAGTGATGGCAAGGACAAAGTGAGGAGACATAACGGAGGTACCCAAGATCCAAAGCTTATCCTCCCATCTGTTAAACATGGTGGTGGGGGGTTATGGCTTGCGCATTTATGGCTGCCACAGGTACTGGCTCACTTATCTTCATTAATGACCAGCTGACAGCAGTTGCATGAATTCTGAGGTGTATAGAAACATCTTATCTGCTAAAGCTCCAGTAACTGTCTCCAAAGTCCAAAATGGCACTTCATTCAACTAGATAATGATCCCAAACATAATGCAAAGGCAACATGGAAGTTTTTCAAAGCTAGAATATGGAAAATTCTTGATTAGTCAAGCCAGACACCCAATTTATATCCAATTAAGTATTCCTTCTATATGCTGAGGAGAAAATTCAAAGGGACAAGCCCCCAAAACAAGCAGGAGCTGAAGATGGCTGCATTAGAGGCTTAGCAGAGCATCACCAGAGAAGATCCTTAGCCCCCTGGTGACATCTGTGAAATGCAGACTTTAAGCAGTAATTACATGGAAGGAATACATGATAAAGTACTGAATACGACTACTTTAATGTACCTGCCATTGCGATGACCAAACAATATGGTGCCCTGAAATTGGGGACCATGTAAAAAAAAGTGTGGTAATTTCTACATGGTGTAACCACAATGTATGAAAATACCCTTATATGAAAGTCTGCAATGTGCCTTTAGTCATATCTGAATTCTTTGCTTTGTAGTTTTAAACTGTGAAGCAGAGAGGTAAATCAAGGAAAAATATGCCTTTGTCTCAAACATTATGGTGGACACTGTAAATGGGAGAGTAGAAAGCTTCACAGACAGAGAATCTCTAAAGTAAAAATCTTACACCTTCAAACCATTAATATAAGAAACAGAATTTCTACTACATGGAAGGCAAAGTCTGTCTGTCTGTCCGACAGCTCTCAAGCTACAATATTTCTGGGCTTAATGAGCCTTCTTTGTGATTTGTAAGTTTAAGGTCTGGCGGGAAATGCCAAACAGGCTCTGTTGAGAAGTTAAGGTCAAAGTCTGATAAATACACTTTCAAATACACATCCCCTTAAGACAGACAGATTGTTGACAAAGTCATATATTATAACAGAGTGGTTCTAATGTGCAGAAGAATATACATTCCTTCTTTATAAGTGTGTGTGTGTTTTTCCCTTGTTTATCCATAGGAGTGCACGATAATTTGAATTATAAGTAACTATTTTGGCTCACAAGAGATTTATTAGTTAAGATTCCTGATTATGTGTATTGTTTGGTTTTGATAAACAGATGTCTTACTCGGTAAGATATGAGGTAGAAAATAAAAACATAGCACAATAAAATTGGAATTCTCCAATGGAAACATGCAGCCAGTGAATAGGAAACACTTGTTGTTTTGACATATGGTGTTTTCTTCAAAGAAGCAGATAATGCAGGCATGCTATTGTAACAGAAAATTGTAAGAATAAAACAAAAAGCAAGGAACTTCCACTTATTTGTTCATTTTTAAGACAATGGCCTTGGCCTGCTGAGAGCTTCTATTTTCAAAGCATGAAAGGCATATTAATGAGAAACAAACTATCCTAAGATGCTTAATTTACTGTGATGATGCTATTAAATAACATTAAAGTCCAAAAATCTGCTCTAGCAAGTAAAACATTGAGCGGTATTAAAATAAATAAATATTATTTCAATCATATTCATTTTGTGAAAGAAAGGAAAATAATCAGTTGTAACAAGATCATAATTATAGGCTGAACGTGAAATCTCATTTCCATCATAATAGAAAGATAGTAATTTTCATATTCCCAGACTCTTTGTGCTCAGTCTGTCCTGCTGTGCATTCTTCCTCAGTAGTGATAAACTTGGATCTTGCCTGATGTCTCCCTTGATAGATTTACATGCAGTTTGTCATCTCTCGTCCATTATGTGAAATATATTGAGACAAGGGCCAGCAGGAGCTCAACTTAATTTGAGTATTCTTCCATTTAGAGGTCAGCCACATCTAAACAGTTGTGTGCTACTGACTTGGAAAAAGTTCCATATATGGTTGTTGCAGTGACAATAATGTCTCTGCTTATTAGAAATAAAATGTACTATAAACATTAAACAAACCTACTGACCAAAACAGTGCATTAAACAAGCCTCTAAAAAACCGAAAACTACAGCATTTTTAAAGGCCTGTATTTTTTTTTAGAAAGAAAGCCTAATAATACATTTTATTCAATCTATATTTCTTTCGCCAAAAAAAATCATTATATAAAAAATAATAATAAAATTCAAAATCAGTATTATATATAACCCCAATATAAAGTATTCCTCCCCTTGGAAATTCTCACATTTTGTTATTATAAGTATTAAATCAGAGTGGATTTTTCTTCTTACATTGATCTGCAGAAAAAAAGTCATTAATGTCAAAGTGAAAAGAGATCTCTGCAAAGTGGTCTAAATTAATTACAAATGCAAAACACAAAATAATTGATCTTATAAGTATTTACCCCCTTCAAGGCCGTGTTTCATAGATGACCCTTTGACAACCATGAAATCTTTAAGTCTGTGGGCACGGGTCTCATCCAGCTTTGCACATCTGGACACTGCAATTTTTCACCCCATTCTTCTTGGCAAAACTTTTCAAGCTCTGCCAGGTTTGCACGGAGATGATGAACAGCCTTTTTCAGGACCAGCAACAAATTCTTAATTGAGATCTGAACTCTGACTCAGCCACTCCAGGACATTGACATTGTTGTTTTCAAGCCATTCCTTGGTAGTTTTAGCTTTCCAATCAGGGTTGATACTAGCCTTCTGCCTACTGCAGAAAAGCATCCTCACAGCATATTGCTGCTATCACAATGCTTCATGCTGGCGATGCTGTGTTTTTGATGATGTGCAGTGTTTGCCTTAGGCCAAACGTAGCATGTAATGTGGCCAACAAAAGCTCAATTTCAGCCTCATAGAACCTTCTTCCAGCTGACCTCAGAGTCTCCTATGTGCTTTCTGTTAAGCTCTACCTAACATGCCATTTGTGTTTTTTTTTTATCAGTGCAACTGGTGAAGTCCCCAGGCAACAGTAGTTGTCTTCACAGTCTCTTCAGCCCCAGCCTCTGTAGTTTGTAACCCCGTTAATGTACTTTTAGGTCTCTTGGTGGTCTACTTCACTAGTCTTGCACATCCACTCGGTTTTTGCTGATGTCTAGGCAGATTTCCATCTGAGCCTTATGCTTTCCATTTAAGAAACAATAGTTCTGGGCATTCCTAGTAACATTGTGGTCTTCACAGCCATTTATATTGTATAATCCCCTTCAGCCTGCAATCTCAGTCTCAGTACTTGATTTCTCTAAACTTACTTAATGGAGGTTTAGTTTTGCATGGGACCAGAGTCTTTGATGAGGTTATCAGGTGAAAGGCAGTGTCAACCAATTTTGGAAGTGGCTCCATCCATCCATTTACTATCCTTCTCTTGGTGACAGGTGTGCAGCAACATGCTAAGCAGGACTAATACAATTACTCTTTATGTGGCCAGTTGTTTCACCTCCTTGAAATGGAATCCCAGGCCAGTGGTGAGATACAGTTTCTCCAGTCTATGTAGATCTGTTTTCAGCAGGGCAAATCTAATGCTAAATCCTATAAAAGGTGCCTTGAAATAGTTTTGCCACCTCTCAATAATTTTCTCTTTTGAGGTTTCCTTTTCACAAGTAGAACTAATAGAATTTTATTTATATTTCCCAATCTCCTCCTCTTAGCCATCAAATGCTTGAAGATCTTTTAAGCTTTACATTAATGATTTTCCAATAGCTTCACCAAAATTCTTTCAAACATGTTAGTGTGCACTAAGCCTAAATTGCCTAAAGTGTGAGTGGGTTAGTCTGTATGTATGTGTGTAAGTGAGTATCTGGTGATGTTCCTGCACCTTGTCCAGAGTTGTTTCCCACTTTGTCATCTGTGTTTATATGATAGGCTTCAACCCCATGTGATTCTGAATTGGATTAAATGGGTCCAAAAATATATAATATGTACTATATGCATTATTCAGCATTTTGGGGCCTCACATATCCAGGACATTTTATCCTAACCCTGGCCTGGCCATACTGTACTTTCCGAATGTTCTCCTTGTATCAGTGTGGGCATTTCCCCAGGTTTCATCCCACTTTCTAAAGATGTGTGGTTTAATTGACAACTCTAAATTGTCCATGTGATTAAGTTGTCTCTTACCCTGTTCTTCCATCCAGGATTTATTTCCCCCCAGGTTCCAAACCCCCAAAAATATAAAGCCATAATCAGTTCGCTCAGAAACAAATCGATCATGACAAAGCTAGAGTGTTGACTTAATTGTAGAAGTTACAGTAGGAGGTTCTCTTCTAGCAACCCATAAATACTGTCAAGAATATCAAGCAAACAAAAACAAAGGATGTAACAATAATCAAAACACATGTTTAAATTAAAAATTTCGCTACAATGCAAAGCAACAGTTTTAATTTTAAAGAATAACCCATCTCTCATTCCCTCCTTAGAAGCTGCAATTGCTTCTTTGTGTAAGGTTATACATGACTAATTTAAGTAATTAATGGCAAATGAAAATATATAGAATACAAAGTTCAGCTGTGATAAAATAAGGTAAATAATAAAAGAGTGCAATGGGCTTTCTTTAATATATCATTAATTTCACAAATAAATTCACAGTGGAATGTAATGACTGTTCCATTTACTTCATGCTTCCACATCTAAAAAAAGGGTTTTCATTTTGTATATAATAGGAAATAAAACTGTCAGAAAATAAAGCAAGCTCGAGTTATTAATTCAATCTGTGTGTGCCTGTTCATACCTTACTATTTGACAGTTTATTTTCACTCTTACGCTGCACCATTTATTAAATTACAGTTAGATGTATTGTTTATTATTCATGCATGGTAAAGTATTATCAATAAGCTTTGTGTTCTGATTAAATTAGATTAGTAGTGAGTAAACAACAGTGCTTCCAATTTATTTATTTTTCTGATTTATAAATCTAGACATTTTTCGTGATCAGATTATTTTTTTTGTGGTCACATTTTTATTGAAATACAAAACAAACACTTTAAAGGATAACATAAGACATTCTGTCGGGAATTACAACAAGGTAAAACCCCATGCTCGGCGAACACCCCTCACCCTAAAACACAACCTAACCAAACCGTGTTACATTAGAATTAATAACAACAACAAAAGAATAAAGGTGCCCATCAGGACTAGCTATTAAGAAAGCAGCACAACATTGACTGATGAGAGTGGAGATTTCCGATGAGAGGAAAGGGCAGTTTTGCTAGCGATTGTCGCTAACGCAAATAGCCTCTGCTGCATAATGGATACATGAAGTGAGGGAAAGTCTAGAAGTAGGAAAATGTGGGGAAGCAAGAGGATGCTATTAGAGGGTAAGAAAGTAAGAAAAGCAGACACCCCAGATCAAAAACTAAACATAGAAGGGCAGTCCTGAAACATATGCATAAATGTATGTTGGATATTCAGGGAGCAAAAGTGACAATTCTGATAACAATCCTCAAGCATATCACTTAGAGAGTAACATATAATTGGTGGACAACTTTAAATTGAGTTTGTTGAAGATCAGGATTGCTTGAAACCAACAAGTTGTTTTTAAGAACTAGACTCCATGAAATTGAGGTAGTGGGAGAAAAAAATCTCTGAGCCTCACTGATTTAATTGATAGTGGGTGAAATAAAAAAGCACTCTATACAATATCGACACTGGCTTGTGACAAGGGGACAGTGAAAGTGAGCAATCATACAAAGGATGGGATATGAGGGCAGAAGAGAGTAGAACCCCACAAACTTTAAAAACAGATCTAAAAGAAGATTTATAGATTGGAATATTCAAAGGCCTGCCTCATCAAATATATTACCAAGTACGTGAATACCTTTACTATGCCAGGGATGGAGCATAATTGGACCACTTCCAATATACAGGGCCAGGTTGTAAAAAAACAGGAGAGTGTGTGTGCCAGCCTCGACAAAAATCAAGATGCCTCTTCACCTTACTTCATATTTCTAGGCTTAAGTGACTGAAGGACCCATCTTGGAAGCCCTAAACCTAATACCAGAGAAGAGTAGGGAGGAAATAGAACCTGGGGATACCCTAATGGATCCAGCATGGAGGGAGGGATGGTCAGTTTGGAGGGCATCCAGTGCCATACCGGATGTAATGCAAAAGTGATCAGATTTTTATTACTATGGTTAAGATTGCCCAGCACATAGAAGCAAAAACTGGAATTATTGCAAACTAAATGACACAGCACCCAACACCCATACATCACACTTAATTCAATTCAGGCTTATGGGAGCTGAAAAATTCTCACAGCACTGGGTATAAGACAGGAACCAACTGGGAACCTGTGTCCGTTGTAGGGCCCATTGATGTGCACTGCAACACCAGCAATTACTCTGTGAGTAGGCCGATTCTGAGCTACCATCTAACGTAACACATACATTTCTCAGGATGTGGGAAGAAAACAGTGGAACCAAGGCAGAAATTTTGCTGAACAATGATACAGCAACTCTGCCTGTGTGAAAAAAATATTCTGCAATTTTCTTAATCTAAATATTTGGAAATGTATCCCTATGGAGAAAATGTTCTTCAATGTTCTAAAGGGAAGTCATTTCTGATCCAGCCAGCAGGTTGTGCTCAATAACAGACACTTTTAACACGGCTAGCTTTAATTGAATAACGTGAGTGTAATGTGAGGAGATACTTTTGAGTCTTCCTTTTACAGTAGCTGAAAGTGAAAAATGTCCTAAGAAGAAAAGTTAATGTTAAAATAAACGTGGTGTTCAGAGCTGGTGCTCAAATTAAGTTTTAACATAGCTTTTAAACAATGTAGTACCAATATATACATCCCATAACTTAAGCCTGACATATACTTTCATTGTTTCTGTGTGACTGTATTTTCTTTTATTTTGTGACTCATTGGCTTTTGAAGCCTAATAAGCTATTTCATTTTAAATATTTGTTTTTCATCTTCATTATTCCCCGCTCAAGATATAGATATAGATTTCTATCAAGTATGATTTGTTTTTCTCTTTTGATAAAGCGGACAAATAATATTTGTCTAGTCCCAGTCACCAATATCCACAATCAGCTAAAACTGGATTTTTTTTATTAAAGTAGAGAAAAGTCAAGCAAAATGACACCTTTTATTGGCTAACTAAAAAGATTACAATATGCAAGCTTTCGGTGCAACTCAGATCCCTTCTTCAGGCAAGATGTAATCAAAGTTAAATTGAATGTATTAATTCAATCAATTGCTCAGTCTCTTTCCTCCTACTTCCCCTGGTAAGGGTCATGCCATATTGTTGTGCCATCATCACTTCACTATAATCGGCTGCAGATGGGTCTTTGCTGCCCAATGCCTTCTTCCTCAACTAGCACTTAGCAGACAAGCCCCTGATATACCAGTCAATATCATGATGTTGCCATACCAGCATAATCTCAGTGTTCGACCCCTGCCAGAAGACGAGTCACCACACAGTTTTCAGTGGTATTGTGAGGTTGTGAAGTACCTTAGACAGCAGATTTTAATGCGACTCAGAAGTTTGTTTTCCATTCTAGCCAGCTTGTGGACTTGCTAAACGGTCATCACTTTTATTGCTTTTTATATTCAGTCCTCTGAATTGTGTCTTCTTTCCTTTCTGATGTGTTTGTTCTCAAAATCCTGGATCTGTCTCTCTCTTCAGCATTTAGACATCGCATTAATATATCACTACCAGCTGGACCAAGGCTTTCATCAAGTGCAGCTTGTGGTGGTGTTGACTAACCTCTTTATCCATTTCCTTTTCAACTTAACCATCATTGAAATGCCCGTTGCCAGCCTCGACTTCATCTTACCTGCACAGTTGGCATCATTTGTTAGTCTACTCAGCAAATAAGAGTTCATCTGCTCTTGGTATGGGTGGTAGTGAAGTAATTCATTTATTTTAAAGCACAGTGAAAATTTATAAAAATCAAAAAACAATACCCCAAACCGATCTGATAGGGGAGAAGTTCATGAAAGAAGAAAGCAAATGAGGAAAGTGAGATTCTGCAGACTGATGGTTTGGAGGAAAGTTCTGCCACCAATGACATAAGACAAACATTTTGTTTCTTTAATTTGGGTTGCTACAATATTACTCAATAATTTTTGCTGTTTATATTAATTTCTCTTCTGTTTCCTTTCTCTCTGTTCCATGTATACCCTAGGATGCCAGGATTATAGCTTGCATGAAATTCCAATGCCACTAATCAACCTAACAGTATGCCTTCCAGCCAAACAGGGACATTTGAAGAGTGAATATGAGTTAAAAATGACAAACTCCATGTAGAAGAAAATTAATTGAGGTGTAACAGAAGAACAAGAAAAGAAATGGATGAATATTCAGAATACTCAGAGCTGTTTACTCCAATTTATGATCATGGAGGGGGCAGAGCCTGTCCTGGGACATAAGGTAAAAGGGAGGAAACAACCCTGGATGACTGCCAGTCCAATGCAGTGCCTACCGACACAACACAAGGCCAATTAAGAATAATCAATTAATTTAACCCAAAATTCTTTACAGCTATGGGTGAAAGCTCACTCAAACATGAGAAAAGCTGCAACCTTCACATAAGTAATAACCAAGTATAAGAAATCTGCGTCAGTGAGACTGCATCACTGTCACACTCTGTGTCCAAAAAATCTTTTGACTTGAATCTCTGGAATCATCATTTATTTTTCTTCTCTTTGATTTTTAACCAGTTATTGAATGATTTTCTCCCCTAGAGCCTTCATTATATTCTTTCAGAGTATGCTATAGTTCTCAGTGTTTCTAAATTGCATTATGCAAATTTGATATAGTCTACATATATATTATGAATAATAACCGTAACTATTTTCTATTTCTGCTCTGTGCTTTTTCAGTAATGTGTTATAAAAATATATGCAATATGTAGTAGTTATTAATTCATAATATTGCTTTCTGTGTACAGAGTGAAACAGAGTTATATGTAATTTTCCAGGACAAAGATATTAAAGTCTGAAGCCAAAAAAGCAAACTGTGCAAAAATATCTTGTCTGAAATGTATGTATTTATTTTTGCACCTGCAAGATGTCAAATGTTGATGCATTTCCTTTGAAGCTTTCCCATCACACCATTTTTGCTATAAAGTATTTGGAACTATGTGAGGAAATAAAGGAAAACTACTGAGAGCAAGTGGCTCTATCAGATCAGCATGCTGACGTTTTTAATAGAACATTGTCTGTAGCAGTAACAGTAGTGTTGTTACAAGCACAATGAAATCGTTTCTTTCAAGTTCAACCCAGAGTGATGTTGGGGGGAAAAACTCAAAATGACAAATGTCATTGGAATTGGGAAGGTATAAGTAGAAGTTTACACTCCTGAAATGTGATTGCCATGCCTTAGCTAACGTGTCTAAATAAACTGAGAATTTCACCCTAGGACGTGAGAGCAGATTTCATCCAGAACAATCCTTTGAGATAACATGGTCAAGATGCACGGCTTAAATCTGTCAGGATTATGCTGGTGCCCCTTTTTCTAAAGACTGGGCTCAGGCTTCATGAATTGCCAGTCAAAGTTCATTTGGAGTCCTAGGTGGGAGATGGGGGACAACGCCCCTCAGTGTCCATAGTAGGTAGTCAGAATTAGTCTTAGACAGTCGGAGGGGGTTGTCCAGAGCACGGACATCTACAGTTACATAAACAGTGTCCCTCTGTGTATATTTTGCACTATGTACAGAGCATGTACCCCTTAACTGGTATAAATGGTGCCCTTAATGTTTTGACCAGCTCAGGCTGTAATCACTGTTATGAATTTTTTGGTGCAGGAGTCCAGCAAGATGCCAATTCTGCCACTTGAAATGTTTCCCTGGTCCCTCCTTCTCTTGTTTGGCAATACTAATTATGTGGTGCTCACTTGAAAAAGGAAATTCTAGTAGTGCTCACTGCCTTTGTAAATGTATTGTTTAGTCATTTGAAATGTGCTGATGTTTCGCATTTAACACCTGCCTTTGGATTCTATTTTTTATATACTTTGAATGGTCTCTTTCCTTGCATTGCTGTCTAACCATCTTTAGATTTCTTTTCTCGGGTATGTTTTAAAGTAAAATATGCTTTTGGTTTTACTTACCTCCTTTTCTCATGGCTCAGCAGTGTCTTCTGGCTTGCCAAGGTCTAACATAATTTTGCTTTTTCTCTACATCTTTGTGGCTCTGTGACAGTGATGCTGTACTTGTGTTCTTGATACATCTTCAGACCTCCAAATATCTCTCCAAATATCTCCAGAAATCTCCAAATATTTAAGTCTTGGATGAACTTTCTGAACCTCTGTTGTTTTAGCTGATCATTGGCTCACCTCTGCCATGTCAACCCTTTTCACAAAATCCACTACCATCTGATATTCTTCATTCCTCTCCTTGACACCATGCTTTCCCATCACCTCCTCATCCCCTCTGTTCCTTTCACCAACATGTCCATTGAAATCCTCTCCAATCTCTAGTCTCTGTACCTTGGGTACACTCTCCACCTCTTCATCCAACTCACTCCAGAAATCATTCTAAGAAATATAGCAAAAGTTAGATCTCTTATAATTTTGCAAGATGCTGAGAAATTAGTTTACACTTTTGTTTTTAATCTACTAGATTACTGTAATGCACTCCTCTCAGGACTACCCAAAAAAGACATCAATCAATTGCTGCTGCCAGAAACTTAACTAGGAAAAGAAAATTCCAGCACATCACCCCAGTTTTGATGGCACTACATTGGTTACCTGTGCCATTTAGAATTGACTTTAAAATACTGCTTATGGTTTACAAAGCCTTAAATAATCTCGCTCCAGCCTATATTTCGTAATGCCTTTCACTTTACACTCCAAATCGTAACCTTAGATCTTCAAATGAGTGTCTGCTTATAATTCCAAGAGCTAAACTTAAAAGAAGTGGTGAGGTGGCTTTCTGCTGTTATGCACGTAAAATCTGGAATAGCTTACCAACCGAAATTCACCAGGCTAATGCGGTGGAGCACTTTAAAAAACTGCTAAAAACATATTTTAACATGGCTTTCTCATAGCTTCATTTTAGTCTAATCCTTATACTTTGTATATGCATTTAATTATCATTATGATTCATGGCTCCGAAATCCATACTAACCCCTACTTTCTCTGCTGTACTTTTTCTGGTTTTCTGTGGTGGCGCACCACCTGAACAAAGGACCGTGATGTCCCAACATTGATGGATTGAAGGCCAGAGGTCCACATGACCATCATCATCAAGTTCTTCCATGTGAACCCTGAATACCATCAGGACTGACTGAGGTCATTTATGTCAAGTAGAATGCCTAGAGGGGGCTAGGTGGTCTCGTGGCCTCAGAACCCCTGCAGATTTTATTTTTTTCTCCAGCCATCTGGAATTTTTTTTGTTTTGTTTTTTCTGTCCTCCCTGGCCATCAGACCTTACTTTTATTCTATGTTAAATAAGTATTACCTAATTTTATTTTTATATTTTGTCTTTTTTCATTTTCTTCATCCTGTAAAGCACTTTGAGCTACATCATTTGTATGAAAATGTTCTATATAAATAAATGTTGCTGGTGTTCTTTCTCATCCATTGCACACTCAACTTGTGGGGCATATGCACTAATAATTTATGCACTCCAGGACTCTAAATAAATCCAAATCATATTATGTGATATCATCTACTGTTAAATTCGACTCCATACTTCTACAATTTTTATTTTTATACTGTATTTAGGATTTGTTCAGTTCTGTGTATTGTACTGTATTGTATTGTATTGACCCTCTTCTTTTTGACACCCACTGCACGCCCAACCTACCTGGAAAGAGGTCTCTCTTTGAACTGCCTTTCCCAAGGTTTCTTCCATTTTTTCCCTACAAGGGTTTTTTTTTGGGAGTTTTTTCTTGTCTTCTTAGAGCAGGGGTCCTCAGTCACAGTCCTGGAGGGCCGCAGTGGCTGCAGGTTTTTGCTCCAACCCAATTGCTTAATAAGAAGCTCATATTGCTCAAGTAACACTTCTGCTTCACTTTACATGTCTTGTTCGTTAAGATTTTGAACCCTTATTGCTTATTTTAGTCTTAAATAGCTGTGTTTTTGGTTTTTAATTGCACCTAATTACGAATAACATGCAAATGACAAAAGAGACCAGCAGTTCTCCATTTAGCTTGTTACCATTTACACCTGTGTGTATTTATCATGCACTATTGGGTTTAATTAAATACTTGGAAGGAAAGCGAAGAGAAAAAAGTAAAGTACTAGATTTACTTATTATCCATTTTAGCCTTCAGATCATTTGGATGATATCCTTAGACCTTAGAAAGAGGAAGAAAATATAGGATATGAGAATTACCTGACATAGCAGAGTTAAAGCACTAATAAGCAATGAAATTAAATTATTGGCAAGAATTGCTTTCTAATTAAGCAACCAGGTTAGAACAAAAACCTGCAGCCACTGCGGTCCTCCAGGACTGTGATTGAGGACCCCTGTCTTAGAGAGTCAAAGCTGGGGGGCTGTCAAGAGGCAGGGCCTGTAAAAGCAAATTGCGGCACTTCTAGTGTGATTTTGGGCTATACTAAAATAAATTGTATTGAATTGTATTGTAATAACATGCATCATGACGACTTCAATTTACAGCTTCATAATCATCACTCTGTCTGAAGCTCTTTCCACCTCCAAAACACTCTTGACATACTGCTCCTTCGGGATCATCCCTACTCAAAATTTTGAACCCACCTCCAATCCACCTGGCCTTACTCCCCTTACATCTGGTCTCTTGCACACACAATATATCAACCTGCCTTCTCTCCATCATATTGGCTAACTCTCTCTCTTTACTAGTTATACTGCCAACATTCAAAGTTCCTACCCTCACTTCCACTTTCCTAACCTCCTTCTTCTCCACCTGCTCTGGACATGCCTTCCCGCTCTTCTTCTCTTTCATGCCAACAGTAGCCCAATTTCCCCAAGCACCCTGTTAGCTAATAGTACTGGCAGCAATTGTTAACCCGGGTCTTGACCAATCCAGTATGGAAATCTGTATTGTTGTCCACTTATTAATATTAAAACTTTACGTCAGATGTCCTTCCTGATGTAAGCCTCCACATTTATCTGGGCTTTAGACCGCCATAGATAAACACTGGTTTGTGCATCCCCTGTGACCAGGCGGCCATCCATAACTTCTTGTCCTTAATTGGATGCTGCCAGGATTATCCCCGGCCCTTGCGACCCCATGACCTGGCTTACATAGAAGCAACATCATCTTGTGTAAATGATCAATGTAATTTCGGATTCATTTATTACAACTAGCCATTCATGTAATCAGCGATTTGTGCGAGAAAATGAGAGTAATGTATACTTTTATGTTTAAATAGCACCACTGCTAGAAAATGACAAGAAATGAAAAGTTTATTCAAGTCAAAATGTCTAAGATCCACATAAAGGGATTCATTTAATCTGTTATAACGACTTTTTAAAAAATTGACCTACACACCCACAATATAGAGCTAGTCTATAAGATTGGCCCCTTGTGTTACACGACTCCCCTGGCATAAGTTGTTGTTGTTTACATCCTTGAACTTGCAGATGCTTTTGTCTCGAAACTGTGCAATTTTCATAGTATGTTTCTTCCACCATTGCAATTTCCTTTTGAGACTGCAATTTGATTTTTCTTTTTTGTATTTTGATTTATTTTTTGTTTTAGGATCATTAATATGA
Source organism: Polypterus bichir lapradei (assembly GCA_026402145.1). NCBI lineage: Eukaryota > Metazoa > Chordata > Cladistia > Polypteriformes > Polypteridae > Polypterus > Polypterus bichir. The sequence goes on along the minus strand of JANRMT010062857.1, from coordinate 9,261,438 downwards.
TTCATTGATTTTGCACTCAACAGCACAGCGCTTTCATCTCAGATGCACAATGCAGGTTTGAGTCTATTTACTTTTGGTGTGCTTTATGAAACATTTGCAATGTTTGCAGAATATAATGAGCTTATAGAACCATGGCATTAATATTCACAAGGCAGAAACGTGCCAGATGTGGAATAGTTAGTAGTGCTGTTACTGGTGTGCATCGGCCATAGGTGTGAAGAAAATTATTTTTTTAATTGGGCCCAGAGTGTTTTTGCAAGGATGTACTACTAAACAATTCGTGCAATTTAAATCATTTGGGACCTAAGGTAAATTCCACCTGTTACTACCTCCTTCAATGTTTAGTATTATAACTCCATCTCGGTAAGGTACAGAAGAAGATGCTACTTATCAACTTAAAGGATATTCTCTATTGATCCAATCGTCCATCCATCAGCCTACTGATCCACGTTTGTTCTCATTACAGTGTCATGGAGGTCAGAGCCCTTCATGACCCATTCTGTGTTCCATGAAACATAAGGTTTAAATTAGGAATGAATTCTGGACTGAGGTGTCTTGGTCCTTCTCAGCATTAGCACTCAGTTTTCATCTTTTACAGAGTTTAATTTCACATGCTGAGCCAGAGCCTAAGAGTCAGCCTTTGACAGAAAGCCCATTACAAGGCATATTGGTACGTACAATAAATTATTCTGCAACAACACAGAGGAGCCAATTAACCATAACATGCATGTGTTAAGAAATAGGAGTAAACCAGACTCTTCTTCATATTCTTCTAAAGTTTTATCCGCTTTTGTGTGGCATTGCTATATTTGACCAACCTCCTCCATTTTTGTCTGTTTTACATTATCTCTTCCTCCCTTATATCTCCATGTGTGCAGTCCTCCCATTTTCTTCATGGTCACCCCCTTCTCCTCGATCCTGATAAAGTACCTTCATATTCATGATTCTTCTCCCCACATTATTAACCTCTCTTCTCATTCCTTAGGAGGAAACCAGAGTATGCAGGAAAAACTCTACATGGGCCCAGGGAAAACATGCAAAACCCAAACAGAAACTGAGCTGTCAGCACTGCTATTATCTGCAACACCATCCAGCCTGTTTTAAATTTGTCATTTTATCCACTATGTTTTAAACCCAGCTATTAAAAAAAAAAAAAAAAAAGATAGCTGGGGCAGGCAGGAAGTAGCTCAGACTGGGTTTGTAGTTAAGTGCACCACACATTTTCTACGGGCCAGTTTGAAGTTAACTGTCCTGTACTGCTTTGGAAAGAAGACCTGGTGAGAACATGCAAGCTCCACAATGACAGAGGTGGGTCTGAGATTCAAACACAACCCCCAAGAGCAGTAAGGAAACACCATTAGTGACTACAAAACTATTATTTTAAACAAAAAGCACTCTCACACCTTTTGTTTGAATGAATAAAGAAATACTGTATATTGCAATCAATAGACTATTTCAACTTAGCTATATACCACTCAAGGAATTCAGAACATACAATTTGACAATCGATATGCTTCGTAAGAAGCATTTTTGTAACCAAGTGTATGGAAGCACTTTCATCATTACTAGAGGCTGGCCAGAGAAAATGCGCGACACAGTGATGCTCACACTTGTCTCCTGCACGCATAATACTATAAATCATTCAATGATTTTTATTAATGATTGTCTTTATTTTTGAGGCTGAAGGTCACTTTTAGAGCACACTTCTGCAGTCCTCTTATGTGGCATATATACCAAACTTTCATTTCTACTTTTTCTTATACTTTTTTCATTTCAGTGTAGAACGATTACTTTTTCTTATTATTTTTCTTTATTTAGCAGACACCTTTACAATTGTAAATCTTCAGAGTGAGCTACAGGTCAATTATACTGTCTATAAACAGCGTTCACTCCTCTTGGAAGTTTTCAACGTTTATTAATATACAACATTATAATGGATTTAAGATTGCATTTTGTGACACTGATCAACAGAAAATACTCCTTAATATCAAAGTGAAAACAGATCTCTGCAAAGTGATCTAAATTAATTACAAATATAACACACAAAATAATCAATCACCTAAGTACCCAAAATCTTCAAATCAGCATTTAGTAGATGCAGCCATGATAGACTTGAGTCTGTGTGCACCAGTCTCTAGCAGCTTTGCACATCTGGACACTGCAATTGTCCTTCATTCTTCTTTGCAGAACTGCTCAGGCTCTGTCAGGTTGCATTGGCATCACAAATGAACAGTCTTTTACAAGTCCAGCTACAAATTTTCAGTTCAGCTGAGATGTGAACTCTGACAGCCACTCAAGGACATTAACATTGTTATTTTAAGCCATTCCTATGTAGCTTTGGCTTTATTCTTGTGGTTGCTCTCTTTTTGGAAAATTAATCTTCTCCTAAGTCTCTGAGCTGTCGCTGACTACATCACGTTTTCCTCCATTATTATCTTATATTTTGTTGCATTCAGTTTTCCTTCTACCCTCACAAACCTTCCTGGGCTTACTGCAGAGAAGCATCAACACGCCATGCTGCTGCCACAAACGTACTGCACTATTTGTTTGATAATGTGTGGTGTTTAGCTTATGACTAACATGTTATTTGCTCTTATGATAATAATAACTTTATTTATATCGAACATTATCATACATTTACTTAACCTTAACCTGCACATACTGGACATACTGGTGAGGAAGGCAGGCTCTATTGTAGGCATGGTGCTGGACAATTTGACACCCGTGACAGAGCGATGGGCACTGAGCAGGCTCCTGTCAATCATGGAGAATCCACTGCATCCACTGAACAGGATCATCTCCAGACAGAGGAGCAGCTTCAGTGACAGACTGTTGTCACTGTCCTGCTCCACTGACAGACTGAGGAGATCGTTCCTCCCCCACACTATGCGACTCTTCAATTCCACCCGGGGGAGTAAATGTTAACATTATACAAAGTTATTTTCTGTCTGTTATACCTTCATTGTTATCACTCTTTAATTTAACTTGTTCTTTGTCAGTATGCTGCTGCTGCAGTATGTGAATTTCTCCTTGGGATTAATAAAGTATCTATCTATGTGTCTACTGTATCTATTTACATGCAATTCAAGGTGCTTTCCACAGATTAATCAACAAAAACAAAGATATACCACATTTACTTGGATTATTATTATTAATTAATTTTATGATAATTTCTAATAAATGTAAATACAAAACCAACCAGGTATTGTTAAGCAAAATATGCCCACTAACATGCAAAACAAACCTTCACTGTTATCGCCCCCTGCTCGCTTCGCTCGCCAACCCCTGTCCCCCTGCCACAGCCGCTTCTCCGAGACCCCTCTTAAACAGTGATACATTGGGAAATAAGTAACAGGTGTTTTTTTCACCCCCTCATTGCTCGAGAAGCTGTTGGCTTGCTGGTGCTTCTGCGTGCCCCATGATCTGCATTTCATGCGGAGCTTCGAACGTTTAAAAGTCTGTACAGCACCTGAATATTCAATCTCTTTTTGCTGTTCCGTTATTTCCCTGAGTAATATTTTCAGATTGCTTGCGCTAATGCGATCTTTACTCTCATTTTTTGAGACTTTCGAGTTTTCCTACTTCCATTATCTCTAACCCTGCTCCGCATGTGTATCACGAGACTTGCGTCTGAAGGTTTTAAGTATGACATGACTTGTGAGTCTCGTGGGAAGTAAAAGTGTCTCTGTCTCTCTTCAAAAGATCACATCTCGTCCCCGGGAAAAAGACTTGTCTCAAGTTTTTTTTATAATAGACAGATATATAAATTAAGGTTGACAACAGAACAACCAGATTTAAGTAATAGATATAAAAACTAGGAGGCTTCGCCCCCTGCTCACTTTGCTTGCCAACACAATGTCCTGCACTACGTGCCAGCCACTTCACATCTCTGCCACTTTCGTATGTGTATTTCGCTTTCACCAAACAACAAATCTTTTAATTCTGGCAGATACACCTCTTCATTGGGACCAAACACTACTTTTTCCTGATGGCAACATGAATTAGACGATCTACAAGTCTCCGACTTAAAGTTTAAATCCGAACAATATATTCAATCTCTTTTCGCTGTTTCATTATTTCACCAAGTAATAATTTCCATTTGTTTGCGCTAATGCGATCTTTACTATCATTTTTTTGAGACTTTCAAATCTTATTACTTTCATTATCTCTAACCTTCTCTGCATGTGTATCACGCCAACATTTTGGAACCTCTTTACAATGTTCTACTTTGTCATCTACTCTTTGTCTTTTATTTCCGGCCCCAGGTGTGGTTAAATCTCTTGGCACAAAGTGTTATCTCACAGGACTTGAAAGTGTCTCTCTGAAAAAGTCACGTCTCGTCCCAGGGTAAAAAGTCTCATCTCGTCCCAGGATTTTTTATATAACAGAGAGATAAATACATAGTATGTATCTGCATGTTACCTAGACAACACATTTAGTAGAAACAGTTTGATGTTATTAAAGTTAATGAAAAGATACAAAAGCAAATAAAACAGTCCATAGCAGTTTCATTTGATTTAGGATGTAGATGAAGTTCTTGATTCTGAGGGCCACAACTGGAAAACAGAAACAAGCAAATCAAATAGTAGTCTGATGGTAATCAATTTCTTCATCAAGCTCAGAATGACTTACTGTAGGCCAGCTAGTCGCCCACCCTCCAATGGGCAGAGTTGATACAATCATCAATGATGGCCACAAAGCTCAATATTGACCTCATCAGACAAAAGAATCTTCTTTCTGATGACTTCAGCATCTCCCATGTGCCTAGCAAATTCTACCCAAGGCGTTTTTTTAACAGTGGCTGTCTCTTTGCCACTCTCCTATAAAGATGTAACTGGTGAGGCTCTCAGGCAAGAGTGGTTGTCTGTAGAGACTCTCTAATCTCAGCCAATGTAGCTGGTAATTCCTTCAGAGTTCTCATAGGCCTCTTGGTAGGTTGGCATGATTTGTGCAGATTTAAAGCTTTTTTATTCTCTTTCCATTTGTTAATGGCTGATTTAACTGAACTCCAATGGATATTCAGTGGCTCAGGTATTTTCTTGTCTCCATCCTCTTGTCTTGGGCTTTTTAGTCACTTTTTCATGGAGTTACTTAAAATGTTCTTTGTTCTTCAATGTTTAGGTTAGAACATCTTACTGACTCATCACAAGTTGGACCTTCCAGATGAGGTAAATTTATACTACAAACAATTGAAACCTCAGGCAGGTGATCTGCATTGAACTAATTCTGTTATTTCCAAAACAAATTGGCTGCACTGGTGATTTAGGGGTTTCACATTAAAGGAATGAATGGTGTGAATACTTATGGCATTAATTATTTTGCGTTTCGTATTTGTAGTTGCTTTCACTCCGGGATGAGAGGAGGCACTGCTGCTAACTATAATATCTAGTCTCTTCCCTCCGCAGCTCCAAGTAGATGCCCCTTGAGGGTGAGTGACTCTACTCTCATCACTGCTAGATGCCCCACCCCTTCCAGTACAAACCATATATAGGTGGCTGCTCCCAGAATGAGGGTCTCACTCTTGATCCTAACATACTGCAGGATGGGACTCCAGACACCATCAGAGTCTGGAAATTTTGTGTTTTGATTTTTGTGTTTGCGCCATTGAGCGTCTGTTTATTTCGCTGCCAAGAGCCATTTTTTGTTCATTTGTTGTTGAAAAGGGTGGCTGAATTGACCCATACTATACCTCATGCCTGACAAAAGATTCTTTTTTTTTTTTAAAAGAAAAACACATCAAACTGCCACTAAGCAGTGTGCCAAACATCAAAACTGACATGAGTAGGATTATGCGCAAACATATTATGCACTGTAACATAAAAAGGCAAATTACCAAGTCCAGTTTTTTAAGTAAAATGGACCCAGGTTACACAGATATCACAAGTTCACATAATGTTCTTAAGTTCACTTATTCAAATTCAGGGTCACTGGGACCAGATTGTGCCTGGCAGCATGGCCATGGTGCCAATCAATTATGTGGCCACACATGCACACTCCCACCATTTGCTCTGAGCCCATCCAGAGTTACTGATTAATTCAAGGATTTAAACCCAAGAGTGCTGCACCACCAGGTGAAGCCTAGCATGACTCATATTAAAAAGAAAATGTAACCACTAAAGTTAAATGAGTGACAAGCTTTTTAAGTTCTATCTTCTTCTCCGCTTTGTAAGATGGCTGCTATAACTCTATAAGTAACTGCTATAAGTTTATTGTTTTCTAAAAAGATGTATTCTTGACTCAGGTATATAGGGTTGAATGTGCAGCTAGTCAGGTTAAACACTGTAGGCATGGCTTCCCTGAAATCCATAATGGGGGGAGAAAGGAGTGTACTGGGGATGTCTCTGAACACGGTGCTGCAATGACACCATGACAAAGAGAAAAAAAAGTGAGATTCCAAATACAGCCATTGCCTAGAACAGGAGTGTTTAACTCCGGTCCTGGTGGAACGCAGTGGCTACAGGTTTTCTTTCTAACCCTTTTCCTAATCAGCGAGCAGTTTTCACTGCTAATTAACTCCTTTTCTCTTCATTTTAATAGCCCTGTTTTTAAGAATTTGGTCCTATGAATTGATTCGCTTCTGCAGCCAAACAGAAATGAGATGTGAAACGAGTCAACAGATGACCATTATCTCCAGCCAATTTCACTCTAACTAGTTTCTCTTAATGAGAAGCCAATTTTTGCTGTTAACTAAAGCCGTTATTGAATATCATGACTTGTTGCTGCTCTCATTCTGCCACAGCAGACTGTTGATTTTCTGTTTTTTCTAAGACCATCGTCAAGATGTTTTGGTGACCTGAGCAGACCAACATAACCAAGCCCTTCAACTTCTTTATTTTCAAGTTAGCTGGTCACGTGGCAGCTTGTTTTGTGTCTCATTATTGCTTGGCTGCTCATTAAGGAAAAAGAAACAACTAAGGGGTCTGAGTCATGTCAATTACAACTAAGGCAAAATGAGTTAATCAGCAGCAAAAACAGCTCACTAATTAAAAAGATGGTTAGAATGAAAACCTGAAGCCACTGTGGCCTACCAGGACTGGAGTTGGACACCCCTGGCCTAGAATGTTCCTAATATCCCTGGTACCACAGCAGATGCTGTAGTACTAATATTTCCAAGCAACAGTTTACTTGCCTGTTCTACACAGTGTTCAAATGTTGTGGTGATGAATATGCTTAAATACATCCTTATAGTATAAACAACAATTAAGGTTCTGAATCCTAAATTAATGAAATGGATATAAAAACAATACAGAAATCTGTATTGTAGTCTTAGGGGATTACAGACAGCAGTCAGGTGCGGCCTGCAGCACGGCTGGTATGTGACTCGAATACAAGCCTGAAAGTAATCAGCCGGAGCAGAAAGGACTGTGAACTTGTGAGTGTTGTTTTGTTGTGACTTGCGGGAAGCCTGTAACCTTGTCAAGTAGACATGTAAACTTGTTTTGTTTAGGTGTACCACCATGCTTGTCCCAGAATCAAACTTGCTTTATTTCTTCTGTAATGGTTTTGTAAGCTTTTGATGTTTGTTTCCCCCCTTCAGATGTTATGGATCACTACACATTATTTGGGTCACACCCCAACATGATATCAGTGGATGCATTTTAATAAGATTCCTTTTTACTGGTCTGTTTTTAAAACAGCACACAAGCTCAGTGCATTTTCTAGGCATTAGAAAGTATCAGCTAGCCACAATTTTCATAAAACTCACAGATATGACTGTACACCGAATAAAGTAATTGAAGCATGATTGCATTTTATCCATTGCTAAGGAGATAATAGAATTAATCCCCACCACAGCATATAAATTAGAAGCATCCACTGGGAAAAGTGAACTACGGTATGAATATTTAAATATTTTTGGTCACAATCTATAGGACTGTACTAAAAATAACTAAAGAAAATGTAATTCAACCATTCTGTATGTTCCTTTTCTTCACATTCAAACAAAAAATAAATAAAAACAACTGAGCTTTTGCAATAGGACATCCATTAATCCATCCATTCCAGGGTTATGGGAAGGTTGAGCTTATTCCCAGCATTACCAAGCATTAGACAGTAAGCAAGTCTGAATGGCTAACGCGCAAGGAAGGTCTGAAGACGGTGTTAATGGAGATGAAGTTCACACCCATTTATAAACACTGTGGATCAATGCTTTACGTTGTCGAAAGTGTATGCAAGTGCGCAGAGCTGCTCAAAAAAATCAGAAATGTGTGACGGATGAACTGTGCTCAGGAGAGCTGTCAACATCATCCAGTGATGAGAAGCGAGAGGAAGCTGGAGATGCCATTCTCATTAGGATCATCACATTTCAAATAGGCAGACTACATTGAGAAGTAATGAATTAAAAAATAAAATTGAAAAATAAAGCATAGAAGCTCATTGACGAACACTCCTATGTGTAAGTGCGTTATATATATGCATTACCTTGCGTATCCTTATAATATACCCATCCATCCATTATCCAACCCGCTATATCCTAACTATAGGGTCACGAGGGTCTGCTGGAGCCAATCCCAGCCAACACAGGGCACAAGGCAGGAAACAAACCCCGGGCAGGGTGCCAGCCCACCGCAGCTTATAATATATATATATATATATATATATATATATATATATATACACACAGGTACTCGTCGACTTACGACCGCGATTGGTTCCGACTGACTGGTTGTAAGTTGATCTGGACGTAAGTCGGCCTATGTTAAATAAAGGTAAGAATATTAGACAGGGTAATGATACTGTAATCATCTTAAAGTAATATTTTATTAACATTTTCTTACTTTCTAAGTCAAAAACAGCATACTACAGTACAATTGGCTTAATATGTGGAAAACATACAAAAATAAGAAATACTGTACAATTAATTCCTGGCACCACTGGTGCTTGGCTGCGGGTTGTCGATATCGCCTTCATCAGGCGAGGCTGCGGACGGGGTGATGGGAGGAATTGCTCTTTTCATAAACATAGTGAGCTTCGTCTGAATTGGTTTTTTTTTCTCTTCATAAATTTCGCAATAAGGACGAAATGTGTCTTCTCCGGCGCGTTCCTTTAAAGCAGCGCTTCCCGATTGGGGGTGCTCACTAAGGGGTGCGAGCAACTGTTGCTGGGGGTGCCAGAATCCATCGCGGAAGAAAAATAAAAAACATTATTTGTACAAAATCTTAATTTATCTACCCATTCCTAAATAATTAAATGGGCAGGCTATTTTGTATCAGTGCAATACGCTGCATGTTAAAACGGATGACTTCCGCTCTTACGCGCACTTAGTGCTGCGTGGGTATTATGAACTATCATATGAACTCATATTTTTTCATACTTCTTCTCAAACCAAGGGGGTGCGAAATTGGCCTCGTCCGTCACAGGGGGCTTGAGGGTAAAATGAATCGAGAAGCGCTGCTTTAAAGTCTCAAACAGACTTCTAGCCTTCGACTGTATTGTAAAGAGGCTTAACGGCATCCGCTTTTGAATCTGATCTTCCATCCAAATGTTTAACAATTTCTCCATTTCATGAATGGGCCAGGTACGTTGCTTCGTAATCACTATTGATCGCAAAGGTGCAGAACCTTTCACAGCTTCACGAATTCTATTTTTGTCCTTTAAAATAGTCGACACAGTAGAGTGTGATAACTTCATATCACATGCGATCGCATTCACTTTCTTTCCTCCTTCATACTGTTTTATTATCATCATTTTGGTGTCTAGATCAATGGCCTTTCCTTCCTTTTTGGCAGGCTGAGGAGTGGACAGAGACAATTTCCTCTTGGTAGACATGTTAGGGGTATATTATTATCGAAAACTGCCAAAACAACAAGACACAAACACACGTGGGGCAACACTGCTGCGTATATTATTACTGCTGCAGTGAGACTTGGGACTGCGGGAAACAGGCGCTGCCAACAGCTGGTGGGGGAAACTGTCGAACACGTCGTAAAGTCAACCAGTCGTAACTTGCATAGGACGTATGTCGACGAGTACCTGTATATATATATATACTAGCAGAATACCCGCGCTTCGCAGCGGAGAAGTAGTGTGTTAAAGAAGGTATGAAAAAGAAAAGGAAAAATTTTAAAAATAACGTAACATGATTGTTAATGTAATTGTTGTATATATATATATATAGCAAAATACCCGCGCTTCGCAGCGGAGAAGTAGTGTGTTAAAGAAGCAATGAAAAAGAAAAGGAAACATTTTGAAAATAACGTAACATGATTGTCAATGTAATTGTTTTGTCACTGTTGTGAGTGATGAGTGTTGCTGTCATATATATATATATATATAAATATATATATATATATTTACACACACACACATAAACATATATATATACATATCTATACATATACACATATATATACACAAACCCATATATACATACATATATATATATCTACATATATACACATACATATACATACACACATACATACATACACACACATATACACACAAATACATATATACACACACATATATACACACAAATACATATATATATACATACACACACACATATATAAACATATATATACATATACATACATATCTACATATATACACACACAGCTATTTCGTATCAGTGCAATACGCTGCTTGTTAAAACGGATAACTCCCGCTCTTACGTGCAAGTCTGCGTGGATATTATGAACTATCGTATTTGTTCAAGTTCTATTTAAATTTTAAATAGAAGGAATTTTTATTTAGTCGACAGAAATATCTTTGGTAGGAATGGTAAAAACAGACAGGAATATTATTCTTGAATAAATCAACTCAAACCTTAAACAACTTATAATATTTTGCTCTCCATAAAAATATATCCTGTCTAAATTATACAAATTAGAAATAAAGTAAACGTTAAAAGAACAAACATTCAAATTTCTTTACTCTTATGTAATTTTATATAAAAAATAAACTTAGATTTTAAAT
>JANRMT010062857.1:9216465-9250118 GCA_026402145.1 Polypterus bichir lapradei | reverse complement strand
TTGCTATTGGATTGCCGCTGACGGACGGCCTTATATGGGCAGGCACTAAATTACAAACGCCAGCGGCAGCCTGTCTATGAACTTAATTTAAAGTGTAGGTTTACACTGTGCTTTGTTTCCGAAGTAGCAGAACTCATGAATATGGTTGTATATATCACTCGCTCGCTTCTTATTGTTTCGCTGCCTTCTCAATTATATAATGCATGTTTTCTTCAGCGCTTTTTGGGGCTCTTCCTGGTTTTCTACGTACTGCGTGATTACGTGGGAGGCGTGATGATGTCAAACTCCGCCCCCACGGGTTTCAAGCTCATCTCCATTACAGTAAATGGAGAAAAAACATCTTCCAGTTATGACCATTACGCGTATAATTTCGAAATGAAACCTGCCCAACTTTTGTAAGGAAGCTGTAAGGAATAAGCCTGCCAAATTTCAGCCTTCTACCTACACGGGAAGTTGGAGAATTAGTGATGAGTGAGTGAGTGAGTGAGTGAGTGAGTGAGTGAGTGAGGGCTTTGCCTTTTATTAGTATAGATATATATATATATATATATATATATACATACATATACACATTTAAATATACTATATCTTTTTAAATCTTAATTTATGCTTTTATTGGTTTATGTTTCAGTTTTCAGGTTTATGTTTGTAGTTCAAATATTGTACTTTGGAAAGCTGTTGTTATCTTTGAGCCTTGGATTTTCTCCTGGCTCAAGTAACTAGAGGGAGCAAAATACATTGATATTAAATAAAACATAAACAGAACAAGACTTTTGCCAAGAGATTTTGTCAAGTTCCACTCTCCTCTCAAACATGGATGCTTTTGTCAGACACAGTTCCTGTGCTCGCAGATCCTATATATTTTTAACGGGCAATCCTAGCACCGAGAAACGATGAGGTCAAATGAATTAATGCGAAAAATCGGTTACACGGCAATAACATATAAAATTTAAAAAAAAAAGGTAATTTAGTACATCTTCTGTGGATAACATTAGACACCAAAGGAGATCTTGATATGCCATTCGTATTAAAATGTTTACAATTTCCTGTTACAATAAATTTTGCTATGACAATTACCAAATCACAGGGACAAACATTCGAAAAAGTCGGTTTATTTATTAGATAGAAAGAAATGATATTCACTCATGGGCAGTTATACATTGTATTGTCACGATGTAAGTCCAAACACGGAATCAAAATTCAATGCGATATTGACAAAAAGTTAATTAAAAAAAATTGTTTTTACTGTGTAAGTGTAAGTTTAAAAAGCATTTGTGTGTTAATTTCAAAGCCAAACAGAACAAAAACGTATAATGCAACAAATAGCCCTAATGCAACATGAAACATAATTTTCTTTCAATTTATTACGTTTTACTATTTTTTACTATGATTAATTACTCGCTGTAATGTAAAATAATTAGTTCTATAATGCATATGTAACAATTCCCATTAAAATAATAATCTGTTTAAATTGTACATCTGCTTCCCCATACGTGAGCGGCAGAGCCCCCTAGTATATAAAGAACATAATCATAAGACAGATAAAATACCCTAGATAAAATAGCTGCAGCATTAATTCTGCATAGTGTCCTCTAATAACATACGTCTAGCCATCCATCCATTTTCTTAAATCAGCATATTCCAACCAGGTTTCTCAGGATCTCAACTCTATCCTGGCATCATTGGGCACAGATATGTTAAGAATTGGGAGTACATGCATTTTATTATAAACACCTTCAAATATATATAAAAACACAAAGTATTTAATAGTGAATGAATTCCTTAAGAATTATACATATACCCAGGAACTGAGTAAGGCAAAAACAAAAATAAGAAGTTCAAGAAAGGAAAGAAGATCTCCAGATATTTCAGCTTCAAGTTGGAAAATCAGGCATTGTCATCAACAAATTTCAGCAGCCATTGTCCCTTATTTTCAGCAAAGGTTGCTTAAAATGTAATCTACTCAAAATAAATCTTAAAAATATCTAAACAGATGTATCACAAGTTGTATTTTTATACTTAACAATGGATTCATAAAGAATTCAGACCCTTTCACTTTCTACACACTTTATTGTGTTTTAAATTTAATTCCAAAAGGATAAATTTGGCATTTGTGCACATCAATCTACACTTAACAACCCATAATGACTAAGTGAAAATATGGTTTCAGAAAGGTTTGCAAATTTATTAAAAAGCAAAAACTGAAATCTCCCACTTATATATAAATTCCGACCCTTTGCTGTGGCACTCCAAATTGAGATCAGGAACACGCTGTTTGCTTTAATGATCCTTTACACGTGTCTAGAACTTGACTGGAGTTCACCTGTGGCAGACTGACTTGACTGGATATCATTTAATAATAATTCTTTGCATTTATATAGCGTTTTTCTCACTACTCAAAGCACTGAGCAATTGCAGGTTAAGGGCCTTGCTCAAGGGCCCAACAGAGCAGAGTCCCTTTTGGCATTTAGAAAGACACATGCCTTTATTTACAAGATCCCACAGTTCATACTACATGTCAGTGCAAAAACTAAGCCGTTAAGTTCAAGGAACTCACTGTAAAACTTCACAATCACTTTCCAGTGAAGCATAGTCAGGGAAATGGTATCAAACCATTTCTAAAGCTTTGAGTGTTCCCAGGAGCACAATGGCTTCAATAATTAAGAAATTGCAGAAGTTTTTAGGGATCTTTCTAAAGTTGGATCTCTGGCCAGACTGAATAACCTGGCAAGAAGGGCTTCGATGACCATCATTGTCTAATTCTTCCACATGAAGCCTGAAAACCATGGGGACTGTATGAGATTAATTTATGTTAGGTGGAATGCTTAGTGGGGGCTGGGTGGTCTCATGGCCATTGAACCCCTGCAGATTTTGTTTTTTTCTCCTGCCCTATGTAGTTTTTGTGTTTTTATGTCCTCCTTGGCCATCAGACCTTACTTTATTCTTTGTTAATTAGTATTGCCTAATTTTTATATATTTGTTTCTTTTTTTCCTTTCTTCATCCTGTAAAGCACTTTGAGCTACATCATTTGTATGAAAATGTGCTACATAAATAAATATTGTTGTTGTTGTTGTTGGTCAGGGAGGTACCCAAGGACTCAGTAGATACTTTAACAGAACTTCAGAAGTCCTTTGATGAGATGGGAGAACCTGTCAGAAAGATGTCCATCTCAGCAGCACTCCATCAATCAGATGTTTATGGTAGAGTGGTTGGACAGAAGCCACTCTGGAGTAAAAAGGACATGACAGTTTAAAGGACTCGGAGAGTATGAGGATAAAGAACCTCTGGTCTAATGAGACAAAAATTGAACAATTTGGGAAGAAAAGTAAAAGACTGAGAAGATCAGAAAGAAAAGAAAAAGAGGGAAAGAATAAACCATCTGATGTAAATGAAGTCTAAAGTGAGGCAGGGTGGTGTGAAACCCACATTGTGAGGAAAGGAGGCAAGTGGTTAGGACTATGCCCTAAGGAAACAAGCAGCAGGCCTGCACTCAAGTGTGGGAACTGGGGAAGGGATGCTCCTTAGAGCAACTTAGAGGAGTAGGAGTGGCCTGACTATGCAGCGACTCCCTTTTTGATGCCAATGGACTGGCTGAGGGAGACGTGAGTGGGGTACGGCAGGGAGTCCTAAAGATGTCTATGGACTGGTGGTAAGAACCTGCACCCCTGTCTGCGGGCATCTCCTCAATTTATACCATCAGGACCTCCTCTAAGGCTCACCAACTGGTGCGATCATCCAATTAATCCCTGATGCGAGTTCTTACCACCAGTCCAGGTTTTAGAAAGAGGCATTGGGGCTCATATCTGTTTTAGAAGAAGCAGAAAAGGAATTAAGAAAGCTGATCCCGACACTATTCTGAAACACAATAGTGAGTCGTAGCCTGTCATGACATGGCAAGGATAAATAACCTACTGTCTGATCTATTTGTTAAGATACAGGTTTTTATCATTATATATCTTCTTTTTTACTCGGACGCTATCTGTTTATGTTTTAATTACAGTTATAGACGTTTGTGCTTAATTCTTTTTCTTAATTTGTTTTCTTTATCTTATTTATTTATTTTTTTCTCTACCCTAAAGAAGACTGTTTAACATCATATCCTTGGTTTATTGTTATTGTTATTATTGCATTAAGACTTACTATGCTTATCATCATTTTCTAACACCATTCCCCGGGTTTATTATCTTAATACATTAAGATTGCTGAAGTATATATATATATTTTAAGTTCATAATTTGTTAATGATTATATTTTAGGCAAATAGTATTTAGACTATATTGGCAATAGATATCTCTATTTTTTAATCCTAAAATGCCGCTGTGTGGGGGCTTGTTTTGCTTTGGATGTGCTCTGTCTCTGGGTATGTCAGAGGACCGGGACCGGGACTGTGTGAAGTGGGGTCCAGCCTCACGTGGGGAGGCAAAATGGGAGGGTGGGGGGTTAAGGGGGGGAAGAGAAAGACAGCAGGCTAGATCTATATCTAATCTCTCCTTTTAATCTTTATAATCATAACTACCAATATAACAATAGGCTGCATGGCAAAAACTCTTGGGGAAATAGGAAATTAAGGTTAAAGCTGTCTCACTTCCAGTTAAGACTATAAAATGACACCAAAAATTCAGAATCAATGTCTCCATGATGGGACAAGATAACTATGTGAGCTGGAATGTTAAAGGCCTGAAGCATGAATTAAAGAGAAAGAAAGTACTCTCTTACCTAAAAGGTTTAAACGCTAAAATAGCATTTTTACAGGAGACCCGCTTACTAAGCAAGGATCAGTTCCAGCTGCAAAAGGACTGGACTGGCCAAATGTTACATTCTAGCTTTACAAAGAAAACTAGAGGTGTGGGAATTCTCATACATAGAACAGTCTCATTTGTAGCAGCAGATGTAGTATTTGATCCTGAAGGGAGATATGTGATGGTCATGGGTAACTTATCTAACTGTAAAATGATTTTGATAAATGATTATGCACCTAATGTCGATGATAAGGAATTTATACAAAATTTATTTGCATCCATTCCCAATGTGAACACTCATAAAATTATAATGGCTGGGAACTTTAATTGTGTTTTAAATCCACTCTTAGGTAGGACTTCTATCACAGTGGGGATGACATCTAACTGCAAAGATAATTACAAAGTTTATAGCTGATCAAAATTTATCAGACCCCTGGAGGTTTTCAAACACAAACTCAAGAACATATTCTTTCTACTCAACAGTATATCATTGCTATTCAAGAATTGATTATTTCTTTATAGATAATAATTTCTTGCCTATAATTAAATCCTGCAAATACGATGGTATTGTTATTTCTGACCATGCCCCTCTGATCTTGGAGCTAAAGTCATTATGCCCCACACACTCACCTCGCAGATGGTGTCTCAACCCGCTTCTATTAGCAGGCGAGAATTGTACAGAATTTATATCCAGACAAATACATCCTCAGAGATTTCTGCAGGAATACTCTGGGAAACTCTTAAGGCCTTCTTAAGAGGACAGATTATTTCATATCTTTCCCACAGAAATAAATTAAAAACCAAGAAAGTATCAGAGCTAAGAAGCAAAATTACTAGAATAGATGAAGAACATGCCAGGCTTCCAAGCGAGGCTCTACATAGGAAAAGGCAGGCTCTGCATTCAGAACTAAACTTCTTGACAACTAAAGAAACTGAACAACTAATTTATAAATCCAGATATCATTACTATGAACACGGAGAGAAAGCTAATAAGCTTTTAGCTCAACAAATTCACAAGCAAGAAGTCCGCAACGCAATCCAAGTAATCACCAACACGAACGGAGTAAAAATCATCAACCACAGAAATATAATGCACACATTTAGAGACTACTATAAATCCTTATATTCTACTGAGTTTAAAGAAGACAACACACAATCTAATGCATTTCTGGATACATTACAGATACCACAAATAGACACTTTTAGTGCGGAGGAACTCGATAAACCTCTGGCGTTATCAGAATTACTAGATGCTATAAAGTCACTTCAAGGCGGGAAAGCAGCAGGCCCTGATGGCTACCCTGCAGAATTTTATAAGAAATTTTCCGCTCAGCTAGCTCCCCTCCTATTAGCAACATTTACAGAAGCCAGAGACAATCAAACTGTTCCTCAAAGTTTTCGCCAAGCATTAATCACTGTTTTTCCTAAACAAAATAAGGACTTATTACAATGTGCATCATACAGACCAATTTCACTTTTGAATAATGACGTTAAAATACTCTCAAAAATCATAGCTAGAAGGATGGAGAAAGTGCTCCCTTCGGTAATATCACAAGATCGAACTGTATTTATCAAGGGTCGACACTTATCTTCAAATCTTCAACGCCTATTTAATGTAATATACTCACCAACTAAGTCAAACACCCCAGAAATATTATTATCATTGGATGCAGAGAGGGCATTTGACATGATTGAATGGAAATACCTTTTTACTACATTGGAGGGATTTGGGTTTGGCCCGAGCATTTGTGCATGGATCAGGCTGCTGTGTACCAATCCAGAAGCTTCAGTTTGTATTAACAACATTTGTTCAGACTACTTTAAACTAGAAAGTGGTACCAGAAAAGGATGCCCCTTGTCACATCTGCTGTTTGCAATCGCCATTGAACCACTGGCAATACACTGTCAGAATGCTGATCGGATAGGGGGGGATTATCGGAGAGGGACTTGAACAGAGGTTTCTCTCTATGCAGGTGATGTGATGCTGTGTATATCAGACCCACAGAGTTCTGTGCCTGCAGTCTTGGCAGCACTTACGGAGTTTCAAGAGATCTCTTGTCTCAGAATTAGTCTGAATAAAAGTGTAATCTTTCCAGTGAATTCTCAAGCATATAATATTAGATTAGACACCCTACCTTTTATTATTGCAGATCAGTTTAAATACCTAGGGGTAAACATCACAAGTTAATATAAAGCTCTTTATCAACAACATTTTGCCATCTGCATGGAAAAAATTAAGCAAGACTTGCATAGAGTCAACCCTTCATCTCACTCTAGCTAGAAGAATTAACACTGTTAAGATGAATATTCTTCCTAAGCTCCTTTTTTATTTCAAAACATTCCAATATACATCAATAAATCATTTTTTAAGCAATTAGATTCAACAATAACCTCATTTATTTGGAACTCAAAACATCCACGTATCCAAAGAGCGACCCTTCCAGTTTTATTACTGGGCAGCAAACATACAAGCTATAAAAACCTGGACACAAATAAATAAACATACACAGGCCTGGTCCGCAATAGAAGTAAAATCTTGCAGTACTTCTTTATATTCCCTGCTCTGTGCCCCAATAAATTAAAGTTATTGGCAGTATACTAATAACCCAATTGTGCTTCACTCACTCAGAATATTGAACCAATGTAGAAAACATTTTAAGATGGAGAATCTGAAGGACTCTGAGATCGTGAGAAATAAGATTCTCTGGTCTGATTAGACCAAGATAGAACTTTTTGGCCTTAATTCTAAGCGAGATGTGTGGAGACAACCAGGCACTGCTCATCCCTTGTCCAATACAGTCCCCACAGTGAAGCATGGCGGTGGCAGCATCATGCTGTGGGGTTTTTTTTCAGCTGCAGGGACAGGACGACTGGTTGCAATCGAGGGAAAGATGAATGCGGCCAAGTACAGGGATATCCTGGACAAAAACCTTCTCCAGAGTGCTAAGGACCTCAGACTGGGCCGAAGGTTTACCTTCCAACAAGACAATGACCCTAAGCACAAAGCTAAAATAACAAAGGAGTGGCTTCACAAAAACTCTGTGACTGTTCTTGAATGGCCCAGCCAGAGCCCTGACTTAAACCCAATTGAGCATCACTGGAGAGACCTAAAAATGGCTGTCCACCAACGTTTACCATCCAACCTGACAGAACTGGAGAGGATCTGCAAGGAGGAATGGCAGAGGATCCTCAAATCCAGGTGTGAAAAACTTGTTGCATCTTTCCCAAGAAGACTCATGGCTGTATTAGCTCAAAAGGGCGCTTCTACTAAATACTGAGCAAAGGGTCTGAATACTTAGGACCATGTGATATTTCAGTTTTTCTTTTTTAATAAATCTGCAACAATTTCAAAAATTCTTTTTTTTTGTCTGTCAATATGGGGTGCTGTGTGTACATTAATGAGGGAAAAAATTAATTTAAATGATTTTAGCAAATGGCTGCAGTATAACAAAGAGTGAAAAATTGAAGGCAGTCTGAATACTTTCCATACCCACTGTAGCTGAAAGAAAGACTTAAACATTCTGTACATTATAATTGGGAGCTATGCAGTTTTAACACCAGGAATAGCTGGTGATGTGAGGTTTAATATTTTATAGACTAAAACTGGGAGGATGGGTTTTTTAACCTACTGACTACTTTGAATAGGTTGGTTTTAAGCATATTAAATTTGCGGTACTGAGTTCTCAGACACAGCAAGCGTTTCCAGCATTTGCTGAAATGCTGGCATAAAGTTCAGTAAAATCCATTCTGATGCCAGTTTTCATAAGCCGCAGAAAGACAATGCAATGCATAAACCATGAGCAGCTTAGAAACTGCTGACGGAGTTTTATTTCCCCAATATCTTGTTACATGAAGTTGGTTAGTATCTCTTATAGTTTAAAGCTTTATGTGTAGCTGATTTAATTTATGTTTGTAAAAGTGATAAACTCTAAACTGCTGTCTACATTTTCTCTTAATCAGGTTGTGAAACTTTGCCCTTTACATTGTTCATCACAAACCCTAAACATAACAGATTTTATAAGGATTAATCACATTTAACTGAATAGTTTTTTATGTGATAAATAATGGTCCAGATTACAAGTTCTTAAAGTTTACTATCTTGTGCAACTATTTCACCTGTAATTTATAATGACTACATGTGGTATAGCGGATCCACAGCTTGCTTGGTAAAGGCCATTTTTTTTAAATAAATAATCACCGCTTTAGCAGCGGCTTAGCGAGGGGGCGTTGGGCCATAGCAAGCCGTGGGGCGATCCGCGGTGTGGGCGTTTCTCACCGAGTGCACAGGTGAGGGACTGCCCACATCCGTGATTGCTCCCGTAGCTAATGGGTTACAGCTGCTATGGCCCCTCGCATTATAAAAGAAGCGCGAGTCGTTTGCTAGGGGAGAGAGAAAAAAAGAAAAGAAAAAAAAAATATATATGAAATGAAATGAAATGAAATGAAAGACGGAGCAGGGAGCAGTCGAGCGCTCGCAGGCAGCTGGAGGCAGCCTGGGTGTTTGGCTTACACCCAGGAGAAGTGGTTGTGGTCGCTACCGCAGAGTTTGTTTTGTAGGGCGGGAGTGACTGGGAAGGCGCAGGACTCTCCGCAGAAGGTAGCGGGAGTCGGGACTTGGGAAGTGGTGTTCCCTACGTGAGAGCCTTGGTCGTAGGGAATTCCCAAGTCGCTGTCTGGAGGAGCCGACCAGAGCCAAGGATCGGTATGGCAACTGACAGCAGATGCAGGCATAAAGGTCAGCTGCAGAGAGAGAGCGTCTCCCTTGTTGCGGGTCCCTGATGGGTAAAGAAGGCACCGGGTTTGTCATTTGTTTTTAAAGACTGCTTCCTAAGAAACATTTTAACCTCTGGTTTTATACGATTGTTTTTGTAGTGGTTTTAATCTCCAATTTCTTTTATGGATTATTTATTTATTGAAGAACTTTGAAAAGCACTGCACTTTATTTGGACACTGTGTTTGACTGTTTTAATAAAAGCACTGTTTCACCTTTTTACCATCCCCTTGCTCAAATGTTGTCTCACTGTTTAGCTCATCGGTAACATTACCGACGGTGTTGGGTTCAAGGGCTTCCAAATATCAGATGGGAGTGTGGAGCCAGAACCCACATCGTCACACTACACCTACATAAGAAACTGGAAAACCCTTTTATGAGCAGAAAAGGGCTACAAAGTGTGGTCGATATACTGAAATAATTTAAAAACATTCTGTTCAACATTAGAACTTAAAACTACAAAGGCATAAATAGTGATGAACATGTAAAAATACAAATATACATTGTTGTAGTAGTAGTAGTATTAGTAGTTTATTTATATAGTGCCCTTCACAAACAAGAGGTGTAGAGCGCTGAACAGCAATACAATACAAAGCATAACAAATAGAACAATACATAAACATTAACAATAAAATAACAAGCAAAGAACTACTGAGCACTGATTAAAATCCAGTTTAAAAAGAAATGTTTTCACTTGTTTTTTTTAAAAGAATCAACAGACTCGGCTGCACACAGACTAGAAGGCAGGCTATTCCATAGTCTTGCTGCCACAGACTGGAAAGCACAATCCCCATGGGTTTTTAGCTGAGTTCGTGGGACAACTAAAAGGCCCTGCTGCCAGAACTAAGAGCCCAACAAACTGTATAACGATGGCGCAAGCAAGTAAGATACTCAGGAGATTGTCCATGCAAGGGCCTGTAAGTAAGTACCAAAATTTTAAAACAAATTCTATAAAACACTGGGAGCCAGTGCAGTGTGTGCAGAATGGGAGTGATATGATCACTCCAGCCAGCACGAGTTTAAAGCCTGGTGGCTGCATTTTGGACTAAATGAAGATGTGAGAGAGGGGACTTGCTAAGACCCGTATAAAGAGCATTACAGTAATCAAGTCGTAAGGAAACAAAAGAATAAACAAGCATCTCCAATTCTGACTTTGAAACAGCAGTTCTTAGTTTAGAAAGATTTCTTAAAACATGAATTGCTGACTGTGTCAGGCACTGGTCAAAGATAACCCCAAGGTCATGTAGACTCGACTTAATAGTACTGTAATAAAGAGACCTCAAAAGATCAGAAAGGGATGGAGCACCTAGGTGATCCCCGTGTGATTGAAGGATTATTAGAGTAAAATCTGATCAAAAGAAACATGAGTATGTCAAGGATTTTAATATTTTTACATTACAGTTACATGATGGCTGATGCTTTACCGATGTAGTCTCAAAACGTCATATTCAGGTATTGGTATGGTCATTGTTGGAGTTTGCATGTTTTCTCCACTTTTATTTATATATATATATATATATATATATATATATATATATATATATTATTTTTTTTTCTCTGGTACTTCAGTTTTCCTTCCAAATTTGGTACACTAAATTGGTGTGTAGGTGACTGTATGAGTGTGGGTCCTGGACTGGGGTCATGTTCAAGGATGTCTCATGCCTGTTGCTGTCCCATATTATAATAAAAAGTTTTGAAAAATATACAAATATATCTATAGTGCATACAGTTAAACATGCTGTATAATAAATATCAAATCATTTTACACCAATGATATTAGCCTGTAGTGTCTGTTTGCAATATGTTACACTTTAAATTGATTCATAGCTTACTGTGTACCTGGAAATGCAGATATAAAATCAAGCAGCATGATGACACACATATTGTTAGGCATTCGCAGTGTCACACAATTGTCTCCTATTTACATGTTAGGTTCATGGTATGGTAATCTCCCTGCCAAGGATAAGAAGGAGTAAGAGAATGGCATATGCATTGTGATGCTGTGATTAGTGCTCATATGGTCATCTCTAGTAAGACATGAAAGCTTAGGGGACATCTTCAAAGCTCCAATAATGTAAGCGGGGCCACTCCAAACCAAGAAGGTGGCGCAGTTGTGAGTGCCTTCTCTCCTTTCTTCCACAGCTCTGAAGAGCGCACAGAAGCCAACTGAGATTGCTTCCCTCCCTTCTCTGTAAATCCCATCTCTTTTGGGACCTGCACCATATACAGTGCATCCGGAAAGTATTCACAGTGCATCACTGTTTCCACATTTTGTTATGTTACAGCCTTATTCCAAAATGGATTAAATAAATTTTTTCCTCAGAATTCTACACACAACACCCCATAATGACAACGTGAAAAAAGTTTACTTGAGATTTTTGCAGATTTATTAAAAATAAAAAAATTGAGAAAACACATGTACATAAGTATTCACAGCCTTTGACATGAAGCTCAAAATTCAGCTCAGGTGCATCCTGTTTCCCCTGATCATCCTTGAGATGTTTCTGCAGGTTAATTGGAGTCCACCTGTGGTAAATTCAGTTGATTGGACATGATTTGGAAAGGCACACACCTGTCTATATAAGGTCCCACAGTTGACAGTTCATGTCAGAGCACAAACCAAGCATGAAGCCAAAGGAATTGTCTGTAGACCTCCAAGACAGGATTGTCTCGAGGCACAAATCTGGGGAAGGTTACAGAAAAATTTCTGCTGCTTTGAAGGTCCCAATGAGCACAGTGGCCTCCATCATCCGTAAGTGGAAGAAGTTCAAAACCACCAGGACTCTTCCTAGAGCTGGCCAGCCATCTAAACTGAGCGATCGGGGGAGAAGGGCCTTAGTCAGGGAGGTGACCAAGAACCCGATGGTCACTCTGTCAGAGATCCAGAGGTCCTCTGTGGAAAGAGGAGAACCTTCCAGAAGGACAACCATCTCTGCAGCAATCCACCAATCAGGTCTGTATGGTACAGTGGCCAGACGGAAGCCACTCCTTAGTAAAAGGCACATGGCAGCCCGCCTGGAGTTTGCCAAAAGGCACCTGAAGGACTCTCAGACCACGAGAAACAAAATTCTCTGGTCTGATGAGACAAAGATTAAACTCTTTGGTGTGAATGCCAGGCGTCACGTTTGGAGGAAACCAGGCACCACTCATCACCAGGCCAATACCATCCCTACAGTGAAGCATGGTGGTGGCAGCATCATGCTGTGGGGATGTTTTTCAGCCTCAGGAACTGGGAGACTGGTCAGGATAAAGGGAAAAATGACTGCAGCAATGTACAGAGACATCCTGGATGAAAACCTACTCCAGAGCGCTCTTGACCTCAGACTGGGGCAACGGTTGATCTTTCAGCAGGACAACGACCCTAAGCACACAGCCAAGATATCAAAGGATTGGCTTCAGGACAGCTCTGTGAATGTCCTTGAGTGGCCCAGCCACAACCCAGACTTGAATCCGATTGAACATCTCTGGAGAGATCTCAAAATGGCTGTGCACCAATGCTTCCCATACCACCTGATGGAGCTTGAGTGGTGCTGCAAAGAGGAATGGGCGAAACTGGCCAAGGATAGGTGTGCCAAGCTTGTGGCATCATATTCAAAAAGACTTGATGCTGTAATTGCTGCCAAAGGTGCATCGACAAACTATTGAGCAAAGGCTGTGAATACTTATGTACATGTGATTTCTCAGTTTTTTTATTTTTAAAAAATTTGCAAAAACCTCAAGTAAACTTTTTTCATGTTGTCATTATGGGGTGTTGTATGTAGAATTCTGAGGAAAAAAATGAATTTAATCCATTTTGGAATAAGGCTGTAACATAACAAAATGTGGAAAAAGTGATGCGCTGTGAATACTTTATGGATGCACTGTAAACCAACTGACCATTGGAAGAAGTTGATCATTCTTGGCCCAGAGAGCCTAATCTCATGTGCCAGGCAGCTGAGGCAATTCAGTCTCCTGAGTTCTGATCTTGCTACAAATTTTTTGCATGTCTTTCAGTTTAATGGGCTTTCACCACAGAGGTGCTCCAACTCCTTGTTTTTTCCCCATCTCGTAGTCATTGTTTCATCTTTTGATTGTGTTGGCACATTTTTTGACATTGTTTATTTAATTAATCAGTTACAGTTCCATTTCTGCAGTTTGTCTGATTTTCTGACGTTTTCTGATGGCCATGGCTATACTGTTCTTTGTTGCTATGCCCATTGCCAATCATGTGACATGGAGATTATGTGACGTACTACATTATCACCATCCACCTATTTAAAATGGAGCCTAGCCATTCATTGTCTCTACATTGGGTCAAAATGAAGATTAGTTTTTTTCGGGAGAATCAAAATAAGTTGGCTTGAAAATATATTATATGGACTGTAATTTCTGGGTTTTTGTTTTCATTTAGACATTTAAAGCAGTTCAGTTAAACCTTTGGGTATTTTTTATCTTGAACTGTTTTCTGAAATCACATCTACCTGCTCCTTTGGATACATTCTTTTCCTGACCATCATTTTTTTCACCTAATAACAAACAATTTGGATGCTCAGCCTTATCTGGTGTTCATAACTGATGCAATCTCCATCATCTGGAGTCACAATAGACTGAAATTAATAATAATTAAATTAATTAAATAGACTGAAATTCACTTAGAATGAAATGTAAACCCTTAAAATTCTTCATCCAACCCTCCACACTTGGCCTATTCTGTTCATGCTACTTACTTTTGGGAAATGGCTTAGATATATCAAGACTAGGACTACGAGGCCCCACAAAATCTATCAGATGCATGAATGTGGCATTTTTTTCCAAGAGTCTCTTGCACTCATTTGATGAATGTATTTGTTTTTAACCTAGTGTTACATTTTGCCAGGGTTTAATGCCCTGGCTTATGTTGTTTTTCAGTTTTATTGTTATTTTTGAGTTAATATTTTTCATGTGATTTTTGTATTTGTATAAATTTTGTTCATATTGTTATCTTTATTTATTATTTGTATTAATGTATTTTGTATCTACCAGTAGGTTGTTTTCTTATGTTCCTTGTGTCACTGCTGCTGGGACCACCTTCTGCCATTATATTCAGCTGAAAAAGATGGTCCCGGTAGAGGTTCATTGAAATTGGAGGGTATACTTCTTTCTCTGAATGTTGTTTGTATTTCTTCTGGTTTTTGGAATTTTGCTTTTGTTTTTGGATTACGATTTGGACATAATGACATATGTCATAATTTGACATAATTTCTGCCCAGCCTCTGCAAGACCAACCATTCCGGGACGACTATTTAAATCCCACTGACGCTTTTCCAGGAAGGGCAGATCACTCTAAATAGGGGCATACAGGACATGTTTGATCACAGCAGTCATTTATCACTCTTCTTTGTGGCACTATACTTATTCCACAACAAAGTTAAATGGGTCATCCTTTTAGGACCCCAACCCTTTAACTGTTCTTCTGTCTGATTATTTATTCCAGTTTCATAGTCAGTGATTCATTTTTACATTTAATTGATTTAATTGCCGCTTGTCATTATTTTACATTCAGAAAAGATCATAAGTGTAAGATTTACATTTATAATAATTTAACAAATATTTGTATTTTTTGCAATAAATTTAACTACTTAATTTGGTTTGTCATTTTCTATGTTTTTCCGTTTTTTGTGGAGTTTGTTTCCTTAAAGGTATCTGAATGTTGACAATTTATGATGAGCAGAATGCTAAAATCTAGCAGAAACTTACCACTTACATACTTATTAGGTTAGTGTTAGGTAGACTTTATCCCAGAGGGAAATTTGTTTGCAACAGGAAAGTACAAAAACATAATGGCTTAAATACCCAGAATATTAAAAAATATATATATAAAAAAGAAAAAGAATGAACTAATAATTGCCTATGTGAAGGCAATTATTTTATGAACTTTTTATATTTTTTATGTATATCTTTATCTATAGAGTACATCTCGTACATGCAAATATATAGATATATTGTGACTGAGACAGCAGCTGCAGCTCATTCCTGCCCTTCATGGAATCTCTGTTAAATGCTTTGTTAAACAGCAGCAGGCAGTAGCACAGTAAGCCTGGCAGAGACAGAGGCAAAAGAACAGCCATCTGTTCTTTACTAACAAGAAACAGAAGATTTTATTTTAAAGGACTAGGAGAATGATACATAGTCATAAAATGTATACCAATGTAAAAGACCATAAAGTCAAACCAAAGTGTGAAAAATCAAGCAGAGATTTAGTAGCCTAGAAGTCATTAAGCAAAAACAACCACCAACTCTCTGAACTCACTAGAACAGTCATAACACAAAGCAACAATGGCCAAAAATCGAGAAAATTCAGTAATTGATATAATCATTAATAACTACTGATTAATATAAATCACATAACCACACCATGAAACCGGACAGGTGACCCCCACCTCTTGGAGAATCACCAACAAAACACATGGAACATAGTAATGAATAGATAGATATGAATGCGCATAGATATATACAGTAGAAATAACATTATACACATAACTACTAAAAAAACACAAAATGCAAATAATTAACAAAAGAACCAATATGAACATACAAAAAAAGAATCAAACATGAACAAAAAAGACATAAATCAGGAATTTGAACCCCAGGCTGAAACATAATACTGTCAATACACTACACATAGACAGAGTACACAGACCTTCTCAACTCCCACTACTGCCATGCCCCAGGGATGACACAGACAAAAGTCACAAAGTATTTCAGCTGGAAACCGCTGTATTGTACCTTTATTGACCAATAGAGGACACTAAACTCACAGCAAGAAGTCTTTCAACACCCTGGAGGTGATAACAGAAACCTTATTGCAGGGTTTGAGGTTCCCCAGACAACTAGGAGGTGATGTGACCTCATTGGAGTACTGGGGAGGACAACCAATCTGACCCACTCCAGTCCACCTCGATAGTGAGTCCAACATACAGGAATCTCTAGTGCCACTAAGGGGAGTCATACCCATATGAAACCAGAGGTCAATGTCCGCTGGGATCCCAAAAGTGCTTACAGCAAGATAGCCAGCAGGTGGTTAGGGCACATTATATAAGGACCTTGCTTAATTTTCTCAGAGAGCTTAGAGTTGGCTGGTAGATGGTGTCAAGAACGTAGCTGGACAGAGGAAAGGAGGAGACACAAGAAATTAAAAGTGAGCAGGGGAAACAAGTTAACCGAGTGGCTACAGCTTACTATTGTTAAGGATAGCATAGCTGTTTGTTATTTTCTGTTTTGGTTGTACTTTATTGACCATTATATCACTTATTAATACTTTGATATCAAAGTCTTTGTCTTTTATTGTCATTTTGGACTCCTGAATTGGTGTTTGGAGTTGTGATACACCCTCTAGAGGCCATTATATGTATGTACATATCGTCATGCATGTGTGTTGGAGGACTCCCTCAAAGGCTCTGTTGAGGTATATACTACACTGGCGGGAGAAGAGGAAGACTTTAAGACATTGTCCTAGGACTTTCCCAGTTAACCTTGAAGTTCTTAGCCCCAGCATAGACTTAAATAGCTTAGCATTTCCGGGAAGCGTGGCCATCATAATATATGGGAATGGGCTTCCCTGCTGCTAGTTATTAGGAGATTTCTATTTAATTAGCAAGTGTCTCCTAATGCCCTTCAGTCCCTCAGTCCCTTTGTCGCCTTTAACGCTGGCCTCCACATAGTATGCCTTTAGAATATACTATATATATATATATATATATACATATATCAAAATACATAATTTACTTTGTGTCTGTCTATGCTTTAGCCTTCCTTATGAGCAATTCTTGTTTCAAATAGAAGGTGTCTGTGAAGTGTGGAAATGAAAGGATTTTTATAATTATTACAACAGGAACTCTTCAAGGCCATATGATGTCCATATTATTCTATTGAACCTGAGGATTAGCGAAAGCAGAAAATAAAAGTCATTATTCTTTTTTTTTTTCCTTTTTACAGAAACAATTTGTAAACCTTTCATAAAATGACTTTAAAGGACAAAAAGAGAAGAATGTTTCCTGGGAGAGTCTGGAAGACTTCCCATTAACAACAAGGGGATGAAGGGAGGCTAACAAAGGTTCAAAAGAACAGTACACAACAAACAGTGTCTGTGTGTTAAACTCCCTCATACAGAAAATGTTTTTTTCTATGTCTCCCTATGTACAGTCAATCAAAATAATTACAGAAAAAAGTCATGGCCTATTACCTCAGAAATCCAAACCCCAGGTAATGAAGGCAATGCATCAGATAAGAAGAACAAATGACACGGTTGAAAAAGTGAAAAACTGACGTTTTGAAAATGCTGAAAGAATAAGGCGCTTTGCCAGTCACAGCAGGTCAGAAAGACACCCAAAGATGTGCTACTGCAGGAAAGCAGCAGCTTACTATTGTCAGCTCCTCTAGCCAGACATCTAAAGAAGTCCCCGTATTGTACGCACTAGCCACTCACCTAAGATAGCTGCGAAATAAAAAATGTTTATTCTTATTTTTGGATCATCACTTTTGTTTGCTAGTATTCATATAAATGATTGCCTTTTCAAATTTTTATACACAAATATTTTGTTTTATTTAATAAGTTTCAACTAAATACAACTTACTGAAACAGAAGGAGGGTGATACATTGTATTAAAAATAAATGAGCAAAATCCCATCTAAATTATTGGGTCAGTATGTATCAAATTTTATTAACCTTCCTCAAATCTCATTCCAAGTTTCAGGTACAACATACCCTTCCCTTTTCATTTCCTCTGGGTCATTCTATACTCAAAAGCTGCCATATGCTGTTGACTTCAGCTAGATTCAATAATCATTTTAAGGGTTGAATCTCACCCTGGAAAAATTTTGGACAATTTTAAATGAGAGAGATGAGCTTGATAGATGATTTTAAGTTGAATAATTGTATGCTTTGTGCATATGGAGCTCAAGTGAATTCTGTGCATTGCTACTTTTCACTCCTTTTCTGATATGTTGAGGGAGAGATCTTTTTCCCACTGTACTCTTGGATCTTTGAAAGGGAGGGACTGTAAAATGGTTTTATATATTACAGAAATGCTGTCTGAGTCCTCAAGATTGATCAATATTTTTCCAGCACACATGTAGGTGGGAGGTGAGGAAAATTAGGCAGGTTCTGTTTCACAAAGTTTGTAATTTGAAGTTAGTGAAAGAAATGTGTTGCTGGAAAGTTAAATTTGGAGTGTAATTGTTTGTAGGATGCAAAGACGTCTATGTACAGATCTCTAAGTGATTTAATCCTAAATCTTTTCCAGACATTAAAAACTGCCACAGATAAAAGCTTCTCTATTATTCCTCCAAAACAACCTCAACTTGAGTTTTACAAATCTCTAAAGTCTTACTGTTCACCATACTACTTGGTAACTTATTCCCTGTGTTTACATTACAGCTTTCTATGTGAAGAAAAACTTCCAAATGTTTGTGTGAAATTTGCCTTTAACAAGTTTCCAGCTTTTCTCCTGTGTTCTTAAAATACTTACTATATTGGTTCGATATTCTGAGTGAGTGAAGCACAATTAGGTTGTTAGTATATTGGCGATAACTTGCATTTATTGGGGTGCAAAGCAGGGAATATAAAGAAGTACTGCAGGATTTCATTTCTATTGCAGACCAAGCTTTTGTGTGCTCATCTATTTGTGTCCAGGTTTTTATAGTTTGGATATTTGCTGCCCAGTAATAAAATTGAAAGTTAGGTAGGACCATGCCACCTTCTGCCTTTGTAAGGTCACCCTTTGGATACGTGGATGTTTTGAATTCCAAATAAATGAGGTTATGGTGGAATCTAATTTCTTAAAAAAATGTTTTATTGATGTATATTGGAATGTTTAGAAATATAAAAGAAGCTTGATTCATGCATTTATTCTAACACCTTCTGTGATTTAGAGACACTAAGATGAGTCTTTGCTATTAGAGTGCAATCAAAATATCAATGTAATGATATTTGTAAATCAGTCTATATGTCTACCTGTCTTTCTTAGTGCCTTTCATACACTACATTGCAATAATTTTAGTTCACGCAAGGATGTTTTTAAAATCTAGTAATTTGACCACCATTTATTTACTTGTGAACACATACTATATAACATTTGAATAGACATATATTACAATGGATGACAATATTTTCCACCCCTGCATGATTTCCCATAACTCTCCTTGTTTGCTTTTCATTATTTTCCTTGTCCAAGTGACTCAACACAGTATTAATTAATTTGAGTTCAGGACTCTGATTTTGCAGGTCTCGAACTGTTGGCATTGCATCCACAGTCTTTCACTCCCAACACTCTTAATTGTGTCTGCAGTGTGTTTAGGGCTGTTTATGTGCTGAAAGATGAAGTTTTTGCCAGTAAGTCTTGTACAGCATAATAAATTAAAATTGGTTTATATTTATCAACAGTCTTTGGAAAACAAATTGTTGTAAAACATTTGGTACCTTATAGAATACTTCTACTTTCTTTATTAATTGTCTATTATTTTTCTTCACCTTCTTTTTTTCTGTTTTTTTTACTGATGTGAACATTGTTCATTTCTGGGCCCACAGTGACAAGAAGAAGACAAGGACATTCTCAAAGCATTTATTCAAACAGAAGCTGTCACTCAAGCACACGCAGCATGCAAGCAGTGACAATGATGTCATCCTGCATTAGCTCCCTTCTCAGATCAAAAGAACAGATAGCCTTCCTGCCTAAGAGAGCAGAGAAAAAGTGAGTGTAAGGCCAGGTTAGAGGCTGGTTTTAAATGTTTCCGCATCAATCATAGGGCAACAGACACAAACTTACAGTTGCACTGGCAGCGGACAACCAATCCTTGCCTACGTTAATAGTTTTGGCGTGCAGCACAGTTAGAGGGTTTTCAGGGATTCAAAAATCTCACAGCACATTTACAACCCAATTATTCACAGAAATCTGATTTCTAAAATGCAACATAAACCCTAATTCTGACTAGAGAAACCAGGTTATTGGCCTCGGAGAAACCTGATTATCAGAGGTAGATTTCTCCATGAGTAATCCGATTTTGTGGCCTTGTAAAACTCTTAATCAAGTTATTGTTAAAATTTTTCAAGTCTGTGCATGTCCATTGCACCCTGTCAGCCTGCACATGCATTTACTTCACATACACTTTCAACAGCCATGAATAGAAGCGTCAAAAAAATATGTTTCCAGAGGCAAATGTTCAGTTGATCGCGTTATTCCTCCTTCTGGCTGAAATAATGGGCCTCAATATTTCAGAAACAGCTACATTTGTATTGATGATCTGAATGTACAGTGGTAATCACTGCAGCATAATCATAAGAGCAGTTAAACGTTTCATGGGTTATATAGTCAGATTACTTTTTAAAGCAACAAGTAACCTAACTCAATACTGATTTTATTGAAGTAAAAATACCTGCATTATTATTATTCCAGCAGCACTGAGTGTAAAGCAAGAAGCACTCATAACACATCCTTCGCAGGGCTCAATTGCACAGCCAATCAGAAAAGAGTGAGTGATGTACAATCTGGTAACAGAAACCTATAAATAAAATATCAACTTGACTAGACATATTTATAAAACACAAGAAAATGACCGCCATTCTTATTTTCAAATTCATGGTGGCAAATGATAATGTTTAAATGCACTGAATGATTATTGTAGTTAGGGAATGGGCCGCTATTGCTGCTTTTGCTCTCTTGGCTTAAATTTCTGGATTTCATTTTGGTACCAGCTTGAATTGACTGATCCTTGAACCTTTTAGCCGAGTAATCTAATGGAGGAAGATGATCAGGAATACAAATACGGGTCAAGCTGAGGTCACATCAGTTCATTTTCACTTGTTCAGAGACCCAAAGCAGTCCAGCCCGAGTCCTCATTG
Organism: Polypterus bichir lapradei; assembly: GCA_026402145.1. NCBI lineage: Eukaryota > Metazoa > Chordata > Cladistia > Polypteriformes > Polypteridae > Polypterus > Polypterus bichir. The sequence goes on along the minus strand of JANRMT010062857.1, from coordinate 9,228,753 downwards.
TAGAAAAATAAGATGTGCAAAAATGATTTGGAATGGTATTAGAAAAGTGAGTTGTACATTCATCAATTAAAAATTATCTATCTATCTATCTATCTATAGCTATTTATACTTTCTCTTTATTAGTCTTTTATTAAAATGCATTGAGATCTCAAAGTCCATGGCAGTCTTACTTTAAACATTAAATAAGTCGCTTGTGCTGCGAGACAAGACCTTTAAAAAGCTATTGACCAAACGGCTAGATAACAGTGAAGAAAAGCTGGCCACATTGCTGTAACTGACTGATAAGCCCAGATCAAAGACCTGTCACCGAAGACATCTTAGAAGGCAGAGAGAAACATGCAGAGGTGTCGGTGTAAAGAGCCAAGAGAGACATGCTAATAGGAGCTGTCTCATGGAGGTTATAAGAGCAGCTCCTGAAATGCTGGCCGTCAAAATCAGACAGCTGTTAGAATATGAATTTTTCTATCACACTAAAGATTTAGGGGTGGTTCTTTTTTTCTTTTTCTTTATTTAAGGTATGCGAGTTTAGTTAACTCCAGTGAAGTGCATTTCAAATCTTTTGAGAGCCTAAAATGAAGCCATGGTTGCTTCATGCACCAGAGATTGTATTAAGTAATGTGCATTCTTCTGTCAATTCGCATAATGTGCTTTAATAATGTGGCAACTCCATCACAATCATCTGTAAGTGTTTTTAAATGAAGAGTCAGTGGGCAATCTGTTTTGACTCCAACGATGATCAATAAAGAAATGCTGCCTGAAGAAGTGTAATGAATCCATTCCACGCTAAATTTAGCAACCTTGATGATGTCAATTTCAATCAATTTTCTAGGTTAAGAAAAGCTTATTCAGCTGCAGTTATTTGAGACTGACACTTTTATAAGAGAAGTACAAAGACAAACAAACCATAAACTATTAGTAAAGTGAGTATGGGTGCATCTCTCCAAAGATAGTGCTTCTCGTGGAATGTCCTTTGAAAATCAATCTTTTTTGTTTTCTAACAGTGCTTTTGTTGTGGAAAAATTTTTTCTTTATCTTCAAAGAAGGCAGTCGTGGAGCACAGATGAAAATGCGGAATTTTGCTTTATTTTCACAGAGTGATGCACAAATGTTTTAATCCATGGAGTGATGAGAAGTCAAGCAAAATTAGACCTTTTATTGGCTAACTAAAAAGATTACAATATACATCATGTAAATACATTTTGCCTGAAGAAGGGGCCTGGGTTGCCTCAAAAGCTTGCATATTGTAATATGTATTCCTTAGTGTGTATCTGTTGTGGTACAGGGCTGGCAGTTTATCCTGGCCAATACCCTCAAGCCGCCAGATGGAGCCCTCCCTGCAACATGGAGGTGCCCCAAATTCCAGCAGGGCATCATGGACTTTGGAGTATTAATTCATAGTCCTTCTGGATACCATGGGGGCTGCCAGGGGACACTGCAGGGAGGCTCAGAGACTTGTATTTTCCGTATAGCCCGGAAGGGATGGAAGGAATGATGTACTTCCGGGCTAAAGAAAAGAAGGAGTTTTCATCTGACCTGGAAGTGCTGTGAAATCACATGGACTGAGGGATAGAAGCACTTCCGGGTCATGGACTAAAAAAGGACTGTGGGAGAACCCAGCAGGAGAGCCGAGTTGGGAGGAAGGGTCACTGAGCTGCTGGGAGTGGAGGATTGTCATTATTATATTGGTTATTGTTATTATTGTGGATTACTGTAGAGGTGAAGGTGCTTGGTGCACACTTTTGTTATAATAAATTCATTTCTTGGACTTTTACCTGGTGTCTGACGTGTGGTCTGAGGGTTCAAGGGGACAATAGCGTCCCTAACTGTCACACTGTAATACAGAAAAATGGGTGATAAAACTATACAGTCTAAACCTTGTGTTTACAAAATTGTTTTTTCTTCACCATCAAAATAACCTTTTTATTGTTTTTAACTTACATAACTCTTAAAGTAGCTATTTTTAAAACATTTTATTAAATTTATTTAAAATCAATAAACATTCCATACAAGCAAAACTAGGTTTGAATCAAATCAACCACCACCAATGAGAAACAGAGCTAAGTCAACAGAGTAAAGCTTTAATAGTAGGAAAAATAAATAAACAGAATAAAAAAGGGAAGAGAATCCACTTCCTCAATTTTAAATGCTTATTCTTAAATTGTTATTGATTAAATCTTGCCAGTTTTTGAAAAAGTTTTGAACAGATCCTCTAAGTGAGAATTTGATTTTTTCCAATTTCAAATAATATAAAACATCAGTTACCCAGTGACTTAAAAGAGGTGAGTTAGGATTCTTCCAGTTGAGCAAGATAAGTCTATGTGCCAATAGTGTAGTAAACGCAATCACAGTTTGTTTGTCCTTCTCCACTTTAAGCCCATTTGGGAGTCTACCAAACACAGCTGTTAATGGGTTAGAAGGGATTGTGACACCAAGGCTGTCTGAAAGGCATTTAAAGATTTTGGTCCAAAATGATGTTAATTTGGTGCAGGCCCAGAATGTGTGGCCCAGTGAGGCTGGAACTTGATAGCAGCGTTCGCAGGTTGGATCTTGCATTCGATAGATAATTTTAAATTGAATAATTGTATGCTTTGCCAATATGGAGCTCGAGTGAATTCTGTGCATTGCTACCCTCCATTCCTTTTCTGAAATGTTGAATGAGAGATCTTTTTCCCACTGTATTCTGGGATCTTTGAAAGGGAGGGACTTTAAAATGTTTTTATGCATTACAGAAATGCTGTTTGACTCCTCAAGACTGATCAATATTTCTTTCTTTATAGAGGTAGATGGGAGGTGAGGAAAATTGGGTAGGTTTTCTTTAACAAAGTTTCTGATTTGAAGGTAGTGAAAGAAATGTGTTGCTGGAAAGTTCAATATGGAGTGTAATTGTTCATAGGATGCGAAGACGATGTCCATGTACAGATCTCTAAATGATTTAATTCTGAATGTTTTCCAGACATTAAAAACTGCGTACGTTTGAGAGGGTAGAAACAGGTGGTTATCATGCAGAGGTGCCACAGATAAAAGCTTCTTTGTCTTGAAGTGCTTCCTGCATTGGCTCCATATTCTGAGTAAGTGAAGCACAATTCAGTTGTTAGTATGTTGGTTATGACTTGTATTTATTGGGGTAAAAAGCAAGGAATATAATGAAGTACTGCAGGATTTTATTTCTATTGCGGATCAAGCCTGTGTATGTTCATCTATTTGTGTCAATGTCCCCGTCATCATCACACTAAGTTTTTTCGGAGGATTTAAATGACTGCAGCCATTGCAGCTAAGTTGCTTTTAGCCTCTTGCTGGAAAACTCCCTTGCCTCTCCAGCAATCTTGAAAACTTCATTTAACAATCTTATTCTTCTTGAACTCTTTGCATTCTGGGTCAACAACTCTTCCAGCTCATCCACCCACCACTGGCTTCATGCTGTTCACTTAGTAAAGAACTAGTTGGGGGTTGCTCCATAAGGCAGTTTCTCTCGTACAAATGTACTCATTTTGTTTTTCTCCTTAATAATAATAATAATAATAATTATTATTATTATTAATAATAATAATGCATTTTATTTATATGGTGACTCCTCATGCTCAAGGCGCTTCAAAGAGTCTTAGAAAGAGCAGCACGATATACGCAACATTGGATACAAATATTTTCTACATGGAACACCAAAACAGATACATTCATGATATACAAAGGCATTAAATAGAATAAGACAATAAACCAGAGTAAAATACTAAATTAAATACTAAAAGAAAGCCTAGTAAGTAACATAATTTGTGATATAACACACACAGAATGTCAGGTTAAGTAAAAGCCTTCCTGAACAAATGCATTTTAAGTAATTTTTTAAAAGAATGAATGGAATCAGCTGATCTCATTAATTTCAGGAGGTCGTTCCAAAGTCTGGGTGCTATACAGCTGAAGGCCCTGTCACCCATAGAGTGCAGGTTAGTGTGATGCACAACAAGACTGCCAGAATCAGAGGACCTTAGTGTGCAAACAGGAGCAGAGTGATAGAGAAGGTCACTGATGTAGTCTGGTGAGGGGCCATTTAAAGCTTTGTAGGTTAATAATTGAATTTTATTTTCAATCCTGTAAGACACAGAAAGCCAGTGAAGGTGAAGTAGGATGGGTGTTATGTGCTCACTGTTGTTGGTTTGTATGAGGACTCTTGCACCAGAGTTTTGAATCAACTGGAGCTATTTTGGAAGATTTGAAGGGGCACCTGCCAGTATGGACCTACAGTATTCGGTGCGGGATGTGATAAAAGCATGGACAAGTTTCTCAGCATTAGAAAAAGGAGAGGAATGAGAGAATACAAGATATATCATGAAGGTGGAAGTAAGAACGTTTCTGAATGTGGTTTATGCAGGTGGAATAAGAAAGGGAAAAGTCAAAAATGACACCAAGATTCCTTGTGCTTCTGCATGTGATATCCGTATGTGCCAGTTTACGAGTCAACTTTTATTTTCTTTTATCATGTTTCTTTTTATTCTATTCCTTTTTTATTTTATCAATAAGAACTTGATCACAAAAATGTTTTCTTTCATCCAATGAGTTGTTTATCAGAAGACTTAACAGTAGATTTCCACAGTTTGCTGCAAATACTGTTGAAATATTAAAAATCGCACATAAATGTTATCTGGAATATCATAGAAAAAGTAGTCATTTAGCTATTTATTGAATAATGCTGCATTTTCCCATTCATCCACCCAAACCTGTGTAATCCTGTTATAAAGTCACTGGCAACATTTGGTCCATAAAAACTTGGAATATCGCAATGTCATGTCACACCTGTTTAAAAGATAAATTCCTGTTTTAAACAAAAATAGAGAGTTTAATGCCTTGGAGGAAACTGAAAACAGTCAAGAGACAGTTAGTAAATATGAGTTGTCAGATACATGCAACTAGGGGATATTTTTAGGGATCTGCTGTGACTCCAGAGAGGGTGTAATTGCTGACTCCTTCTGCCTTTTTACACATAAACTTGACTAACAGCAGCTGGAAGAACCATGGCACCACTTCTTATACGAGGCTGAAAACCCCACCTCTGCTGTCTCTGTCATCATATAATAATGGATCAGTCCTGGAAATCAGTGTTCAGTTGAGTACCCATGTGTGTGTAAGACAGTACTCCTTAGCAGGACTGATTTTTTTGGTCCCATTGATCAACCTTGGAACCACCTAATTCCCTTCTTTTTCTTTGTTAGCGAACAGGGTAGTCATTTAGACTCACCAAGTATTTATCTTGTCTTGTTTAACAGTGTGTATAAGTGATGGCTGCCCCATTTACAGGGTTGAATGCTGCCTTTTTCATCCTCTTATGGGGATGGAACCTCAGACATCAGCAGCTGAGGCAAAGCTTCTGACATTGCACCACCTGATGAGTCCCAATAAGGGCAAAACATGTGTTGTGTTCTCTTTGTATTATTTGGCAGATACTGTATAATAGCTGAGAGGACTTGGCAGATGTCTGCTGAATGGCTGACCAACCCCAAATGTTATCTTGTAGGTAACCATCTAAATAATCAGATTGCAATTCAGACCTAAGAATATATGTATATACATTTTTTCATAAAAGTACATGATTATACAAGACACAGAAATAGTACAATGACAGATGAACAGTCATCAAAATATACACCAAGGACTATGGAACTCCCTGTGGAGCATGCCCAGCAGTCCTGAATGTGTCCTTACTATACTTTACCTGACTAAGGGCCTTAAAGCACTTTTGTAGATTTAATTGACTGAATGCTCACATTTTCTCTGAAAAATGAACATGGCTCCCTCCAACTGCTCATATGTTATATGCAGTTTAACTTTTATTTTTCAATCCACACAGTTCATTAGTGGCAGTACAGAAGTGCCTTAGTTTAGTGCTGTTGCCCCATAGATCCAACATCTTGGATATAAATTCCATTACTGGTATTTTTTTTTATGGAGTTCCAATGTTCTTCCTGTGTCTTCATGCGTTTCCCTTTGGGGTCACCAGTGTTTCTTTCAGATCTTATTTATCAAATTTCTTAATATTTGTACAGTATGTTTCATTTTTACAATTAATTGTTATGGACTGTATGCAGTTTTTAATACATTTAAAATTGAAGGGGTCTGTATACTTTATTAATCCACTGTATAGGTAAAGCACATTACAGTAGATATCCAAGTGGAATTCTGCTGTAATGAAATTCATGGGACCATAAAAATACTTTGCTATAACGGAAATTTCGTTATAACAAATATGGAGAAAATATGTATACTGTTGTGATTGGGATCACCGGCAATTCGCCATCTGTAATGGCAGTGGCGCAAGGACAGCTCCATAACTGCACTGCTATGTCTGGTAAATAGTTAACCAAGGGAAAAGTAATTTTCTGTCCTCTACAGTATCAAGCCGTGCTTATCGCATGAGGTTTAGAACATTTAACACCAGACTTTGACCTGCACTTCCTCACACCCTCCTGGTCTGCAACAGTGGTAATTCCCAACCACTGGTGTTCTTCTAAGCTAAAGCAGAAAGATTGCCCTGAGTTGCTCCTATCTCATGAGCTTGAGCACTGAAGTAACAGCTACTGTTTTGAATGGAGTCTTGAGACTGTACCTGCCTTCTCTGTACAGTAATAAAGTACCAGTATTTTCCTTGGAAACCTGGACTCACCTTTCTGTCTCTCATGCAACTCATTGCCACAAGTTTAATAATACCTGTATAAAAAAACAGCACTTCTTAAACTGCAAAAAATATTTTGCTTGAAAATGATACATTAGATGGAACTTTTTTTACCGAAACTAGGGGGCTTCGCCCCCTACTCGCTTTGCTCGCCAAGCCCCATTTTTGTTTTCTGGATACACACATTTAAGATTTTTTTTTCTTTGAATTGTTGCTATTTCATTAGTTTCACTTTTATTTCAGAACTTCTGTTAAAACAATATTTGGAATCTTTGGAGTCCCAATGTGCTGAATCTTTTAAATGAGGTCAGTGAGACATGTGTTTAATGACTTTGTAAGATAATTCAGGATAGGTTTCTCTGTTTGGAATTTCAGCACAGACAAAACGATCTACATCATCAGCAGTTAATAATTTTTTTTTGCAAAGTAACTAATAAATGCATGTGTGGTAAACCACGGTTTTGAAATTCTCGGACTTAAACTTCAAAGCCTTACAATATTTGCATAGTTCTGACATATCACCTATGTCCATATATTCGATCTCTAGTCACCTTTTCATTATTTCACCGAGTAATACTTTTTGTGCTAATGCTTACTTTCTTTGTTTTGGCACTGTCGTTGTTTGCTGCTTTCATATTCTGTATCCTGCTCTGCATGTGTTTTGCGTCTACGTTTTTTTTTAAATCTTTTGAATTCCAGTTTCATTATCTCTAACCTGCTCTGCATGTGTTTGGCCCCCTTGCTTTTTAACCTCCATACTTTATGACGTTTTACTTTGTTTTCTACTCTTGTCTTTTATTTCTGACCTCACTTTGTCCTGCTTTTTTTTCATTGACACCTTGTCCGTGGTGATTATTTTCCCTTTTTCGAGTAATAATTTCTGTTTGTTTGCGCTACTGCAATCTTTACTTTCTTTTTTTTTTTTTTATACTTTCTAATTTTCCTACTTTCATATTCTTTAACTTTCTCCACATGTGTATCGCGGCAATGTTTTTTTTTTTTTTTGCCTTTTGAATTCCACTGCTTTCATAATCCATAACCTGCTCTGCATGTGTATAGCGCTAACGTCCAGATTGGGCATGCTTTTTCTTCAATTCCACTTGTTCCAGGACGATAATTATTTTCCTTATTTTTTGAATTTTCACCTAGATTATTCTTTTTCTTTTTTGTCTCTCCAATGCTTTTGAGTCTCTTTTCTCCATGCTGCTTTCTTCTTCGCTTAGTTGTCTACGTTTCATTTATAACGTATTGTCCTTATATGCTTTATATGTGCTGAGTGCCCTGGATCTGTGTGTGCTCAAAGCCAAAACACAACTGAGTGTGTTGCTGCCTGTGCTCTTATTTGGTTGTAAGTAGGGCGTGTCTTGCAAGAATCTCATGTTCTACGTCATCGCGAGACGGTCCTGGGTCAATCTCTTGGCACAAAGTCTCATGTTTAAGGTCCCCGCGAGACGCTCCGTGGCCAATCTCTTTAGTCTCGTGGGTCTTTTAAGTGTCTTCCGTGATCTTAACGTGAAGATCACGTCTCGTTGCCCTACTGTTTCTCTCCAGGATTTTTTTTTTTATAATAAGGTATGAATACAGAATGAAAATGACACATTAGATATAACTTTTTTTTCAGCATAAATTGACACTGTTTCTCACGTTTTTTTTGTTCATCGCAAAGAAAACTTTGAGAAGTGGTATGAAACTCGAACAGTACAGTAACTGGCCACGGCACAACTACACATGCCGACATTGTGCACCGATTCAGAATTTGACTATACTTATATGATATTGCGCCTACACTCTCGCCGAGCCTTGCCAAGACTGCCCGAAACTGGAAATTTCTCAACAGACTATCATTTTCTTTTGGTTGAACAAGAAAAACGGTCTGTTGCTGGGTTTCCAAGACTCGGCAAAAGAGTAGGCGTGGTATTAAGTATTTTTTGAATCCCATTAATACCTTTGGTGGTCATTTTTGGTCAAAAAAACATTCATTCTACTGAAATTTACATTTCATTAAAACATAATTTGTTAAACATGATGTTGTATGTACATTTATCTGGGCCATCAAAAGGTTTTCATTATTCTGAAAATTAATTACTTTGAGATTGCTATAACTAGATGTAACCTGTATTATCTTTAAAACCCTATAATACAAATGTCTCTCAGAATAATCATTTATTTGAAAGCATTCATATTTCCAATATTTCCAAAATATTTGACCTGTCTTATCAAGAAAAAAACATGTTCATTAACTTATTTTATTTAGATCAGAAATATAAATACATCTTAAACTCACAGTGATCTTCAACAGTGCTACAATGAATGTGGGAGTTCAACTATTCTCTTTGTTTTTATTTAAATTTTAGGAATCTGATATCATTCTTGGTTTGACATCTTTTCACATAAAGAGTAGATTATTAGGATTTTGCAAAGCAAGAAAGTAACTTTCTCCTGTGCAAAGCTGCCTGCCTAATGTCTCAAGTTTCTATCAGTATTGTTTTCCACAAAACTCTGAGATTAGGTTTTATCAAAATTCCATATCATGGGACTCAACTATGCTTATCAAAGCTTCCTGACACGCTGTCAAGTCTTGCCAGAATTTATCTCAAAATAATACTAACCTGGCAAACCTTGAACATACTCTACAAGTATTTCTTGGCTGATTGTCTATCCATTATCTTTTGACTATAAATATCTAGCAAATCCACTGCCATTCTATTTTGACAGAAATTTCATGTCCACCAGACAGAGGTAACCTTTTTCTTAAAGCAGAATAAATGATAAGGGTCGACAATGAGCAATGTGTCACTTATTTAATAAAAGTTTTTTATTCAGCAGAATATAAATGCATTGAAATTAAATTTCTTATATTTGTAGATGTTTAAACTCTACAGTTTGCTTCTGAGTTTTCAATAATTATATATTAACTGCAATGCTAAGATGTGATAAATATAAATAAATATGTCCATTTGGTTTTATTGCTGTTAAAGAAATACTTCACTCAAAATTGTTTTTTCCATGTTACTTACCCCATATAGTTTGAAGTGATGACGGAGAAAAAGATTCAATTGTATGTTTTCCTGGAGGACAGACATAAAAAGGTTTCTGATAGAGTAGAAGCTAAAGGTGACCAATCCCAAACAACACCAAACATCAAAAAGTCCATGGAAAAATGTCACATTACACATGTTGCATAATTCATCTAACCATACTCTAAAAGTGAGTAAAATGCATGTGTTTTTGCTAAAATGTTGTTAAATAAGTAACTCTGAAAAATGAAGGTGTTCCACAAACAGGAAGCCCCTTCACATATGGTCACATTTTTGAAATGAAGACCTTCTTCTTCACCTTATTCATTGGTCAAAAGAACTGAAACATATTAGTAGTTTAACAGCTACTAAAAAGTCAACAGATGTCTGGCTGACCCAATCCCATTTGTATGTATGTGTTCATCATATAATGCCTGTTTCAATGAATTATTTGAAAAAGATAAAAAATCAGATTTTTTTTTTTGGTCCACAAAGCCAGAATGTGTGATAAGGAAAAAAAGAAAGATGTACGGTTTTGGAAATATCTGGCTTAGCAGAATGAGAACACAAAGAAATCATAGAGTTAGAAAATGTGTCTTATTAACAGCAAGAAATAGCTTCTAATTAAGAAATTGGCAGTGCAGTCATGGTACCCCTCCAGAAACTGACTTTGAGTTAGAGGGTCATCGGTTGTTATGCCAACATTATTTTTTGGATGCTGGTTAATTTAAAAAGAAACATTTAAGGTTTCTTAAAACTAAAACGCAAATAAATTAAAATCATGACAAAAATCAGTTTGCTTTATTAAAAAAAGGTTGCTAATTAAAAAAGTGACGGGAATCAAAACCTGCTGCTACTGTAGCCTGCCAGAATCTGAGTTTGACACCCCTGCTGTAGATCAACATCTCCACTCTGCTCATCTTGAAATCCTCTGTCCAGCTGCAATGTCACATTAGACACAGTGCCTCTGGTTTTCCTTAGATATTCTCTATTTGACTTGCTTCACGTAAACCTTAACACACACATATTATGTAATATTTTGAGCATATTTTTTCCGTAAGTTTTAAAGTGGATAAAGTAAAGTAACAGAGGAAAACCTAAGCATTTGGTAAAGGCTTTCTTGTTGTTCCTTCTTACAGGAATTCTGTAGAGACTCTGAAAGAAGCTGAAGGTCACATCCACTACCATGAAGCTGAAGCTGAATGAGTTTCCAAAGCAGAAAATACATATACTGCCTGACAAGTATGGGCAAGTATGGAAGCTCTCTTCCAAGATATAACTTAGAGCAGATTAAATGAAAAGACAAGAAATAGAAATGAAAGATATTTGTGGTAGTGGTAGCACCAGAAATCTATCAAAGCAAAAACCTGGAAAGGACATTTGAATTATGACATATAATTTTGTAACTGCTATAAATATTGCAAGCGTCATGATCTGGGGAGTCCCAAAAGCACAGTTACCAAAGTTGTCCACTGGATGGGGAAAACACTGTCAAATACCCAAACTAGATTCCCATAGGGCCAGGACAAATCTTTATAAAAATAAATGGTTTATTTTAGCAAAAGCCCCAAAGCTCCAAAGAGCAGAAAGGAATTGTCAGAAAGGCATACACAGCAGACCAAGTCCCAATTTAGAATCCAGAAGCATTATCATAAACAGAGAATGGTTAAAAATATTAAAAAACAAAGACCCAGTATGAAATCCAAAGATGAAATTGTGACATGTGTGTCGGTGTCTTGCTCCCCAAAGACGAGGCTGAGTCTCAGTACTTTAGCAAAACCAGCTTTATTCAATTCGAAACAGGAGCAGCAGGGTTATTTATTGCCAAGTTATACTGTTCCCTGCATCACCCATCAGCCAACTGGCGCTTTGTGCATAGCAGCAGTCAGCTTGTAGTTGTTTCTGTGGTGCTGCGAATCTGCAGTTGCCTCGGCAACAGACAAGCAACCCTTAACAGACGCGGCAGTAGCGCTTCTGTGTGTTGCCCTGTTGTGGAGGGTCTCAAAAGAGTTCAGAAGTCTCACAAATCAAAAACAAAACACAGGTTCCAAAAATCCGGGGAATCACAAAACAATAGCAAAATCAAAATGCGCAATAACACTCCACTTCAACCACGTGTAATGAACCACCAGGAATTATGGGAAGCCCTCCCTTACTAAGGGTGAAGGGCCATTCCTGGGAGTGATTGGCAGGTGGCCTCACCCTTTGGGGAGCCACCTACAAAACACAAGGGACATAATCTAGCCCCCCTCCCCTTTTCCAACACAAACACACAGAGAAAGGTGCATTATAAACAAAAGAAACAATAATACAAAAAATAATACAAAATTAAACAATACAGACATGAAATACAACTGTTAACACTGGCCAGGGGGAAAATGCAGCTGAAACATGACAGCAAGTAGTTATAAAAACAGTATAGTACTGATGGTTTAACTGAACATAACATTGCATTCTCAAAGTCACTTAATAGAATTCTTTGTTCTCAGTGAGTGAGCTTTTACATAGCTAGATATATACTTTATTTGTGTCCAAGGTGAAATTTAAATTTTACAGAAGCTCCAAAATATATATATATATATATATATATATATATATATATATATATATATA
>JANRMT010062857.1:9198433-9216455 GCA_026402145.1 Polypterus bichir lapradei | reverse complement strand
ATATATATATATATATATATATATATATATATATATATATATATATACATTGTGAATGTGGCCCCTAGGGGATGCGACCGTTCCTCCGAAACCCCCTCTTAAGCAGTGATTCAATGGGAAACAAACACAGCTTTTCATCTCCTCTTTGCAGGTTCAGCTGCTAGCCTGCTGCTTACTGCCGTGCCGCGCGATCTGCATCTCATGTGGGGCTTCGACCATTTAAAACACCGCACCGTGGCTGTCCTTCCCCAAACTCCCTCTGCTCCAGTCGGGGCACCCATGCCGACGCTCTCCTTTGAAGAGGAAGATTTTGTGTTGTTTTAACCAGGAGGTGGTGCCGAAGCAGCCGGTTCAACAGTTGTCCCTTGTGCAGCTGGATCTCTCCTGAAGGAGATTTCTGTTTGTTCTGCCTGTTCTGGAATAAAGTTCCTCTCTCTTGGAAAGCCCTGAGTGCTCCTGTGCAACTTTGTGACCCACACGTGACAAGATATATCCATCCATTATCCAACCTGCTATATCCGAACTACAGGGTCATGGGGGTGTGCTGGAGCCAATCCCAGCCAACACAGAGTGCAAGACAGGAAACAAACCCTGGGCAGGGCACCAGCTCACTGCAGTATATATATATATATATATATATATATACAGTATATATATATATACAGTCGTGGACGAAATTATTGGCACCCCTGGAATTTTCCCAGAAAATGCACCATTTCTCCCAGAAAATTGTTGCAGTTACAAATGTTTTCGTATACACGTTAATTTCCTTTATGTGCATTGGAACAGCACAAAAAAACAGAGAAAAAAATCCAAATCTGACATCATGTTACACAGAACTCCAAAAATGGGCCGGACAAAATTATTGGCACCTTTTCAAAATTGTGGGTAAATCGTTTCATTTCAGGCATATGATGCTCGTTTGAACTCACCTGTGGCAAGAAACAGGTGCTGGAAATATAGCAATCACACCTGAAGCCAGTTAAAATGGAGAAAAGTTGACTCAACCTTTCTGTTGTGTGTCTGAGTGTGCCACACTAAGCATGGAGAACAGAAAGAAGTGCAGAGAATTGTCTGAGGACTTGAGAACAAAAATTGTAGAAAGATATCAACAATCTCAAGGCTACAAGTCTATCTCCAGAGATCTTCATGTTCCTTTGTCCACTGTGCGCAACATAATCAAGAAGTTCACAACACATGGCACTGTAGCTAATCTCCCTGGACGTGGACGGAAGAGAAAAATTGATAAAAGACTGCAATGAAGGATAGTCCGAATGGTGGATAAACAGTCCCAATCAACTTCAAAACATATTCAAGCTGTTCTGCAGACTCAGGGTACAGCTCAAACTATCCGTCGACATCTGAACAAAATGAAATGCTATGGCAGGAGAGCCAGGAGGACCCCACTGCTGACACAGAAACATAAAAAAGCCAGACTAGAGTTTGCCAAAATGTACTTGAGGAAGCCAAAATCCTTCTGGACGAACGTCTTGTGGACAGATGAGACCAAGGTAGAGCTTTTTGGTAAAGCTCATCATTCTACTGTTTATAGAAAACAGAATGAGGCCTACGAAGAAAAGAACAAAGTACCTACAGTCAAACATGGTGGGTGTTCTAAAATGTTTTGGGGATGTTTTGCTGCCTCTGGCACTGGATGCCTTGATTGTGTGCAAGGCAACATGAAATCTGAAGACTACCAAAAGATATTGGGGCGCAATGTAGGGCCCAGTGTCAGAAAGCTGGGTCTGCTTCAGAGGTCATGGGTGTTCCAGCAGGACAATGACCCCAAACATACCTCTAAAAACACCCAGAAATTGTTGAAGACAAAGCGCTGGAGAGTTCTGAAGTGGCCAGCAATGAGTCCGGATCTAAATCCGATTGAACACTTATGGAGAGATCTCAAAATTGCTGTTGGGAGAAGGCGCCCTTCAAATCTGAAAGACCTTGAGCAGTTTGCAAAAGAAGAGTGGTCGGAAATTCCAGTTGAGAGGTGTAACAAGCTTGTTGATGGTTATAGGAAGCACTTGATTTCAGTTATTTTTTCCAAAGGGCGTGCAACCAAATATTAAGTTGAGGGTGCCAATAATTTTGTCCAGCCCGGTTTTTAAGTTTTGTGTAAAATGATGTCAGATTTGGCTTTTTTTCTCTGTTTTTTTGTGTTGTTCCAATGCACATAAAGGAAATAAACAGGTGTATACCAAAACATTTGTGATTGCAACAATTTTCTGGGAGAAATGGCTCATTTTCTGGGAAAATTCCAGGGGTGCCGATAATTTCGGCCATGACTGTATATATATATATATATATATATATATATATATATATATATATATATATATATCTATATATCTATACTAATAAAAGGCAAAGCCCTCACTCACTCACTCACTCACTCACTCACTGACTCATCACTAATTCTCCAACTTCCCGTGTAGGTAGAAGGCTGAAATTTGGCAGGCTCATTCCTTGCAGCTTACTTACAAAAGATAAGCAGGTTTCATTTCGAAATTCTACACGTAACAGTCATAACGGTCGATAACGGACGACAACGTCCACCATGTTGAACTTTCTTATTTATGGCCCCATCTTCACGAAATTTGGTAGGCGGCTTCCCTGCGCTAACCGAAACCGATGTACTTACTTATTTCGATGGTATGACGCCACTGTCGGCCGCCATATTGAACTTTCCAACGCCACCAATTTTCCAACTTCCCATGTAGGTAGAAGAATGACCCCGTCTTCACGAAATTTGGTAGGTGGCTTCCCTGCGCTAACCAAAACCGATGTACGTACTTATTTCGGTGGTATGACGCCACTGTCGGCCGCCATATTGAATTTTCCAAACGTCACAAATTCTCCAACTTCCCGTGTAGGTAGAAGGCTGAGATTTGGCAGGCCCATTTCTTACAGCATACTTACAAAAGTTAAGCAGGTTTCATTTCGAAATTCTACGCGTAATGGTCATAACGGTCAACGACGTCCGCCATATTGAACTTTCTTATTCATGGCCCCATCTTCACGAAATTTGGTAGGCGGCTTCCCTGCGCTAACCGAAACCAATGTACATACTTATTTCGGTGGTATGACGCCACTGTCAGCCGCCATATTGAACTTTCCAACGTCACTAATTCTCCAACTTCCCGTGTAGGTAGAAGGCTGAAATTTGGTACTTATTTCGGTGGTATGATGCCACTGTCGGCCGCCATATTAAACTTTTAACGGAAACCGATGTACGTACTTATTTCGTTGGTATGACACCACTGTTGGTCGCCATATTGAACTTTCCAACGTCACTAATTCTCAAACTTCCCGTGCAGGTAGAAGGCTGAAATTTGGCAGGCTCATTCCTTACAGCTTACTTACAAAAGTTTAGCAGGTTTCATTTACAAATTCTACGCGTAACGGTCATAACGGTCAACAACGTCCGCCATGTTGAACTTTCTTATTTATGGCCCCATCTTCACGAAATTTGGTAGGTGGCTTCCTTGAGCTAACCGAAACCAATGTACGTACTTATGTCGGTGGTATGACGCCACTGTCAGCCGCCATATTGAACTTTCCAACGTCACTAATTCTCCAACTTCCCGTGTAGGTAGAAGGCTGAAATTTGGCAGGCTCATTCCTTACAGCTTACTTACAAAAGTTAAGCAGGTTTCTTTTCGAAATTCTACGCGTAATGGTCATAATGGTCAACAACGTCCGCCATGTTGAACTTTCTTATTTATGGCCCGATCTTCTCGAAATTTTATAGGCGGCTTCCCTGCACTAACCGAAACCAATGTACATACTTATTTCGGTGGTATGATGCCACTGTCGGCCACCATATTGAACTTTTCAACAGTCTTTGTTACTTATGGGCCTCCCACGTTGTTGGCTGCCTGCCTATATAAGACCGTCCGTCGCTCCGGTCTCTACATTCCCTTCCTTGCTTCACCACGGGATTCACGTCTCCCTACTGATAACTACAGCCTTTTTGTTTAATCCACGGCTTCTCCGCTGTTTTATTGTTTGTTTATTACAATTATAGTTATTGTATAGGTATTTTAGACTTACTTTACATTGCTCAGGTACCCATTTCCTTTATCATTCCAACCCCCATTACCATGTCTATCGAGGTGATCACTATCAATCAAAGAACTGTCACTTACTGAGTGGTTTCCATGCCCGGAGATGGCACCTACCTTTTCCATTCTCTTTGTTACATATTGCACGGCCATATCAGGCTCACTCTTGATATCCGGAGGAACATTGTGTCTTATGCATTGAATGACTGGGACAGGTTCAAGGTGTGGACTGATGACGGTACAGGAGATAATTATACTACACAGGAGCACTATAAGAGTGAAATGCTTAAGCCCTTCACCTATGGTTCTGCATGTGAGTTGATGGCTGCCGCTGAATTGTTCGGTTGTCGCTTTCAAGTGTACCGAAATAGCCAAATATTTTACACCTTTCGACAACCGCCAATGCCTCTTAAACATCTTAGATTCACAGGTGACGATTTCAGTAGTTGACACTTTGATGTTTATGAGTGTTTAAACTCTCAAAAGCTGGTGATTTTATCGATGAAACCGGTTGTGTGCTTACAATGCTTAACAGATGCCGAGTGTCACTTCAACACAACAAATCCTGCAAATACTATCGTAATTGAAACAAACCATGAAACTCAAACCGATTATGACAGCAGCAATCCAAGCTGTCAGATTTGAGACAAGATTACTGTTCACATGGCCAACTGTAAGTTACATGCTCAAGAGTAAGCTCAGCGCACAGCTTGGTCATATTACAACAGGAGGGCAGAACTGACAACGTGGTATACAAAGAGACCCTTAACAAATAATTATTGGCATATTTTCCCTCAGTTTAAAAAGGTTACATTTTCTTCTTAATAAAAATTTTAAGGCAGTACTTCGCCGCTGCGAAGCGCGAGTATTTTGCTAGTGTATATATATATATATGTAAGATGAGGTCAGACCTGCTCAGATTCAACCACAGGTTTATATTTAAAGTCATTAACCGTAACATTTAAATAGAGAAGAGGTACCCTGTGGTGTCCATAAGTGGAACTTGTTGATAGAGGTTTGGTTCCTTGTTTGAAATCATCAGCATTCAGAATGATTCATCATTAAGATATTGGTATAGAGTAAATCATTTCTGTTGCTGAGTCACCCAGGGTGATGTAACTTGCTTTCTTAGAAAGTGACTGGGATGAGTTCAGTCCACATTTCATTGTCTAGATCACACTTGTAGTGTGCTCCCTTTTTTTATCCACTGCTCATAAACATAAATCCCCAGCCCCCCTTTCTGCTTTTTACATTTAGTCTGATGAAACCCATCCAGCATTAAAATGGCATCTGCAATAAGAGGTTTAAGTCAGTTCTCCGCACAGCTCAAAAGGTGGACCACACCTTAAGTCGCCATAACTCATTATCAGATGTATCAGTTTATACAACTTATATGAAAGCAATGGAACATTTTTCAGTGTATGAAGTCAGGCCAGGTCTGAATCCTTTTCACTATATTATTACCCTAGCTCCGGATCTTTTCATCTTCCATCCACGAATGAGCTTGTAACCTTTATGCTTTCTCCAGATCTTTGCCCTTTCATCCTTTCCATCTTCAGAATAGCAGCTCTTCTGATCGGGTAACAAAGCTCCTTAAGCAATACTGACTGCAGTGCTACCAAATAAATTTGGGAATATTCAATATATATTCATTTATATTCCACAGAGACTCTGACATTCTCAATTATTATAGATGTAGGTAGCCGTCAGCTCCCTTATGTTTACCTTGTGACATCTCTCAAGCTTGTCCAAATTAAAAGATTAAAAAACAATGATGAATTTAAAAAAAGTATTGCTAAAAAAAAAAAGAGAGAGCTTCTGTAAAGGCTGCTTCATGAGTGCAAAGCAGAAACCAGCCTGGATGGGATATCAGACTATTGCAAAGCACTTCCCCCTGGCCAGCTTGCAGTTGCTAATTAACATGTACTGTATATCTTGGGAGTAAATTAAGAATATATGGGAAAAAAAAAATGTGAAAAATCCCCACAGATGGTGACCAACACAGTATTTAAACTCTGGACACTGTATCTATGTAGCACTGGCGCGCCACATTTATGTAATGTGATTTTTGAAAACTTTCTTAAAAGCAATATTTTTTATATTTTACATTTTGTTAATGAATTTCTTAAATTTAATAAATACTTGTTTAATTCAGTTTTGGTTACTGCTACTCTTATTATTAAATGTACAGTACTTGTTACATTGCCACAACAGATGGGTGAAGTGATGTGCATGGAATTAAATTTGCAGTGAAATTCATTGTTTTGCTTCACAAAAACATTTGCAAAATAAATTGCATTTCACTTTCTGCAAAAATCATGTCATTGCCAACAAGAAGAAAGGTGTTCAGCTCCTGTTTAGAAGAGTTTTCTGCATGTGACTTTTTAAATGTACTGAACTTCTCTGCAGTGATGAGAACAAGACACATCAATACAATTGATTTTGCTGTTGTGCTTCACGTTACATGTGTTATGCAGATGCAGAAAAGACCATACATAAACATGAAAGTGTTAACAAGGCTTTAAGAAGAAATAAACCTTTTTTCTTACTCCAAAAAACTTTAAAAACCCATTAAACCCTTTAGCAACTTTTGCATTTTGTGAAATTAATTTTAGTGTCACTTTCATGAAACTGTATGCAAATCAAAACTTGCTTATTTTGCTCATCACATTTGTCACCAATGAAACCTTTTAACCAGTTTTACTGGAAAGGCAGCTAAGGGAACACAAGGGGCAGTCTTGCAAAACAAGGTAATTCTTTTGGTTGTGTCCGCATATTAGAAGAAGCCACACACCCACATTAATAAACCTCAACTTGTCCTTGCCCACAAGTTCTTCATAATATAGGAACTCCCTGACTTATTACCAACACTGATGAACAGGGAGGCACATTGGCTTGGTTTGAACAATAAAGATAGAGAGAGAACTTCAAAGACCACCACTATGATGAGCCATGTAAGATTTACTAGGGCACCTGTCATTGACTGATTCCATAATTACTACATTAAATGGCTGGAATTTAAACCTGTTTGGTTATTGCCTAGTGCTATTCCACACCATAGTACTAACTGCATTCACATCTGACAGTCGCATAGATCTTAAAACGAAATCATATTGCCATTTGTAGTCATTTTCCACTACATATGCTTCATGGTGTTCTACAGTATTTTTTTTTTAGTATTTGTCAGATCATCTGTTTTCATTAGTGACTTGTTTTTTTCGCAACACAAGGAAGTGTAGATGCTGTCATTTCATCTGTTATCTATACTACCTAATCAAGTTCAGGGTCACAGGAACAAGCATCTATTCTGGAAGCATGAAGTGAAATACAGGAACCAATCCAGTCTGTCACTGGGCACAAGACAAGAACAGATCCAGTAATGACAGGGCACACTTACACACACACCAACACTTGCAGTATCTAGAGACATCTTTTAAATTAACATACTGTAATAAGTGTATATATTTAATATGTCACTGTGCTCTGTACAAAAATATTTTCTAAATCTACTTTTCTTTCTACTTGCATGCACAGCTAACACAAAGCCAGATTAGCACACAGGAGTTCACCATATAAGAACTGCTAGGCAAGCATTAAAAGACAAGACAGGGACAACTGCGCAATGGGCATTGTATACTATTTCTGTGTGTCTAGCTCAGCATGAAACTGTATCCTCTTTGCCTTGATTGGAATGGCATGATTCACCTAAGTGGGACCTGCACAGGAAGAAAGAGTATAAAACCTTGGAACATTGGCCGGCACACCTTTGAAGCCAACAGACGGATGGGAGATAACATCATACGATCCGGAAAATCCTTCCAACGCAGCGACGAAAATGGCAGACTCTATATATCAGGCCCCAACTTCTGAACTGGGTTCTTGTTATGGCTTCCTTCGTCTGTTATGCAGCATAAACCGTCATTAAAGAAAACTAAGTTATTTCTCTTATGTGATTTCTTACCGCCGTATCACTAAGGGAGGGGTATCGCCTTTTTATATTATATCTATATAGTTTCGGGTTATATAACACGCCGTAAATTAACTCATTCCAACAAGGGAGCTAGGGCCCCCTGCTGGATACATCTACTCTGCTCTGGGACACGGGAGGGACGCTGCTGTAACCAGAAAATACTCCGCACTAAGGGACAACTTGTAGTCTCCACACAGATAGTAACTATTTCAACATTTGAACTTAGCACGTTGTAGCTGTGAGGCAGTAGCAATAACTGCTGTGCCACAATGCCAGTCCTAAGCTATGCAGCAGAATTTAAATAAAGGCTGCTGTTTTTTATTTATTTATTCTCAACAGAGCTCTTGTAACATCATCTATTTTCCAGTGAGATCCATTGGCTAAATTTACAATTACACAGGCATACATGTATCATCCTTCTTTTCTCCACTGTGAATAGAAAGATTGAAAAGCTACTAAAAATGTCAGTTACTGCTTGGTAAAGAAAATATGAACAGGCACAAAAACGTTTCTTTTTTATTACTTAAAAAAATGTAAGCAGTAATAGAAAAACCTTTGTGAGTGCCAACCTTATAGTGTGAATGAACCTGGATACAGGCATGCGTGGACCTTGCAGAACACAGTGTTGGGCAAGAAAGCAAAGATGCTTTTCTCACTTAAATTCCAATTGCAAAAAAGACACATATATAGTGCGTATATAGAGCTCAGTCTTGGGTTTACTTTGTTAGGAGCTAATTTGCTGTGAATCATTTATAGTCTATTAAAACGCATTATTGATTTTTCATTATTGCCTACTTATTATCATTATTGGATCTAGGAAGGAAGTGATTCATAATGAAGAAATGCTCAAAATCTTCAAGGGCAATAAGCAAGTGAATCCAGAAGATTACACTGCCTGCTGTAAATGGTAAGGCAAGCACTCAATGAAATGTGTTGAATTGCATATTAGATAGAAAACAGAACACATCTCAGGATCTCATTTTAGTTTACCTCTCTGTAATTAAGGCGTACTTATTTGGCATTTACTCAGCAATTTTCTACATATATACAGCTTAACTATACGCTGAAACTGAGTTAGCAATGGTAATAGGCATGCAAGCTTTTTCGTTGTTATCCTATACACTATTACATTCTCATCTTGGGTACATCATTACATTAAGTATACATAGGCAGCTTACAAAGTAATCGTTAAGTACTGCTGCAGTTACTGAGGCAAAATATTAAGGGCAACACTCTACAATAGTGAGTGCATTATTAGACATCTATTCTGTATGTATCTGAGTATAAGCATCACTTAAGGTGTTTTATTTTAGCTGCAAAATTTGTATTGTTAGGGGAATACAACATATTTCCTCAAACATGCTTTTATAATATCCGATAACAGATTAGTGCCAAATATACAAGGATTCCAGTGCCAGGGATGCAACATCACAATGCTTACAACTAGGGTTGCTCTCTGTGTAGAGTTTCTCTGTTCTTACCGTGTTTCAGTTTTCTTCATCTAAGGTTTTCTCCCATAGATGAAACACAGACAGGCAATTCTAAACTGGCACAATACGTGAGTGTGCCTTGAAACAGCCTGGCTACTTGAAATTGAAAACACTTTTCAGTATTTTTAAATAAAATATCTACTTGAATAACATGATGGCACAATTTTTAATGCTATTCTCACAGTCACGATTCCAAATCTGAGACAGGACTTAATTGGTGAGGAGAATGCACATTTTACCTCTGTCTTTATTGGTTTCTTTTCAGATACAAAAGGCAAGCAGGTTAGATTGCCTAACAAATCAATCTAAACTGCGTCTGATCAAGCTGATGTGAATATAAAATGACATAGCATTCTCAAACTGACTTATTGTAATCTAATTCAGTGTTGTGGGAACACACACACTGTGTCACTCAGGACCAGTGTACAGATGCAAATCTAAGATGCATGTGTTTAGGTGTGAGAGGAAAGCCCAGAGGACAACCTTTTCAAACTAGACACAGACCACCAGAAGGTGAGGAATTCTGACCCAGGAGGTTGGATTGTAAAGCAGCAGAGAAGGCACCAAAGTTCTTCTCCTTTAATGACAGTTCATCTGCTCATCTCAGGCTCTTAAATGACAGATAATTTTTTTTTTTTGCTTTAAGCTCAGAGTTTGCCCGCAATTTTAATAATGAGAAAGGAAGAGTCATACAGGGAATATTGTGTGCTTTTTTGTGAAGATCCTACTTTATAATGTCAGAGGCTGACTTTACAGGAGATTAGTTGAAGGTGAATTAGCATTTTGGATGGAAACGTTTTTTGCATATCTAGGAACAACATAAATTTAAAGATATCAGATCCAAGTCGAACACTTGGAGAAAAAAATATATTCAAGTCATCACTAAATGTTGCAAATGGCTATTGCTGCTTGAAATGACTGATTTATAATTTATTATCCATATATGACTGCAAAGCCCCATTTTCGGCAGCTATTACTCCAGTGTTCTAATGATAAGCTCCTTTAGCTCATTCACCATTAATAATGTTTAATAGCTATTTGGTTGTTAGAGAAACATTTATGGTTGTTTAACTACATCTTAAACATGTCATTGTGGTAATGAAAGCAAATAAATTGCCTTTCCTTGGGTTTCAAGGTGTTGGCATTCCAAGTGTTCAATTATAATTTCAAAAAACAAAACAGTTTTTTCAAGAAACACTGTCTCCAGTTTCCTGGCAATCTGTTGCATGGAATAACCATTATTTTGTAAAATAACAATAGACTGAGGTTTCATTTTCTCCATCATTTTACTCAAAATATGTATATATTTATTGTCAGGCCCGTGTGCATAGGTGGTTTGCCCAGGGTGCAGTACAACTCAGGTATGCATCGTCTGGTTTTCTACTTAAAGAAATGAGGACGTCCAGCAGGACAACTGTCATCACTTCCTCTTCCATCCTGCCCCTTCCACCAGGGGCAAAGTATAAGACACTGCAACACTTCAGTTCAGCATTCAGTAATGGACCTGTGTCTGTGAGTGGCGGAGTTTGCTAACAGATGTTTTAACCTCAGCAAGTCATTTTTGGTTTATATTTGATACTTTTGTTTTCCTTTTTGAACCAATCAGCTATTCTTTGAATGGGATTTGCTGTAAGGGGCCCAAAATCTTTAAAACAAATCACGTTTTTTAAAATGGCCTTTTATTCCTTAGGTTCCAACACCAATCAGATGTCAACATCACAGTAAACTGATTAGACATAGAGGAATCAAAAGAAATATATAATGCTAGGGGAGTAGGTGGGCATAGAAAGGGGATTAGTAAGGTCAAGTTCGGAGGATATAGGTCTTAAAGTCTTTTTTTATTATTTGGATGTTCTTTTTAAGCTGCATGTGCTGGGTTCATATGGATTTTCTTCTTAATAAGCCTGCATATGCAGTGTTCATGAAAGACCTATAGCCTTTGAAAACCACCTTCCGATTGACCCGGATGTACTTCCGTCGGGCTCTGACTTGGCACTGGAAGTACTCCCAGGTCCAAGATAAAAGGAGCCGCAAGTTGGAGCCAGTTGCCTGGAGTGGAGACAGGTAACACTTGCCTGGGAGGAGTGGAGGAACAAGAGAGAGGAAGAAACAGAAAAGTAAAGAAGAATATTGTTAAAGAACCTTATTGTAAGGTGTTTTGGTTAATAAACTTGTGTTATTTGAACCCAGAACTGATCAAGTTTGGCTGTGTTTAGGTTTGGGGTGCTGCAATCATATATATGTATAAAGCACTCTGAGCTACATTATTTGTATGAAAATGTGCTATATAAATAAATGTAGTTGTTATATATACAGTATTTATATATATATATATATATATATATATATATAAGTAAAAGAACGAGTCTCAACACTTCCAAAAGGTTTGGGGCAGCCACCCATATATTGTTCCTAGTTGCAAAGGATTAGTGATGTTGCACATTCGAGTTCCACATTGAACTGTTTGAGTTAGCAAAGATGGAGGCTTTTATGTCTTCTAACCCGGAAGTGACGTCCGTCTGGGTGCCGGGACAGGAAGTGACGTCCGTTGCCCTGAAACGTAAAACCGGTGAATTTCCCAAATGAAAGAAACAGAACATAGAAACAGAACAAAAATTTTTCTGATTGACATTTTATTATAAGTTCCTCCACTCTGGATTCTGTGTGCTGTGGCGTTTCAGATGCCTTTGAAATAGACTTTGTTGTGGCATCTGAAGTGGACCTTCCAATTCTATGTCTTTTTTTCGGTGGCATGGGTATATTAGCGAAAAGCAGGACAATTATACTGTGTGACATGGTATTACGTACGGAATAAGCAGCACAGTGAGATGAATTTACGTTATTTACAATATGTCGGAAAGCGAACAAATAGCACCAGTCAGTCAGAAAGAGCAACACTGAAATCGTATTGGCAGTCGGAAAGCAAGCAAATAGCACCACAAATATGGAAAGCCAGTGAGAATGAGTAGCACTGAAACTGTACTAGGAAAAATGGCGGGGAGGGGTACTGTGTTTGTAAGGAGAGTCTTTGTTGAACCGTGATGCCATCTAACGGACGCTGGCGATGGTAACTACAGAGAGAAGCGACATAAAACTGGTTCTGCATTTGGGGAAAATGGTGGGGGAAGGATGCTGTCTTTTTAAGGCGAGTGTCTGTTCAAACGTGCTTGCATATAACAGATATTGGCGAATGAAATACAGCACTATCAGTACGTGTGGGAGTGTGACGTGTGGAAATGCGGGTGTGTCAGGCAGTCACGCGTACTGGGTCGTTCACGTTTTGCATCCATACGGCAGTTCCCCTTCACCCGATCAAAGCAGTCGGCCTTCTCATACTTGGACACTTCCTCCATCTCTTGGCAATTTAAAGAAACATGATTAAAGAGCGACGCACAGAGACCAAAGCTGCCGCTAGATGGCACCGCTGTGAACATCTGTTGTAAAGTGTGGCCATCTTGTCGATGATAAGTACGGGGATGTGTGGCAAATGATGTGTTGGTGGAAAGGTGCCCTGTAGTTTACCATGAACATTTTTCCGAACCAAACATACCCCACGACCTTCTCCTGGTCACAAAGGAGCCCCATCCCCAGTTTGGTGCCGATCGGATGCCCGGTGCAGATTTGTATGGCGGACAAACAAACATACATACACAAATTGACTCTGCTTGATATATTTTTTTTATATATATATATATATATATATATAATACTAGCTGTGTAAGCCTGTGCTGTAAAAAGCACAGGGTCCTAAAACCTATTGAAATCATCAGAAAAAAAATTAAATGTAGAGATGTCAGGTAATTGAAAAGAACTACTCTGGGTATCTCTTTCCAAGGAGGTTTCATTTTGCCGACGTACTCGCATCGCTTGTGTATTAGCGGTGAGAAGAAAAGTAAAAGGGATACCGTTTTTACTGATGTGCTCGCCTTGTTTCTGTATTAGTGCCTAAGAGAGTGCCTCTTTTTTTAGAGGTTTCATTTTGCTAACTTGCTCGCCTCGCTTCTGTATCCTTGGAGGTGGAGCCCTCACCCTGACTCCACCCCCCCCTTTCAACAGACACACACACTTCCACTTGTAGACGTTTATAAGATTATATATATATATATATATATATATATATATATATATATATATATATATATTTAGTTATGTAGTGGCTGGTTGCAGGAATGACAGCTCCACGAAGCAAGAAAATTTGTGGCGCAAAAAAGGTCATCCAATTTATTATCTGAAGACACAAAATGCAAAACAAAAGGTATAGCTCTTCAATGTGCATATTTCCATTTATGCAGGTTAACCAACTTAGAGATGAGGCTATTCGGGCTGTTCAGCCAAGGTCACTGCAGTAGGCTGAACCAGAAGGAGTGGGGTCAGTTGCCTCTACTGAGCAACTTCTCTGCACTGTGGGGAACGAAGATGACAGTGTTAGCGATAGCGCCCCCTCTTGTCCTGTCATGTTATTACATACCTTGACAGAGCCTGTTTGGAAGTCCTCCAACATGCATTTGTGATTATCTATCTATCTATAGGTGTGAGCCACAAACCAATACAAAGAATTTGTGGAATAATTTCTACAGTAGACTTATAACAGTTGACTGATGTTCAATTTAGAAGACATTAAAACTACCAAATGGAGTGACTTCTAAATGTTTATTTTCATTAAAATGTTGTGTGTCTGTTATAAATATGATAAAGAATAAAAATAACCTTGTGGACAACTTGAATATAGTAGTTTTTTTAACCACTACAGCATATACTTAGTATACATATATATCAAGAGAGAGAAAGAGAGAGTATATACTAGCATAGCAAAATGCCAGTTTGTTAAAACAGGTTTAATTGTACAATTGTAAGCCCATCTGTGCCAATCACATCATGCATATGCCAGCACTCATATTCCTCATTGTTTGCACTTCTTGTTGTCTTTCTTCATTGGACATTGCAGTCATTTTATGGATGATGTGGTGCTTAGACGCAGGCTGTACAGTTTACTCTCTTACGCTAGTCATTCGCCTTTGTTCCCTGGAAATTCCTGCCTTGTTGTGGACGCCATGTGGCATAACTGTACAATGTATCAGAGTAATGAAAATGACTCCTGCACAATGGTCTTTTCACTTTTTAAACAGTGCCACATACTGTGTGTATATACAGTATATATATATATATATATATATATATATATATATTGTGAAAGACGCTATATAGCGCCCGACCCGGCACAGACTACGCAGAGGCATGTGTACAAAACATACAGGCTCTTTATTTTAGTCTTCAACCGTGGGAACACGTCTTCCCCGTGTCCCACAGGCCTAACACAGTCCCTAAAGCACTTTAGTCCAACACAACAACTCTTCGTCTTGCACCACCACTCCTCTCAGGTAACCTCGTCCTCTTCCTCCCGATTCTGGCCCCTTAGTGGTGGAGGCTGGCCTGTTTTATACCCCACCTGGAAGTGTTCCAGGTGCTTGACCACCTGGTCCCAATTGCACCTCCGGGTGGGGCTGATGACTCGTCCAGCCGGGTTCTTGAGTCTCAGCAGCACCCCCTAGCGGCCACCCCATATCCCAACCAGGCTGTGGAGGACTCCATGTCCCATGGAGCCACGCGGGAGAGTGGGAAATGAACATTGGCCAGGGAGGCTGCCACCTAACGTCCTAGGGGAGGTATTGAGCTGTCCATGGTGGCTCCCTGGAACATATGCAGCAGGGGCATCCTGGCTGGGCATGGGACCCGGCTGTCCATCACAATATATATATGGAAGAGAAGGTCTGTGATACGGTTTGCATATTTGCAGCTGGAGATCCACAAAGGGAGAAAATGAATCACGTATCATAAAGTAGTTTTTATTCCTGAGCTTTCAACCCCTACCAGGGGTCTTCATCAGAGGATAATGCTTAGACTTACAAGAATCAAAGGCAATATATAGCAATAACTTACAGGGGGGGGAAGAGGTGGGGAGGTGTGGTTAGGTCCGTGTGGTCGGGGTTGGTTATTGGGTGTAAAGTCTTTGTTTATTAAGAATAAGTTCTTCTTAAGTTTGCATATGCTGGATTTATGTCCAAGTGTCTGTTAATGGCGTTCTTATTTGATAACCAGGATTCAGCCAGTTCACTGGCACTTTTATTATTGGCTTTAAATTTTACTTGTACATCGTCCCAATTAAATGTATGTCCTGTTAATTTAGTATGCGTATAGATCAATGATAGTGAGTCCTTTCGTCTGACGGCGTTGCGGTGTTCCTGTATACGTGTTACGATTCTTTTTGAGGTTTGTCCAATGTATACAGCTGAGCATGAACTGCATGGAATGCTGTACACTGCGTTTCGTGTTTCTGCTGTCGATTTCTTGTTTTTAGCATTAAAGAGGACCGTGCGCAGATTGTTCGTGGGTTTGTGTGTTATTCTGACACCTGACTTGGCCAGGATGCGTGCAGCACCTTCAGACACATTGTGGTGATAAGGTAGTGAGTGCCAGGTGGGGTGGGGGTTCTGATTCAAGTCAATTGTTTGTTGAGTTTTTTGGCGTCTTCTGTGTAGGCTTCGATTAATGAATGTTTTTGAGTATCCGTTTGAAGTGAAAAGGTGGAAGAGATAGCGTCTCTCTTTCATTTTTGTTTCCTTCGTATTACAATGGGTGTGGACTCTTCTGAATAGAGTTTTAACACAGCTCCGTTTATGAGATATCGGGTGGTTGCTGGCGAAGTGTAATATCTTGTCTGCGTAGTATTCTTTACGGTAAACACTAGTGGTCAGGGTGGCGTCATTACTTCTTTCAATGTAGATGTCTAGGAAGCTGATATGTTGGTTAATTTCTTTCTCTATTGTGAATTGGATTGCCGGGAATATTGAGTTGATGTGGTTGTAGAATTCATTCAGCTGATCATTTTTTATTATGAAAAATGTGTCGTCCACATATCGTATCCAAATTTTGGGTGTGAACTGAAATAGAGCCACGTTTTCAAATCGCTGCATTACCAGTTCTGCTAGAAGTCCTGATAACGGCGATCCCATTGGCATGCCTTCTTTCTGAGTGTAGTATTTGCCGTTGAAATGAAAGTGAGTTTTTTGGCAGAGTGATATTAGGTGCATTACGTCTTTAATCGATAGTTTAGTTCTTGTCTCTATAGTGGGGTCACTTTCCAGTTTCATTAATAGTGTTTCTGTGGCTAGATGAATCGGTATCATGGTGTATAGCGACACAACGTCAAAAGAGACCATGATTTCATCCTCGGCAACGGATACATCTTTTAAGCGTTGTAATGCCAACTCAGCGCTGTTCACAGAATATTCTGAGTCATAAGTTAGATGTTTGAGTAGCTGGAAAAGTCTTTTTGATAAGTTGTAGGATGGTCCGCCTATTAGGCTGACCACTGGTCTGAATTTTAGTGGTGTTTTATGTATTTTCAGGAGTCCGTAAAATTCAGGGCAGATAGCATCGTTGGATTTCATTTTATAATAATTCTGTGCATCCAGGTGGTTGTTATTCCGGAGTTTGGTCAGAGCAGTGTTTATTCTATTAAGTGTAGTTTTCATTGGGTCATTACTCAGCTGTTGATAAGTGTTAGTGTCAGACAGCATTTCTTCTATAGCTTCGGTGTATTGTTCTTTGTCTAAAACGACAGTTGTGCCTCCTTTGTCGGCTGGTGTGATGATGATGCTGTTGTCATTCTGTAGCGATTGTAGAGCTTTTTGTTCACTTGTTGAAATATGTTTGGTCGGTTGTCCTGTGTGTAGTTGGCTGGTGATGTTGCACCTTATTTCTTGTGCATTTTCTGTCGGTACTTTTTCGGTTGATAGGATGTGTTCCAAGGCACCTAGGAAGTTCATGTTAGATGCGTCTTTGTAGTTGAATTTTAATCCTCTGGAGAGAATATTATGTTCTGTGGTGGAGAGCTGTCTTTTAGATAGGTTGTGTACTCCGGATTGGAGTTTGTTAGTATGTTGATTTCCAGTGAGTTTATTCCATTTTTTGTTGAGTGCTTGTCGTTTAGAAATGCGGTTTTTGGAAGCTGTGTCCTGGATCCGTTTGGTCCATTCATCTGTAATCGTTTGTCCGAATGTTGTGAAGATTTTTGAACGTTGTTTATTAGTTTCAGATTTGTAAAAGTTTCGTTGGCGGTGTGTTTCCGTAATAAGTTCATATAAAACTCGTTTTGTAAATTGTTGCATGATGGTTGACATCTTCAGGGTGTTCGTCGGTGGTTTAAATCGTAAACATTTCGGAGTTACATCGTGCCTGATGCAACTATGGAGGAAGAAGAGGTTTTCATAAGTGTGTGCTTCACGGATTGCCGAAGTTTCCCATCGTCTAAGACATTGGAGGGCTTCATGCCCGAAGGTTGTACGAATGGAAGAGAAGGTCTGTGATACGGTTTGCATATTTGCAGCTGGAGATCCACAAAGGGAGAAAATGAATCACGCATCATAAAGTAGTTTTTATTCCTGAGCTTTCAACCCCTGGTAGGGGTTGAAAGCTCAGGAATAAAAACTACTTTATGA
>JANRMT010062857.1:9185719-9198033 GCA_026402145.1 Polypterus bichir lapradei | reverse complement strand
ATATATATATAGAGAGAGAGAGAGAGAGCGAGCAGTACTGATATACAGAAGATATTTTTCAACAGAACATTCAATAAGTCTACACTCATAAGGAAAAATAACTTATTCATGTTTTTTCAGTGTGGCCTGAAAATGTTACTGCAGAAAATAATCTTGTTCATATGACTCTAGTGTATCACTTATATACATATATAGCCTTTACACTGTTATACACTTTGTAATTCAATTCATGGTCGTGGAAGGTCCATGAATCGGTATAGTTCAAAAGTCTGCACACCCTTATTGAAATTATGGCCTTTGTTGCAAATCATCTTATGCCATTAATATGTATTTACAACAAAGAAAACTGAAAATAAAAACAAGTAAATTGTAATTCGGAAAAATGTGGGAATACCTTTTTCTTATTAATTACGTTTCGTAGCAGTATACTAAAGTTCTGGTATAATTAGGTAAAATTCATCTCCTATTATTATTGCCTGTGTAACTGCATAATCACACACTGTTCTGTATGTTGTTTCTCTAGCTACAAGTATGTGGTAAGTACACATAAGCAATTAGTCAGTAATTACTTTACAAGTGTACTGCAATTAGAGAGACCGGATATGAATAGCAACACTTTGGAATTATTATTAGTTATTTATTCTCTAGTTAGTCAGTGCTTCACAAAATGAATTAATGTAGTGTAAGCAGAATACAGCATTCTTTTTCCATCATGTTTTCTAACATTTTTCAAAATTAAACACATACTTTAGAATTTATTCAGGCTGCACACTGGCACAACAGTTACTGCCACGTCTTCACATCTCATGGACTCCCAAATTGTATTCTGCATAGTGCATCTTAGTCCACAGCATATGGATACTCTCTGAAATGGTTCTATTATTGCCTTTATGTTGATTCTATGGACACTTGACACCTCTTTCATTAACATCTGAAAAGAACAAAAGAACGTCTCTCCACTCCTCTTAAATAATTGTGATTTAGCAGCAGATATTTTTTGCTGGTTAAAGAGCATTTTATGCATCTCTCATACCAAAGAAACACTAAACAGAGTCGAAAAATAGGGACCAAAGAGAATTAAATAGATAAAGAAGTTGAAAATACAGTACAGGTGCATTGAGCAAAATAAATCAATACAGTAAATAACACTTTACACTTTAAAATCAAAAGGACAAAAGACCATCTGAGGTGAGGGAAGGTCATTAGAACCAGCAAACCATTTGTCACACACTGATATGGAGAATGAGCTCAACAAAGTCACAGAAACAGAAATACATATATAGGTTGCTACAGAGCTGAATGAGCTCCACCAAAATAAGAGTGCCAGCAGAGAAACAGCAAATTTATTTAAGTTCATAATAGGCATAACATCACAAGTAAGATGCTCGTTGTGCTTACATTCTCTCAAACAAACAAACAAAAAAAATAAAATAAAATGTCTGGCTTTGACTTGTGCCTTGTGTCTCAATATTAGATTGTGGCCTTGCATTTCCTTGTTGAGCAAATGTATTGTGCATGAATATTTATTACATGTCTTAGAGCATAATACCATATTCTCCACAAAAAAATGAAAACAAATCTAAGGCAAATCATGTACCCTGGAAAGAAAGAAAGATAGATAGATAGATAATTTTTAATTGATGAATGTACAACTCACTTTTCTAGTACCATTCCAAATCATTTTTGCACATCTTATTTTTCTACAAAGAGGACTCAGGCTGGACTGCTTTGGGTCTCTGAACAAACGAAAATGAACTGATGTGACCTCAGCTTGACCCGTATTTGTATTCCTGATCATCTTCCTCCATTAGATTACTCAGCTAAAAGGTTCAAGGATCAGTCAATTCAAGTTCTGCCTGATAGAGTGTATTCAGAAAGTATTTAGACCCCTTCATTTTTTTCACTTTTTGTTATCTTACAGTCTTAGGCTAAACTCTTTTAAATTAATTTTCCCCACATTATGCAACACTCAATAGACCAGAATGACAAAGTGAAAACAGGATTTTTAGACATTTGTGCAGATTTATTAAAAATTAAAAATTGAAATCTCACATTGACACAAGTATTCCGACCATTTATTCTGTACTTAGATGACAAACCTTCAGTTGCAATTACAGCCTGGAGTCTTTTCAGGTCAAGCTTCACACCAGGATTTGGGGATTTTCTGCCATTTCTCCCTTCTCTCTCTAATTACAAACTACAAGCCCAACCCACAGAGCAGCGATGGTGATGCATCCCTTTCAGACGAGCTGAACAACTTCTTCTCATGGTTTGAGAACAAAGAGCCTGTGAGAAAAGCAACACCTCCCTTCACTGACCAGGTACTCTGTCTCTCCACAACTGACGTGAAGAGGACTCTATCCAGAGTCAATACACGCGAGGCTGCAGGACCTGACAACATACCTGGTCGTGTGCTCAAAGAATATGGCTGTCAACTGGATGGTGTCCTCACAGACATCTTCAACACATTTCTGAGCCATTCGTCGGTCCCAGCATGCTTCAAGTTGGCCACCATCATGTCATCAGTGACATGCTTGAATGACTACCGACCAGTTGCACTCATGCCAATCATAAAGAAGTGCTTCGAAAGGTTAGTCATGTCACACATAAAGACTAATCTCCTTGCCTCCCTTGACCCTCTTCAGTTTCCATAGCGCTCAAACAGGTCAACTGAGGATGCCATATGCTCAGCCCTTCACCTCTCCCTGACACATCTGGATAAAAAAGACACATATGTCAGGATACTATTCATAGACTTTAGCTCTGCCTTCAACACAATCAACCCTCAAAAGCTGGTTGTAAAACTGAGCAGGTTGGGCCTGAACACCACCCTCTACAACTGGATCCTGGACTTCTTGACAGAGAGGCCCCAGTCAGTTCAGATGGGCTGCAACACTTCCAACAACATCACACTGAACACTGGAGCGCCACTTAGCCCACTGCTGTTCACCCTGCTGACTCACGACTGAACAGCCATGCACAACACCAACCACATCATCAAGTTTGCCGATGATACGATGGTGCTGGGACTGATAAGCAGGGATGATGAAACAGCATATAGAGATGAGGTGGAGTGGCTGTCTGCATGGTGTGAAGACAACAATCTATCTTTCAATGTTGACAAGACAAAAGAGATAATCGTGGATTTCAGAAAATCACATCCTGCCCACATCCCACTCCGCATCAACGGTTTACATGTGGAGACTGTACCAAGTACCTTGGTGTGCACATAACTGAGGAACTTACCTGGACACATAACACCTCATCACTAATCAAGAAAGCCCAGCAGAGACTACACTTCCTGAGGCGGCTGAAGCGAGCAAGTCTTCCCCCATCCATCCTCACCATGATCTACAGAGGCACGATTGAGAGTGTTCTGACCAGCTGCATCACTGTCTGATATGGCAACTGCAACATATCCGACCGCAAGTGCCTGCAAAGGATAGTGAAAACAGCAGAGAACATTATTGGGGTGCCTCTCCCTTCACTACAGGACATATTTTACAAATGCAGTGTCCGCAAGGCCTGCAACATTGTGCAGGACCCCATACACCCCTCACATGGACTTTTCACAGAGAAATACTGTTGGTTGAGAGAACCAACCAAGAGAAAATACTGCAGCATCAAATCCAGATCTGCCAGGCAGCAGGAGAGTTTTTACCCCCAAGCTGTCAGACTCCTTAACACCATGCTGCCACCTGGGATCTTCCACACGGCTTCAACCACCTCTAAAAACAGAACTTTTAAACATGCAAGCCACTTTCCTGCAAAGACGAGTGTGCATGTAGAAAAGAACTGAAAATCTCATACTGACCTTTAAGTATTTTGACACTCTTGATATCCTTCTGCTGTGAAACATTTTGACCAGTCATTGTTCACACATGTCTTAAACAACTATTATCATACACTGGTAATTTCTGTATTATCTATATCTATTATTAATTTATTATATTACATATCTATGGACTATATTTATGTATCTAGATTGCAAATACTATACATTGCATCAATGTTCATATTGCTAACTACACGTCAATACCGCTGCTACTTCTTTGTCTTGTCTTTGCACAATGTCTTGTCTTGTTTGTGTTTTAATTTTAAATTTAAATTTTAATTCTCTTTTTAATCTATAATTTGCACATCATGTTGTTACACTGTGGACCCTGTGCTTCGCAATTTCATCTATCTGTATACTTGTATATGGTTGCGATAGCAATAAAATTCACTTTCACTTTGACTTTGCATGTCCTCTCTAGCTCTGTCAAGGTGGATGAAGACCTTCAGTGAGCAGCTATTTTAAGGAGATGTTCAGTTAGATTCAAGTCTGGGCTCTAATCGTTGCTTGATGAGGGACAAAAATAATTTAAGTGACACAAAAATAGTAACACAAAGCAAAATGTGAAAAAAGTCAATGAGTCTGAATACTTTCAGAGTTCACTGTAGATAGATAGATAGATAGATAGATAGACAGATAAATAGATAGATCTCAAGTGGTTGGGAGGAAAGGATAAAACCTATTATTCTGCTGGAATCCAGACACTTCCAGGCAGTTGGCACAAGTGCATTGAGAAGGATGGAGACTACATTGAGAAATGACATAATCAGTTTTGTTAAGGTTTGTTCCATTTTGTAATAAATCCCATTTTCTAACTTTAGCTTGACTCCCCCTTGTAGATAAATATATTAACTGGGTTTGATATGTTAAATATAAAGACATTAAATGTGCAGAATATGAAAAGAAGAAAAAAGAATTTGGGGTTAAACAACCACAACTTCTTCCAAGGCTGCAGTTTCATGGACCCAAAAGTGAATCTGCCAGTCAAAGGACTGCTGACCTCGTCATGGTTCCCAGATGCCTGTTGTGCATTGCAGAGCGCAGTGACAGTGAAACTCAACACCAGAAAAATGCATGCATAATACCTGCAGAGAATGCCTCACTTCATTAAAATTCCACCCCTTTTTTTGAAAACAGCACAGCACGTTTGAAACAACACAGCAACTTTTCACTTCACTGACTTGGCACGCATCTGACAGCTTGTGATAAATATGACTCATTTTTAATAGGGTCTTATTAGTTGCATCAACCACTAGACTTTCAAGCTTCTTTTCAAAGGCCTGTTTCAAATTAATCAAAAAGTGTGTTGACATGAATGAGACAATTTTACTTTGCTTGGTGGGAAAAAAAATGATTGAATGAATTTAGGAATCATTCATCCCATTGACTTTTTTCAAAATAGTACAGTATTTACCTGAATGTATAATAAAAAAACCTACATTGAAGAAAAGACAGTGAAGTAAGCTATGGTTATCTGTCACTCTATGTGTTTTCTCATCTTGCCTATGCCAGTTTCCGGTTACAGGGAGTCGGAGCCTATTTCAGTAACATCAGGTGCAAATGCAGGACCTACCCCTGAGTGAGGTGTTAGTCCATCACAGGGATTTCAAACACACACACATATACTCTAAGGTAACATAATGAAATTCAAATCCAGTGTCCTTACAGCAGTGAGACATTTTGCCATTTATTGTGCTGCCTGACATTATTTCTACCATTAGAGGTCATTTTTTAATAGTCACCACGGAATATAAACTGACTTATTACTAATTTTATTTTGAGTTTCCCTTCATAATGTATGTGCAATTTCATATACAATCTATTTTCTCTGAGGAAAAAGTTATTTTTTCAAACTGAAGGGAATGAATACCCTAAACCCATGTATTTTTTGCATAAATCAGTTTACGGATCATTGGAACCGAGAATATCATCACCCTAACTACTTCACTGCAGGTAGCCTGGAAGGAAACCTAATAGTATGTTTTCTTTTTAATTAAAAAATGGTAGAATTTAGAATTAATATTACAAAAAAGAAATAGCGCAGGGTGCAATGTACAAAGAAACAACGGATAAGATGCTAACCTGTCACAGGAAATGCTTACTTATGCTTGGTAAGTTTATTAGAACCGGTCAGCTTAATCTGCATTTCACTTCTTAGAGATATGAAAATAAACCAGAGGTCCCAGTAAAACCCACAAAGATGCAGCAGTGAAATATGAGTCTGGTAGCTGTGAGTAAACCAAAATAACCTAAGCATTATTTTGTTATTAATGTTTACATTTACATTTATTTTCTTGGCTGATGCTTTTATCCAAAGCAAATTATAAAAGAGGTAACATAATCGAGTAACATTAGGTTAGGGCCTGTATGTTCATTAAGTGTAGTAGAAAGGTAACAAAAGTTGATTGCAACAAATTAACAGATGTAATAACTCATACATTTACAATCATAGATTACAATCTATAAAACAATCATACTTAATCTAACAGACAAATCAACCAACAGTATAAAATATCACAGAGCAATTAGACAGATATTCACAAAACAGATGGGTCTTCAATCGCTTTTTGAATACAATGAGGGAGTCAGCAGTACAGATGGAGGTGGGTAGTCCGTTCCACAAACTAGGCACTACATAGGAAAAGAGTCTGGATAGAGAATTGATACCAGGCAGAGGCGGCATCACCAGACGCCGTTCCCTGGCAGATCTGAGTGGGCGAGAAGGAGCATAGCACCTCACCAGTGTTTCCATATACCCAGGTGCTGACCCACTAACTACTCTGTAGATTTGAACTTAATGTGTGCTGCTACAGGGAGCCAACGTAGTGACCTGAAGAAAGGAGTGAGATGCGCCTATTTTGACTGGTTAAATACAAGATTGGCCGCTCTATTCTGGACCATCTGATAGTACATGTGGATACTCCTGACAGAAGCGAGTTGCAGTAGTCCAGACACGACAAGACCAAAGTCTGGGCCAGAAGTTGTGCTGCATACTCTGTCAGATAAGCTCTTATCTTGTGGATATTGTACAGCGTGAACCTGCATGAATGGGAAACAGAAGAAATGTGGTAAGAAAAAAATATCTGCTCATCAATCACCACCACAAGGTTTTGTACTGAATTGGCAGGTATTAGCGACAGTGAGCCAAGTTGTACAGAGATAGAGAATTGAACAGACTGGCTGGCTGGGATCACAAGAAGCTCTGTTTTTGCCAAGTTGAGCTGTAGATGGTGGTTCTTCATCCAGGTTGAGATATCAGTAAGACATGCTGAGACTCTAGCTGATACCTTATTGGCCTACAGGGAACAACAAGTACAGCTCTATGTCATTCATATAGCACTAATAAGAGAACCCATGGGATTGCATGATGGATCCCAGCAAGGTAGTGTACAGAGAGAAAACTAGAGGACCCAGCAGCAATCCTTGGGGTATATCTGTTGTCACACACGCTCGCTTAGGGGACAATCAAAAGGCTTGATCACGCATGAAAGATCGAAAGACAGGGGGATAATATGAGGTATTAATGCTTTTCTTTCCTTAACTCCATAGCAAAAGAACAGAGTAAAACAGCCATACCGGTCATCACGTCCCGTTCCGATAAAAGACTCCTTGGCTGGTTCTGTGGGGTCGGCATGTTCCAGACGGCCCCGATGACTACAGTCCATCAACCTCACCCCTGATGTCACTTCTGGCCACTTTATTTGACATCAGCTTCAGCCTTTCCTGCACCTCCTCCCCATTAATTGCACTTCCTTTGTGTTTTGTATAAAAGAACCGGAGAGAGACCTTTATTTTGTCAAATGTTTTGCTTTGAACTTGACCTTTATTTTGTACTCGACACTACACACATTATAGCATTATAGATCCCCAACTCTTAACTTGAGTTTCTGTGTGTTTATTCCTTCACACTGTGCATGTCTGGTGCACCCTTGGCAACTCTCCTCACCAGGTCACACTGTAGGATCTGTCTGAGATGTAGGACTCAAACCATCAGAGAACAGACCCAATGATGCCAAGGTCAGAGAGGGTGGCAAGAAGGATGTCATGGTTGACTGTGTCAAAGGCAGAGGAGAGGTCTAGCAGGATCAGGACCTATGACATGTTAGTAGCTCCAGCAAGTTGTAGCTGGTCGACCATGTTAGTAGAGCCATCTCAGTTGAGTGGCTCCTCTTGAAGTTGGACTGGTTGGTATTGAGCAATCCATTCCATACAAGGAAGGAAAAGACCTGGTTTTGGAAAGAATGGAAAGGAGAGAGGCTGCCCTGTAATTGTTAACTGGGGTTGGATCAAGTGTTGGTTTTTGGAGAAGTGGGGCAATCAGAGTGTGTTTGAAGATGGAAATGTCCCTGTTGCATTTCATTTAATCACATGGTACACTCACTTACTCCTAGTAGGAGACTTTAGGGCCATCCATCAACTTAACACAAAAACCATACGCTGGTAAAACTGAACACTTAGATACAACTAAACACTGTGCCACCAAGGCCATTGAAATAACCTGATCAGCTATTTAAACATTATGCTTTTAAGTAATACAGTACATTAGTGCATACTACAATATGACATTTACTACAATACCTCAATCAAATGACTTTTTAAGATTTTTCTTTATGATGCTGTTGGGATAGTTAGAGCACAGATATCCCAGCCTTGATCCTGGAGGGCAGCACTAACGGAAGGCTTTTTACATTAGTTTTCTTTTGGGCCAAAGAAAACTAATTGGCACTGTTTTGACCTCCTAATGAGATCACTGATCATATTTTTGTCCCCTCCATTTGAGTCAGGTTAAACCTTTCTGGAATTATCCTAATTTTGATGATTATAGATACCTGTTTGAATTCAGAGTTTTAATTAGTATTGGTGATGGTGGCACTAACAAAAAGCAGGAGACAGAGCTGGAGGTGGCATAGTTAAAGATGTTAAGATTTGCATTGGGTGTTTTGAGGATGGACAGGATTAGAAATGAGTACATTAGAGGGTCAGTTCAAGTTGAACGGTTGGGAGACAAAGTCAGAGAAGTGAGTTTGTGTTGGTTTGGACATGTGCAGAGAAGAGATGCAAGGTATATTGGGAGAAGGATGCTAGGAATGGAGATGCCAGGAAAGGAGAAAAGAGAAAGGCCTGAGAGAAGGTTTATGGATGTGGTGAGAGAGGACATGGAGATGGTGGGCGTGACAGAGCAAGATGCAGTGGACAGGAAAATATGGAAACATGATCCGCTGTGGCGACCCCTAATGGGATCAGCTGAAAGAAGAAGAATTAACATCTGTTACTCAGACCATTAGAAAGCCAACATGCAGCACACCAGAAGGATAGAACAGGAAAATAGGGAGTAGAAGTGGACAAGAGAATCCATCAGTGGCTCATAGTTACAGCTGATTGTGATAATGGAGTGGCAGCAAAAACTTCCAAGCACCACTGCTGTCCACGGCTGTTTCTGAGATTGTTTAGCTAGCAGTGGTTTAGCATTACAATTTCCCTGATAAAAACACACCTCTAATCTTTAGCTTGTATTAGGCTCAGAAATTAATGGCAATCAAAATGATGCATCCCAAGCAAAATTCTTACTCCCTATACAACTGCCTGTTTGCTAGTAAACACTTGATTGGCTGAGGGAAGGACAATGAACTGTAGGTGTCAGCAAAAAATGAAAATAGAGCATTGTTCAGCATCATCATTTGATGTCATCACCTTGCACAAAGTACAGTTTATGTAAGCACAGGACCAGATGACTCAACTTGTTTTATCTGTTTTCATTTTTTAAAGTGAAATATGGATTTGCTAGTTCATTCATTAATTTTACAAACCTGCTTATCCAGTACAGGCTCCCAGAGGTGAATGTGGAAGGAACCTGGAGTATGTCAAAAAAATGTCTAAACATAACAGAAAACCAAAAATCACAGAGATAATGACCAGGCTTAGGATTTGAAACCCATCCAATAGGGCTGTGATGCAGTGGCATTAACCATTTCATCACTATACCAGCCATAAATCAACAATCAAAGGGTGATCAAAAAGTTCTCAGCCTGGACTTTTAAGAGAAATACTAGTAACACAATTAAAGTTTTAATTTTTAACATAACAGTCTCCATGAACTAACACACCATTTATAATGTTCATATAATGTTTTCATTTACCTAACCACACTTCTTCACATAACTTAGATAGATAGATAGATAGATAGATTGTGCTCTGAACACAAACCAAAATGACTAAAGTGAAGGAAATTAAAAAGAAAGAATATTTTTGACTTGGCTGTCTCAGTCCCAGTGAGGCATTATGCAGGTGTATTAATGTTTGTATGAAGGAGTCCCAGTAGTATTTTATTATACACTTCTGTTTAGTGATGTATTGACTGAAAGTCCTCAGTGTTAGTATGTCAGAGGGAGCTTGTCCAGCATTGTTCATAATGGCACTCAATTTTGTTTATATTCTCTCTTTTGCTACTATCCAGCTCACCACACTGTAGAAAAACACACTGGTAGTCACACATTTGTAGAAAAATCAATAACTAGTTACTTGGTTTTGCTGACATTAATCAAAGCTGATCAATATACCTTATTATGTGAAAGCAGGTCAGATCTGAAACCTTCCCAACTCTTTTGTATTTCTCTCCATACCTTTCCACCCTCGGACATGTTACTCCTCTTAAAATGTGTAACAGAGCACCGTACGTGGTAGTGAGTGTTGTACAACCGAGTATGGGAATATTTAATATCTCTCAGTTTAATTTCCTCAGAGTCCCTTACATTTTAAGATGTTATAGATGTACGGTAGCTTTCAGATCCTCAAAGCAGCATATCTTCAGTTTAAAAATCTATTTAAAAATTTATAGTGACAAGCCAGAGGCTGGATCACATCTAATATTAACATTAATAATTAATAATTATTAAAAAAATGATGTCTTCTTCATTGGCATAACATGTCCCAGTGAGGTAGCCCTTCTAGTTGTAGTCACACAGGTCCTTGCCTTGATTCCACAGTCTTGTAGACCAGCAGTGTAAGTGGCGAATTGTCATGAGTCAAAAGGAGAATCGACCCCTTATGTCCATACATTTGCCTAACTAACTGTAGCAAATACCAAAGGAAATCAACACAATGTTGACTGGTTATGTGGAAGTTTGGTGGCATGTAATCGACATGGACTATACCCTTAACATCATAAAAAATGTGCATATGATATTGCCAGCACAGTCTTTGTTTGATTTTAGACAATCACTG
Source organism: Polypterus bichir lapradei (assembly GCA_026402145.1). Taxonomy (NCBI): domain Eukaryota; kingdom Metazoa; phylum Chordata; class Cladistia; order Polypteriformes; family Polypteridae; genus Polypterus; species Polypterus bichir. The sequence continues at coordinate 9,186,977 of JANRMT010062857.1, read as the reverse complement.
TGTACTCATTGTGTTGATTATTATTTGGAATCAGGAGTCATAGTAATGTATACATATTTCATTCCCTAAAAAAAATTCATAGTGTGAATTTAGTAGCTTGAGATTCTAGTTGAAGCATTGGATATGCTTCATTTAAGGAGTCAACCCTCTGGGCATCTGACATTTTGCTCCTTTTTAATTCTTAATGAAGAACAGATTCCGCTCACTAATCCCTAAATTGTCTGCTACCTCACACAATTTCGCTCTATAATTCTCCATTATGATTCACTCCATGGTGGCAGTTTTTTCTTCTTTCGTCAATTTTGAAGGCTACACACATCTTTGGTCATCTTTAAGAGATGTATGCCTTGATGGAATTCTGCAGCTCACCTTTTGACTGTGACATAATAACAAGGTGAGAATAAATATATTAAAAGCATATTGTTCTCTAGTTTATATAAACTATAGCACATTTCTTAATTTTGCAGCTGGTTTGGTTCTAAAACAAGAAACAGACACTATAAATCACAAATGCTTTAAACACATGATTCATATATTTTAGCACATAGCAGATAATCTTTATCTACTTAGAAATTCCACACTAAAGAGCCCTTTGAGGTTCAGGCTCGAAATACTGATCAACCCCATTTACTTTATTTTCTGTAAAAGTTGTACTTTAAAAATGTTTGCTCTGGAGATCATTTGCACTGAAAACATGAATTAATAAATGTTGGTAAATCTGAAGTTTGGATTCAAATGCCCTCAGTCATCATGGGATATCAGATGACAAATGCAAATGCTGTCTAAATAATCCAATTCTGCTTTCCCAATCCCCCCTCACCGCCACACCACTTGTCATATTTCATTAAGGATATAGTCTACAGGACAACTGTGGACACCTCATTCAGTGTCTCTTGATAACCACTTACACTTGCCATTTACACTTGTGTTGTTATGCACTCTAGTGTCATGAATAAAAATGAATCTGTGGAATCTGTAATCCATTTGTTTTAGATTTCAAGATGCATTTGAATATCTAAAGGACGACAGCAAAAGAGACCAGCTGCATTTTCAATGAAAAGCCTACCTGCTTACCTGCCGGATGTGCTCATTTTTTGCTGTTAAGCACGACATTAAAGTACCTACTGTGCACTATTTTATTTGAGGGCTCAACACAAGAGAAATTGATCTGCATGGCTTACTCAACAAATCATTTAACTTGTCATGGGATTTACTGTATTTATATATATATATATATATATATATATATATATATATA
>JANRMT010062857.1:9152913-9179402 GCA_026402145.1 Polypterus bichir lapradei | reverse complement strand
CACTCACTCACTCACTCACTCACTCACTCACTCACTCACTCACTCACTCACTCACTCTCACTCTCTCTCTCTTTCTCTCCTAAACCCCAAAGAAGCTTAATTTATAAACCTACACCCCACCCATAACCCAGGTGAGTTAATTAATAAGCAACTTAAGTGGGTAATTACGGCAGGACCCAATAAAGGTAAACCCCAAATTAGAATATAAAAGCAAAAGTCTAAAGTAGGTCGTAACAATAGCAGTACCATTAGTGTTAACACCATTTTGACTCACCCTGAAACACAGAATTTATTTTTGTATTATTTATTTATTAATTATTGTATTATTTGTCGTCTTCTTCTTATTATTATTATTGTTGCCATTGTGGCATTTTGAGTTAATAGTTAATAAAGCTATTGTAATAATCACAACCTGTATGTCTTTTTCCATATAACAACTGTAAATCAACTTTTGCCCAAACCTGTAAATATATATATATATATATTATGAAGAGGGGGGCTGAACGTACCCTTAGAAGACGCGGTTGCTCCTCTGAAACCCCCTCTTAAATGGCGATATAATGTGAAACAAGTACAGTTTTTTACCTCCTTTTTTCTCAATTAGCTGCTGCTGATGTGCCGCGTGATCTGCATCTCACACGGCGCTTCAAAAATTTAAAAGCCCATATAGCAACTGTTCTTTTATCTTATTGCCTTGTCTCTCTTCTCCCCCAGACATCCTCTGCTTTATTCTTTATGCTTTATTATGCTTTTTATGAAAAAAGTTTATATTTCTTGAAAACTCTGAATGAATCTGTGCAACTCTGTAACCCAATCGTGACAATATATATATATAAATATATATAATTATAAATGTGTATGTGTGTGTGTGTGTGCATTGTGGCAGGTGGCTGGGGCCCTTGCCCAGCCGGGACACTGTGATGGAAGGACATATTCACAGCAACACCTCCCCCGGAATACGAGAGGGCAAACCCCCTGGATTACATCGGGGCCACAGGTTTGGGTCTTAGAAGCTCAACCCTGTTGGGGCCTATGGCCACCACCAGGGGTGCCTTGACAGTTCTGGAGCCCTGGACGGCAGCACTTTCGCCACACTTAGAAGTGCTGGTGGAAGAGGATCTGGGTGCACCTCGAGCACTTCCGGGTGCACTATAAAAGGGTCCAGGTGAAACTAGCCAGAGTCGGGAGCTGGAGGACAATATTTGCTGAGAGATGAGTGGAGGGGCCAAAGAGAAAGAGAAAGAAGAAAAGAGAAATAGATAAGGGACTGAGCAGTATTGTTGTGCTGGATAATTGTGTACTGTGCTCTGAAGTGGGGAGCAGCAAATAGAGCTGCCCCACAAAGAAATAAAGAGTGTGGTGTTTTGCACTTGTGTGTTTCTGTGCCTGTCTGTGTCCAGACACTAAGCAAGTGACTCTTTCTTCGGAGGTTTCGTTTTACCGATGTGCTGGCCTCACTTGCGTATCCTTGGAGGTGGAGCCCTTAGCCCGACTTCACTTCTCATTTCCAGGCCGAACAGACACACACACTTCCACGTGTAGACGTTTATATATAAGATATATACACACATAGTACACACATAGAGAAAGAGAGAATAGAGGGAGAGTATTATTTTTCTGTTTATGTTATACCATTATATTTTATGTCTACCTCCTTAGTGTTCACCCTGATTGTGAATTGGGCTCGGAATTCTATGTAAGTATGGTTAAGCCCAAGTCAGATTCAGGGTTGATAGGTAATGTTTAAGCTGTAATAACTCTCAGGACAGTATTCTGCTGCCCTCTAGTAGATGAAATAACATCATGCTGCAAAAAATCATGAATATTTCTATGCTTTCTGCCTTTCTATGGTAACTCATCAATATTCATGAGTGGTACGGAGCCTCCAGTCATAAACACAATGGCAAATGAAAAGCTGAAAAGCCAGTTTTAGAACAAACTAAAACTGAGCAATTGCTTGAACTGAGCGATATTAATGACAATGCAAGTTCATCATCAGATGTTGATACAGACAGTGAAGCTGACACCTCTGTGGCCGATTTTGCCCTGCTAGGTTTTAGTGATGGTTTCATACTTCTGATGACAATCCTGTACCTCCTCATTGCCCATTTATGGTTAACCCCTGTCTAAATATATTTGTTGGTCATTATTATCTGTACTATTTATGATTTGTCAATGATAGTCTGATAGAAAAATAGTTGTTGAAATGAACAGTTAACAGTTTGCTGAACAGTGATGGAAAAGTCACAGTAAACCAAGACTGCTTGTTGCAGTCACCAGATGACATATGGCCGTTTTTCAGTATTATCATACTGCTAGCATTGTGGATAAATCAGCCCAGAGAGGTAATGGTCCATATATCAGTTGTTTCAGACTTCCATTTTTGGTGAATATTATTTTTCTCTCATTATAAAATATCTACATTTCACTAATATGATGCCAATCACCCCACACCAGAACACTACAAACTGTGGGATGTGAACTAGGCAATCATCAAAAATATACATAAGGTGTATGTTCTTGATTGTGACAAAAGTCTCATGTGTTACAAGGGAAGGCTGTCGTGGATATAGTTCATCATATCCAAACTGACACAATATGGTATCACGTTTTACATTGCTGTGTGAAGCATGCTTGCTCTTGTGACTTTACGGTACATGGACCAAATGGGATGGCAAATACAGTCAGTAGAGCATCACTACATCATCTGTGCTGTCACTGACAGAGCCTTTGTATAAAGATGGATAGTTTCTATGCTTCACCTAAACTTCTTAGGATTTTACTTCAAAGGAAAACCGATGCATAATGTCACTGCACCACCAAACTGCCATGATATGCAGCAATGCAGTGCAGTAGCTGTATGGCAAAAAGGCAAAATGATTGCAATCAAATGGGGACAAGAAAGATGTCTTCCTTCTAAGCATTGTTCGCAATGCAGCAACTCTTAATTTTTGTGTCAGGAGAAATATGGAAGTTAGTATGACTTGCACTATAGTAGGCTACAATAACACAATGGACGATGTCATTTGTGTGGGTCAGGCACTGACATTCTTCCTTGCCTTGCACAAGCAACAGAAAATTATTACAATTTTTCAATATCTTCTCAAAAAGTCCCTATATGCAGTGGTTACTGTTCCAAAATATATCACACAAAGCTTTTATACTAAGTTTGCATAATGTTTTGGTTGATGAAAATCTATTGCTTTTGGCTCATTTTTTTTTCTGTGGGCAAACATAATGTTAAAGAGGCTACTGTTGGATGTGTTTTATTCATACTGTATTTATAATTGTTATTGGGCTCCTAAGTGAAACTGTGCTTAATTTGGATACAGTGAATTACACTGAATGGACTATGAAACAAGGTGATTAGACAGTTATTAATCTCATTCATTTCTGTGTTAAAATTCAAATTCTAAAGTCCTATGGTATTGTGCTTAGTGTAGCTGAGATGCTAACAATGAGGAAAAGGAGAAAATCTCCAACTGTTCACCAGTCAAACCTCTATTGGGAATTGGGAGTTTAAAAAAAGGGTCAATTATTTGGTGTATTGATGGTATGGTGACTTTCATGGTGATATATGTGCATCTATCCATCCATCCATCCATTATCCAACCCACTATATCCTAACTACAGAGTCACGGGGGTCTGCTGGAGCCAATCCCAGCCAACACAGGGCATAAGGCAGGAAACAAACCCTGGGCAGGGCGCCAGCCCACTGCAGGGCACACACCCACACCAAACACACACTAGGGACAATTTAGAAATGTCAATGCACCTAACCTGCATGTCTTTGGACTGTGGGAGGTAACCAAAGTACCCGGAGGAAACCCTCGCAGACACGGGGAGAACATGCAAACTCCATGCAGGGTGGACCCTGGAAATGAACCCAGGTCTCCTAACTGCGAGGCAGCAGCGCTACCCACTGCGCTACCATGCCGCTGATATATGTTCACAAAACATCAATAAAAAGTTATGTAAATATGTAATTCAAAGATGCTTTGAATATATGTAGAAAATTAGGTATAAATATAAAATCAGCAAAGTTCAGAAGAATAAAATGGACATTAAAGATTAAAAGCTTAAATACTGAAAATTCTAAAACAAGGTTATTTAAGGTCATCACTTGGGTTGACAAAAATACTCCCTGGAGGCACCGAAAGAAGGTGATAATGTTACATTCAGCAATGGGTGCTAGCTCCTTGGGAATTCATTTCTTTTAGATATTTGTGGTACAGCTTAATACTATAACCCCCTTATTGAGTAAAAATAATTAAAATTCAAAGAAAATATATGCACTTAGCTTGTTTTAATTGTGATGGTTACTGAAAGAAGCCCATGGATAAAAAGTCTCTTCAGCACATGTAAAAGATGTTTTTTAGTTTGTCCATTAGCAGCTTCCCATCGGCAGGTTTCTCATGTCTTGGAAAAATTCCTCAATTATTAAACTATTTGAGTTCAGTAGCCCTGACCCAGCCATTCAGGTTCATGTTTTTTTTATCCCTTTGGTTACAGAATTTGGTTGCTCCTTTCATATAACTTATAAAACCCCTCCAGGCATTGAGACCTCTGCAGACATAGCTGGAAGCATTTAATCTGTTCTGGCCAGTTAGAATTTTAATGCATGTTTATAGCAACACCTAAACAAAAAAGTACATTTACAGAGGATTCAGAAAGTTTTCAGACCCTTCACTTTCTGCACACTTTATTGTGTTGTAGATTTACTTTTAAATTGATCAATTCACCATTTAAAATTTCAATGCCCACCTGTCTACACTCAAAACTCCATAAAGACAAAGCGAAAATTAGTTTTCAAAAAAGCTTTCAAATTTATTCAAAACCAAAAACTGAACTCTCTCATTGATAAATGTAATCAGACCCCTATTTCAGTATTTTGTAGAAGTCCGTTTGGCAGCAATTATATCTTTAAGTCTTCTTGGGTATGCTTCTACAAGCTGTGCATACCTGGATTTGAGAAGGTTATCTTATTCTTCCAGGCAGATTCTAGAGAATGCGCCGTCAGACTGAAAGGGATGCATCTGTAAATTGCAAGTCTCTCCACAGACGTTCTGTGGGGTTTAAGTCTTGGCTTTGGCTGGGCCTCTCAAGGAGTGTCAGAGACTTGTCCCAAAGCAGCTCCAGTGTTGTCTTTGCTGTGTGTGTTGGGCCATTGTTTTAGTGAAGGATGAACTGATCCCAGTCTGAGGTCACATGCACTCTGGCAAACATTTTCTTCAAGGACCTCACTATATTTGGCCAGATTCATCCTTTCCTCAATTGTCTGTCCTTGCCGCTGCCAACAGCGTGCTTTACCATAGGGGTGGTATTAGACAGGTGATGAGCAGTGCCTAATCATCGTATTGGTTGGGGTTCTGCCCATTGAGTTCAGTTTTTCCTCTCATCAGATCAGCGAACCTTTATTCTGATGCTCTCAGCTTTCTTTAAATGACATGTGGCAACCCTCATATGCTTTTTTAACAGGGGTACTGAGATGTCATTGTTCCAATGGGATTTCCCATCTCAGTAGAGGACGTCTGAAGCTCTGTTTGATTCACCACTGGGTTCTTGGTCACCTGCCTGACCAAGGGACATCTGGATCAGTTACTTAGTTTGGCCGGATGGCAAACTCTACAAAGAGGTAATTACAAACTTGTGCTCCTGAGAACATTCAAAGCTACAGAAATGGTTTTATTCTCACCACAATTTGATCATGGAGGTATACAGAGAGTTCAAGGCTTATTTTTTGTCCTGACATGCAGCCTGAATTGTGGGATCTTATTCATGCACACATGTGTGTCTTTATTAGAAGATGTCCAATCAATTCAATTTGACACAGGAGTTTTCCAATCAAGTTTTAGACCAGACCTGGGGCCTCATGTATAAACGGTGCGTACGCACAGAAATGTTGCGTAAGAATATTTGCACTTTCAAATGGCGATGTATAAAACCTAAACTTGGCATAAAGCCACACACATTTCCACGGTACCTCATACCCTGTCGTGTACAAGTTCTGCGCTTGGTTTTGCAGACTGGCAGCATCCAGCGTCAAAGCAGTGCTACTGCTCCTGTGTGGTTTATTTTTCTTTTTCAGATCCACATCCCTGATGCGGCTTTATAAATACACTGAAACTAACTGCATATTGTTTATTAGCGTAATGTATCTGATTGTAATTAACCTATAACAATATAATGGTCCAGGAAATAGCCATAGTATTCCAAATACCATAGCTGCTTTAGCGTTGTTACTGTCCTTCTTTTTCTTCTTTCAGCTGCTCCCGTTAAGGGTTGCCACAATGGATCATCTTTTTCCATATTACTCTCACTGCACCACCAGTATTTATATCACTGTATCTGAGTGGGGAATCACAGCAGAAGCTGATCAGAAGGAGAATTATCGGGATACAGCATCAAGCACACGCTGCCTCAGCAACAGCAAAACGCTTCAGAGACTTTCCCATATGGACCTTGTGGTTCAGAAACAGTTTCATCCCAAGAACTTTAAACACAGTCAATCAGTCCATCAAGTGCTCCTTGAAGAACTGTTTGAACTTATAAGTACAATCACCTCACTGTAAACTTGCACTACAGTTATAATATTGCACAACCTGCACCACTTTATAAAGCGTGTATTCACATATGATGACGATATCATTTTTAAGATGAAATGCAGCAAAATTTATTTATTATATTATACAGATAAAACTTTAACTTCATTTAAATAATCTATATTGTTAATAATTAAACATGTGAGGACACGGTGCCGCAGTGCCAGCTAGTTCACGGATTGTTCCTGCCTCATGCTGTATTCTTGCTGGGCTGGTGCGACACTGGAAGGAAAGATGGATAGAATAATTAAACACGTACTATGAAGATATTTCAATGTTCCTTAAAAGTTTTGAAGAATCATCGTTGTAAGCTTACAGATGGCTTAACATCTATTACAGAGCTGATTGTGTGGTGACTGGGTATTTGGAGAAAGAAAAGTAAGGACAAAAATTGGAGGTTAGTACGTTTGAAAGAGACAGTACTGCTGCAATAATTTCATCGAAGGTTGCGCACAATCACTGCGCCACCGTGTTCCCATGTTTAATAACATGCTTTCATTCCTATCATCATGAAAAAGATATCACATATGTATCTCAGTATTTTAATTATTCAGAGAGCTGTAATATTATGAATGTAATGGATTCTGTGTCTTGTCAGAGAAAGAGAAAGCAGGGAAGCACGTAGTGATTCACACACTTAGAGCACAAAGAAGATCAAATACAAAACAAAGCATTTAATGTGCTACTTTAGTTACGATGGGATTTGAGAAACTAGTAAGTTAAACGATTTTAAGATGAAGTTTATGATGTTCTACTTTAATGACAAAATAAACTACGTGATTAAAGTGGAAATTTTGAGATTAAAGTTGACATTTCTTGCTTTTTCCCCACTGCGTGCCTATTTTTTTTTCTCTGTACCCTAATAAGCTTTCATATGACACTCAGACGGTGGGCTACAACTCGCCTTTTCACGGCGACTTTGATATGTGACAACTTTTTTATTTGGGCACTGTGCAACTTTGTGAACTTGAGCTTTCGAGTTTCTCTGGCACTCTGTCACTCGATTAACTTCCTTTTGTTGTTTATACCACTGTTTAAAGCAACAAATAGTATGTTTTTCTTTGCCTCTACTTGGTATTCGCTGAAATTCTTATATTTTCCCCCGTGCTTTTCCCATTGTCTTTTCACAGAAGGCTGAGCTTAAGGGCTATTTATGATGATTTGCATTTTCAAAGAGGCGTAATTCTGGGAGGAGTTGGGGCGGGACAGCAGGCGAGTGCACAAGCGTTACTTTTGATGCTGATTGGGAAGTTTGCGTACGCACAGATTCCTGCATCTGGATTTTTCTGTGCGTATGCACATTCCCGCTTTTGTGCTTACACCATGTTATAGTGTGAGTTCTACGCACGCCGTTATACATGAGGCCCCTGGGCATTGTATAGGCCTTGGGCCGAATGCGACTCATGGTGTGGTTCTGTTTGGACCATGGAAGGTGTGGACAGCAAGCTCTTGCCTGGGCCTGTCAATCTGCATCAAAGTTAGATATGACCGTGCAGATGCAGATCGAAATTGATATGCATGGGAAATTGCGGTAGATTGCATCAGAAAGGACAGTATATAAAAGAAGGGTACTGTGGGAGATTGCATCAGAGAAAGGGGTGATACAGAGATTGTTCATCTTATACTGAACAAAGAAAGGTGGCACCTGTTTTTAATCTGTGTCCAGTCTGCATTTTGTGCAAAGACACAATTAAAATGACCAGTAAAATATAAAACAGTGATCTGGAAAACAGATCATTCAAGAAATCCTGGACTACTAAGTATTTTAGTGGTAAAGCAATCTGTTTGGTAAGCAAAGAGCACATCACCGCATTTAAAGACTACAAACTTGAGCCGTCACTTTGAGACCAAGAACCCCGAAAACTAAAGAAATTTATCTGAAGAGGAGAAGGTGAGGACTGCAGAGGAACTGTTAGCTAAACTGCAAAAACCGCAAAATCTTTTTACAAAGCTTCATACAGCAAAGGAAGGAAAATTAAAAACCAGCTATACATTAGCTCACAAAATTACCAAAAGAAGCAAATTGTTTTTTGATAGAGAATTTGTTAAAGAGTGCTTATTGGAGTCTGCGGCAATCCTCTGCCCAGAGAAGAAAGGTGAATTTGAACAGCTGTCCCTCTCATGGCGAATGGTTATAAGACGGATTGAAGAAACTGTGTAGAATTTGGAACTATAGCTGAAACGCACGGTGGAAAATGTCAACTTCTTTTCCTTGGCCTTGGTTGAGAACTGTGATGTTCGTCACACAGTGCAGCTGCTGATGTTTGTGAAAGGAATAACGAAAAACTTTGAAATGACAGACAAACTGGCTTCCATGCAGTGTAATAAGACTAAAGCACAAAGGAAGTGTTTTGGTGCACCTTGAAGGCTAACCCCTGTCCTAGATACATCAGAAGGAGAATTAATGCAAGCAGGATGAAACTGACCACATTTTGGAGTGCCACAGGAAAGGGTCTAAATACTTAAAGAAATGAAAAATTTCAGTTTTTGATTTTTAAATTTGCAAACCTTTATGAAGACATGTTTGCACTTTGTCAATATGGGTAATCTTTCTATTTAAAATTCAATCTACAGCAAAATCAAATGTACAGAAAGTGAAGGAGTCTGAATAATTTCAGAATCCCCTGTGTATGAATTGTAAGTGTTCACAGACCATAGCAATGCACCAAATGTTGCACCAACTGCGAAAATATAACAATGTTTGCAGTAGCAATACAATAAAGCACTTTATGAGAAGGACCGAAATTTAATGGGATGGGGCTTGAGAGGTTAGACCAGAAAGAGCCAGGAACTGTGTTTCAGTTCATTCATTCTTTCTATTTACAACTTCTTATGAAAAATTCATACACAGTTCAAGCAGAATTTTTCTGTTACTCATCCACTTTGTGTTTTATAAATGCTTCCTCTGATACATAAAAAGAAAACAGCTAAAATAGCACCTTCCTAATAAACAAGGATTGAGCGTGAAAAAGTAAGTCTAGAGCAACAATAATGGCCAACAACAACAAAAAAATGAAAATAATAGACATCTTTATTTTACCTAGAGGGAAAAAGAAAAACAGGTACAGAGGAGCTGACAACAATGGGGTTTCTAAAGTAGAAAATAAAAATTATAGTTAAGAGCAATGACCAATCAGAAATCTAAACTGTTCAATAAAATACTACTGTTGCTTATCAGAAGCAGAAAGGAATTATAACTGTTCTGCTTCAATTGAAAACAAAATGTGCTATTTAAAGTGTACAGTATTTTGTTGTTGTGCCTTGTTATTTGGTGCAGAGGATCCTTTATTACTGATGACAAAAAGTTTTGGACTTCCCAGAACAACAAAATGACTTACTAAAATTTGATGTTTAGAACACCTGAGGTGTAGTAGTGACTGTTTTGTTGGTTTTTTTTTTGTTTTGTTTTTAACCACACATTTTCACCTAAAATCTGAGCACATAGCATTAACAGTGCAGGAAAGAATATTAAAAATAAATATAATTTGATTAATCCATCTTCATCACCTTTCATTGAATGTGTATTCTCAATTCAAAGTTGCTGGCAGCTTGTCAGTAGCATTGGGCAGGAAGTGAGGACCACAGTAGGAGCGTTCTTGTTGCAAATCTTGTCAGATTCTAATCTGCCAATCCTTCTACTTATCTTAACCAAACGTTGTTATGCTTACCAACAGAGCGCATCAGTGTCACCCCAAAGGACCTTTTCGAGGACCGGTACTGAATATCATTTCTTCTAACAGGGCAGCACCATCTTCAACAGGAGCAGTCTCATTGTCAGGATGATCAACACGTCTCAAGTCAACATTATCGAAATCCTGACAGTGGAATAGGACAACATTCTATCACGTCAGTCTATACACCGCCAAGGGTGTGGTTTCACTTTGTGTAACCGCTAAACTTCAACCGGAACAAGACTCAAATCATTATCTATAACTTCAAAAGCCACCATGTCCATTGGGACTACACCAAAATAGAAAAAAGGAAACCTGGTTGAGATATGGAGTGACGCAAACCACCTCAGCCTAATCCATGAGCCAAAGGTCCCAAAATCCTTCAACAGTTCAAGATGGACACAAAGATATAACCAAGATCTAACTTTCATAAGCAATATATATATAATATCACTCACCACTGCAGCAAATCCGTGCTGGTACCCATACCAGACACACAGCATCGCCCAATATCCATCAGTGCATCATCAGCAGTCACACCAAACATGGTCCCATTCCACCGCCAATTCGACTTCAAAAAAGCAGACTGGACAGGATTTGCACACAATCTGGACAAAGAGTGACAAACATTGAACCATCAGAGACCAACCACAACAGTCATTGATGCAGTACGTATTGCACCCAGAAGCAACATACCACGAGGATGCAGAACCATCTATGTAAAAGGACTCTCTGTTGAGATGGTACACGAGTATCACAGATATTAAGAGATGTTCTAAGCCATGATAGCAGATGGAATGGAACTGGCATTGAAGATACAGAAAAAAAGACAGAAGTCAGGGCAAAACGTGATTGAAAATGTAGATTTGACCCATAGCAGCAGGAGGACCTGGCTCACCATTAGGAAGCTGAACAATGATCCTAAAAACACATAATGTCACAGCAAGCCAGGTTGCAAGCCAACTCCTCCTTAACGGGAAGCCACTAACTAAACAATCTAAGGTGCAGATTAAATCACAACTTGACAAAGAAAATAACTGCTTCAACACCGTCCTCAATATGGAAGAACTCAGCACTGGCATTAATAACTTGAAAAACAGCAAAACAAAGAGAATGGATATTATTTGCTCAGGACAGATGAAATACTTTGTTCTAAGGACAAGAAAGTGGATTTTAGAGCTGTTTAAGACATGCTCTACTGCATACAATATGCCCTCCAATCTGGCAGGCCTCAAAAACTTCAGACCAATATCACCCTTTTGCCATCTCTACCAAGTCTATGAACACATCATCCTCAACCACCTGTCTTACCTGATCGAAGAACATCTAAACCCAGAGCAATCTGACTTCCACCCAGGCAAGTCATGCATGAGACATATACTCAGTCTCAATCAGCACATAGAAAATGGCTTTGAAAAAGGAAAAATCACAGGTGTAGTATCTGTAGATTTCTCAGCTGCATACGATACAAAAGAGCGCCCTGTGGTTCACAGTAAGATCTATGACATGACAAATGACTACTGTCTAGTGGAAGAGAACCAATACTTACTGGAAAATAGACAATTTTTGTTGAACTATTGCAAAAAGAAGAGCAGTTGGAAATACCAATAAAACAGTCTCCTTCAGGGAAGTGTACCTACAATGACCCTTTTCAACATCTACAGGAACTATCAACCTATCCTTTCTGAATGCAGGAGCTTCTAAAATGCTGATCACCTATGTGTCATAGCACAGGAGAAAGATTTCACCACTATTGAAACTGTCCTTATATCAGCCCTATCAAACCTTTCAATCTACTACAGTAAGAGCTATCTGAGAACGAACCTGACCAAGACAAAGGCTACTGCCTTCCATCTGAACCACCAGGAGGAAAACAGGAAGCTAAACATCATCTGAGATGGTATGACAATAGGACACCACTCGAACCTGGTGTATCTCGGAGTTACCCTTGACCGGACCCTAACTTATAGGACCCACAAATTTATTGTGTCTGCAATAACATCCTCAGAAAATTGATCAACGCCCGGTGGGGCACCAACCCAGCAACCCTTGCTCCATTGCACCCACATTCTGTTATTCCACAGCAGAATACATGTGCCCAATTTGGGAGTCATCAGCACATGTCAGGAAACTCGACTCTGTACTCAATGAGAGCTGTTGTAATATCACTGCATAATGTCTCCTCCTTACTTACACTATATTTGGTTGCCACTTAAGCATGATATTCAGACAAATTACCTGACTTTTGCCTAGTCTTTTGGTATTTGACAATACCATAATCGTAATAAGAAAAAAAAAACAATTTTGTAGAATAGTCATTGTTTGTATATAAATCATACTGTGTGTTCAGAATAGTAATGTGATAATTGTGTAAGAAACACCAAGGAAAGTGCTATAGATTGATTTTGAAGCATACTATTGTGTTTGTTATTTCTACTTCTTTGAGTTGTGTTCTGTTATGAAGTTTTGTTTTCAGATACGGCTTAAAAAATACAAAATTCCTTTTTAGTTATAGTATATAACATTTTCAAGCAGCATGATCCAATACCAGGTTAAAAAATAAATAAAATTCCATTTTAACTATAGGATATGACATTTTCAAGCTAGCATGATCTATTACATGGTGTTGTGGTGTGAAATTTTGCATACAAGTTAATAAATATTTTCTATGTCTTTATTTGTAACTTAGGCAAAGCAATGTAATATTAGTATTTCATTAGTGAGAAGCATTCATGTTTACCCCCAAGGACTAAGACAGGATAGTGAATTTTATGACAGGGTTGGGGGGTATGCCTCAAACCAGTTTGGCAAGTGATTCTCTGCAAGGCTGTCTCAATTAACCCCCACAGGAAAGTTAGATTGCCTAACTGGCAAACTTCAACTTAACATATGGTGTTGGGGACAGGTGTGAAGGTATTCTATGTCCCGTTTGTCTGAAGCATGGCTGTTTGGAATTGGCTTGTATCAGAAACCTTTAAGTGCCATTATGCCCTATTGGCTCTAGGGGTTGGACAGAAAATCTGTAAATTTGCTTGCTTTACCCCCCTCTCTATCTCGTACAAACATCTAGTGAAAGACCATCTCAAACACCATGATCTGAAAAGGACAACACAATGAAGAGCACAGCTCAGCAGCCATATTGAGACAGGCTTGTGGCCTGTTCTGAAGAAAGCTGACCACAAATGAGGACTTAACTAGAGACATTTTAAGTAACTAACAAGCCTGTGTGCCACCTGAAACTACACATCCCCATTTATCAGGTTGTATGGTTGCCAATATTCAAATGTACTTTGCATGTTGTTATTATTTATGAATATTATTAATAATAAATTATTTAAATAGTAACTTAACTCCTGCTTGTCTTTTATTACACCTAATTGCCTGAGGTTATAGATGTAGAAGGGAGGTGGGAAGAAGTTATATGGTACAATACTTTATAAACAGTGGTAAGTCTATGAGATTTGAGGCATTCTGACAAAGGCTACATATTAATAATACCAAAGGGGAAAGTAGTGTAATATACTGTATTACTCTACCAAGACAAAACACACGGTAACAGAGAACCAGAGTGTATCCCACTCAGAACTGGACACAAGGCAGAAAAGAGTTCTGGACAAGATGTCAGTTCATCACATAGACCTCTGACATAAACACTTACAGATCCAAAATTCAGAGGTTCAGCTTCAGAGTATCTGAACTCCTTTATTTTTGTGGAAGGAGAGAAAATCCAAATGGACATGGGAGGAACATACAAACAACAAGCAAGAGGGATTAAAAAGATTCCAGATACATGAGGTACTAGCATTACCCACAGTTCCATTCTTAATAACACTACTAGAATTAAATAATTCTCCTTACAAAATTCACTCTCATTTATATCTTGGATCAGTCTATCAGTGTCTAATGTTTGGTAACTATGGATATTATTGGGTATGCAGAAAATTCAACAGCATTTAAAAAGATGAATTCTGTGTGGAGACCTCCAATAGAAACTTTTGTTCGATCTGTGATACATTGAATTATGCACAAACTATTGGTCTTCCATTAAGAACATTGATTTGGCCCTCTGGATGATTTATTTTTTTCACTGCCAAATAAATACTGTATGTTTATCTAATTATGAACTGATAAATATTCAGCTGCTCGAGAATTAGTCAGTTGCCCCTTTCTAAACTCTAACTAAAACAAAACAAATCATAGTTACTATTTAGAGGTCTTACAATTGTGCTCATTGACTGATTTACTACTTCACCAGCTTGCTGTTGTGTGTACGTGAATACATGTAAATTATTGTGAAAGGAAAAAGACCAGGGGCTTCATATATGTTACGTACACCCATTGCCATGCTCACATTGAGATATACAAAAACTCAACTTAGAGTAAAGCTATGCACATTTTCAGGACAGCCTCAGACCATGAGTAAGCACGTTTCGCTCAGTTTTGCAAACGGGCAGCACCCAAAGTCAAAGCAGTGATACTGTTTCTTTGTGGTTTCTTTTTCCTTTTTACATTTGCATCTATGATGTGGGCTTTATCTAATACACTGAAATTAATTGCACATTGTTAATAAATTTAAGGCACTTGATTGTAATCTTTCTGTAACAATATAATGTTCATGGAATGACCAAGTTATTCCAACTACTATGGATGCTTTAATGTTAGAACATTAGAGCACTCTAGATGAGAACAGGCCATTCAGCCCAACATCAGCAAAACACATTGCAAATGGAAGAATTAGAAGAGAATGCATATTTAGAGATTACAGTATACTGATTTCTTGTCCCATGATGATGACTGGCTTCTAAGCTGATTTAGATTTCTCAGAACTATCCTCTTGGAGCTGTGTGCTGAGCTGGGGATGGCTTTACAAAGACAGACTTTGAGGAATTGTGTTATACCTGCTCTATTGCAAGTTCTGATCACCCTCAGAATTTTAGCCACAGGAGCTTTTCAACGTGAACAGGCTGACAGGTCGTATTTCACAGTCTTCACTGACTCATGCCATGCCAGCTGTATAGGGTAGTATTATCTTTTTGTTAGCCAGATATATAAGATTTCCTTGAACAGACAAACATCACAACACAATCTGCATCATCATCCATTTTTTTCAGTGCAATCTGAGAGGTTGACTGCATGCACATTGCTATAAAGGTGCCTTCAGAAAATGAATTTGCTTATGTAAATTGAAAGCATTTCTACTCTATTATTGTGCTGCTCTATAGTCCACAGAAAGTGTGTTGCATTAGGCAAGCATGTAGCGTGCTGCATAATGTGGCACACAATTGTTGCTTGCCCGTACCTGAGCAGATGAGGTACAATGAACCTGACCCCGACACACCAAATGATCAGCCAAATCGGACAGCGTTACATCTTCATTTGAATGTACTTAATAGAATGTAAAAACAGGTAATCAGATGCAGCATTTATTTTTGAACCAATTCATTTAATTTGTGCTCAGTATCACAAAGTACAGCATTATTTCTTAATTCCATTCTCCACATCTCTTATAGCATCCACTTCATAACAGCACCTGTCAATAGATGGCCAGATGGTCGTGGTTTCTGAGGAAGGTGTGTGTGTGCAGCCAGCATCCAAATCTGTGCCTGCAACAGCAGCAGCATCACCATGTGGATTCATGTCCCTGGAATAGGTGTCACCTTTTGTAAAAGACCCATTGTCCACAGAAACAAGAGAAGCTGCGAAAAAATCCAGATTATATATATAGATATGCTTGCATATAAAATCCGTGATAGAGTGAAGCCGCAAAAGTCGAAGTGCAATATAGCGAGGGATTATTGTATACGTTTCCTGATAACACTCCTTGAAAACACTTTTTTCCTCACTTAGTGTTAACATTCATACAGCTTTGCCCTTGGTAATTGAGTTTTATTAAAGACTATATTCTGGTCAAAGGACAACATTAAAACATTTTGTCACACTCAAAGAAGAACATTACTTTATAAGGTGAAGGTTGAAGGAGATATATTAATTGACAATTAAGATATAAAAATTATAAAACAATAAAAATGATCAAATAAACATTAATGTACTTTCTCAAAGTTAGAATGAACAATACACACAACAATATGACACCAAAACTCCCTACAGCCTGGGTTTAGGTTCCAGTGCTCCATTACAATAACAATAATATTTCCCTAAAAAGTTTACTGTTCAGTTATTTGAATTCACAGCTTACAGCTTCCCTCAGGAGAAAATAAAAAATTCTATCATACTACTGGTAGGCACCAGGCATTTTGATGATTCCCAAAGCTCTTTACTATTACACTGTTCTTTATGTAGACATTGATTCACCAAGCAAAGTATTCTGGTTCAGATGGGTAGGTGTTAACATCGGGCAGGATGGTGCAATAATGTGTTAGTCTTCTTTACATGTTTGCACATATTCCAACATCAAAAACCTATGTATTTCCTACCCTTTGCAGTCTTGTAGAGGACACAATCTACTGTCCTCCAATCTGCAATCTTCTGCCTTCTACTCAGCAATCTCCTCCTCTTAAAGTGTCTTTGTCAATTCAATAAATTGAGTAATTGTTATGACATGCAGGTGTCGGAGGATGTTACATGCACAAATGTAACCAGAAGATGGCAGCGTTTAGCAGCAAATTATGGTCAAGTGGGAAAGTCGGGTCAGAGCCAGAGAGACTTGCAATAAAGCAGCCAAAACACAAGGGAAAAAAACGTGAACCTGAGTCAAAGACGAAATAACAATACCTGACGCTAGGGTATACTTGTTATATGAGCTAACGACAGTAGAAATTGAAGCATATGTGTATCGATCATTGCCATATTTATACCAGCATATGCAATGAGCAAAATCACATGACGCAAACATTGCATTGGGTAAATAAAAAAACGGAATAGTAACAAAATGAAACATTTTAATTTGTATGAAAATGATGAACTCCAAAACTGATTTCACTCTGGTAAAAAAAAAACTATAATACTGTATTAGAAAAAATATACATACAAAAGAAGGTAATTCTATAGTAATAATACTTGTGTTATAAGGCACTGAAGATTATTGTGAGAAGATAGAAAATAACTAGGACATGAAAATGTAAGCCACAAGTTGTAGTCTGGGAAATCACAGGTCACTGAAAAATCAGGCAAACAAAATACAAGGGTGAAACGAGAATTGAGGTAATGGATGAAAAGGAGTTCA
This sequence comes from Polypterus bichir lapradei, assembly GCA_026402145.1. Classification (NCBI taxonomy): domain Eukaryota; kingdom Metazoa; phylum Chordata; class Cladistia; order Polypteriformes; family Polypteridae; genus Polypterus; species Polypterus bichir. The sequence goes on along the minus strand of JANRMT010062857.1, from coordinate 9,161,946 downwards.
AAAAAGTAACCCTACTTTGGATAAAACGAATTATTGCTGATAAAGTTTTTGTCTTAAAGATATGAATCCACCGAGGGATAATGTATACAGGAAATGTTATCTTATTTTTACCATCACCGCTGCAGTGCCATGAATATGAAGATTGCAAATATGTGGACATGAAAAAAATGGGACATGGGCAGAATAAAACTTCAACAAAAAATAAATAATATACTGAACCAACACCCATATATATATATAACATATTATATTGTAGGAGGGGAACAGGCATCCCAACCAGAATGGAAAATTTACCCTTACCCAGCTGGGATGCCAATGTGAGGACTCAAGTAAATGAGCCAAAACAACAAGGAAATAAATTTACATCCAGCCAGTATATTCTATCAGACATACAGAGAAAAGATGAGGAGTGGGAGTAGTTCCATTCCCCATGCTATAGATGGCTGTGGTCCTCATATGAAACCCAGTCGGGACACCCACAGGGCTACTAGGAAGATGGCACCAGGAAGTGTAGCCCAGTAGGAGTCCCTTGAGATCGATAGAGGGCACTGTTAGGGGAAGACCACCCTACTTTGTCTATGGCCAAGAAGTACATCCTTAAGAAGACAGAATAGCACTGGAAGTATTCCCGGGTCCACCATAAAAAGGAGCCTACTACCACAAATGAACGAGTAACAGTTGGGATCTTGCGATGTCCATGGCTTTATTTAATGTTAGCTAAGACCCGGCACTTAAAAGTTTCTCGTTATAGCAATTTTAACTCCGTTACAAAGTGATCCAAAGTCTCGTTTATACCTCGTATCTTCTCATTAAACTTGTATCTCACGAATATCAGCAGCAGCAGCGTGTCTATAAACTTAATTTAAATTTACGGTTTACACCGTGCTTTGTTTCTGCAGTAGCTGCACTTATAAATATGCTTGTATGCGTCACTCACTTCATATTCTTTTGCTGCCTTCTCAATTGTGTAATGCATTTTTTGCATGTCCACGGCTTTATTTAATGTCAGCTAAGACCCGGCACTTAAAAGTTTCTCTCGCACTTTCGCTGAGTTTATGCCAAACACTAGACCATTTCATCTTCGTTTGTATGAGCACAGTCCTTCACCCACGAATATTTACCTTATATGGGCAGGCACTCAATTACGTGGGAGGCGTGATGATGCGGGACGCAACTCCGCCTCAAACGGCGACCGAGCTGCAGGCTATGGCTGTATATATGGTCGAAAGTAGGTTCCAGTTATGACCGTTACGCGTAGAATTTTGAAATGAAACCTGCCTAACTTTTGTAAGTAAGCTGTAAGGAATGAGCCCGCCAAATTTCAGCCTTCTACCTACACGGGAAGTTGGAGAATTAGTGATGAGTCAGTCAGTGAGTAAGTGAGTGAGTTAGTCAGTCAGTCAGTCAGTCAGTGAGGGCTTTGCCTTTTATTAGTATATATACACAAAAAGATAATGATAAAAAAAGAAAAATATAGAAAAAATAAAAGATATATATATATATATATATATATACAGTATGTATATATACAGTGCATCCGAAAAGTATTCACAGCGCATCACTTTTTTCACATTTTGTTATGTTACAGCCTCATTCCAAAATGGATTAAATTCTTTTTTTCCTCAGAATTCTACACACAACACCCCATAATGACAACGTGAAAAAAGTTTACTTGAGATTTTTCCAAATTTATTAAAAATAAAATAATTGAGAAAGCACGTGTACATAAGTATTCACAGCCTTTGCCATGAAGCTCAAAATTCAGCTCAGGTGCATCCTGTTTCCCCTGATGATCCTTGAGATGTTTCTGCAGCTTAATTGGAGTCCACCTGTGGTATATTCAGTTGATTGGACATGATTTGGAAAGGCACACACCTGTCTATGCAAGGTCCCACAGTTGACAGTTCATGTCAGAGCACAAACTAAGCATGAAGTCAAAGGAATTGTCTGTAGACCTCCGAGACAGGATTGTCTCGAGGCACAAGTCTGGGGAAGGTTACAGAAAAATTTCTGCTGCTTTGAAGGTCCCAATTAGCACAGTGGCCTCCACCATCCGTAAGTGGAAGATGTTCAAAACCACCAGGACTCTTCCTAGAGCTGGCCGGCCATCTAAACTGAGCGATCGGGGGAGAAGGACCTTAGTCAGGGAGGTGACCAAGAACCTGATGGTTACTCTGTCAGAGCTCCAGAGGTCCTCTGTGGAGAAAGGAGAACCTTCCAGAAGGACAACCATCTCTGCAGCAATCCACCAATCAGGCCTGTATGGTAGAGTGGCCAGACAGAAGCCACTCCTTAGTAAAAGGCACATGGCTGCCCGCCTGGAGTTTGCCAAAAGGCACCTGAAAGACTCTCACACCATGAGAAACAAAATTCTCTGGTCCGATGAGACAAAGATTGAACTCTTTGGTGTGAATGCCAGGCGTCACGTTTGGAGGAAACCATCCACCGCTCATCACCAGGCCAATACCATCCCTACAGTGAAGCAAGGTAGTGGCAGCATCATGCTGTGGGGATGTTTTTCAGCGACAGGAACTGGGAGACTAGTCAGGATAAAGGGAAAGATGACTGCAGCAATGTACAGAGACTTCCTGGATGAAAACCTGTTTCTTGAGGTTGTGAGGGAAAAAGGAGACAAGACAGTTAACGACAGTGCCCCCTTTCGCCCAGGGGTGGTACCTTGTACCATAGATAATCATGGAAGGTGACCCTCTAGTACACATACATGTTGTTATACATACAGTGGTGTGAAAAACTATTTGCCCCCTTCCTGATTTCTTATTCTTTTGCATGTTTGTCACACAAAATGTTTCTGATCATCAAACACATTTAACCATTAGTCAAATATAACACAAGTAAACACAAAATGCAGTTTTTAAATGATGGTTTTTATTATTTAGGGAGAAAAAAAAATCCAAACCTACATGGCCCTGTGTGAAAAAGTAATTGCCCCCTGAACCTAATAACTGGTTGGGCCACCCTTAGCAGCAATAACTGCAATCAAGCGTTTGCGATAACTTGCAATGAGTCTCTTACAGCGCTCTGGAGGAATTTTGGCCCACTCATCTTTGCAGAATTGTTGTAATTCAGCTTTATTTGAGGGTTTTCTAGCATGAACCGCCTTTTTAAGGTCATGCCATAGCATCTCAATTGGATTTAGGTCAGGACTTTGACTAGGCCACTCCAAAGTCTTCATTTTGTTTTTCTTCAGCCATTCAGAGGTGGATTTGCTGGTGTGTTTTGGGTCACTGTCCTGTTGCAGCACCCAAGATCGCTTCAGCTTGAGTTGACGAACAGATGGCCGGATATTCTCCTTCAGGATTTTTTGGTAGACAGTAGAATTCATGGTTCCATCTATCACAGCAAGCCTTCCAGGTCCTGAAGCAGCAAAACAACCCCAGACCATCACACTACCACCACCATATTTTACTGTTGGTATGATGTTCTTTTTCTGAAATGCTGTGTTCCTTTTATGCCAGATGTAATGGGACATTTGCCTTCCAAAAAGTTCAACTTTTGTCTCATCAGTCCACAAGGTATTTTCCCAAAAGTCTTGGCAATCATTGAGATGTTTCTTAGCAAAATTGAGACGAGCCCTAATGTTCTTTTTGCTTAACAGTGGTTTGCGTCTTGGAAATCTGCCATGCAGGCTGTTTTTGCCCAGTCTCTTTCTTATGGTGGAGTCGTGAACACTGACCTTAATTGAGGCAAGTGAGGCCTGCAGTTCTTTAGACGTTGTCCTGGGGTCTTTTGTGACCTCTCGGATTAGTCATCTCTGCGCTCTTGGGATAATTTTGGTCGGCCGGCCACTCCTGGGAAGGTTCACCACTGTTCCATGTTTTTGCCATTTGTGGATAATGGCTCTCACTGTGGTTCGCTGGAGTCCCAAAGCTTTAGAAATGGCTTTATAACCTTTACCAGACTGATAGATCTCAATTACTTCTGTTCTCATTTGTTCCTGAATTTCTTTGGATCTTGGCATGATGTGTAGCTTTTGAGGTGCTTTTGGTCTACTTCTCTGTGTCAGGCAGCTCCTATTTAAGTGATTTCTTGATTGAAACAGGTGTGGCAGTAATCAGGCCTGGGGGTGGCTACGGAAATTGAAGTCAGGTGTGATACACCACAGTTAGGTTATTTTTTAACAAGGGGGCAATTACTTTTTCACACAGGGCCATGTAGGTTTGGATTTTTTTTCTCCCTAAATAATAAAAACCATCATTTAAAAACTGCATTTTGTGTTTACTTGTGTTATATTTGACTAATGGTTACATGTGTTTGATGATCAGAAACATTTTGTGTGACAAACATGCAAAAGAATAAGAAATCAGGAAGGGGGCAAATAGTTTTTCACACCACTGTAAATGTGGTGCCACTCTAGCCTCTTGCTGCATCAGATTTCCACAGGTTATTTAGGGCCACATCTTGGCCCTCATTCTAAGTGCTGTCTGCTTCTGATTCAGTTCATCTGCAGTAATTTCTGAAGAATGAAGGCATCATTCAAGTGATGAAGCATTGTGTGCTTTTGACCCTCATGGAAACATTTTATTTACAAGTTTTTTAACTTCTTTGCATTGCTATTTTTGAATATTTTGCTTATTGAATGCCATTACCAGGACCAGGGAGGAGGACTTGACAATACCTGGCATGATAAAAGACAAATGTTCTGCTCTCCACTGATAGTAAATGTTTGCCCATTGTTGACTATCAAAAGGAGAAAAGACAAACTGGACATATATCAATAAAGCAAACGATAACATGTCTTGTAAAAACACTATTGTAATGAACATATAACTTTAATATTTTGACTGGTACTCATTTTTGGAATGCCAATTTGGTTAACTGCTTAAAAATGCAGAAGCCTACTGATAGTATTACAAAAAAAAAGCTAGAAGAATTGATGCTATTACAACATCATATGCAGGTGGTTTATGTAGCTGATAAAACAACATTTGCACATCTTGCAAAGCGAAACACCATCTGCCTCTATGACCTTGTCAAGAGCGCAATTCTTAGAAAGCCTATCCTAATTGAGATCAATCAGCAACACGATGCACAGGCTGCGTTTGTCATTAAATGACAGACAAACTGCAGTGCCCGTGAAGGATTTGACTTAGAAAATCAGTTTTTCTACATCAGCTGACAAAATCATAAAAGATGAAATTATGACTACAGTAAACCTGTTTATTGTAGCAATGGAAACAAGAGTTTACTCAGAGCAGCAAAGCTCAAGGCTTTGTTACCAGGGTCACCTCTACAGTGCTGCAGCATTAAAATCAGCTGTATCTGTACAAGCTCCATCTTGCGTGGACAGGTTAGTCTCTGATGGGTTTACTCATTCACCGTGTTTATTTATCGATCAGTTTAAGTGTATACTTCCAGGACCCTCTGACACCAAGGCTAGCACTTTTGGTTGTATGAGCCTCGGATTTATAATTTTCCCTAAAAGTCTTAGACTTTCCTTCCCTGCCACTCAAACATTAAGCCTTGCCCAACCTGAATAGCAGTCGCAGTCTTCTACCTTTCTGAAGTGCCTGTGAAGTATTTTCTGTTGACTGCAAATATAAGTAGTAGTAAATGATTTAGAATGCTAAATGTTTTTTCAAATTTATTTTCAGGAATTTCCCTACAGTTTTGATTTTCAGGCTTTCTGGGTTCCAGAGTGCTACTTAGGGTGTCCCAAACCCTTGGAACCAACTCATTTTCCCACACGTTCTAGTCACCCACCAAACTGAATTAGATGATGTGGGTTTGAGAAGCTCTGTGTGTTTCTGTATATACTCTGAAAGGATTTGTCTAAATATGTTGGCTTCAATATGATGAAAAATTCTCCTCGTCACCAAAATTCTCCTGTCACAACTATCCCACAGAGCAACAGTGGTTGGGAGTACCATGCTTTTCAGCCCAATATCTTGTCATCAATGAAGGAATTGTAATGTAAAGATGAAGAAAGCTTGTGGTTATGAATTCAACAGAAATGTTACAGTATGTGAACAGCCAACATGCCTGGAGCAGTTGAAGAAGGTCTGTAAAAAAAGAATGCTCATAAATTTCTCAAAGCAGATGTGAGAGGCTGATTAATAATTGGAAACATTTGGCTGTGATCACAGCTTCTAAATGATGTGCCACCGCTTATTGATTTAACAGGCTCCATTACTTTTGCAAATCTTCTTGTAATAGAAGGCCTCTCAAACTGTGTGCTGGTGATTGAGTTGCTTTTAAATAAAATTAATACAGCATAACATTCTCAAAGCTGCTTAATCAAATTCAGGGCCACTGCCAACCAGATACTATCTGGGTAGCATTGGGCACAAAGCAGAAACCAACTATGGGCAGGGCACACTCACACACACACACAGCTGAGTAAGGGCCTGATATGGAACTGGCAGTCAAATTACATTCTGTGTTTTTGGGATGTCTGAGGAAAACCAGAGTTGGACCCCAGAATGCTGGATTTTGGAAGGAGTAGCACGATCCAGTAAGACTAAACAGCAGCACTTTTACTTAATATACAATGAAATTATTTACGCATTACCTTTTTATATGCTTGCTATTTGGATTATCTCTCTTAAACATTAGATTGCAGACAGAAGTTTTTAGACAGCCCATCTAACACAATGAAAAATAAAGGGTTTCATAAAGTCAGTCAGTTATTTTCTACAACAACAACAACATTTATTTATATAGCACATCTTCATACAAATGATGTAGCTCAAAGTGTTTTACAGGATGAAGAAAGAGAAAAAAGACAAAATAAATAAAAAATAAAATTAGGCAATACTAATTAACATAGAATAAAAGTAAGGTCTGATGGCCAGGGAGGACAGAAAAAACAAAAAAAAACCAAAAAAACTCCAGATGGCTGGAGAAAAAAAAAAAATCTGCAGGGGTTCTGAGGCCACGAGACCACCCAGCCCCCTCTAGGCATTCTACCTAACATAAATGGCCTCAATCAGTGCTCATGGTATTCAGGGTTCACATGGAAGAACTACACCAGAGGTCACTAACAGACGGACTGTGGTTCGGGTCTGGACCCAGAAGCTGTCTCATACGGACCCAGACTTACAGCCAAACAGAAGGTTATGATTTAAAACCTGACGGGGCACTTCTGTTTTATCCGGCGCAGCTTTTGTAGTCTTTACGGTAATGTTTTAGTGGATGAGGAAATGCAAAGGCCAATTGTATGCGCATTAAGCCATTTCACGTGATACCACTCAGCCAATCAAGTCTGTGGATTCTAGGTGGTGAACATTGCTTTACTGTACAGCTCTGACAGATGAGAGAGTTAGAGGCAAGGAAGAGAGACAGTAGAAAGAAAAAGAAAGATAGCGATACATGTAGAAAAAACAAAGGGAAAAATAAGCCGAAGAAACTGAGAAATACAGACGACTGTGCTGGAAAAAGAAAACATGGGTGAGACGGAGAAAGGGACAGAAAAATAAGGAACAAATGGCTCTCTCCAATAAAAGGAAAGTGGATAGTGAAAATAAGGCATTTAATCTGGAATGGACAAACTCATTTCTGTTCATACTTCCCACTGGGAGCACAAAACCACTGTGTCTCATATGTTCAGAAACCATGGCACCTGTTAAAAGTGCCAATGTGAAACGACATTATGAGACGAAACATAAAGGTTTTGAACAAACATACCTACTCAGGCTACTTAAATATATATGATACTAAATAGTTAGACAACATGATCTTCCAGACTATTGCTTCAAGAAGTTTTCTCTAATTGGACCTCTTTAGATTTTAGTTGAATACCCCTGAACTAGACGATGATGATCATGTGGACTTCTGGCCTTTAATCCATCAATGTAGGGACATCACGGTGCTTTGATTGGGTGGTGGTGGCACAGATTGCCACCACAGAAAACTAGAAAAATAACAGCAGAAAAACTAGGGGTTAGTACGGATTTCGGAGCCACCTGAATGATAATGATAATTAAATGCATATACAGAATATCAGGATTAAACTAAAATGAAGCTTTGAGAAAGCCATGTTAAAATAATGTGTTTTTAGCAGTTTTTTAAAATGCTCCACCGTATTAGCCTGGCGAATTTCTATTGATAAGCTATTCCAGATTTTAGGTGCATAACAGCAGAAGGCCGCCTCACCACTTCTTTTAAGTTTGCTCTTGGAATTATAAGCAAACACTCATTTGAAGATCTGAGGTTACGATTTGAAGTGTAAGGTGAAAGACATTCTGAAATATAGGATGGAGCGAGATTATTTAAGGCCTTGTAAACCATAAGCAGTATTTTAAACTCAATTCTAAATGACACAGGTAATCAATGTAGTGACATCAAAACTAGCATCACTTTGTCCTGAACAGGGTCTCACAAGGTGTTGGAGCTTTTCCCAGCTAGCACAGGGCACAATGCTGGAACAAACCCTGGACAGAGCACCAGTTCATCGCAGGGTGAGCAAACACACACACCCACACATACACATCCCAACCACACACTAAGGCCAATTTAATATCGCCAATCCATCTAACACACATGTTGTTGGACTGTGGGAGTAAACCAGAACACCTGGAGGAAACACAGACACAGGAAGAACACAGAAACTCCATGCAAGGTGGATATAAACCCTGGTTTCTTTACTGCAAGGCAGCAACGCCACCACTGCGCCATCCCATTTCATAAAGTACTGTCATTTATTTCATTACGCATTTTAAATATAAAAAATAACTATATTTATATAGTTATATACAGTATATATATATATATATATATATATATATATATATATATATATATATACAGTATACTGCGGAGGGCTAGCGCCTTGCCCGGGGTTTGTTTCCTGCCTTGCGCCCTGTGTTGGCTGGGATTGGCTCCAGCCGACCCCCATCACCCTGTAGTTAGGATATAGCGAGTTGGATTATGGATGGATGGATATACTGTATATATAGCCTTATATACAATTTGATACCATCCGTATGTATGGTGTTCGCATCAATAACCCGTATGTATGGCGTTTGCGTCAATACCCCGTATGTATGGTGTTCGCATCAATACCCCGTATGTATG
>JANRMT010062857.1:9131051-9150940 GCA_026402145.1 Polypterus bichir lapradei | reverse complement strand
TCTATATATATTTTTCTGTGGTTATATGTATTTTTAATTTTAAATACTTATATATATATATATATATATATATATCCTGGTTAATCAAAAAAAGTGCAACAAAAGAAACACCTCTTGGCATTATACAGCCAGCCCTTAGGCAAAATATAAACAAAAGATATTCGTCTCCGCTATAAGAAACCAGCCTGCCCAGAAGGAGGCATCTTTTATGAGCAGAGTGACCCACTGGACAAAGCTCCTGTGAAACGACACTTAGAGTGACAGAGAGAGAGACGAATATTTTAAATATATTTTTTATATTTAAAATGCATAATGAAATAAATGACAATACTTTATGAAACAGGATGGTGCAGTGGGGTGGTGGCGTTGCTGCCTCACAGTTTACGTTGGGTTTATGTCCCGAGTCCACCCTGCATTGAGTTTCTGTGTTCTTCCCGTGTCTGTGTGGGTTTCCTCCAGGTGTTTTGGTTTACTCCCACAGACAAAGAACATGCATGTTAGATGGATTGGCGATATTAAATTGGTCTTAGTGTGTGGTTGGGATGTATTTGTGTGTGTGTGTGTGTTTGTTCACCCTGCGATGAACTGGTGCTGAGAAAGGCTCCAGCACCTCGTGAGACCCTGTTCAGGACAAAGTGATGCTAGTTTTGATGTCACTACATTGGTTACCTGTGTCATTTAGAATTGACTTTAAGATACTGCTTATAGTTTACAGTACAAGGCCTTAAATAATCTCACTCCATTCTATATTTCAGAATGCCTTTCACCTTACACTCCAAATCGTAACCTCAGATCTTCAAATGAGTGTTTGCTTATAATTCCAAGAGCAAAACTTAAATGAAGTGTCTCTCTAAGTGTCGTTTCACAGCTCTGTCCAGTGGGTCACTCTGGTCATAAAAGATGTCTCCTTCCGGGCAGGCAGGTTCCTTATAGCGGACGAACCAGAAGGGGCATGCCCTCATTCTGCACTTTCTCGGATCTGCTGGGAGAGAAGGAAAAGAGAAAAGAGAATGCTAACCACAGCACCCCCTTTCACCCCAGCAAGTTATTACATACCTGGATCGAGCCTGTGAGGAGATCCTCTGAGGCTAACGGTCTCCATCCAATCTTACAAGATGGACAGAGAAGACTGGCAGAAAATACCAAAATCCATGTGTACAAAGCTCGTTGTGTCCTACCCAAGATAAGACTCCAGGCTATAATTGCTGCCAAAAGTGCTTCAGCTAAATACTTGGATCAGTGTGATCTTTCAGGGTTTTTTTTTATAAATTTACAAAGATTTCTGATATTTTCTTTTGGCTTATTCATTCTGGAGTACTGATGTTGTTTGATGAGAGGAAGAATAATTTAAATGATTTTAGCATAACGCTGTAGCACAACAGAATGTGTAAAAAGTCAAGGGGTCTGAATACTTTCTGAAGGCACTATATATATTTATAATATACAGTGCCCTCCATAATGTTTGGGAAAAACATTTTGCTTAATGTACCTCTCTGCTCCACAGTTTAAAATTACAAATCAAAAAATTCAGACATGATTAAAATCCACATTGTAGACTTTCATTTAAGGGTATTTGCATACATTGCGGTCAACATCACTTTTTCTACATGGTCTACCCATTTCAGGACAACATAATGTTTGGGACAATTGGCGTGACAGGTGTTTATTTTCATTCAGGTGTGTTTCATTCCCACATTCCTACCTCGGCTTACCTACAGAATTACTTTGGAGTCTGTAGTTGCCATTGTTCAACATGAGGATTAGAGGCCCTCAATGCCAATAAAAGTTAAAGAAGCCATTAAAGTCTGAACAACATGAATAAAACCACCAGAAACATCAGTAAAACCTTAGGATGACCCAAATCAACTGTCTGGAATATCATTAAGAGGAAAGAACGCCCTGGTGAGCTCTGCAATCTGAAAGGGACTGGTATACGAAGGAAGACCTCCACTGCTGATGACAGAAGAATTCTCACTATGGTAAAGAAAAAGCCCCAAACACCTGTCTGACAGATCAGAAACAGCCTTCAGGAGGCAGATGTGGATATGTCAGAGACGACTATCAGCAGAAGACTTCATGAACAGGAATACAGAGGCCACACTGCAAGATGGCAAACTACTAGTTAGCCACAAAAAAGGATGGCCAGATTACAGTCTGCAAAAAAGGACTTAAAAGAGCCTGCAGAAATCTGGAAAAAGGTCTTGTGGACATACAGTACAAAGATGAACCTGTATCATAGAGAGGGCAAGAGAAAAGTGTGTAGACATAAAGGAACTGCCCGGGATCCAAAGGTTACCACCTCATCTGTTAAACGTGGTGGTGGGGTGTTATGGCTTGCATGTATGGCTGCCACAGGTAGTGGCCCACTTAACTTTATTGATTGCTGCTGACTGCTGTTACATAATGAATTCCAACGTGTATAGAAACATCTTATGTGCTCAAGTTCCAGTAAATGCCTCCAAACTCATAAAATGGCACTTCATCCTACAACACGATAATGATGCTAAACATACTGCTAAGGCAATACAGTAGTTTTTCAAAGCTAAAAAATGGAAAATTCTTAAATGGCCAAGCCAGTCTCCCAATTGAAATCCATTTCAATATACCTTTCACATGCTGTAGAGAAAACTTTGCGGAACAAGCAGGAGCTGAAGATGACTGCATTAGAGGCTTCGCAGAAAATCACCAGAGAAGATCCACAACACCTGATAATGTCTATGAATTGGAGACTTCAAGCAGTCATTGCAGGCAAGGGATACGTGATGAAGTACTAAACATGACTGCTTTAAGATATATTGCCATGTTACAAAGTTTAGGGTGCCCTGAAATGGGGGACCATGTAGAAGAAAAGTATATGCAAATACCCTTAAAATAAAGTCTGCATTGTGCAATAATGTCTGAATTGATTGATTTGTATTTTTAAAGTGTGGAGCTGAAGGGTAAATCAAGAATTTTTTTGTATTTCTGGTAAACATTATAGAGGACACTGTATATAATATACATGTCATAATGCACGTAAGTGAAACGAATGGGGTCCAATCTATCCATTTTCTAAGCTGCTTATGCTGTGCAGGCTGCTCATTCCGGCTCCTATCCCTGCAGCATTGGGCGCAAAGCAGAAACCATCCCGGCAAGCGCTTCTATACTGGAGGTGGCTTGTGTTTGTCTGAGCAGTTGACTTGAATTCAGATTGGTCTTAAACTGATCAATTATTTACTGTGTGACTTTTACGATGTGCCGTCACAAAAACAAAACGGGCATTGCTGAATGCTGCAAAGGCAGCTTTCCAAGTTAAAGGAAATTGAGGGGCGGGGGTGAGCGGACAGCGGAGCATTGGAAAAAAATCAATGCTTACGAAGAGAAAACAGAAAAACAGCAATCGCAGAGAACTCTAAAATCGAACATCGCAGTATCTACTGTGCGAAATATGTACGTTGATAAAGCAGATGGATGCCGGCACATGTAGTTTTCGATTATTGGCATTCAGGTTGTCAGTGCGATTGAAAAATAAACCATCCGGCAGAGTGACCGTTGAGTAATTTAAGCTGCATTTTGAAGTTGAGAAAATCGAATGGATACCGGACTTGAAGTTTAGCTCAGTATGGGTGGAGTCACAGTATTAATTGTGTATCTTTTCTGGGGTACCAAGATCGCATCCAGAAGAGTTGGATGATATAGTTTCTTTATTTTTTTGTTCCTGCTGGGGCATCAGTCTCAAGCCTTCCCTGAACCACACATCACGGTCTGAATCGCCTTTTCTCATACTGTGCGAAAGAGGTGTATGGCAATAGGCTACATTATTTTATCATGTCAAGTTTTACACTCGCCTAATGCTCGCTGTAAACTGAGAAGGATTCGCGTTGAACGGGTAAGACGACTTGCAAACGACGTGTTGCTCTGCATTTGAAGTTTCCCATGGAGAATATTTTATTTTTTCACTCATCGTCTAATAATTAATTCCTTATAAAGCGCTTTCAATCGGCCAGCTCAGGAGGAGCCTCTGGTGATGTCACTTCCGCAATCCAGATCCGAATCCTCATTTTAGCAGTCCCGGTTTTATAATTGTTTTGGGTCAAAACTTTTTTCTTTCTCTCACTCCGTTTTTTGCTCCTACTGGAATCTGCGTGGAGCTGTCTGTCGTATTCACCGAACGTCCAGAGCCTGAGGAACGCTGTAATGAATGCGGATCTATCCTTCTTGGTAAGCTGGGGCGCTTCCATCCCCAATGTGATGCTCGCAGAGGTCCCGCAGTAAGAGCCTTGCCAGTGAACGAATGAGTCGCTAAAAATTGTAACTGCTTCGGAACAGAATGCAGGCACTGGTCAGCGTCCTGGACCTTCTGCTTCTGGTCATGCTGTCCGGATTCTATCCGACGATGGTGAGTGGCTGCACGATCTCTCTTCATTTATTCATTACTTTACGGTTTCGGGGCTTGTGTGATATTCACGTGCTGTTTTTAGAGACACCACAGGTTAAATGCTGCACCGTAGTTTTCTTCGGAGAATTCGTCATTACTCCACGACTGTTACATTGCACTGCATTTTTTGTCCTCGTATAATCAGAAAGTGCTGCAGCTCGCATTTGTGAGATTCATTTGGGGGAAAAAAGACAGCTGCATTAAAGCTATCTCTGCGTAGTTACCGTCACATCGCTTCCCTGTTAATTCACAACAGCAAGCAATAATAGTTGGAAGAGGTCAAGTGAACTTTTTACAGAAATAAAAGCTCTCATCGTGGTTATTGCAGCCAATGTCGCCAACTTTAGAAAATGTAGTTTAATAGAGACAGTCGGATAGCGTACAATCGTTTAAAAGACGCGCACATATTTAAAATACGGGAGGCGCAGTGTATACATTGGAACGGCAGCTCTTGAAAATAATGCGGCATCCCTTTGAGGTTTTGCTGCGCTAGTGATATGGAATACATAAATTCCAGGTACTGTGGCATACTCTCACATTACTTTTATTTATGTATTTTATGTAACGGCTGTTTAATAGCAGGTCACGTTAAACTCCCCATTAAACCAGTCTCGCATCCTATTGAATCTACAATAAGCAAATCATTTATCTGTCGTTATAATCGCCACGTTATTATGCTGTAGCGGGTGTTAAGACGTTATTTCTTCACGTCTTGATATTTGTACATCTAATTCTTCAATTCCTGACTGCCTCAGTAAAACAATGCATAAAAGAATAGACAGATGACTCAAAGCCGTCGTTTCATTACAAATAAAGAAGGCTGCACTTTAGTTTCTGCGTTTTATGTGTCCGTCATGTGTCGTATAGTGTATAGTATATGAAAATGGCCAAGAATAGGCTACTCCAACTGCGAAAATGATTTTAGTTTTATGTTCGCCTGTGTAGCGTTTTACTGTAGCGCTGGGCTAAATCTTGACTTATCTACCTTGAGAGATTCAATCGTAAACTCCCCGCTTGAGATACATTCGCTGTAGTTTTCGTGATGAATAGGAGGTGGCGGCGGCTTTCTACCTTATCCCAGCCTGTTGAAAAGGTTTAGCCGCACGAATCTCTAGCTAAAGAAACGTCGAAACGAAATATTGACATTTTTGTTTTAAAGAATAATTTGCATTTTTTTTTTCATTTTAAATATACTATACTTTTAAATGGACGGTCCTGATCAAAAGCGGAAACTATAATTAATAAACGTATGTGGGTTTATGACCACAACAATATGACCACAGAGCGTAATTTGTTATTTTGTTCATTCAGTTGCTTTTATCACCTTGCTGATACGCCTGTATTAACTAAAACTAGATCCAAACTGTAAGTTCACGTATAAAATATCTTATAAGCTACCAGCTAAATTTTAGATGCATTTCTAAATCGCTTCGTACACATATTGACAACGTACAGTATAATTGATTTGACTGCCTTTATGTGAAATAGACCTTTGTTCTAAGTTATTTATATGTGTACGGTCAAGGTAAATGTGCCACGGGGAATACAATGAAAGGGGATGAAGCCATTCACTTCTGTTAAATGAAAACGGCGAGACACCTCCCTGCCCTAAACATTAGTTTAATCGGTGGCTGTGGTATTGCTGGTTTATGTGATATTTTATTGCACTGGGACCTGGTTTCGATTACTGAATGCCCGCTTTCAGGACGATGTAGCATTTTCTGTCCTACTGAAAGTGAGATCTGTGTAAGCATCACTAAAATATACGGTTACACCAGCAGCTTCTTTGTGGTTAGCCTAATGTGTGTGTGAAAGAGAGAGAAGAAGAAGAGTGTGTCCTACGATGGACTGTCGCCCACAGTTAGTTCCTGCATTGCACCCATGGTAGCGGGGATAGAGTCCGAAGACTCGGGTTCAGAAAACGTGGACTGGATATTTTAGTTGTAGTTAGATAGTCGTATTTATTCAGAACTAATGTAGTTTTGACAGTTTGCTTTGTCCTTGGTGCCGAAATTAGAAGATATTCTCTAAAGTGCAGTCTAAAGTCTTAGCCAGTCGTTTTAAACGGAATTATTTCATCTACAGTATTTAAACGTCGCATAAAAAGACGTTTCACCATTGATCACCTATAGACAAGTTAACAAAATCCACTTACACAGAAAGTCATTTTTAAGAATTTCGGGGTGTTTGTAAATTATACTTCACATTATCAAAAGCATGCCGGCTAGATGGATTGGCGGGGCTGCCTTAACACCTTTGTGTGTTTTCACCCTGATGGGCGCTATTCAAGGATTGATCCTGCCTTTCGCTCGATACTTGAGATTGGCTCCAAGTGCCTTGCGACTCTGCCCTGGATAAACGGGTTTGGAAAATGGATGGATGGATGCATGGATTACCGAGCAATTAATGTAGCTGCGTCCAGAGTCTGATTATGTGGTACCTCCGATTCCTCAAGGAATAAGGGCGCGTTTTCGGATAGATAGATAGATCTGAAAGGCACTATATGATAGATAGAGGATAGTCAGTAAAATTCATGTTTTTTTGGATTAAAGATTCCCTACATTTAATGAAAGAAAGAATAAATAAACAGTTTGTAAGGAGAGGTTTGACACCTATGCAAACTTGCGTATATGCATTGTTTTTGTTCATGAATACAGTATATGTGCATAATATACATGTATACAGTATGCTTGTTTTCTTAGAAGGAGTTACAAAATATATTTTTCTTTAGTGTAGCCTGTTTTGTTAATCAGGCTTTCATAAGAGTTTTCTTGTTTATTATTTTTTGTGTGGTATTTTATATGTTTGACTTAAAAGATAGCTTTCAATAAGAAGGCCAAAAAATGAAATGTATATTATTTGCTAACAATGAAGATATTTTGGATTACCCCTGACAGATAATGTCTTAACGTTTATCAGTATTGTTTGTTTTTTAAAGTGCCTGTTGTCATTTGTCAGCAGTTAATGTGTTTTTAACCATTAACGTTTATTTTTCATTCCAAAGATCTGAGTCATGAATTAAGCAAGCATCTAAACAGTTAGAGCAGTAATAAGCTATTATAATCCATTATTCAATTTCAGACATAACATTGTTGCTTATTATGAATGGTCTGATGATTTTAGCATTACTGTAATGATTTTGTATGCCTGGTACAAATAAATAACAGGAATGATACAAACTCTATATGAACAGAAATACTCAACAATTTATTGGTGTCTGCATCAACTCTTGTATCTTAGGTTGACCGGCGCCTTCTAAGTGGCCATGCAGGGGTGTACAGTATGTGAGTGAAGGCATCCTGTAATAGACTGGCACCCCATTCAGGGCTGTTTGTGGTCTTATGCCCTGAGCCACCATGATAGACTTCAACACTCACCACTGCTGCAAAAATCAGGTTAAAAAATACTTGCTTAGATTTTTTATTTTTTGTGAAAGCAATTGATTTTTTAAAATTTCAGTATTAAAATGTACTGCATTTGAGGCAAGAGATGCCATGAAATCTACACACAGAAGACCTCTAAACCATTTTGCATTACATCTTTCTTGCCCTTTTTTCAACTCCACTTTCCTTTACAATGCCTTCAACCAGAGCAGAATGGTGGTCCAGTGTTTAGGACTGGGAAGGGCTGCTGCTTCACAGATCCAGTGTCCTGGGTTTGATTTCCCGGTGTAGGCTTTTCTTCTAGCAGCTATCATGTTAATCCCAAAGATGTGCAGTTTAATTGGTAAATCTAATTTGGTGGTGTGTGGACAGATGTGTTTGTAAGTGAGCTTTACAAAGGCCTGGCTCCTTTCTCCTGCTGGGTTCCTACCAGTGTCAGCAGGACTGACTCAGGTCCCACTAAATTATATTAAGTTGGGGGAAAAATGTTTTGCATCCAATAAAGAATAGCAAAAAAAAAACAACCAAAAAACCACAACTAAGATTTCCTTATATGTTTAGCCATTTCAATTTTTACACTTTACTTTTAATAGTTTGCATCTTGTGTATCACTGTTCATGGCTAATATAGCATTTCAATGTTAGTTATTATTCAGTGCCAAAAACAACATTCCCTGTATATGCAGTGATGAATACTTCCATTTAAAAAAAAATGAAAATAACTCTGTATAAAAAAAAAAAAAAGAAAAAAAAAATCAGAGAGGTTATATTGCTGTTGTCATCCTAATTTATATTAGTCCACGAGAATCATCTGCTGAATGTTGAAATGGAAACAATGAAGCTGATCCAATTATATTGACAGCAACAAAATATGTTTACCAGTGCCTGAAAGCTTGTAGCCATAAAAAAGATCATCAGATCAATAATACATTATGGTATTCAAAACACTGCCATCTAGTGTAAATATGTAGCAGTGCACCACTGCACAGTGCACGCTGTGAAGAGACTCATAATTTTACCTTGCTATGATCACACACCATTGTTGGGCGTAATGCTAAAAGCTCCAAAGAGTGTGAAATGAATGTCACGTTCTTGTATGTGCCACTTCATTGACAAGACCCCTAAAGAGTGCTTGAGCCAAATGGGTGGGTAACGGGAATACCCTCACATACCTGTTAAGAGGTACTTCATGTTGCCCATCGTTCAGCACCAGTGCATATAATGCAGATGTAGTTGCTTGTCCTTTTATAGTTTTTATTTTGAGCATACATTTAGTTGTAAGCCATTTTACTCAGGTTACAGTTATTTAGTATCAGTGATGTGCAATACAGTTTGCTTGAAACATTACTTTCCATTTATATATGTTTGAATTGTATTAGTCATATTCTCTGTCATTTATTTTTATTTCTAGCTGGTGAGTCAAGAAATGCTTTTGACTACTAAAAGCCTTTTTTTCTGTACAAGTTCAATAAAGAGCTTTAGCCTATCATTTCAGATATCATTTTTCAAAGTGTCAGCATGGTGATGAATGGTTTAGCTCTGCAGACTCACCGCTCTGGAGTTTGGGATCCTAAATTGAAGTCCCATCTGTCTGCGTGGAGTCATCCCTGTTTTTGTATAAGTTTTTTTTTTGTCTCTGGATACTCCTGTTTCCCTCTCAGATATTTGCTGGGTAGATTAAGTAGAAACTCTAAATTGGTCCTGTGATGGTTTGGCACTCTCTCCAAGGCTTGTGCTTGATGTTAAACAGAATTGAAGTGGTTTGATAATTGATGGAGTTTTCACAGTGGCCATAGTAGTCCTTCAGAGCAATGTCATGGGGGAACCATTTTGCCTCCCCGAAGATCCATCCACATGAAGGTTCCAGATAGAATATTTATTTATTTGAAACTGTAAGAGGTTTCGTAAATAACCATGAATAGATGATGATGAATTTGTTAAAAATACCAATGGGTTTCTGGTTATAAAATAACACAGGTTAAGTGGAGGTTTACTTGATCTGTTAGTATCCTGCTAGGTAGCCTGCTATACATTAAAGATTTCTGTTTTATTCACATATTAGGAACTTTTTCAGAGTTCAAAGCACTAACTTCATATGCAACAAACTGTTTCCTGAATAAAATGGCAGTTCTTGGAGAAACCACACAACTCAGTAAAATGCCACCACAGAACTGGTGTGGTTTAGTCATTAGTGCTACTGCTTCACAACCCCAGATAGCTGTCTTCAAAATCCCAGGTTGGTCACTAATGGTTGGTTTCTTCATGGGTTTTTCTTCGGGTGTTCCGTTTTTTCTCTAGCATCCTGAAAATGTGTTGGCTACAGTGTTTTCATTTAAACTAAAAATATGCCTGCCTATCTGTGCTCAGTAATAGATGGACCCCCCCTGCCCAGGGTTGCTTCTAGCCATGCCATTATATCCCAATACAACCAGAAAGGATAATCAAATGTGTTGTGAAAATTGATGGATTTATGTACAGGTTTCAGTCCTCCTAAAGTATTGATCCCATTCCACAACCTGCTTTCTCCATTTGAAAATAAAAGTTATAGGAATCTAGACCCTAACCAAGCTGCTTTGAGCTTAAAACAAAACACAGTTCTGAAAGGGGATCTAGTCAATCACAGGGCACGCTAACTGAAACCCATAGTTATAGCAAGGTAATTGTGGATCTGCCAATTTATGTTGGTGTCTTTTGGGTGTGGAAGAAAAAAAAATACATGAAAAGAAGAATACACTGAAAGGATAAGTAAATTCCTCACTAAATTGTGGCCGACTCAGAAGCTGAGCCCACATCCCTGGAGCTGCGAGGCTGCACCATTAACCTTTGTACCACTTTGGAGCACATAAAACAAACAGAACAATACAACTTACAGAGGTGCATTGTTTTTAAGCTGACTCAAGAGATCACAGAGAGTCAAATCAGGAGGTCAGCCATTCCATTTTCCTCTGCTGATCTCTTTGTCATAGTTCCTCCTGGGAAAGACACCATAAAAAATAATGGGATGTCAAATGTGGTTATGGCTGTATGGTTGTCATCATTATTTTAATGTAGTAATATGCGTACTGTTTGTGAAATCTCAATAGGTGAAATGACATTGGATAAACAAAAAGGTATGTAAATAATACACATTTGCAATTGTACTCTCGTATCCTCAAGAAGCATTAAGAAGCAATAAAATTTGAGTATCCGGTATTGAATAGGTATTGTGAAATCAACACAGACAGATGGTTCAGTCTGTTCAAGAGATAATTCATAATCCACTGTGGTACAGCAGTGGCTTATTTGCCTAAAGGTCTTAGTTAATTGCGCTAGATGAAATTCCATGTTCATTTACATTAGAATGAACATTTAGCATGTAGAAATTCTAAGAAAGGTGACAAAGCACTTGATATTTGCCATTTCCCTCACACTATTCAGTGGTTCTCCAAGGGCAGTTTCCATACTACGAGTTGACATCCCAGGACAAACATTTTTCTTAAATCATTTTGTCATTTTGAACAACTGCTTCAATTTCACTTTTAGATAGCCTATACAATTTCTGAGGTCTGCAGGTGGGTGTGGTCTGGCAGAGGAAGTGGGTGGAGCCTTAGTTGGTTTTCCTTTCTGGAGGTCTGTGGAAGAGGGAGTAAAGAAATTAGTGCAGTTCATCAACCCCTGACTCTGCATCTTACCTTCTGTTAAGCCCTTAGACTGCCTCCCATGCGCGTGTGTGTGACAGTGCATACATAAAAATAAAAATGAATGACATATTTATACATAAAAACACAATGCTATAATAGTTACTCATTTCACCAAAATGGTTTTATTGTTGTTAGTATAACTATTTCTACTTCTGTTTGTTTTAAATTTTGGCAGCATTATAATAATGTTAATAAAAATAATACTAATAATAATCATAATAACATTATTATTATTTACATTTACCTTTATGTTCTTAGTAGATGCTTTTATCCAAAGTGACTTACAGAAGGTAAACAATCGATTAACCTGTAGTAATAGTATTATAATAGCAGTTCAGGGTTTTATGGTCCCTCAGTAGTTAGCACTGTTGCCAGCATTTGCTCTCTACTGGCCCATGCAGTGTCTGTTTGGAGTTTGTATGTCCTCCCCTTCTCACTGTTACCATGATAGACACTGGACATCTGTGACCCTCTGTGACCTTAGAGTGGATTCAGTGGCTTGAAAAGGCAGGGCTAGAATATGGGTAAAAAGTTCTAGTAAGGAGTAGGAACCCTTCCATGGGGTGTTTGAGCAGTCAATGCTTGATTCTGTAAGGGTGCTCTTGGTGCGGTACATACCTTCATATTTAACAGGGAATGATACATTTGTGTGATGAGTTAGAAAACAGCATGACGTAACTGAAAATTAAAAAAAAGTTTGGGTACATGTGGCTGATAGATTTCTTGACACACTTCTGCTGAACAATTCAATGGCTGAAGGCAATTCATGCTAATGTGTCACAGAGAATGTACTGCATTGTCTTCATTTTCTTCCCTGCTACTCTGCTCTTACCTCCAGAGGGTCAAGAGCATATCCCATTGCTGAGCCTGCCATCCTAATTAACTTATTAATTCAGTGGGCCTCCCTTGTAGCGGTTACTGGCCCAGCACACACAGTTTTGGAACATGTAAAGAATGTCTCCACATTAAAGTCTCTTAAAGCTGATGTCACATTATGCAACTTCTACTTGTAGTATATGTCAAACTTGCCAACTAAAACCTACTGATCTTGTTGCTGGACGATGTTGATTTTCATCATTGAAAATCATTGGGCAACTACATGATGACTTGCAGCACAGTTTTACTTGCCCCATTTTGTGACAGCCAAATGCGTGCTGCCTGATTAAGTTGGTGTTGTGCGAAGGTTTAACAGGTACAGAGAACTCAGCCGCAATCTTTGCTCTTTTTTTTCTTTTTTTGCATTCTGTCATGGTACAAGCATGAGACATCAGACAGACAAGATTCTGTTTTGTTTGTGAGGTTCCTAACACCCGCGTTCGTTATTCCACATTGCCACATTTATACGCATTATACAGTACTTCTGGATGAAAATTGGTTGTCAGCTCTCATGAACACAAAGCTTGTCTCTGTGACTAAAGACAAAATCAAACCTGCTGGATTTTGTCAGAGCAAATTGTAGACTAGTTGGAGGGAGTTGCTGGGTATGTCACATGAGGTGACGGGATACATGGAGGTTTGCCTCTGACTGTCTCCAACTCAAAACGAAGGCTATGGTTGAAAATCTCTGTAAAGGATCTCTAATATGACATGGTGTTAAGAAAAAATAGTCTGCTGTTCCATTTCTTATGTAGTTCCTCTGTGTTACGAGACAAGTCCATCCTGTCATTGATGTGGACCACCAAGTACTTGAACAGTGACCAGGCATAGAGGCTCTTTGGTGTGGTGAAAGTCAATAATCAGTTCCTTGTTTTTGCTGATGTTGAGTCTTCCACCTGACTCCTCAACTCTGTCTCATCGCTATTATCAATACACTCCATAAGTGCAAAATCAACTGAGAATTTCTGCAAGTGACATGACCTTTTGTTAAGTTAATAGTTTTATATATTTTTAAATATATGTGTGTATATGTCCCCCGCGGCTCCACTCACGTAGTAGTGAAACAGGACACAATTTAAAAATCAAGAAAAAACAAAAATGTAATTCTGGCTAAGTGGTAGGTAGGTACGCTCCAACGTCAAACATTGGCAGTGCATCTGATTGTGTTCAGCTCTGACGGGAGAGCGTCCCCCGCATGGGGAGAAAAGCATGTGGCTGTTATATCTCTGGCAATCAGCAGCTATCCTCTAAAACACAAGTAGCTCTGATCAAACGCTGCTCCTTAACAATCTTTAGTTTCTGTAATAAATCTGTTGTAATCTGATAATGTCTATTGAACAAGCAGGCACCGCTAGCTAAGCTGAGGCAAGGTATGCTCCAACATGTGCCGAGAGGTAGACCCACAGTTTTATAGCCTCACAAAGTGGTGGTCTATCTGCTATCTGCAAGTCGCTAAGTTTTTATCCATTTTCAAGAATTTATTTTTGAAAACTATACCACAGACAACCAAGAAAAAAGAGTTTAAGACATTAATGTATAAACAAAATGTAAATCAACATTTTAATATGATAATATTCAGTAATAAAAAAGAATAAGCAAGCTGCTAATTACTGTTAGTTTTATACTTTAATGACTGCTCAGAGGCTTTGTTTCCTCAGCAGTATATTTAATATTTTTCATTTATTTTAATTAAACAAAACAAACAGAACATTTCACAGTGATTTACATTTGGTAGAGTATATGTGGATTTTATTTCCAATAATGCATATAAACATGCACAATAACCCATAGAAACACTCTTATGTACTGTAAACCTAATTTGCTTGAATCATTAAGAGTTTGCAGACTGTCTGACAAAGGCATTGTGAAATCTCCGTTCTAGGCAGCACATTTATTCACCCTTAAAATGTCACAGCATATTACAGTGCTCTTGTTTGGTAACAATAAATTGTCCAAAACTGTGTGAGACAGACAGTTGAGGTGTATTTGAAGGACTAAAATGACAAACTGATCTGCCATTTTGGTTGACTGCTATTATAAAATGAATCATCACACCATTACTGGGAATGAGCTTAAAGTGGTGTAGAAATGAAGAAATCACAGGTGAATTTCAAATTGAAATCTCCCAAGTGAATCTCACTATTACAGCGTAATGAGAAAGCTTATTGCAAATAGTCATAGGGTAAAGCTGACTTTGAGAGTATCACTTAGACGAATCCATGGATAATTTATATATAAAAGGAAATGTCACCTGCACATTTATCTAATTATTATGATTTCATACTAGTTTACAGAGTTTATTAGGCTTATGTAGATGAACTAAAGTGTATGCATACCTGGCAACACAAATATTAGTGTTGCTGTACCTTAGATGCAGTGCTCTGGGTTCAAATCTCAGACTGATCACTTTTTATTTGAAATTTGTACAGATTCTTTGTCTCTGTGTGTTTTTTTTCTTTTTTTGTGTAATGAAGCTTTCCTCTCAAGGCAAAAAAGTGCACATGATGTTAGTTAGAACATCTGAACAATTTTGGTAAGAACAGGCCATTCAGACCAGTTCTATTCAACTAATTTCTCCAAAATAAAACTGAATTGAGATTTCAAAGTTTATTGATGAACAGCATCTAGTGATGTCACCTCTGCACAACATCAAATCTCAATCCAGGCTCCTTTCGTGTGCAGATCCTAGCTGGTGTAACAAGCTCCCCGCGCCTCCAATGTGTTTAAGGAGCATTTGAAGACTTCTTAATTTGATGAATTTCTGTCTAAATGGTAATGGTGTGGGCGGCACGGTGGCAGCACTGCTGCCTCACAGTTAGGAGACCCGGGTTCGCTTCCCGGGTCCTCCCTGCATGGAGTTTGCATGTTCTCCCCGTGTTTGCGTGGGTTTCTCCGGGCACGCTGGTTTCCTCCCACAGTCCAAAGACATGCAGGTTAGGTGGATTGGTGATTCTAAATTGTGTGTCCTGCGGTGGGTTGGCACCCTGCCCGGGATTGGTTCCTGCCTTGTGCCCTGTGTTGGCTGGGATTGGCTCCAACAGACCCCCGTGACCCTGTGTTCGGATTCAGCGGGTAATGGATGGATGGATGGATGGTAATGGTGTTGTTAGGTTTTTGTTACCAAGGAATTGGAACTCTCTTGCATTTTGTTCTGAGTTCTAAATTTGGGATGATTAATTTTGTAATCTTGACGTGTAACATGTGATCCAAAACAGTTCTATTCTGAAACAGAACCTCTCAACAAAACCCTCTGTTCCCAGCATTTAGGACAATTTTGTACCGAGCTACTGACAGGTAACCACTTCTTTTAGTTTGATCACTAGCCTCTTTTGTGGAATCCTATTAAATTCATTATTGAAATCAAGATAAACAATATCATGTGCATCTCTCTTATAGTGGCTTTTTTTGCTTTCTCATTGAATTCCAGCATATTTGTAAAACATGACCTTCCCCATCTGAGCCCATGAGAACTGTTTGGTGCTACACATGTTCTTGACTAGTGTTGCTTGATTCCTTAATAACTGCTTCCATTAATTAACCTGTGGTAAATGTTAAGCTTAATGGTCTAATCAGCCTGATCACCCTTTTTATATAATGGGATGATATTTGCTAACTTTCAGTAATTAGGATTTGTTCTGATTTGTAATTTTTTTTAAATATATGTGTCAAGGATTTATATAAAATATGCACTCACTCACCATCTTAAGCACTTGAGGAAAAATATTATCTGGCCCCGATGATTTGTTTAATTTCAGCCTTATTTAATTTAAGAAACATGTCTCTTTTTCTACAATACACTACTAATACTACTACACCTTAGTAGTCCCTGTTACTGCTGAGACATTATTGACTTCTTCATAGTATAAACTTCAGAAAAATACAAATTTAAAACATTCACGATTTCCTTGTCTGTATACTTCACTTCACCCTTACCATTTCTAATGTGCTTGACCTCCTCAGCTATTCTTTTTACTACTTTACCTTTAGCTTTTTCTACAATATTTCTATGCAGCCGCCTTTTTAGTTTTCCTAATTTTTTTTTTTAATTGTTGCTGTCATATCTATATAAACCCTACAATTAGTGCTGGAATTATTTGTATTTTTTCTTTTGCAACTCCTTTTTTGCTTCATATTTATCCACTGTGAATTTTCATTTCCTACTTTTTTCTAAATTTTGTGAAGAACCCGTACTGCATTACATATAACCTGCCCCACACCTCCTTATCTGTCTCCACACTTAAAAAGCCTATCCCAGTTTTAACATTTTTAGATTTTTGCCACATCTGCTCAAATTTGCTCTTCTAAAGCTAAACTTAAGTGTTTTGGTTTTTAAAATATGTCCTCTTCCAAACACTGTGAAATGTACTATATTATGGTCACTAGATCCTAATGGTTCAATCACCCGCTCTGTTCTTTCCTGATAATTCCAAAATACTAAATCTAGGCAGTCTTCCCCTCTCATTGATGCTTTAACATACCGTGTTGAGAGTATAGTCACTAGTTAGGTACACAAGCACCTTTTCTTGTGCTCCACTATTTTTAAAGTCAGTCTAGTTAATATTTGGGTAACTAATGTTCCTCATGGCTATAATACCCTCTGAACTTGTTTTTAATATTATTAAGTCAACTGTTGTCTCAATCTTTGCTTTGTTTGCATATGTACTTAGCAATGGATAGACACTGCAGGTTTGGTTCTTACCTTGCACCAAGTGCTATTGGAATAGGCCCCAATTACTACCAGGGTAAACTAGATTAATTGGAGTAAGAAAATGAATGAATGGTAGTAGAGCATATGAACAGGATGTACTGTAAATAGTTGGAACATAACACATTGTAACAGAGATCAATGCAGTGTAGCTTCCATAGCCTCAGCCCAGTGGTATAAGGTATCTAGCCTAATATCCTCTGTAGTGTGAGTTGGCAACATCACTGTTATCAGTTGCAATTGGCATATTGTTGGAAATTCACATGTTGAACACTGTTCCTGACTTAACTCCATGGTCATTGGCATATGATCACACCTGCTTCTACTGTTAACAGTAATAGTTTTGCACATTGGTGCTGCCATGTGTTAGCCCCAGTTTGGTGTATTCTGGAAGGGCTTATAAACTCCTTGAAAACTGATTATTTTAGTCATATTCGCTATTTAAGAATCTGTTATTTTGCTGACTGTCAGTTACAAATGACGGGACACTGTCTTTTTATTTTTTAACTGGACAACCTTCCTGTCTGCAAGAAGCCAAGGAAAACGTGGGGAGCAGCATAAAATCTGAATTAGCTAAGTGAGGGTAAGAACAGACATTTGTCTTTCCTGTGCCATTTTCTAAGCTGAGTGGTTCAGATGACTGTCATTTGTGATAGTGGGGAGCATCAGGTGTAATCCTGGGGTATTTTGATTGTTTTATAACTTCATTCAGTTGATAAAAGTTCTTCTAATCTAGCATGTTCCTATTTTACCGAATTTCATTAGTAAATGTTGTCAATTATTGGAAACGAACAACTATCTTTATACTCCAGGCAATTTCCATCTGCTTCATGCCTTTTTTTCTCTGCTACAAAGTTTAGCTGAATGACATTGTTTTAAAAACACACTTCCAAATCATTTTTTATGTAATATACTTTTTTCTGTAACAGGCCAAGTGCTATCTCTATATATATAAAATCCAATGTCTGCCTGTCTGTCTGTATGTCTGTCCGCTTTTCATGAGAGAACTACTTAATGGATTTAGATCAGTTTTTTTTCTATAATTTGCATCTCTC
The DNA here is from genome assembly GCA_026402145.1 of Polypterus bichir lapradei. Lineage (NCBI taxonomy): Eukaryota > Metazoa > Chordata > Cladistia > Polypteriformes > Polypteridae > Polypterus > Polypterus bichir. Next base: position 9,132,825 of record JANRMT010062857.1, on the reverse strand, counting down.
ATTGCACTATTTATCATAGTTCACTTGCAGTACCGATTTATCTTCATGAATCTGAGAGACATGCAGCGCCATCCTCGGGGCATGCCTTACCTTTGCTAAGCTAGCAAACGAGAGAACTACTTAACAGATTTTTTTTTTCTTTATTTCGCCTTATACAATTTCTTGTATTAGGAATTTGTTAGTCTTCGCATACCCCTTGGGGTCAGAGTGCAAGGTCAGCCATTGTACAGCGCCCCTAGAGCAAATACAGGTTAAGGGTCTTGCTCAAGGGCCCAGCAGAGTAGGATCTCTTTTGGCAGTGATGGGGATTCAAACCGGCAACTTTCTGGATACCAGCACAGATCCTTAGCCTCAGAGCCACCACTCTGCCCTATAATTTCTATAATTTTCTTGAACATTCCGGTTGATTTTGTGACTTCACTCATCACACTAAGAATCATAGTTCATTTGCAGGAGCGATATATTCGCACTAATCCGATCAAGAGTCTGCGGGCCGAGGGATGGGGGAGTGTGACGTCAGGAGTAGGGAGCCGGATAGGGGCCCATCTCACTGTCCTGTTTCACGTGTGTAGAGCCATGGGGAACGGCTAGTTATATATAAAATACAAAAGTACAGAAATAAATCAAATAAAAGCTTCTTTCACAGGAGTATTTTGGTTATGAATAATTTTCTTCCTTCTTACTTTTTGATCACAAGCGAACTAACTGGCAGAATTAAAGAGGGTTTCTGTAGACCAGGAGGCTAGAACTGTTATTATCTACGAGTGCAATGCCATCACTGCACCTTTTCAGGTTTGCACATTGAACATGGCTTTTAAAGGAATACTTTCCCCAAAAATGATTTTTTTAAATGTGTTATACCACATATTTTATTGTGGTGGCTGAGAAAATTTTTTAATATAATATTTTCTTGAAGAAAGTTCATAAGAGAGATTCTCGTAAATGGGGATTGGATAAATAACCATTGCTGGGACAGTAGCAAACGTTGTGAAAAACATCCTATAAAAAAGAAAAAATCTCACGTTACTCGTATTGAATAATCTACATGTGTTTTATCCAATCGCTGTCTTAAAATATGCAAAATGACAATAGTTACTTCGTGAATTATCAGCATGTATGTAAACAGTAAACTCAAACACTCATGGAAATGACTTCTTGATATGAAGACCCTCCACTCCCCTTCAGTCACTGGACAACTGAATTCAATACTAATCACACAGCAAATGGGCAGAGTTTTTTGTTTTCAATCCAGTCGTGGATAGTTAGAGATCTTCAGGACTGACCTTTATGTGGTCACATCAATGACGCAATGTGTTGTGCTGCCTCAGCTAGTTGCCATAGTGACCTGTGCAACAAATTGTGGCTTCTATAAAGAAAATAAAAAATCGAGAAAGATGTGTAAAAATATTTACATATGGGAAAACAAATCCGAAAAATATCTGCAGAGCAGATATTCATCCTACACGTTTCAAAACTCTTATGTAAATGAAAATGGAAGAAAAAACATACAGAAAAAAGAGTATAACATCAAGGAGATTACATGTATAATCTTAAATATTAATTTGTGCATTTATGACAAGTAAGACACAGAAGAAATGGAGAACAGAAAATAAAGGGCAAGTCAAAATTATGTTAACATTAATAGATTATTTTTATCTTGACCACACCTTTTCATGTTGATGGACCTTTCTAGGTCTCATTTACACACTGTTGTGTTTCGGTTGAAGGCTCCGTCCCACGTATAAATAAACTTGGGCAAAAAAAAAAGATTATA
>JANRMT010062857.1:9118162-9130951 GCA_026402145.1 Polypterus bichir lapradei | reverse complement strand
TAAAAAAAAAATCCTGGGTGGGAAAAACTAGGGAGACGAGACGTGATCTTCACATGAAGATCATGGAAGACACTTAAAAGACCCACAAGACAAAAGAGATTGACCCAGGACCGTCTCGCTGGGACATAGAACATGAGATTCTTGCAAGACACACCCTATTTAGAACCAATATCAAATAAGACCACGGGCAGCAAAACACTCAGTCATATAAAGGCTTTGAGCACACACAGATCCGGGGCTCTCAGCGCATGTAAAGCGTATAAGGACAATATGTTACAGATGAAACATCGATGACTAAGCGAAGAAGAAAGAACAACGCGGAGAAAAGAGACCCAAAAGCGTTGGAGAGAAAAAAAATGCAAAAAAGAAAAAGAATAATCTAGGTGCAAATTCAGAAAATAAGGAAAGTAATAATCAGCTCTGAACAAGTGGAATTGAAAAAAAAGCACGTCCAATCACGTCCAGAATTAAAAGACAAAGACTAAAAGGCAAAGTAGAACTTCATAAAACGTTCAAAAACGTTGGCGCTATACACATGCAGAGCAGGTTAGAAATTATGAAAGCAGTGGAATTCAAAAGGCTCAAAAAAACGTTGGTGCGATAACAAATGCCTAACTTGCTCCCAACTCTTAAAAGAATGACAAGCGACAAGCAAAATATGCAGACAGCCAGCAGCAGAAACCCAGTGGATGATCTGACCACTTCTCCTTGCGTGCATTCAGTCACCCTAACTACCCACCCCCTTCACAACGCGAGCGGCAGAGACGCAAAGTGGCAAAAGTTCAGCTGCTGTACAGGCTTTTAAATGATTGACGGGCAGCACAACAGCAGCAGAAAGACAGCAGATGATCCGATGCTCCTCTTATTAGCATGCATTCAGCCGTCCCCCTTCACAACGTGAGCAGTGTTATACGTCCTGCGAGAAAGAGATGTAATAAGTATTGTTTTTACAAAAGTTTTAAAGTAAAAGTGAAAATAATGCATATGTAGCAATTACCATGCAACTAACAATCACTTTCTATACTTTAGAAATCTGTGGTCTTTTACTCAAACGACCTTCAGATGAACTAGGCGCTCTCGTGTTGATCTCTTGAAAGATGGTAAAAACATGATGTGTCAACGTATGCTTCTCCAAATGACAAATTTATGTTGATGCGCTGTAACAGTCCTAAGAGAGATATTTAGCCAATTAGAGACAGGAGATGATTGGAGGGGCCAGAATGAGTGGGTAGTTTGGGAAACACCCTACTGTTTTCAAAAGATCCCCAGGGATCTTTTGTGATCACACAGAGTCAGGACCTCAATTTTGTGTTTCATGCAATTTTTTCTGCAGTGTCCCCATCAGTGCAAAGGGGCATCGAGATCCACACAGAGACCAAAGGGTAAGCACCCGCTGATGGCCTTGCCAAAACTTCATCCAGCAGACTGAAGCATTCCCTGGTTGAGCCCTCCCATCCAAGTACTTGCTGGGCTCAAACATACTTAGCTTCAAGTGGATTACCTGTTCTGAGGTTCAGGTGGTATGGCTGCTGGCAATGGCTTAGTATCATGTGTACAGAGTACAGTATGGTATTTTATATGTTACTAAGCTCTCAAGCACGGACATTCACTCCAGTATCTTCCATCCATGCATGCAATTTTAAACTTCACTCAATTCATGTGCGGCGCTTTAGTTTGTATGTAAGGCAGGAACCAGTCCATAAATGTGGTGCATATTCCAATACCTTTTGTATTAAATACATCACTGCAAAGAATCAATGGATAATATGTATTGCAAAAACCTTTAAAGAGTGTCTCTACAGGTTTTTCATTTTATAATAAAAATGTGTTTGGCTTAGAGACCTTTTCAGATTATGTTTACCAAGCTAAATATGCAGAGTTTGCAAAATGGTAGCCTGCGGCATGAAATTCTCTTTCAGGTCAGTGTTAAGCACTTCCTCTCTTGACCCTTATGAAACACAAGAGAAGAGGGCCAAATTAAACAATATAAAGTATTGTGGGAGAGAAGACATTCTGTATTTATCGTACTTGTGGGACTTTAAAGAAATGAGCTTGAATGGTTGTGTCCATGAGGCATCATTGCATTTTAATTGATAATAAAAAAATAAAAAAAACACGGTGAAAGTACATGTAATTCAGAGAAAATTAATGCCTTCTTTTGAATGTATTTGAAAGCTGTTATTCTTTCATCTCTGGCTTGCTTCCAGCTTTTGCAATTTTCAGATTAAATTTATTATTTAAAAGTGACACCTTTTCTTTGTATGCTTGTATGCCTTTAACATGCATATTTCTGTTTTTTGATTCTCATATTTTTCCTCATTATTATTGCATGATTAGAAACCAATACAAATCAAATAGTGTCAATTTATTCCTCAGAACCTTTATTTTATTGCTGGGGGTTATAATATGCTGTTGCACGTCCACATTTTCTATTTTGATATTTTTATGAATTCTTGGAAGTGCTGCCAGCAGATCCATTATGAGCGATGCCTGCTCTGGTATCTAGCAGAGATAGTACAGAAAGTAATTTTAACTCAAAAAAGTTTAGAACAAAATAATAAATTGTGATACTTTATCATTAAAATGTATCCTTTTAATGTGAAGTGGTTTTCCATTAGTTGCATTTCCACTGTGGAAGGAGATGAACAATAGCTGAAAAATATTTAATGTACTCAACCTTCAGGGCTTCAAAAAGTAAATCGCATTCGGCTTTTACTTTAAGTGATCCTGGGAAATGCTTTTCATCGTTCACTGAGTGATTTTATGATCTGCAAAGAATTGGTTCTCAACTCATGACAATGCCCCAACACATTTGTCATTCTCAATTGAAAATGTATCCGAGTCTGGTGAGTATTGTAGATTGGGAGAAACTCTTTTTAGTCCATTCATGTGTGTACAGGGGTGTTGTTGTCATGTCACAGTGGTAAAACTGTTTTTTTTAAACATACTAAACAATGTAGAATACCTACTCTTCTGTGCCAGGCTATTTAAGACTGACAGCAGATCAAGAGGGGATTCATAAGTGAGTGTGGCTGTTGTAGGTGAGTAGGGTTACCATGTTTCCCTGGAAATGTCCTGTTTTTGGGTGCCTATCTGGGTGTCCTTGCAGATTTTACAAAACCGTCAGTTTGTCTGGGTTTTTCACACTGCAACCCATCGTACCCATTTTTTTTCAATTTTATGTCCATTTTTAAAGTTTTAACCTCTGCATAATCCTCAATAAACATTGGTTGAACCCGCAACAGCCGTGCTTTGCCATTGATGAGTGATTCTCAGATGATGGGCCATGCACATTATTGAAATAAATATAAATGCATCCTAAAATCCTCCCCAACCCCTTCTCTTACTTGGAGAAAATTTCCTAAGGATGATCTTTTTATTTTTTTTTATTTTTAACCCTACAGATGAGTCATTAAAATGTTACATCAATCTGAAAATTTGATACTGCATTTTAAAGATTTTGAGTCAGTGTAAAGATTTATATATTAAAAGTAATAATAGAATACACTACAAAGAAAACCCTCCTGCTTCTCTGAGCCTTCCTCAACAGGTATTTGTCATGTCTTACAGTTGATATGATTCACCCACCTGCCCGTCTCCCAAACAATGACATCCCTCATCTTTCTCTGTCAATCTCTCAAATACAATTTTGTCCTCTCTTCCTCCCATCAGTGACGTCTTGCTGCAGCGCACCTCCCAACTCTGAGCTTGGAGTTAGTGTTGCTTTGAAATAAAAGGTACGCAAACAGCTACAAGGGACAGGATAGATGTAATTATTTGGATCAAGTTATAGTATGTTTTAGAGGGAAGAACCTAAACCAGAAAGACAGGCCAAAGTACTGATTGTTTTCATGGTAAGGAACTTTTGAATTGAAGACAGGGCTCTTCAATAATGAATGAAGGAAAGGAGCAGGTCTTCAGTTCATAAGTTTGATTCTGTATGAACATGTTTCTTCTGTATATAATACACTGATTACTTATTTAACAATATTATAGCAAAAATGCATATGTCTGCATGACATGTCATGTAGCTTGTGCAACAAGAGCTTTTTCACAAATATTTTGGTATCAATTGCTATGGTTTAGCAATGGCCTTCACAGACAACCTTTCTATTAGAAAGTCTGTTATCTCTGTTCTTCATGAAAACATGATATTAACAATTTTTCTCTGCCATTTCTACAAACCACATAAAGAAGTAGCATATGAAAAAAATATAATTTTAGGGTGCAGTATTCCTTTAAAGACTGAAGCAGTCCCTCCCTATGCTGCAAAATCAGTCAGATCAGGTTTGCAGTTGATGACTATTTGTTACAATAATGAGGCCTTTACTATCCCCTACTCTGGTCTCTCTTTCCCTGACAAAAACAAGACATCACTCTTATTACATGCAATTTACCTCCTTGTCATTAACTGCGATTGTGACTTGGACTTGGAATTCTAGATAAATACGGTTAAGCCCGAGTTATATTATGGATGATGTGAAATGACCCACTTTACAGGGTTAAGTCTGAATGACTCAAAGGATGCTACAAAAAATCATGAGTATTTCTATGTGTTCTACCACTTTATGGTAACTTTGTGGTATTCAGTGTTCAATGGCAAACAAAAAGCCATAAAGCCACTTTTAGAACAAATTGAAACTGAACCATAGCTCAACTTTAGTAATGACAATGTGAACTGGTCATCAGATGTTGTCATGAACAGTGAAACTGATACCTGGTAGACCCCAACCTGCCAAGTTTCAGTGATATACTTGTTTGGTGTCAGCTTCATACTACTGCTGACAATCCTGCACCTCCTCCTTGCCCATTTACAGGTATTGGTGATCTAAAGATGTCTGTCGATCATGATTATCTTGGTTATTTACAGTTTGTTAAAGATAGCCTAGGGGAGAAAATAGTTGTTGAAATGATCTGCTGTGCTAAGCAGTGTCAGAAAAGTCACAGTACACTATCTGCTTGACGTAATCGCTGGCAGGCCGTTACTGCAGACTGTCATAAATCTCTGGCTTCACAAAACAGCACAGGATGAGGCCTTCAAAAAATTTCCCAGAAAACATATCTACCACAATGCAAGTCGGGCTCCTGGAAATTGCTAAAGATTAAAGGCTAAAGACCTCACTAGGCCTCAAAATCAGAGGTTTTTAGTTTGAAAAAATATAGCAAAGAATCTCTAAAGCTTAAAGTACGTCTCTCCAGGGGAAAAACTGTAAAAACTCTGGCTGGGTTTTGAGAAAAGACCACAAGAAATCTTTCATAAAATTGAAGATTTAGTAAAAAAACAAAAACTAATAAAATACTAAAATGGCAAAAAAGGAGACAAAAAAGGAATTGTCTAAAAGGCAATCCTCGGCAAGCAAGTTCCAATAGAAAAACCAGAAAACAAAATAAAGCCAAAAATGTCAAAACAACCAGTATATCCAAAGAATCAAAAAGAGAACTCACCCCACTTCACCAGAGCACATTCAAATGAACCACAGAGGACTTTGGGTTGGCCCTGCCTTTATAGGACTAAGGACCACTCACAAAACACAATGATCATGATAAAAGATGCAGAAAGTAAAGAAATTAAAATTCAACAATTTCAATTTAAACAGTTAACAAAATAAACATAAAAATGGCAAGGGAAGGAACCTTGGCTCAAACATAACATAAAATGTGGCCCTTTATCAGTCTATTGATACTGCTGGCTGTAACGGGTAAACCGGTACAGACATGGTACTGGTCCACAAGCTGGTTGTTACAGGTAACTATTTCTGGTGCATGAAGTCATGAGTGAGTATAATTTTTCATTCATTATGAAATTCCTGCATTTCACTAATAACAATGACTATGATGAAGCCTATCACTTAGCACTGAAACTTTATGATCTGTGAGTTGTGAATCAGGCGATCATTGAAAATATGCAGGAGGTGTGTTTTACAGATCGTGACATAAATATTGATGAAAGCCTCATGGATTACAAGGGTAGGTTGTCATTGATACAGTACATTACATCCAAACGGGCACATTTCAGCATAAATCAACAAAGTCACATTGTGGCCTTTTATCAGCCCATTTTGATATCTGCATTTTTCTGTAGCTAAAAACTCTGCTAATTTCTCTGTGGTCTTCCTCCTGGTATCCTGGAGAATCACTTCTGATTCCTGTATAAACATCTCTCATTCTCTCTTTCTTGGCTGCCAACATATTGTGAATATTCTACCTTTATATACTGTACCTCTTTGTAAGACTGTAACCAGATAAGACAACTTTTCTTAGGCTACGTCCACCCTGCTACATTTTCATTTAAAAATGCAGACATTTATTTCCATTTCACCTTTCGTCCATGCTACCCTGGAGTTTCTAACCACCGAAACTGAGACTTTTGAAAATGCTCTCCAACTCTGAGCTGACTTTATGAAAAAGGACTTCTTAGGAAATGCAACTTGTGTGCAAGGCTGCTGTTGCTTTTCTATCATTCGACCATAGAGAGCATCCTGATGTACGGTGTGACTGCGTGGTATGTTGGTTGCTCTTCAGCAGACAAAAAAGCAATACAGAGTATGATTAACACTGCTCTAAAGATTGTCGACTGTCCTGTCCCCTCTCTAGAGGAGACTGCCAACTCCAGACTGCTCTCTAGAGCAATTAAAATCGCACAGGACGGTTCTCATCCTGGCTGCTCTTTGTTTGAACTTTTGCCCTCAAGAAGGCTCTACAGATGTCTCAAAACAAGGACCAGTAGATTCAGGAATAATTTTTTTCCTAAAGCAATAACAATCCTAAATGCTGCTAAACTTTCTGATTATCCAGTACATACTGAATCCTAGCACACTATCTATATTACTTATAGTGTCTTTGTTTTGTGGTATGCATGTGTTTATATAAGGATGTATGAATGGTATAATTAGGTGTGAAATGTCTTTATATTAGTACGGGTCTATGGGTGGGTTTGATGGGTGGTTGTGTTTGCATTGTATGATGTGGGAAGTGTGGTTTTATTAAACTAAAGTGTTTTGCAATGAGGCGCCATACTGGAGCGGCTTTCCAATTTCATTGTATCTAAATACAGTGATAATAAAGACATTGTTATTCTTATTTACAAGAACAAACTATTATATTTTAATAAGGTTATGTAGACTTTTCCTATCCGCTACATATAATCAGAGTAAAAGCAGTTTAAGTAACTTTCTCAGGGTTAACATTGAGAGGCAGTTATGAGAACTGGAATATTAAACTCATTATTTAAGCCTCGGTTTCTTACCCACTAGTTCAAACTGTCTACCTGTAAGTAATTTTATTAATTTACAAGGATTTAACTGCATGCACTATATTTTTTCCTGGCTTTAAGCTCATTAGTTCGAAATCAAATTTAGTCCCTTCAAGCATTTCTGTCGAAGGGTAATGTAGCTTCCCACATACTTTAAGACACAAAATTCTCTTTTAAATCACTAAAAGTCTTTTTATGCACAGAATATACATGAAAGTACAAAAAAGTCCAAGAAGCAAAAGCCTTGCAATTAACAGTCCACCTGCTTTATAACCCGGTAAGTTCTTTTTCTAGGTTTTAGCTGAATAGTCTAATTTGTGGTGTGCAGTTGTATGTGAAACTGTAGTAAAATATTTCCAAAAGCATTGCAGTATACTCAACGTTACGATGTATTTCTTATAATTCTGAAAACTACTCCTTATGTTTTAACATGTTTCTGTCTTCTGCCAATTAAAACACAGTTATTTTGTGTTTCAAAATTTACATAGTATAGGTTTATAGGGTCAGCATATTATAAGTACTCAGTGCCAAGCTTTGAACAATGATATGAAACCATAAAGACTACCTGCATCAAAAAGACAACAACGTGGGCTGTTTACTGATTTCCCACCAGTAGACGTCACTTTCAATTTTGATTAGTTGCTTTAACAAACTTGTAATGCGATGGATTTAAAGTAATATTGCAGATAATATACATTTCTACAACAGATCCACAGGGGACATCACATCTATTACACTTCACATCATCCTGGCATTCCTGGATAATAAACACTTATGCACCAATACACACTTTCCACATTTTTCCCCACAGAGACTGATCATCAGGCTTAACGCCACATCCTGCAGGTGAATTTTGGACTTGCCAGCTATTAAACCCAAGCATGTGCAGACCAAGAGCATCTCTTCCTCCTCAATTATCCTAAACACAAACAACACACAGGATAATGTGCTGAGTCACATTCTGTATTTCTTATTCAACTCTCTCTGTGTAGCCAAGCACAGCTCCAACTCGATCATTAAATTTGCTAATGACATCACCATCACAACCCTAATCATGAACAAGGACGAGAAAGCTTATGGGGAATGTGGATTACTCATTGGCATAGTGGTACCAGGACAGCAGTCTCTCCTTAATGTCAGGAAAGCCAATGAGCTGGCCACAGGATGCAAGAGTCAGATCATACTCCTGTGTCAATGGGAAAGGATCCGCAGCTATTCTTTTCTTGGAGTCACCATCACTGATGACCAAAAGTGGGCATGGCACACCTCAGTTATACCATGACTTTACTTAGTCAAATGTTTGTGGAAAGTTCTGGTGTCTCAATCTATACTCATCAATTTTAGTATAAGTACAGTGGAGTCCATCCTCACTGACAGAATGGCACCTGTTCAGCTAAAGGGTGGTGGAGATGGCTTATAATATTGCTGATGCATAGTTCCAGCTTTCAGCAACATATACGTATAACACATACTTATGGCAAGGCAAATTAACATTTATAGAAATATCTGAACATGATATTTTCAAGATATATCAAATACATTTTCACATATCTCAAAACAACTTCTTGCACACTTCAACATACAGTAATCCCTCCTCGATCGCGGGGGTTGCGTTCCAGAACCCCCCGCGATAGGTGAAAATCCGCGAAGTAGAAACCATATGCTCGTATAGTTATTTTTATATATTTTAAGCCCTTAGAAACTCTACCACACTGTTAATAAATTTTCTCCGCACAGTTATACAGTAAACCCTCGTTTATCGCGGTTAATCCGCTCCAGACAGATAAATGAATTTCCACGAAGTAGGATTCTTTATTTATAAATCTTTATTTATAAATATTTTCGCAGTTAGAGCATAGAAAACCTGTTTACGACTTTCTAAATATGTTTTTTAACATTATTAGAGCCCTCTAGACATGAAATAACACCCTTTAGTCAAATGTTTAAACTGTGCTCCATGACAAGACAGAGATGACAGTTCTTTCTCACAATTAAAAGAATGCAAACATATCTTCCTCTTCAAAGGAGTGCCGTCAGGAGCAGAGAATATCAGAGAGAGAGAAAAGTAAACAAAAATCAACAGGGCTGTTGGGCTTTTAAGTAAACGAAGCACCGCGATAAAGCCGCTGCAATGACGGGATCAATGTGAAGGTAGTCTTTTCAGCATTTTTTAGAGGAGCGTCCGTATCTTCTAAGCAAACAGCTTCTGTGCAAACAGCCCCTCTGCTCACACCCCCTCCGTCAGAAAAGCAAACAATCAAAAATCAATAAGGGCTGTTAGAGCTTTGAAATGTGCGAAGCACCGCGCAGGAAGCATATCGTATATCATTGAGGAGTTTTATTTAATATGTAATACGTGCTCTGATTGGGTAGCTTCTTAGCCATCCGCCAATAGCAACCCTTGTATGAAATCAACTGGGCAAACAAACTGAGGAAGCGTGTACCATAAATTAAAAGACGCATTGTCCGCAGAAATCCGCGAACCAGCGAAAAATCCGTGATATATATTTAGACATGCTTACATTTAAAATCCGCGATGGAGTGAAGCCGAGAAAGTCGAAGCGCGATATAGCGAGGGATCACTGTACATTAAATACATTTTGAGATATCTCAAACTGATCTCCATTGCAGTTTAAGATACAGGTATGTGTCATTTAACGCCCACAATATGTTCTGTGACACAGGACAATTTATGACTTGGATGTTGTGCGAACACCATATTATATACAGCACTTAACAAAGTTACAGTATATGGGATACTGCAGTGTACCTGTTTTGACTAAATACACAGAGATAATGCTACCATGCTTCAGAGACGGAGGATATGTGCAATTGGGTGCAACTGCTGCAGCTGCTTCGATGAGTAGAAGCATACACTGTTTTATGGTAAACCTTTTATTTATATGTAGGGTACTTCCACATTTAAATGACTATAGAAAGTACAGTACAGTACTGGTAGAGCAATTGTTTTGTATACAAAAGAAATCAGACACATGATTTCTGTGTAGCATGTGGGAAGTTGTTGTGTTCGCTATGCCCTGTATTTCCAATTGGGATTTCTGAACTGTGTTATAACCTTATGGGACCACAGATGTTTATACAGTCAATTATGGCCTGAATGGATGTTATGTGGCACATAGTTGTGAGTGTGCATGAAAATGATTTTCAAGAATACTTGTTATAAAATTGCCTATTTCTTCAATAAAACATTCTGTCTATTTAAGACAGATACATAGACACTTTAATTGTCCCCTTCGGGGAAATTTAGCTTTTTAGGTGCTAAAATACACAGAAAGAATTAAAAATAGTAAACTTCTGACTTGGCTAAGAGAACAGTAACAGTTAGCCATTATAAAGTCGCATTGTAGATGTGAAAGAGCCCCAATAATGTTTCTTGATACACTTCTGTTGAGTGACACTTTGGCTGAAAATACATAATGCTATTGTGTCAGAGAGAGAGTATCTATACTAATAAACGGCAAAGCCCTCACTCACTGACTGACTGACTGACTGACTGACTGACTCATCACTAATTCTCCAACTTCCCGTGTAGGTAGAAGGCTGAAATTTGGCAGGCTCATTCCTTACAGCTTCCTTACAAAAGTTGGGCAGGTTTCATTTCGAAATTCTACGCGTAATGGTCATAACTGGAAGTTGTTTTTCTCCATTTACTGTAATGGAGTTCAGCTGGAGGGGCGGAGTTTCGTATCACATAATCACGCCTCTCACGTAATCACGCATTACGTAGAAAGCCAGGAAGAGCTACAAAACGCGCTTTAGAAAACATGCATTATATAATTAAGAAGGCAGCGAAACAATTAGAAGCGAGCGACTGACATATAAAACCATATTCAGCGACTCACGTGAGGGGATGCACTAAGTATGTACGCGCGCTTCTCGATTTATTTTAACCTCGCATCCCCTTAGTTTGAGACGTATGAAAACGCATGCGGTTAACGCAGAAAGACAGATCACCTATTCACCTATTGAAGCTTCATGAATAATGGATACTTTATTCGCGATCAATGATTGTTTTGGTAAAGCCATACTCAGTGTATTCATTAGATGAACGGTAAAAAAGTAAGAGCGAGGGGACGGTAACTTACTGAAGCACACAAGCAAAACCACAATAGCACGCGGGCTCGATGTACTGACTTGCGCGATCACATTCCAAAAAATATTTCTTTTCAAGTTCTATTTAGTCCATATGAGTCAAACTCAAAGCCCACGGGCCACATCCGGCCCGGTGTGTAATTATATCCGGCCCGCGAGATCATTTTATATACTGTATTATTGTTATTAATGGCCCGGGTATATGAAGCGCTGGTAACACAATAAACTACAGATCCCATAATGCAGCGCTTCAGCTGCCTTGCCGAACAATTACCGCGTTGCTGCAAGTTATTGCGAAGCTAGCCCACACGATGCCGAAGAGAAAAGTTGATTCTGAAAATAGAGCCTTTAAAAACCGATGGGAGGCTGAGTATATGTTTACTGACATTGCCGTTAAACCCGTGTGTCTCATTTGTGGAGCTAATGTGGCTGTACAGAATTTAATCTTTACAACGACTGACAAACACAGAATGTAACTTGAACACAACACATCGTACAAATACGACCCTGATTGAAACAAATAATAATAATCGAATCCTTGATCACAGCAACACTCACAAAGCAATTACTGTATATTGACAATCATGTTATGTTATTTTTAAAATGTTCCCTTTTCTTTTTCATAGCTTCTTTAACACACTACGTCTCCGCTGCGAATATATATATATACCCCGATCTACATACTCTCAAATAAATAAGCCACACACCGTGGCGTAATTGTAGAGGCTTCGCCTCTATCGCCTACATCCGAGGTTCGATTCCCGAGAGGGGATGTACTGAGTATGTACACGTGCTTCTCGGTTCATTTTAACCTCGCATTTCCTTGGTTTGACACGTATGAAAAAATATGCGGTTAACGCAGAATCATGTTACGTTATTTTTAAAATCTTTCCTATTCTTAGCACAAGCACAGCTGAGAAGCTTCGATGCATGTACTCCATAACAAAAAATAACGCATTTAATCACATTTTCAATTCCAAGCAAAGGGGAACTTTTGTCAATGCATGATTTCCTGGTACATCGATTACACTGGTGCACACATCACAGCTATAAAAATGTTACACTCGGAATGAAGCGCGTTCCTGATCGGAGGAAAATTTAATTTCAAAAAACTACCCGAGCGAAGCCTTGATAAAAGCATGGTTTTGTGCACAGTGAAAACCAAACAAAATTAGATGCATTACAAAAAGCGGACTTTGTGGCTCTTACTGGGGATCATTGGACTTCCGTGACCGTTAGTAATTCTAATTACATCTAATTACAAAATGTTCAATGATCACACTGTTTTAGCCTAATGTACAAAATAATTTTGGCTAAGGTTACTCAGAGTTTAAAGATTAAGTTGGTCAAATTACCTTTTATGTTTCTGACTTATTTTTTTAAGAAGAAAAACTGCACTTTCTGTTGAAATTTTGGTTATTATT
>JANRMT010062857.1:9080049-9103162 GCA_026402145.1 Polypterus bichir lapradei | reverse complement strand
TGCACTATATATATATATATATATATATATATATATAGTGCATCCGGCAGGTTAGATTCCTGCCACTATGACAGAGACAGTATTATAGGTAGTGCTCTAATTAGAAAGAAACAACAGATCTATGCAGAAGCAACAAAAGGATATGATCAAAGTGAAGCATATGCTATTATTTATTATTATTATCTTGACTTTCAGAAAGCATTTGATAAGGTGCCACTTCAGAGGTTGGGCATCAAACTAAAAGAACTGGGAGTTCAGGGAGATGTTTGTAGATGGGTGGAAAATTGGCTCAGGCACAGGAAGTAGAGGGTGATGGTGCGAGGAACCTTATCAGATTTGGGTGAAGTTAAGAGTGGTGCCCCACAGAGGTCAGTGTTGTAGCCGTTGCTACTTTTAATATATACAAATTATATGGGCAAGAATATAAGTAACAATCTGGTTAAGTTTACAGATGATACCAAACTAGGGCAATTGGCAGATAATCTGGAATCCATGGAATAATTACAGAGGGGCTTGGAGAGCAAACAGGCTTGGGAAGATTTGTGGAAGACGAAATTTAATATAAGTAAATATAAAGTATTACATGTGGGCAGTAAGATTGTGAGGTCTGAAAATCAAAAGTATGCCTAGTGAGAAGGGTTTAGGAGTTATAATGGACTTGACATTATCAACTTCCAGACAGTGGTCAGAAGCCATTAAGAAGGCTAACAGAGTGCTGGGTTATATGGCACAGTGTGTGGAGTACAAGTCCAGGGAGGTTACGCTCAACCTTTATAATGCACTGGTGATGCCTCATCTGGAGTACCGTGTGCAGTTTTGGTCTCCAGGCTATAAAAAGGACATAGCAGTAGTAGAAAAAGTCGAGAGAAGGGTGACTAGGCAGATTCCAGGGCTACAGGGGATGAATTATGTGGAAACATTAAATGAGCTGAGCCTTTTCAGTTTCAGCAAAAGAAGATTAAGAAGAGACATGGTTAAAGTGTTTAAAATTATGAAGGGAATTAGTACAGTGGATCAAGACTGCTATTTCAAAATGAGTTCATCAAGAACATGGGGACACAGTTGGAAAGTTGTTAAGGGCAATTTTCGCACAAACATTAGGAAGTTTTTCTTTACACTGAGAACCACAGACACTTGGAATAAGCTACCAAGAAGTGTGGTAGACAGTAAGACTTTTACAAAATTAGACTTAATGTTATTTTAGAAGAATTAAGTAGATAGGACTGGCAAGCTTTGTTGGGCTGAATGGCCTCTTCTTGTCTAGATTGTTCTAATGTTTTAATCACACATTAGATTTGACAGAATTAATAATACATGGAGAAATATATTTACTTTTAAGTTTTGTGGATGTTTTTCTTTTCTTGTTTTTCATTACTGTATGTACCTTAGTGTATTTCATTATTGTTGCAGGATTAAGAATTTCATTACAAAGTGGAATATTGCATTTCAAAATCTTAAAACAACATGTCTACATCAAAATAATCTTTTTGTGTGCTTGATAAAATAGAAATACTACTTAGAAATGGTCTATACAAATATATAGGTTATACAAAGATAAGAAATTGTTTGACTAAAAAAAGTAATTTGGCCCAACATAGCTACTATTTCATAATCAATTTCTGCAGCATGTCACCAAATTAAAACTTGTTCTAAACTATGTATTGATGACTGGTTGCATTTATATTTCTCTATGAATTTGTGCATAATGTACCCTTACCCAGATTCACAGTCATTGCCACTTGCACTTATTGAAGATTTTAACAATGGGCATTAGCACTATTTACACCCTTCCTAAACAGTTTTAAACATTTCTCTCCTTAACCTTTCCTCATTCTTTGTAGTCCATTCTTGCATTTTGCCTACATTGTAAATCTTTCTTGTACTACGATGAACAAAGCTATACACAGTATTTAAGATTTTGCATTTCAAGTGTGGTTTTAAGAGCAGCAAACATAGACATATGAAGCCAGCGAGATGTACTTGTGTATGTTTTATTTTATTAGTTTTATTATCTTTATGCATGCTTGAAATAAGATGTGCCATTTTCACTAGAACAGCTCATCGTTCAGTAAAATTGTGGCACTAATTGCTACTTGTATAGTCTCCTTTAAACTTATTGATGAGATATTTACATAACAATATACTGCTGCATAAGCGCCTGTGAAATACTCAGTTCAGCAGTTAGTGAAAAAATGTTATACTTCTGGTTCTGTGAGTAATGCACTTAAACAGGAATCTCTTCCATCTGTAGTCCAGAGGTTTTTGCAGACATTGAGAATCGTATAGAAAGGGGGTCGTCATGTAGTAAATCAATGTGGTAGTTATCATAAAAAACAGGTTTGTCACAATGGTCATGTTAGTGCACTCAGTGATTTGTGGTCTACGTTTTTGTTCACCATCCAGTAAACTTAAAGAAGCAGAAACCTTCTGCTGAACCCTGCAGAACACCATCTTAACTTTAAGTCTAATGAAGTTCCTTGTACCATTAGCTGTTTTGTTCTTTTTTATTGTCAATTCTGTAACCAACAACAACAACATTTATGTCTATAGTACATTTTCATACAAACAGTGTAGCTCAAAGTGCTTTACAGGATGTTAAAAAAGTAGTTACATGCAAAGAAAAACAAATTAAAATTAGATATAAAAAATAAAGCATTGTCACAAATGCGTGCTTGAGGATCACCTTGCTGGCTCTGGTCAGGGATGCAGTACCACCCCAGTGCAAGAGGAGGCGTTGTTGCTAACTGTATTGTCTCTTTCCTCTGCAGCACAGACATGACAAAGCAGTAAGCTGACTGACCACACCCCCATCGCATCCACAAGTCCTGCCCCTTCCTGTTTGAAACATTTATAAAGAGCCAGTCCCCAGAACATAGTGTCTGTTTATTTTAGTGCTACTTTTAGTTTTGAAAAGGATTGAATGGGCTGGTCCGGTTGGCACCCTAACTATTATTATTTTCCACAGCATAAATAGTATACAAAAAACAAATAATGCACAGTTACATAAGATAGATATATCATTAAGAGAAATTGAGCTCTTAACTATCGAATTTATAGAAAGTCTGTACATGACAGTCTAATGATAAGGTTAGTTAGCCAGGACAAACAGTAAAAAAACTCCAGTTATTCCGGAAAGGAAAAACAAAATCTGCAAGGGTTCCAGGCCAATAATTAATAATGATTACAGATTCATTGAAATGTATGATAATTCTATGCATATCTTGTTTGTTGATGGTAAAACTAAATTGTACTTCTAATAAGAACACATTTTAAAAGTGTTTTTTGGGAGTTTTTAAAAATGGGATATAGTGTTAGCCTGGCGTACCTTTATTGGTAAATTCTTCTACTACAATAGTGAAAGTGTAGTTTATATTGGTTACATGCATCAGAATTCCCATATAAGTAGCCAACAGTATTAGCATTTACTAGTATTAGCACAGTTAGTATTTGTGCTAGTCAGGTAAATTGACAAGGAAAGTTGCTGACCATTCCATTTCTGCTTCATAACAATGCATGTGTTCTGCCTGCATGGGTTACAAAGTTTGTTCTGCAAAGCTGTGCAACACCCACCCTGTTCTCCAGACCTAACTGCTTGTGACTTCCATTTGTTCCCCATTCCGAAGGGGCAGTTCCATATGACATGCTATGCCAATGATGAATATTTTAAATCAGCTGCAGGAGTGTAGTTGTACAAGAAAGAAAGTAAAACATTTTATTTGAATGGTGCAAAAAAAGTTTGTGAGCATTTTTGCAATTGTATTAGTCTTCATTGGAGATTATGAAGAAAATTAAGCTTGTTTTGCCTTACTGGCTGTAATAGTTCTATACATAAACATTAATGCTGTAATAACTGTCCTCTTGTCACCGCACCACAGCAGTCATTGTTCTCATGCCTGTATAAAGTACGGAGGAGCACATGCTTAATGTTTGCCTGTTGTGTGGGTTCTGGAATGTCACGTAATGCTGGTCATCGTTTCCAATAAAAAGAAAATTCATAGTGTAGGACACTCACCATTTTTCTTCAACCAAAGTTGATAGACACTTGCTTATTTTTTGAAATTGATCTTTATCTTTGAATTACTAGATATTTTTTTAACGACTATTTCTTTTGGTTATTCATTATCCTACTTTTGTTCATTTCGCTTTTTTAGCTTTTATTGTGTATAGCTGGTGGCATAAAATCCTCAGAATTAATCAGTTAAAGAATTCATCTTCTTGTTGTCTGACAACATACTTAAGATATTGCGAAATGCCCAAGATGGGCTGGATAGCCAGTTATTCCACGTCATCAGAGCTTTGACTTGGTCTCCTTATTTTCCCAAGCAATGCTGTTGATTGGAGATTTTGGTTTCCTCTATTCAGTCTATCATTATAAACTGACCATATATTAATTTTATTACTAATTGGATTTATATTGCTATGTTCTGATTTATTATGTGTTTATAGTTTGTCTGTTCATGTATAAAAATATTGTATGGTTTTGCAGTTAATGCATTAAAAATGTGGATTTGAATGCACTCTGAGCCTGTACTCGGTGAAGAATGCTGTAAAATATAAGTTGAAATTAAGTTGTTGTGACCATTTTCACTTTTTTATGGTACAAAAAAGTCTTACCAGCTCTAAACGCTATGCAAGGAAGACCAGTGAAGAAGAGCATGTCCTGTTGTATCAGACTAATTGAAATGAATGCCTTTAGTCTTGACCTGAAAAGCCTATCTGGGAATCTAATACAGGTCTTCAATATGATGAAAATATTCAATAAAGTTAATCCATCAGAATTAACTAAGTTGTAATAGATGCATGTAAATTAGGGAAATTGCAAGCAGGGGATTTCTCTTAAAGTTAGAGACAGGGTAGAGCAAATCCCTTTGAAGTAAAGAGAAATGGACATTAGTTTGGACATGGTAGGTCCTGTCAGTGTTGGTAGGATTTCAGCACAGAGTGTGTTTTTGGAAAGAATGTTCTTTAAGCAAGTACTTCCAGAGTAAGAAGATGAATGAATGAGGAAGGTGATGGGCATTAAATGGATGAGCCTCCTGGGGGTTAACAAGAGCACCTGGCCTATTAAATGAGAGCTGCTGCTTATGAGTTTAAGCGCCAGAGCTTTATGATGTTGTTTCTAACCTGTGAAGTAGTTTCAAGTATTACGTAATATTTTTACATGTATCAGATCACCCATGACATGCACATAACACAAAAGTTACTTTTTAGATGCCGAGGGGGTGGGTTTTGGGGTTGTGGTGAGAAGAAAATGGCTATGCTGCTGTTACCTGTAACTTCTTACCTGTCTAACAACCCCTTCTGCACCCCTCATGTTTCACCATTGGGACCCCTGTCAGGCTGCCCTCAGACTGGGGTCGTTCTTTACTTTCAAACCTCTATTTCAACCCAGTTTATCACCAGTAGAAGACAAAGGCATCCACTTGTACCCATAAGGGATCACAGTTAGACAAGGAATGAACAATCTAACCTCCAAGCCCATTGGTAACAGTCGGACAGAGACACTGGCTTTTACTCACAAAATATTTATTTGCATCAAAATCAATAACCACACATACAAACTAATACATAGAATCGCACAACCTGTGTGTATTATTTTATTAAAGTCATTATGAAGTCCCATTAACAACAGCGAGATGCTACTGAACATTCCCAGGCAGCTCTTTGCATATTTACACATTATGTGTTCTCTAGCTAAATGAAGAAATAGACAGAGATTTTTTTTTCCATGAAAGACATGGAGAGACATGAGGCTCTTTAAAAGTGTCAGTTTTTTAAAGGACAGTAGCTTCCTATCCTTATGGCCCAATGAGGTACATGAAACAGGATGCACTGGCTCACTTAGCAGCGGGTTCTCATCACTGCTGGGAAGAGTGCACTGACAATTTTGAAGTTTCCCCCAAAACTTTGAAAGCATGTTATAAAATGAAAATAGATTGACAAAAATGTTACAGGGCATCATTATCATTCATCATACACTCGGCTCAAGGTTAGTTCTCTGGAACCTGAGGTGCATAAAGAGTCTATTTATACAAACTCTCCAAAATCCCTGTTCATGTTCTAACTGTACCATCTGACATTTGTCAGCTGAAAAACTTAAAGAATCTCCCATTCACCCCAGAAGTAACTCATGTGAAGGTTTTAAAGCTTTCCCTTGTGTAGTGGTTCAACATTTTAGTGGAAGAGACGCCAGAGTTTAGAGAGTATGAGAAGCTCAGTGTTATGTAACAATCTGAGTTTTCATCAATTTTATGTTTTGTTGTGGTTTCTGTTCATTTTGAATTATTTGTCTTATTTTTATGTTATTTCTGATTTTGTTTATTGGTTAATTTTGTACTGTCACTTTAAGTTTGCATATGTCCCATGTTCTTTGTGGATTGTTCCCTATGAAACAGTGAAACTCTGACAGTACCATTCCTGCACTTGCACTCTGGTAGAGAAACAGGAGTTTTCTTTTGTGTATTGTCAGTTCTTTGCTTTTGTCTGCTTCTTTGATGATTTTGCTTCTTTTATTGGATTTGGTTTTCTGGATTGGTGTATTGGGACTTGCGCACTTTAGGATTGCCTTTTGGCAGCTCGTTTTTGCCGTTTGGTATTTTGTTTTTTGTTTTGTTTTTTTTTTTTCTGGATTTTTTTGCTCGGTTTCTTCCTCTTGTGAGGCATTTTTGAAATATTATGTATATTATGAACTATTAAGCCAGCTTCCCCCACTTTGGGCTTAGCCAGGTTAAAGCCTACTGTTGTAGTTGGGAGTAAGCTGGACTGAATGAGCCTATTCAGGTTTGGCCAATGAAAGTCTTGGGGCCTCATGTATAAACGGTGCGTACGCACAGAAATGTTGCGTAAGAACATTTCCACGTTCAAGTCGCGATGTATAAAACCTACACTTGCCGTAAAGCCACGCACTTTTCCACGGTACCTCATACCTTGTCGTACGCAAGTTCTCCGCTCAGTTTTGCAGACTGGCGGCACCCAGCGTCAAAGCAGTGCTACTGTTCCTATGTGGTTACTCTTTTATTTTCCTGACGCGGTTTTATAAATACACTGAAACTAACCGCATATTGCTTATTAGTGTAATTCATCTGATTGTAATTAACTTGTAACAGTACAATGGTCCAGGGAATAGCCATAATATTCCAAATACCATAAATGCTTTAGCGTTGTTACTCTCACTGCACCACCTTCTTCTTTCAGCTGCTCCCATTAGGAGTTGCCACAGTGGATCATCTTTTTCCATATTACTCTCACTGCACCACTCGGAGTATTTATATCACTGTATCTGAGTGGGGAATCACAGCAGCAACTGATCGAAAAGAGAATTATCGGTATACAGTATCAAGCACACCTGTCTCAGCCGCGGCAAAACGTTTCAAAGCCTTTCCTGTACGGACCTCGCGGTTCAGAAACAGTTTCATCCCAAGAACTTTAAATGCACTTAATCAATTTCTCTTTGTAGAACTGTTTGTACTTATAAGTACAATCACCCCACTGTAAACTTGCACTACAGTTATAATATTACACAACCTGAGCCACTTTATAAAGCACGTATTTACATATGATGACGATATCATTTTTTAGATGAAATGTAGCAAAATATGTTTATTATATTATACAGATAAAACTTTAACTTCATTTACAGTAAATAATCTATATTCGTCACTGGGACTGGCGTGAAGGATAGAATAATTAAACATGTACTACGAAGATATTTCAATGTTCCTTAAATGTTTTAAAGAATCGGCGCTCTAAGCATACAGATGGCTTAATATCTATTACAGAGCTGATTGTGTGGCGATCGGTTACTTGAATAAAGAAAAGCAAGGACTGCAGGGGCGGCCACGCCAATATATATTAAATATAAAACAGAAAGAGAAAATAACGACACAGCTAAAAACACAGCGGCAAATTTCGATAAAAGTTAAACGCTTGTGTCATGAGCACGAGACGGCTATGCAGTGTACGCAACGGACGTGGCCATCCACCGTGCATAAGATACCATATTGACATTGGCGGGCGAAGGGGCCACCGATTCTTTCACAAGCCTAGAGCCGCCCCTGAGTTCTGCTGCAATAAATAATTTCATCGAAGGTCGCGCACAATCACTGTGCCGTGAAACCCATGTTTAATAACGTGCTTTAACTCCTATCATCATGAAAATGATATCACGTATACATCTCGGTATTTCAGTTATTCAGAGAGCTGTAATATCACGAATGTAATGGATTCTGTGTCCAGTAGGAGGAAGAGAGCTAGTTTAAGAAGCAAGTAGTGATTCACACATATAGAGCACATAGAAGATCACATACAAAACAAAGCATTTAACGTGCTACTTTAATTACGATGTGATTTGAGAAACTGGTTAATTAAACAATTTTAAGATGAAGTTTATGATATTCTACTTTAATGACAAAATAAACTACATGATTAAAGTGGAAATTTTGAGATTGAAGTTGACATTTCGTGCTTTTTCTCACTGTGTGCCTTTTTTTTTCTCTGTACCCTAATAAGCTTTCATATGACACTCAGCCAGTGTGCTAAGACTCGCCTTTTCACGGCGACTTTGATATCTGACAACTTTTTTATTTCCGGCACTGTGCGAATTTGTGAACGTGAGCTTTCAAGTTTCTCCAACATGCTATGTCACTCGATCAACTTCCTTTTGTTGATTATACCACGGTTTAATTAAACAAATAGTATGTTTTTCCTTTGCCTCCACTTGGTATTTGCTGAAATTCTTACATTTTCCCCCGTGCTTTTCCCATTGTCTTTTCACAGAAGGCTGAGCTTAAGGGCGATTTATATTGATTTGCATATTCAAAGAGGCGTAATTCTGGGAGGAGTTGGGGTGGGGCAGAAGGCTTGTGCACGAGTGTTACTTTTCACGCTGACCGGGATTTAATGTAGCGGAAGAACGCGGAAGTTGGAGTACACACAGATTCCTGCATCTGGATTTTTCTGTGCGTAAGCACATTTCGGCTTTTGTGCTTACATCATGTTATAGTGCGAATTCTACGCACGGTGTTATACATGAGGCCCCTGGCCTTCTCTTCTGAAGCTTTCTGGAGCTCTCTACCCATTTGTTTTACATCTGACTCTCCGATTCATGACAGTCAGTAGGCTGAAACAAAAAAAAAAAAAACAAACTTACCGTATATGTTCACGTATAATTCGGGTCTTGAAAGCTGAAAAATCGATCATAAAATCAGAACCCAACTTATACGCCCATTCAAAAATGCGACACTTAATTTTTTTTTTGTTTACATCTTCTTGCCTCCTCCAATCTCGCATCAGTTTCTCACACGCATCAAATTTTGTTGCAGCAGTGTAGTTACCAATTTCTTTTGCTACTTCAATGACATTTAAGTTAAAAACAGTTTCATATTTTTTTCTGATTTAGCGCTCCATCGTAGATAAGGGATGCTGTTACGATAAAGGTGTATGAGGGTGTGAGATACAAAAAGCACAAATCAGTGTAAACGTTGCTTTGGAATAGTTCGGGCACAATAGAGTGAGATAGAGTTTAGGAGCATGCGGTGATGCAGCCCATTGCCACACCAACATAAAAAAAGGCAGTGTGCTCCATTTTCCACATTCAACTTATACGACCGACATTATAAAATACCAGAAATTATACTGTAAAATCAATTCCCGACTTATCCATGGGAGAACTATCCACGAGTATATACAGTAATTGTAGTGGGGAAATGGTTGATTCACCACACCTAATGATATTTTCCGTTTGTTTGTTATGCTTTGTGTTCTCGTTTTTGTTAATGTATTCCTTGTGTTTGTTTTGTATGTAATAAACACATCCTATTTACAGCATATTACTTTGTACTTCTTTGTGTCATTCTAAGTATGAGGATGCTACCAGAGCCCACTCCCCATATCATGCAAACAGTGAATTATATACAGTACACAAGGAAAGTTAGAGTAAAGTAAGATCATTCAAGATGGAATTATGGAAACTCTTCTATACATTAACACACATTTAAGTCTGGGAGCACACATCTGTATGTTTTTCTCAGACTAAAGGTTGACAGATCTGGCAGTAATAGTGACCTTAGGACCCTTAAATTTCACATCGCAGTTCCACATCTCTGGTCTTAGCACCTGGTGTTGAGACTTTGGTTACCAAACTTGAGGCCATTGTATTCAACATCCGTAAGCCTAATTAGCCCTTCAATAAAACCCCTAAGGTTACACCTGTGAGACCAGGAAAATATAAGAATCTAGACCAAATTAATATTAAAAGTATTGGCGTATTTATTAAAGCCAAGAATAAAAATACAAAATTAAAAGATTAAATGCAAAATATAAGTAAAAGAAAAATGATATTCTTACAGTAGTTTAGCAGTGATGACACAGATTCCAACCTTCCTCTCTGTCTTCAAGATGATCTTAATATTTTACAAATGTCATTGTATCTTTATAAGAAAAAACTGCAAAAAATTCTTCAGATCCTCCTCTTGGTTATTTCACTCCTGTTCCACCCTGGACTTTCCTTTCCCAGATGGGGTAACACCTGAAATAAACCATTTCTTCTTATAGCTAACAACCCATTAAACACATGAATAAAACATATTTTTTGCCTAGTTAATATTTATTTATTTCTGATTACACATATCTCAAGCTTCACACTTATGTTTATTTAAACAGTACTACTGAGATTTAAAATCTAATAAGATTTCAGAGTCTAGTATCTGAGTAACTAACCAGTTCAGATTTTATCTAATCCAATACAGGAAACAGAAAAACCACTTAGTTCAGACTTACCAGGCTGTTTACCACAAGAAGTTACAAAATTGCCCCATTCTGGTCTTAACAGAAGAACTTCAAAAACTCTCAAAGTTCAGAAGTTGAGATTACTGTGCAAAAAATTACCAAAATTGTGCTGTTGTCTTTCTCTTGTTCAGTAATTGCTCTAAAGTGTCAATTACATTTTTACAAGCCGGTTTCTTCATTTTATTTTCTGAGTGTCTTTAGTCCTTATCTGGTTTGTAGGGTGAGTTTTCACCAGTGGGCTAGTGTGGTCTGGTTTCCTGACACTACTAAATTTTATACTTCAAGTAGTAACCTTGAATATGTTTAGAAAGTATGTGGATGAAAACCAAGCTATTACCTAACCAAAACCAGCTTGGATATGAGTTTAAGGTTTTCAGCATAAGAACATTTGACAAACGAGAGGAAGCCATTCAGTCCATCAAGCTCATTTGTTTAGCTAATAGCTAAGTTACCCCAATAACTCATCCAGATTATTCTTAAAAGATTTTCAAGGTTTCTGCTTTAACTACATGGCTCATTAGTTTGTTCAAGATTCCCACAACTCTTTGTATAGAAGAGGTAGTTTCTGGCTTCAGATTTAAATGTACTTCCTCGTATTTTCCACCAATGTCCTCATTTTTGTGATTCATCATTAAGCTTAACGAATTTTGCTGGATCCACTTTATCAATAACTTTGAGGATTGTGAAGACCTGGATCAGGGCCCCACACAGTCTTCTGTGCTCGAGACCACACAGGTTTAATTCTCCGAGTCTGTCAGAGTAGGACATGTCTTTAAGACCTGGGATGCACTTAGTTGCTCTCCTGGGCACACCTTTAGGCACTGCTATGTCTTTCTTGTACCATGGTGACCAGAATTAAACACAGAACTTCAGATGTTGTTTTATTAGCGCAATATATAATTTGAGCATAATGTCCCATGACTTCTATTCAGCAGTTTTTATGATATAACCTAACATTTTATTTGACTTTCTAATTGCTCCTGTACATTCCTTAATCGACGAAAGTGTTGTATCAACGTGTACCCTTAAATCCATTTCAGAGGTTGTTTCATGTAGGACAGCGTCTCTTATCTTGTATTTATAATTGATGCTCCTTTGCCCATGTGTAGCACTTTGTACTTTTCTACATTAACCCATGTTGCATCCTACACAACTGTGTTTGATCTCATTCAGAAAAAGATCCCAGTCGCCCCAAGAGAGAAAGACTTTCTGAGACTAAGCTCATAAAGCTTATGAAACTGTTTCTGGACAAAGGCAGAACTGTAACAACAGTTGTGTGGAGCTTCCACCTACAGCTAAAGTCACTTCAGTACACATATAGTTTGTGAACATGCTTGTGTCGATCAAACAGAGGAAGCTGTGCAGTTTACTTGTGACTTTACACTGTAGGAAGATATGTAAATAAATCAAGGTAAATACCATTCGATCTGGATTTTATATAAGTAACATATACATGGTTTTCATATAAAGACCATCACAAAACATAATCACAAACTGGACTTTGCACGATACCATGTAAGCTGTCCTGTTTCATTGAAGGACAGGTGTGGGGCAGACTGACTGGCAGGATGACTCTCGACCTGCATCCAAACAGTGCCATCTCTCACCTTTACGCCTGGTGCAGCTGCTTTCTCCGACGTAGAACCCTCGTCCTCATCTGAGTTCATCTCTGTTATAGCACGTCTTTATTTAAAAACAGCAATGTCAGATTGGGGCGAGCGTGAACGTGACTGAGAGAATAAAACTGAATTAAAAATGCTAACCTAAGTATCATATATTTACATCGGCTGTTACCGACTCAAATCAAATGTATGTTTTTATTGTATAATAGTAAGAATAAGAGCAGCTCACTACTCAAAACAGAGGCGTCGAACAACAAAGTTTTGATTACAAGTCAGCAGTTCTTACCGCTGCACCACCAAAGCAGTCGTATTAAGGGTGCGAGTTCTTTTTCTTCAGTTATATTCTTGAATAAAAGCGCACTTGTTTTGTTATACTTGTACTTTTTGTGAAAGTGTTTATTTGATATTTGGACTTCAGGCTCCACACATTATACACTTCATGTCTACATTTTGTCAATTACTAAAACATGAAAAACATTTCTGTTTTAACGATGTATTTACATAGATTGTTGTAGACACAGAACATGTATTCCAAATAACAATATATTATTTACCCCCTACAAGTCCAGGCAACTCACACACAGGTAAACAGACTTGAGCTGAAAGAACTTTCTGCATTCTGCATTACGTCTTGTAAATTACCCCTAATGGCTACTGCTTCTAGTTTCAGAATGCATCTTTGATGTGGGATGACTATCAAAGGCTTTTTGAAAATTTTGCAGCCTGACAATCTATTTGTGTGAGAATTTTATATTGATAATTCGATTTAACCTTTATTGTAATGTTTTATTGTTAGTTTGATGATGTCGGTGAATCTCCTTTTGTTAATCTTTTTTTTTTTCTACTATTTAGCCTTGTTGTTTATTTTATTTGGATACTTTCACGTCATTGCAAAGCATGATATCATTGTGTCTGATATTTAAGATGGAAAAGCACATCACTAAGTTTCAAGAATCTAAATATTTAAAACAAACTTTGCAGTGTCTGAATGAAGTGAGAGTAGAAGACTTCAAGGTGTTAAGACTTCAGTGCTTCTTGAGGTTGATTGCTGGCTCACATTCCCAGTTTGGCAACTTTTGGATTTTTTTTCAGATCATTTGGCTGCAACCCCTGCTTGTTTTTGACTATGGTGATAGTCTTTCATCTCCTGGCCTAGCTATAACACTGCCCTCAAGACTGCCTTTTCTGTACATTAGGCATAAGAACATTGATGGACTGAGTGATCATCTTTAATTTGTCAGACTTTTATATTTTTTAATTCTAGTGTTTGGTTTATCCTGCTGCATGCATATTGTCTGTGTATACTTGTAAAGAATTGTATCTACTATTGCATTCTCATAGTACTTCTGTTAATCCATTGCCTCACAGGTATTGTATACTGTAAAGCAGGGGTGCCCACAATTTTTCGTGCTTGCGAGATACTTTTAAAATAACCAGGTCGAAATGATCTACCTACATTAAAAATGAGTATACTTTGTACATAAAATATATGTTGTCATACCTTGCATAACTGAATAACCTTTATGGCACAATAACAATTCAATACGTTTATGGTCACTACAATATTTGGATTTAATAATCTTCATGTGGGAAAAGGCTGACTCGCATAAATAAGTAGAGCCGAATAATGTAGTCAAGGAGCTTTTGAATTCAGCTGAGTGAAAAATGATGGCTGTCCGATTAACTGCGATTTTAGTTCCCTCTCCTTTCTCTTTTCAGAAGGAAGTCAGTTTTATAGTTTTTATGAACAGTTCGAAAGTGCCTTTCCACATTTTCCTTCTTTGGAATAGCAATGATAGATTGACAGATCAGACAAACGCACTTCGATTGTGACATTGTGAGAGAAAAAATCCTCTTCTAATTCCACATAAAGCCCATACCCTCCCCAAACATTTTTTTTTAAATCCCTTCTTTAGTCGATATAAATTGGAAGGCTAACTAGATCACAGCCAGAGTTTTGCAGTATCTCATGTGTTTGATCGTGCGTGCGGGATGATCATCGTGTTGGAAGAAAGGAGATCTCAGACTGACTGCCCTGTATGTCAATCAAGTGGCAAATGCCACAGGGAGGTTATATGATAGACTAACGTTTAAAAAAGAATTTTTTTGAATGCAACGTGATCTACCTGCACTACCTTTGCGATCTACTGGTCTACCGGCACCCCTGCCATAAAGAATAATTGATTGAGTGAATTTTATTGTAGCACATTATATGGAATCTAATTGTGTTGTCTGTGTCTATTCCACAATTTGGAAATGGGCATTCAGTACACTGCTTCAAAACACATACGTAATGTTATGTAGGAAAGAAACTTTAAATGATTGTGGCCTGAAAATTAACACTAACACTATTTAAAACAGAAAACTTATTAGATGACAAGGCCCAAACAATAATCCATAGCATCCTGGAGCAGCAGTTTCTCAAAAGAGCAGCAAAAGAGGGAGCTGTCTGGTCTATTGACTTAACAACCTGCAGGAATTCTTTTATAATAAGAAAAGAATCAATTGATTCTGTTTTGGTAAACTATCGCAGGATGGCTGGCCAGTTGATGTAATAGTAGGATCTTCACATCCTTTATTTCTTAACCTGTCTCCTCACTATTCTTAAATGCGTTCTCATGTGACCCTATGTTACTGCACTCCATCTCTCATTTTTCAGATTAATGGCTTCTCTCTTTCAGCAGGCCATCACCTTTTTAACACAGCTAAATTAGTTTTTTCCCTACTTGCTGAAGGCTTCATTTTTGCCTTGTCTTACTATGTTGAAATTGCACAACTCTGTCATTCCAATCCCACTCTCACCTGTTTCCCTTATTCTTTTCATTACTAATGCTTTGCTCTTTTTATTAATTGCCATTGTAATTTATGAACCCGTCTCTTTCTTTTTTTTTGGCAGGTTCTGAATTCAGTTACCATTATAAATGTTGGGTGGAATTTGTTTTTGTCTGAATTTTTAGCAGGCAGCACAGTCCTGCTAGTCCTACTGCCTCTCAAATACTTAGGCCTGGGATCAAATCCCAACTTGGCAACTGCCTGTACTGAGTTTGCACTTCCTCAGCATGTTAGGGTACATTTTCCACATTTTTGGCCTATAGGTTTCAGTCCTCACAACCCTGAGTTGGAGGATGGATGAATGAGAGGATTACCAAGTGTAGAGCTGTGAGTGAGCGTAAACTGTCAAGGACTGGCATTCTGTCCAGAGTTGGTTCTTGCTTTGCGCCTAATGCTGCCCAGATTGGCTATGATGCTTTGTGACGGTTGCTTTTGTGAATGACTGAATACACTTCAGGTGCCTCTTCCATTCATTTCTCACTGTATTTCTGGTTTTGTTTTAAATCTCCAACAGAATCTGTCAGTCAGCAAAGATTTTCTCCAGTGAACTGTTTGTCTTAAGTGGCTTCTGCTAGATTATGAGGAGATTTCTGACATGTTTTATTGACTGATGGCTTCAGATACACAGATGCAGTGGATTCATGAAGTATTCTGACCCCTTCACTTTCTGCACACGAAAAACACTTAGTAATTATCTTATGTATGATATTGTAACATGTCCACGACGGGCTAGATAGTCAGATGGTCTAGGTCAGGGGTCCCCATCTCTGGTTGTGGAGGGTCCAAGTGGCTGCAGGTTTTCATTCTAACATTTTTCTTAATTAATGACCAGTTTTTGCTCCTAATTAACTTCTTTTGAATTAATTTTATTTGACGTGCTCTCGAAGACTCAGACCCTTTGTTTCTTTTTCCTTAATTAGCAGCCAAACAATAATGAAATACAGAATGAACCAAAACATGACCAACATTGTCGATCATGCAATATCTAAAAAAAAAAAAAAAGGTGAAGGTCTCCGGAATGCTGATCTGCTCGAGTCCCCAAAACATTTCATCAGCACTCTTAGAAAAGAGAAAAATCAACAATTTCAGAAATGCATGTTGTTGCACAATAAGAGCAGCAACAAGCCATGGAATTAAAGAACGGGATTAATTAACAACGACTCAGCGCCTAATTAAGCAACTGGTTGGAGTGAAACTGATTAGAGTCTGAGGCCCTGACTTAGTTGGTCTTCTGTTGGCTCACTCACTTCACATAGTCATTTCTGTTTGGGTGCCATTTAAAGATTTAAATGAAGCAATTCAGAGGAATGATGAAGAAATTCAGGGGAACAAATATTAAAAAACAAATCAATTAAAATTAATTCAAAAGAAGTTAATTAGCAGCAAAAACAGGTCTCTAATTAAGAAAAGCGTTAGGATAAAAAAACCTGCAGCCACTGGGGCCATCAAGGACCGGAGTTGGGAACTCCTGGTCTAGATCATCTTAAATGTGATTTTTTTTCTGTTTTGTTTTCTCCAAGATTGTTATTTGTTTGGAATTGTTTTGTTTTTCTCTACTTCATTATCTATTGGCCATATACAGTGGATTCATGAAATATTCAGACCCCTTCACTTTTTGCACACTTTATTGTGTTGTTGATTTCATTTTAAATTGATAAATGTATCAATTGTGCCCATCATTTACACTTGGTACCCATAATGACAAAGTGAAATATGTTTTCAGAAAGGTTTACAAGTTCATTAAAAATCAAAAACTAGCATGTCTCATTTATATAAGTATTCAGACCTTTGGCTTGGCACTTTAAATTATGGTGGGTCCTGTTTTGTCCTTGACACATGTGAGGAACTTGATTGGTGTCCACCAGTGGCACATTAAATCGATTGAACATTATTTAGAAAGACGCAAACCTGTGAATATAAGGACCCACAATTCACATTGCATATCAGGACAAAAAACAAACCATGAAGTCCAAGGAACCCTCTGTAGATTTTTGGTGAGACAAAGATCAGGGCCAGGGTATCAAACCATTTCTAAAGCTTTGAGTGTCCCAGGAGCAAACTGGTCTCAGTAATTGTGAAATGGAAGAAGTCCTCCTCCAGAACTCCTCCTAGAGTTGCCTATCCAGCCAAACTATGTAACTGGTCAGTAACCTTGATCAGGGAGGTAACCAAGAGCACCAGTTGAATCCACGTTGCTTGTATCCCTCCATTCAATGCTGCATTAATACAAGTTTTCTGACAATGGTCTGTGGCCAAAAATAAGATTTTTATTCTCTGACCATTTTTGAGTATTTTGCAACCAAGTACCAATGATTACTGTATTTTTGAAACCTAAACACTAAGGCAGACACTCTGTTTTCCTTTAAGAGTAAGTAGTACCTACAACTCCATACAGATATCTCCTTCAAATGAATTTGCCAGAATTGATAAGTACATCCAGAATGTTCTCACAGCAATGTTCTCTTCAGTCATCTTTGTGTGCTTACTGTAGCCATTTCTTTCAGCCTATTTTAGGTCTGTTCAGATTGAGAGTATATTTGTGATCATATTTTATTGTTGTCAAAGGACCACTTCTAGTTTTATATCCTTTATAAACAGTTGCATATTTTATTGTTAGGAACCATTTACATACACCTGTGCTAGCTAGGGTTGTACACCTATTTTTGTGTATCTTTAGTCTTCTCCATTGTCTTCTTGTTAAAGTCGGTTTCAGAAATGACATCTGCTGCCTGCTTATGACTGCTGTTGCCGCTTCTTCCTCTGTTTGCGATAGAAAATGTGCTGTTCTTAGTCTCCTTGGATGCACCCTGAAGATTAAAGATGATATAATAAGATGGTGACAGGGATTAAAGTTCTCCGTCGTTACGACGGATTTCCGTTAATTGTAGCGAGTCATCGACGAATTTCCGTCAATTACACTGTTCCGCCTGTCCTTAATGTTTTAAATTCACTTTTGATAATTTTAATGCTGTATATATAGGCTTATATATCACTCCGGTATGGATCCACTCCGGGTTTTGGTTTAGTTCTGAGGAAGTACATGTCAGGCTACGGCTGAGGTATAACTATATTTAAGATAGCATGGACACACTTATAATGCAGGAAGGCTCCGATGTTTCGGAGATTGATAAAAGTGTAAAAAATAAATGGAGATGGGCTTGGCTTAGCGAAATTGGGGAGAATGGCAAGACTTTTAGTTCGTGGGCTAAAAAAATCAAACAACCAGGTACGTGTCTTTGCACAGTATGCCACAGGAAACTTCAATATGGCAATAATGCCAAAAAAGTGGTAGCTCGCCATCAATCAGAAGCTAGTCACAATGCTGCTGTTCGTGCTCTACAGTACACATGCTCCCTGCCTGGTGCGACAAGTACCACAACGGAGATTCATGCATCTATGGCCGACCGTGTGTGCGATGTAAAAGTGCGCATATGTTCTTTCATAGCGGAGCATGACCTGTCGTTCACAGTCTCACAACCGCTAGTTAATTTAATGCAATCAGTTGTCAAAGACAAGAGTGCACTTTCAAGATTGTCTATGTCTAATGCACCTCCTCCACTGTTGGAGTTAAAGGTAAAGCTGCTGCTACAGCCTCTTTCTCCTCCACCCCTGGAGTTAAAGGCAAAACTGCTGCTACAGCCTCCACCCCCTCCACCTCTCCTGGAGCCACTCCTGCACATGTAGCTAGTCAAACACTAAAACGGGTGTCAGGTGTAGCCAAGCTTCAGGAATATGGTTTCACAGCCGAAAAGCACTCTAGAGACATTTGCACAAGAAAAGCACTTTTTGGAATTTAATGGTGGTGCTGTTACTTTTTTTCCTGTTAATTATTAATAGTTTCACAAAACATTGTTTGGTGTTATAAGATACATAAAACATGCACTGAAAATGCACTTTTTGAAAAAGCACTTTTTGGAATTTAATGGTGGTGCTATTACTTTTTTCTGTTAATTATTAAGAGTTTCACAAAACGTTGATTGGTGTTATAAGATAAATAAAAACATGCACTGAAAAGATGTGTGGTAGATGGTTGATTATTTGTCAAGGTATATTTTTTTTCAAAGATTACAAATAGCTTTTAAAATATGCAAACTGGCAATATTAAAGCGGTTTAATCTCCCCTTAAAACGCTATTGGTCTCGACTATTTAAATAAAGTGTTTGTTAAAGGAATATGGCTTGGCCTGAAAAAAGTTCAGTCAGAAGATTTTTTTTCACTTTAATCCCTGTGGTGATGATCTGTACTGGTTTTGTTATTTGCAAGTTATAACTTGTTGTCCATCTTCACTTACTGTACCTCTTTCTCATGCTTCCTGCTTTTCTCTCCTCACCAATTGTTTGCTTACAGTCTCTGGTGGTGGTGGTGGTGGTGGTGTTATTGCCAGTGCTGTGATGAACACACTATTCAACACAGCCCCCTCTCCGATTTGATAGCGCTGTCCTCATTGTACAATTTGTTTATGCAAATTATCTGCAGACTTTAATTTGATTGATTCTAACCTGTTTCTGAATGCCTTAGCCAGATAATTCTTAATTTTCACTTCTGAACAAAAATCACACTTCTATATTGATTACACTTTCATTTCATGTTCCTTTGCTATATTTGTTTTAAATGCCTCATTCATTTCTTACACTTTGTCCGATCGCAAATTTTCCCTCTTGCAGTTGCTTCAATTTGTTCTTACACTTTGTGCTTTGACGTGGAAATTCAGTACCTCTCATCTCAACAGCAAACATTTTTGTGAGCTACTTGATTTAAAGCTAGATTACTGTTATTCACTGTCGGTTCTGTAGACATTGGTGGATCTATTTGTGAGGTAATTTATTCCAGCTCTCATCCTTAGAAAGGGCAAAGCCCTTGTGGACAATAAAGATTTCAAATTTATAATAAGCAATATTAGAAATTAACTTATTGGTCTGTTATTTTGGAAAGAAGAATTTCAAGTTTACTGTACTAAAAACTACAGTAAAAACTTTACTATAAATTCAGGCCAAGCAAATGACTTGAATCACGAAAAATGGCTTTCGCCTTCATTCCCTTTCCTCTTCCACCTCCATATGGCAAGGCCTGAGAGTCCAGCACAACTTTGTTTTATTTTAACACCTCTATCCATAATCTGGTTCAATTTCAAATAAACATCAGAAAATTGATAATTGTTTTTTGATTACTACACAAGATAATTTGCTGAGTCCTCCTCAAACGCTCCTTCTGATTTCGTATTATTTTTTGATAATCTTGTGATTTTTGTATTGTTTTTTTGATATTTTCCTCTTTAGCAACTCATGGAGGAAGACACTTCTCTTTTAGTATACCACATCTGCTCAGCTGAACTTGAAACATTGAACTCTGTGTCAGGAAAATTGATGGATTGGATTAACAATCTCTTGAATTAATGTACTTATTTTGAAAACATACTAATCA
This sequence comes from Polypterus bichir lapradei, assembly GCA_026402145.1. Taxonomy (NCBI): domain Eukaryota; kingdom Metazoa; phylum Chordata; class Cladistia; order Polypteriformes; family Polypteridae; genus Polypterus; species Polypterus bichir. The sequence continues at coordinate 9,082,502 of JANRMT010062857.1, read as the reverse complement.
CTTCCTTTCATTGATATGGTCAAGTAAACCACTTCTTCCAGTTTTTAAATGTGAGAGTTAACATGGGAGGCATCATTTTACATTAAAATCAAAGTTAGCACTATATTCCATGTTATGGTGTAAGACCCTTCTATCTATTGAACATGGCTGCAAAATATTTAACTAGGGTGCTTGCCCAATACGTGCACAAAGTTGTTTGTAAATGATTTCATCTTGAGCAGTCTTGGTTGATGTGTTTGCAGTGTGGAAGAAAAAGTCAAGGGTGAAATAAGGGTTGGGGACTTTTGGTTACTCAGTTTAATTATTACATCAAACAAAATGGTTTCCAGCATGAAAATGAGCAAAAAACAAATGGACATCTCTCCGGCATTCAGTATATTGCTGTCTAAACCTGATTCAGAGATTTTCAAGGGACAAAATGTCTATTCTTGAAGCTCGTCCCAGAATGAACCCAGACTTTTGTATTTTATAAATTTAATATATATAGGGGATTCAGAAAATATACAGATCCTTTCACTTTCTGCACACCTTATTGTGTTGTACATTTAATTTTAAGATTGATAATGTTGCAATTTGTGCCCATCAATTTATTGTTAGTAACCCATAATGACAAAGTGGAAATGTGTTCAGAAAAGTTTGCAAATGTATTCAAAATTAAAACTTCTCAACTTTGGATGCTTTACCGTCACTTCCGCACCTAGAATTCTGTTTGAACATGGATATGTCCTCCTTCCCAATCACCTCTGTAGTTCCTCATAGAATTCTCCTTTACTTTCCTCCTCCTTTCCACTATCCTCTTTATTGCATTCTTTATTTATTCTTTAAAGATTAAATTTATCAGGTTCTCCTTTGGATCCCGTTTGTCATGTGATGAGCTTCTTCAGTCTGCATCAGACACTGATGACACATTTTCTGGAAGACAGTTTTCTACAACACTACCATCTCTGTATGTGGCCAGCCCATTACATTCGATTAGTTAGAGGTGTGTTTTAGTTTTCCTATTATGACTTGACAACTCATGGCAAAGTTCAGCGATTCCTCTACCTGTTCCTGTACTTAGTCACCTACATTTTTCTCTTTCTCATAAAACAAACTGTATCTACTCTCTGCTGTTTATCTTATAAACCCTCTTCCAAACCTCTGCCCTTTAAATCACATTTTTTTTTCCTCCTAGAAAACTATAATGTCCAGTGATATGTACTGCGCCAGATACCTCAGTCATCACTATACCACTTTAGCATTCTCCATAGACTCTGCATCAGTCCCCACAAATGCCACCTGAATTTCTTTACTTCTGATCCACTCTGCCATTTCTCTCCCCTAGGTATACCTGGCACTTAGTGTATATGCACTTCTGATGGCACTGCACTACTGTTTTTTTTTCTTACATACAGTATGTCGTTATCTGTCTTCTTTTCTTTCTGTATGTATTTATTTACTACCTTAAACCCTACTTCTCTTAAGCCTCTCTATATTACCTCTTCTGACAGCTAAACTGCATCTTGCTTCTTACTTGAAAGCTTCTAGCGATCTTCCTTCTATGATATACAGTATGTAATCTTGAATTTTGTATAGGAATTTATTGCAGTGGTTGGAATTGTGGGGTAGTTTAATATCCTAGCCTGAACGCTAGCTGGTATCTTCCTCTGACAAGATGCACTTATTGGATGGATGTCAGATGTGTCAGTCTAATGTCGGTTTAGTCAGCCTGGAAGGTAGTTGTCTGCCCCTAAGAACTGCAGCTGCTGTTTGTGAGATGGCCAAGCTGGTAGTGACCTCAGGATCCACCTGGGGGAACTCTTAAGATTTGGTTATAGGTCTTTTGTAAGTCCAAACTTGACCTGGAAGGGCTTCACATAAGAACAGATATGTCCCCAGAATTAGGCAGAAAAGGACATCTGAACCTGCCTTCATGGAATCTGGAGAGGAACTGGAAAATCCTTTGGGATTTTTATGAGAGTGAATGGGATAATACATTGAGGGCTGTTTTTCACTTTCATGACTGCATTACTTTATTCCCTGTTATTCTGTACTTTATTAAATTAAAAAGGTAAATAAGTAACTTCCTTATGGCCAGTTTCTTTTTTAATTATTGTTCTTTACTGGCTTTAATTTAGTCTGATAGGCTATTTTGTTTCACCTCCTTTATCTTTTTGACATGATTATTATCTTCCCCCATTTTATTTTGAAGATTATTTAAAAAGAGCAGTACACAAACACATGAAATCCTAGCAGGCTGTTTTAAACCCAATTTCTGACCTTTCTATCAAGTTCTTTAGTGATCAGTGTCAGCATGACCTTTCAAGGGTGTGCATCAAGCCTACCATTCGAGAGTTTTTATACCCTAGGGGACTTGATCATTTTCAGAAGAAATGTTATTCTATCTATCTATCTATCTATCTATCTATCTATCTATCTATCTATCTATCTATCTATCTATCTATCTATCTATC
>JANRMT010062857.1:9061049-9080039 GCA_026402145.1 Polypterus bichir lapradei | reverse complement strand
ATCTATCTATCTATCTATCTATCTATCTATCTATCTATCTATCTATCATTTTTAAAAATTAAATTGTACCATTTCTGTTTCTAGACAGTGAGTCCAAAGGAAGGCTGGCAAGTGTACAGTTCAGCTCAAGATGCAGACGGCCGTTGTATTTGCACAGTGGTGGCTCCAGAACAAAATCTTTGCTCTAAAGATGCGAAAAGTCGACAGCTTCGTCAGCTGCTGGAGAAGGTAACAGCTACTAATCAGAAGGCCAACATGTGGAAACTCTTAAGAATCATTGTTCTGGTGTGATGGTGGATTATATAAGCAGTCACTTACTTCATAAAAGGTAGAAAGGTAAAAATGCACATCCATCTTTCCGTGAGCTTTGAAAAACCTGAAATGATTCTAGGATTACTGTAGGGATTGATATGCTGCTTTAATATCTTTTTCTAACTCAGATAATCCAGACAGGGCCAATTTAGCTTCAGCAATTCAACTAACCTGCATGTCTTTGGGCTGTGGGAGTAAACCAGAGCACCCAGAGGAAACTCATGCAGACACTGGGAGATTATGCAGACTTTTCATGTAGGGAGGACCCAGGATGTGAACCATGGTCTCCTTACTGCTAGGCAGCAGCACTGCCTCTGCGCCACTGTGTTGCCATAAATTAGTTCATTATTAATGTTAGTATTTTTATTTATTTTTTTTTTTATTTAGCCTACACCTTTATAAAAGCAAGCTATATACAAGAATGAATGTACAAGCATCAAAGCAGCAGTTTTCTTTTTTTTAAGAATTTGATGCATTTTTCATATTGCAACATCACCCTGTGACAATTCTAATAGGACCACTATCATAAATTAATTTGCTGTTATACTAGCTTTTATAAGTGGTACAATGTCAAAAACTGCTGGCATCAATGAGCACGATCAAAGCCAAGTAGAAGTGTCTGGTTACGAAAAGGTGAAAATAATGTGATAATTACTGTAAGGCAGAAGTGACCCTTAAATACCATGATCAACATTCCTCAGACATCAAAAAGATTTATTTTCCTTTTTGTATACCCAAATAGAATGTGATACAATGTAACTTCAAGAAAAAGAAAATCAAGTGTGGAATGCAAATGCAGTTATTACCTGACATGAAGGTGACTAGTTTCTTTATATGCCAAATGGTGCAACTTTGGCACATCATCAATGATGAACCCAGGGTCATAAAGTGTTTCAGATCTTTGTTCATCAGACGCCCCCCCCCCCACCCCCTCACTTTGGGGTGATCAGTCCCCAGCTTGTGTCCAAGTAATGTGCTACATCATGGATTGCCGCTCTTGATCCACAACCACCTTGATGCTTTTTCTGCAGCATTGATGATGTTCTTGGTGGCCTTTTCTTTCCTGCCACCCTGTAATACCAAAGGAAATAGAGTACCCAAAGTAGAGACCACCCTGCAAAGCCCCTGCAGCCCACATCAGTGTGCTCACATCTGGCCTTCAACCCATGCTCTTTACATTCCTCTACCAGCTCGAGGTATTTTGCCTTCTTGCGCTCATGGTCGTCCTCTATTTTGGTCTTCCCAGGGAACAGTGACTTCCATCATGATCACTCGCTTAGGCTGGTCTGATGTTAAGAGCAAATCTTGAACCCAGCGCCTTCAATAACGTAACCAAGTGAGCAGACAGATGGAGACAAAACACATGCTAAGCAACGGGATGGTGCAAAGTGCAAAAGTGCTTTTATTAAACTAAAAAAAATCAAAACAGTTTCCCAAGTGCAATTCTCTGAGTTCATAAATAATCCATAAAATCAATGAACAATCCAAATGTTTAAAACCATGCTAAAAATTAGACTAAAAACAAGCAACAGTCATTGGGTCATATGAGCTGAGCCCAACTTCTTTCAAGTCTTCCAGCTGGCTCGTCCTCTTTCTCTGCCCAATGCCGCACTCTCGTTCTGTAAGCCTTTCTTTCTTATGTTTTTAATCTTTCATTTCTTTCCTTCTTTGCCGGCCTGTATGACTCAGAGGACGCAGCACCTCAAACACGCACTGCAGAAAGTCACTGAAGCAACTGAGAATGATAGAAACTTCACTTGCAGGTGCGTCTTGCCCCAATTACCTCATCAACTGTCCGCGGTTGCGCGAGCACGCCCACAGAGACCGACACAGCCAAACGAATTATTTATTAAAAACTGGCCATTCATTCAGAGCCATGAGCCCACTGTATCACAGTTTCATCCTTGTGATGTGTTCTGGAAACTTCAATTGCTTTCCTAGGTCAGAATTTAGCTGCCAGTCCCACACTGAAAATAACAGCCCATTTGGGGCCTTGAGCTCCACCTAAGGTTTTTCCCCTGCCTTAACAAAGGCATTGTTGTGCCTTGATGAGAGCTGGTGTTTGCTTTGTTGAATTCCTATCCAGATAGTGTCAGGTACTGCACTTGGTCATGGCACCACCTATACCTCCCCTCTGCCAAGGCTTTTGGGCAACAGCTCAAAATGTACTCCAAAGAACCACTTGCCCAGCTTAGTCATCAAGCGTGGGTATCAGCTAGACCCCAGCAATGCAGGTTGGATGAGCTTGGAAGGGCATCATACACTGACTGAATCAGAAACTTCAGTCTTGCAGGTTCTGATTTCCAAAGTTCTGCCCATTTGATCTTTAGGGGAGAAGCTCCTTGCTGGCACATAGCCACTGTCCTGCTTTGGCGTTCCTCTTCGACCTCTGTGTGGATCTCCTCCTGGATCATTTGACGTCTCTCACTCCCCCGGGCTTTATTGAATCGGGGTCTGGCAATGCTGCCAAACCCATTTCATCCAACTACCACTGAGCCTACCAGCATGCCATGTCTCAGACTTGCTTCTGCCTGTTCCACAGCCTTCTGTGCCCGCCACTTCCTCCCAGTTTTAACAATAACACCTGCAGAGGAGACACTGGTGTCAGTTGAGCATCTATAAAGGAGAACTCATCTCGCTCTGGTGACCTTAAATTCCTCTGTGAGGCTAGTGAAAGGTAGGTGCAACTTGTTGATATGCCCATACAGGGCAATGCTGCTCAGGCTTCTTGTCAGGCCCAGCAACCTACGAAGGAACTGACTGTTGTTTCGCTCAAATCCCTCCCTCTTGTAGGGAATCCATGCTGATAAATCCATGCCTTGAACTTCCATGGAAGTCCTGCCTTATCAACTGCTGATTACCATGTTTTCAACTTCGAATAAGTTGACTGGACTGCTGCAGCATCTCTCAAGGTGCAGTCAAAGATTTTCTCCAGGTTTTTCACTGTTTTCTCAGTCACTGAAGGAATTTGACCTAATCCCAAAGAAAAGTGGTACTTGTCAGACATGCTGCCCTTCCTTAGGACAAAGGACCTGCATTTAGTTGGATTAAGGCTCATTCTTGACCATGTCATCAGCCTTTCCAGCCCTTGGAGGAGTCATCAGCATCCTGGCACTGATGTTGTTGTGATAGTCAGGTCATCCATGAAAGTTCTAATTGGAGGTTGATGTATGCCAGATCAGGGGAGGCGGCCCCTATATTACACTTCTGCTGCCTTGACAAGCATGTTCATCGCCAAAGCAAGCAAGGACTCTGATATAGTGTAGCCTGTTATAATGCCTTTCTCTAGATGATGCCATGCTGTTGCAGAGGTGAATCTTATGCCGAAACTATTATAATAGTCCAATATGAGGTCTTTAAATTTCTCTAGAACATGTACGTATCTTGTTAGCGCTGATGCCACAAGCGTTGGCGAGGTCTAGCACAACGACTACCAGATCTCCTGTATTCTCCCTTGCCTTGTGGATCAACTGTTTAATCACTTCTCTTTGCTCTATATAGCCTGAAATAGCTGGAATTCCTACCTTTTTCTCTGCAGTGTCACTATAGGAATTCCTCAGGAGATGCACTGTCAGGTAGTTAGCAAGAATGTTGAAAAAGCTGGAGTGGAACTGAGTGATGTCACTTGCGTTCTTCTCCTTTGGTATCCAGACGCCCTCTGCATATCTCCACTGTTTGGCTACTTCCCCTCCCCCCTCCACCAGACTACCCTGGTGAGTCTCCACATTCTCTCCAGAAGTCTCAGGCAATGCTTATACACTTTGTATGGCACTCCGCTTGGCCCTGCTGCCGAGCTAGTCCGTGTTGCTTTAACTGTGCTCTTGACTTCTTCCAGGGTGGGCTTCTTGATGTTAAACTGGATAGAGGGTTCAGGTGGTGGGAATAGCTCTCTACAGTGGGCCAGCTATCACTGTACGTGTCTCTGAGGTAATGGTTGATATCTTCATCCGGCCATGCAAGGGTTCTGCTCCACTGCTGCCCAAGAGATCCTTAGTGGATGCAAAGGGATTCGCTAAAAATGTTTTTGAGCCTTCTCTTCTGTGCCATTCAGCATGTCTTAGAAAGATTAGCTTCTGTCTTTGGTTGTTGAAAAGTTCTGTGAGCACTGGTTTGTCCTCTTTTGCATTCCTGTATTGATGTTTTAAAGACTTCAGTTCTTTGCTGAGCTGGGTGATATTAATCATGCTCCGATTTGGCCTAGCTGTGTTGCTATTAGCTTTTGGATGTTTAACACAGAATCTCTCTTTGTCGATGCCGATGTTCAGGCCTGATTACTAATCCATTCCCCGATATATACACAGTTAGGATATAGCTGGTTGGATAATGGATGGATGGATGGATATTCTTGCATAGCCAAAGTAAGGTAGCCAGGCTTGGGGCTAATGCAGTATAAAGGAATGTGTCACTGTAGTTTAATTATATTTTCCAGTAATGAAGTTGTATAACGCCTTACAGTTTAAATTCTTGTAATAACATCATAATTTTTGACTTACAAGCAAATAATGTGTAAATGCCCAAACATTCAAGGTTTACAGATTGGCATCTCCAGCACAATTTGCACTGCACATGTGCACTATTTTTATGCAGGCAGGGTACATTGAGTTTTATGACCCTGTTGGACTGTTACCGGAGATGTGTGTTATTTCCATCCATCCATCCATCCATCCATTTTCCAACCCGCTGAATCCAAACACAGGGTCACAGGGGGGTCTGCTGGAGCCAATCCCAGACAACACAGGGCACAAGGCAGGAATCCAATCCCAGGCAGGGTGCCAACCCACCGCAGGACACACACAAACACACCCACACACCAAGCACACACTAGGGCCAATTTAGAATCGCCAATCCACCTAACCTGCATGTCTTTGGACTGTGGGAGGAATCCGGAGCGCCCGGAGGAAACCCACGCAGACACGGGGAGAACATGTGTGTTATTTTACAAAATAAAATGATAGTTCATTTTACTTTGGGATTGTATTGAAGTTGACTCTGCACTTTTTAAGAAATAAAGAGTTTGTTTTATTTTGAAAGATAACAAGTTTTCAGTTTTACAGCACATTGAAAGAATATGATTAATGAAGAGAGATGGAGCATAGTGAGCCATATTGTACATACTGGAACTTGTATACATTATTACAGCTGATTTAGGAAATATTCAGATCCCTTCACTTTCTGATCAAACATTCATTTGGAATTTGGTTTACAGTGGTAAAAAATTCTTTGATATCACAATGAATAAAAATGCTATAAGCTTTACGTGCATCAGTTACATGCATTTTGATTTATCTGTCGCATCACTTTAAAATTCCCATGAGAATACAAGAGAAGCCTGTGTAAAGGTAATACAAGTAGATGTTTACCTTAATTGTGTATGAAGGTAAAATTGTTATAAATGTAAATGCTTTAGTTTTTGATCACTAAACACTTGTTTGAAAGTGTCAAGAACACCAAGAAGGGGCAAACGGAGAGACACAGGCGTATAAATTCAGTTACGCAATAAATACTGCAGGTAGCGGACACCATTGAAACAGTGAGTGCTGTCGTTTGCTGAGCACCATACCATCAATAATTTTACTATGTATTGACTTATTTGCTAGCATTTAAATAGTTATACCAATTTTGTTTGTAATGAACTAATAGCCTATTCTTGTGTTCTTATGTTTTGAAATGGCACAATGGTATATAAGTTATGGTGTTTGTTTGTTTAACTGCTGAATTGACATTCACGGTTATTAGTTATTTCTTCTTTATTAAAATACTAAAAGAACATCAGGGTGTTGTCCTTATATTTTCCAATGGGTACATAGTTGCATGGGTTTAGAGCAGGGGTGTCAAACTCCAGTCCTGGAGGGCCGCAGTGGCTGCAGGTTTTCATTCTAACCATCTTCTTAATTAGTAACCAGTTTTTGATGCTAATTAACTTCTTTAGCCTTAGCTTTAATTAGCTTAACTCAGGCCCCTTAGTTGTTTTTTTCCTTAAGTAGCAGCCGGACAGCAATGAGACATAAAACAAGCAGGACATGACCAGCTCACCTGTACCCATCAAACAAAATCTGAAAATAAAGATGAACGTCTCAGTAAGGTTGATCCCTCAGGTTACCAAAACATTTTAGGAGTTCTTAGAAAAAAACAGAATATCAACAGTTTTGGAAATGTCTGCAGTGGCAAAAAGAGAGCAGCAACAAGCCATGGAATTGAATAACGGGTTTAATTAACAGCAGGAATCTGCTTCTCATTAAGGAACTGGTTGGAGCTTGAAGCCCCAATTTAGCTGGTCATCTGTTGGCTCGTTTCATGTCTCATTTCTGTTTGGCTGTCATTTAATGAAGAAACGAATCAATTCAGAAGACTTTATCCTTAAAAACAGGGCTATTAAAATAGAGGGAAAAGAAGTTAATCAGCAGTGAAAACTGGACAATGATTAGGAAAAGGGTTAGAGTTTGACACCTGTGGTTTAGAGAGTAAAATTTATTAGTAATGTAAAATTTATTAGTAATGTAATTACTTTTTCCAGGAAACAATGAGCAAAGTATCCTGTTTCAGTTTAAGAGAAATAATTAGTCATTTGTAACAAGTTTTAGTTAGTTTCTTTGAGGAGCAATCCCAGCTCTGCCAGTAGGTGGTGCTGTGATGGACAACATCACTCTGGCAATTTGTTTAATTTTTGCATTAACAGAAAACAAGTTGAGGTTGCTGATTCTATTTAAGACTGAGTTTTAAACACATTCAACTTAGAAAGGTATAACTTTAAGAGATATAGTTTAACCAGAAAGAATATGACAATAAACAATACAATACAATACAATTTATTTTTGTATAGCCCAAAATCACTCAAGAAGTGCCACAATAGACTTTAACAGTCCCTGCCTTTTGACGGCCCCCCAGCCTTGACTCTCTAAGAAGACCATGAAAAACCCCCAAAAATTCCCTAGTAGGGAATAAATGGAAGAAACCTTGGGAAAGGCAGTTCAAAGAGAGATCCCTTTCCAGGTAGGTTGGGCGTGCAGTGGGTGTCAAAAAGAAGGGGGTGAGTACAATACAATACACAAAACAGAACACAAGTAATCCTCAATACTGTATAATAGTAAAATAAAACTATTACGAGTACATAAAAATGTATCTTCTAGCTGTAGTATTGTTTTGGTGGATGTATCTTATAATTTGAGTTTGAGATGCACTTTTTGTTTTTCTTGTATATATACTTTTTTTTTCCTTGTAAATATTTTTGTGGATTCTTTGGTCTTTATTGTGTGCAGTTTTGTCCTGTTTTGTTTTCTTTAGGAAGACCACAACTTTATTTACTGTATATCTACTGTATTTTTGTCTTTATTTTTGATTTTTTGGTCTGACAACTTCACTGTAAATATCTTTTACTGCTTTTGATTAGGACATTATTTTTTTGTTTTTTTTGTGCACCTGTAAATTAAACCCACTTTTGCTTTGGAAATTACCACCTATTTGTGTCAGTGTCTCCATGTCTGACTTCTCTGAAGTCTGAGCCCGGTTGGTCCCAAACTGCAAGACGCCCACCGTGTAGTCTGGTGACAGCCTTGCCACTACACGGAGTATCACAATGCCTCATTCCTTTTAGCCAATACTGGTCACTTACAGCTTACGTTCTTGAACCTTTTTACCATCAGTGTTCTATTCATGGCCAGAGGACAGAGCAATACATCACTTTAGGCTGTGCAAATCCTTAACCCGTGGTTAAGGTGTGGAGTTACGTAAGGCATCAAGTTAACCGACCTGAAATTTCCCTTGTGACTTGTTGTGGCAGGGTGTGGGCAGCAAAGGAAACCATTTTAGATTATTTACTAACTGAAGAGTTACATTGAAAATTTCCTCAAGAGTACAAATAAACTTATTCAAATACATGTTTTACCGTAATAATATTTGGAAATATAAAACAGTATGCTAAACACTTGCTTACAGTTTATTCTTATATGAAAAGCTGCCTCACAGGTAGGAGTCCATTGAGATCAAAGTCAGACAAGTGGGGGTTAGGCTGGGCTTGGTTGTGGTGGCAGCACTCAGCTGGTGGAAGAAAGACAGACCAGTGTAGGAAGAGAGTAAAGAATGGAATGGCCATTGAAATGGAAGATGAGACATTGAATGTTTTGGTGTGGTACTGTGGTGGGCCACTAGGTTAGCCACGTGATCTGGCACAGGGGTTCAGACTTGTACAGGGTAGGCCCATAGAAGTACCAAGTGTAATATTTTGCTTCTGTTTATTTTGCGATAGGGCTCTCCCTTTTGTCCAGCCCCACTTAGGGTATTTTTATAAATAAAGATATGATCTTTGTTATTTTGGCAGCCTCCCTAGCCTGTTTCTGAGTGTGAAGAACTGCCAAAAGGATCCCTTTAACCACAATGCCTTAGGGAATATATCTAGAGTACATTAATACTGACATTCTATAATCTTTTTAGATAGATACACATGCTTTCACAGTAATAATAGGCCCCCATATCCATTGTTACTGATTTCCCTAGCACAAGAAAATTCCAGTAAATGACAGGGAAACAACCAAACACTGAAACTCAAATTAAAATGAACTGAATGTGTGTAGGAGTTGACCGACAGTGAGAGAGAGAGAGAGACAGACAGCACAGTAGAGTCAACATCAGTATGGTAAACAAAGAAAAGACAGGAAAGAAAATTGGTAATCTAAAATATTACAGAAACTGTTTGAAACATAAAAAATGATGGAGCCTCATGAAATGAACCAAGCAGAGCTCTGCCAAAGAATAAAACCACAAAGCTAAATGAGAGATTGTTGGTGTTGCATAATGAGGTTTCATAATAGTGTGAAGATTGGAGTTTGGAGGTCTTAGGCATTTGAGATGTTTATATGATGGCACATGGCAATGAAAGGTAGTATGATGAGCAGTCGAGTTTTCATAAGAAAAGTGATATTAATTACATATTGTTTATGTCTGCAATGAGCCAGGCATGCCTGCTTACCGTTTTTAGTTAAAAGGGAGGATTCAGTTTCCCTGAATCAGGTATTTCTACACTTTTGTTGCTTCAAGTCCCACACTAGTTATAAAAGTAATTCAGTTTACTCAAACACCAGTCCTTTTTTCAAAAAGACTTTTGTATTCTTAAGAATTACTTATGTGTGCTTTGAAATCACTTTGATTTTTATGTACAGCGCTTCCTGACATACCAGTACAAGGAACCCCCCCACATATACTGTGTATATATACAGCTTTTGACTTATCTTGATATCTAGTTGAACAAGACTTTGAGCTTTTTGGGCTTACCCCCTATTTTAATTCAATTTTATACCAATATTTTTCCTGTTAGCTACCAAGAGCACTTGCACAGTTAATAAGCACAGTAAATTGTCCTTTATCACCTTTTATAATTTTTCTCTGGCCTCTCGTCCTCTGTACAGTATGTCTTAAATTCAAGTTCAGATGACCAGTGACTGGAAAAACCTTTCAAGTCCCACCTGACAAGTCTTAAGTAGACTTGAGATATAAATCTGGATCAGGACTGGCCTAGGAAACTACTGGGGTCATCCTTTTAAAACTTTCTCCTGTATCCCCAGTTTTCACTGCAATACTAAACATTACATTTACCTTCTTTTTCTTGGCAAACACTTTTATGCAAAGCAACTCACAAAAGAGGTAAACATAATCGAGTAACTTTAGGCTAGGGCTTGTTTGTACAGCTCATTCATGCAGGCTTACTCTGTATAACATTCACGAGTTCAGACCTTATCTGACAGAGTATGCAGCACAACGTCTGGTCCAGGCTTTGGTCTTGTTGTGTCTGGACTACTGCAACTCACTTCTGCCAGGAGTACCCATATGTGCTATCAAGCCTCTGCAGATGGTCCAGAATAGAGCGACCCATCTTGTATTTAACAAGCCAAGACTTGCACATGTCACTCCTCTCTTCAGGTCTCTACATTGTCTCCCTGTAGCAGGACACATCAAGTTCAAATCTCTGATGCTTGCCTACAGAGTAATCCATGGGTCAGCACCTGAGCACAGTGGAGCCTCGGTTCACAAAAGTCTCTGAACACGTACAAATTGGGTTACGGTCGGTTGACGAACAAGACCAGTTTCCCTTCCGGTTCGTACACGCCGATTTCCGCACATGTTGAGTCTCTCCCTGTGCATTCATTGTGAACTCTTTGTGCTTTATTTCATTTCCCTTCCGGCTCGTACGCGCTGATGATTTCTGCACGTGTTCAGTCTCTCCCTATACTGTACGTTGTTCTCAGTGCATCACGCAGAGGGACTCTCCCTCAAAACTGTAACCTTCTCTCAACCCAGCTTCCTCCTGTGGTATAGCAGGTCCACAGCTCCCGTCAAAAAAGGCCACTTTTAATATATAGTCACCACACTCGCCGCTTAGCGAGGGGGCATGGTGGTGTGTGGCCGAAGCGGTTCCTGAGGAGTTTGTGATGTGGACGTTTCTCACCTAAGTGCACAGGTGAGAAGTGGTCCGCACCCGTAATTGTTCCCAGGAGCTACTGATTGCCACGGCTACCATGCCTCTTCATAAATAGAAGCGTGAGTCGGCTAAAAGGAAAAAGAAGAGAAAAGGAAAGAACGGGAGGTTGCAGGAGAAGGCAGGAAGCAGGAGGAGAAAGCCAGTACAGTGAGCGAACTGCTGAGCAGGGAGCCTGGGTGTTTGTCTTAGTGTTATTCAATGTTTTTACATTTAGTTTACTATTACACTGTGCATTCTATGGTATAATTGACTATTTTTGTGCTTAAAAATCTTTAAAGAGAATATATGTTTAGAAACAGTTTGTACAGTGTAGAACAGATTAATTGTATTTACATACAATCCTATGGGGGAAATTACTTCGGGTTACGACCAGAGTTTTGGAACGAATTATGGTCGTGACCCGAGGTTCCACTGTATATGGAGACACTGGTGAGGTGCTATGTTCCTTCTCGTCCACTCAGGTCTGCCAGGCAACATTGTCTGATGATGCCACCTCTGCGTGGTATTAAGTCTCAGTCCAGACTCTTTTCCAGTGTAGTGCCTAGTTGGTGGAACATCTGTTCTATGAATATCTGTCTAATTGATGGAAGAAAAAAAAACTTTGTTCTATGATATTTTATATCATTGGTTAACTTGTTGTCAGATTATGTTTAATTGCTTTATCGATTGTAATTCATGATTATAAATGTATTAGTTTTTACATCTTATTCCATTATACTTCCATTAAAGGGATAGCCATCCTCCAGGTTATTATAGGCTGCAAGGAGCAATATATACAACAATCAGCCTATCTTCTACCCTCTGGAATACTGGGAAAATATATCACCTTCCTAACGAAATTCTTGATTCTTACAGGACATAACGACACCTGGTGTTGGCACCCAGTTTTTTTTGTCAATGCCAGTATTCTCTCTGCCATGACATCTTAAGACCACCTCCTGTCATGTATGACATTAAACTTCTTTCAGCTTTCGATCTCACCAATTCTTCCCTTAGACCTGTTACTGCAATATTTTTCCCCTGTGTATTGCCTCCATTACATTCTTGATATTCTCACTTCATTGATTTTGTCCACAAACAAAAGACAGTGACATTTGACCTCATTGAGTGCTCATCGGAATTGCTGCGTTATTACCTAAGGTTAACTTATTTGTGCTTAGGATCCGGAACCTAAGGCTAGAGAAGATTATTTGAAAGAAAATGAATTTACCTGCTCTTTCTGTTTTCAAGTGATCGCTGGATATTTCTTTTTTTTTTTTTGTAAAAAAATATAAATGAATGACACCATGCATCTAGTTTAGTGATTTAAATAAAATAACAGACAGGGGAATTTCTATCTCAAAAAGAGTTATTTGTTCATCATTTGATTATGTCAAATAAACAAACATTTTTATGAAACAAAATCAAGTGCTTATAATATATTATGAAGTTCTGATCCAAGAGATGGGTGAATGGAAAACTGCATTGATCAAAGAAATTGATGTTTTTTAATTTTTTTTTTCCAATATACTTTCTTCATTTACCACATTTTTATTTTTGGCTGAACTCTTCAACACCTTGAGCATGGGAAAGGTGCTATATAAATAGAATGTATTATTATTATCATTATTATTACTGTACTAGGGATGTTGTGACAGCAGCTACTTTTGTTCTAGTTGAATATAAAGGAAACCTAGGGCACAAAGCTCATAAACTATTTCCGCGTTAAAAGAGTACTCCACCCAAAAATAATATTTTTTATGTTACTTATCCCATTTGATTTGTAATGATGGACAAAATTTTTTTTATGTTTTGTTTTCATGAAGAATAAAGATAAAAATGCTTCTGATAGAACTAAGGCATATGCTGACCAACACTAACAAAAATGTCAATGAAAAATCTCACATTACTCATGACACATAATCCACTTGTCAGTTCATCCCGTCGTATGTCTACAATGTACAAAATGCACCCACCTCTCCCCTTCATTCATTGGTCAAGAGTCCTGTCTTCAATTAAAAAGCATTACCCCGTGTGAATTAGGTCCTTGTTTATGGACTACTTTAATTTTACAAAAATATTCATTTAACAATATTTTAGCAAAAAATGCACGTGTTTGGCATGTTGTGAATATATTACTGGATGAATTAACATGTTTGTTGATCTGTTATTAGAAAATGGTGATTTCTAATATGGCAATTAGGTTGGAACAAAGAGGCACTGTGACCCTTCAGGACTGAATTTGAACTATACTATAAGCATGCTATCACAGCTTGCTCAATTGAAAGAAACCTAATCTACCTACCATAGTGATATGGGATAAGAATCTGTTATTCTACTGAAAATTAAAGTAACATTATGATTAGCTAGTCAAAACATTTGTATATATTCTAGCAGGCATTTATCAATTTTGTTCTCCATGTATAAAACATTGCTAACATTTCTGTCAAAAGTTTACTTTCTTCACCCCAGACAGGTAGAGGAGAGCATATCTGATCCTACTACAGTATGGTGCTGCATGTGGTATAGCGGGTCCGCGGCTTCAAACAAAATAAGGGCCAGGTTTTAAATCTGCATAGCCGTGTCGTTCTCCATAGGCGCGATTGCACAACCACAGGGAGTTAATGAGGTAGTTGGAGCGACTCGCACCTGCAAGTGTGGGTGCGATCGTTCTCAATTGCTTCATTGGCTTCCTGCGGTATGTGGTTAAGGCGCTGCACCCACGGAGGCACGGGTGGATGTGTATATATATGGGTCGGCACCAGAAAAGGGGGGGATGGATAGATCGATTGAGGAGAAGAAAAGAAAAGAGGTTAAAGCAGTCTTAGCAGGAGGATCTGGCTACCATAAAGGAGGAGACAGCATGAGCTGGGGCCCCGCGAAGGAGTGTTTCGTTTTGGCGCTCTAGGGGCTAGTTTGCCCCACTGGATGTTCGGTTGGAGTGGGGTGAGCAAGGCAGGTGTCCTCCAGAGGGATCTGAGGAGCGACTACGTGAGCGTGAAAAAGAAGGGAGGAGAGCTGACTTCAGACGGTCTGGCAGTGATGTCCATAATGAAGCCAAGGCAGTAGTGAATGGAGCTCGTTGCTGTTGGGGTTTCTGCCAGTTACAAGAGTTATGGGTGAGCTGGGGAGAACTAGAGAAGGAGGTGTGCTAGGATCGTGAAGAGTGAGACTGCATTTTTAACCTCAAATTTTAAAGGATTTATTTATTGTTCTTATCCCCACCGAACACTGGCTTTTATGGATTATTTATTGAAACTGTGGAGCACTGCACTTTGGGCACTGTTTTGTTGGTTTTAAAATAACAGCACTTTTGCACTGTCCCCTGGCTTCATTAGAGAAATGTCCTCATTTGTCAGCTCATCTCGGTGACATTACCAATAGTGCCGGGTTTAAGAGCTCCCAGCAGACGGATGGGAGCTCGGAGTGAACCTGCATCTTCACACTGCATGTCTTACTGATTGGTAATATATGCACTGTAAAGAAACCTTGAAATCAATTAAACAATTTATGAGTAAAAAAAGGAACAATATTTATATTCAGTAGTTCTAGCACTTGTTGTTTTGTGAGCTCTTAGATATAAATTTGGCTTCTCAGACACTCTCCATAGTAATACCTTCTGTAGATTAGTGTAACATCCCGGTTTAGATTTTACCACATGCTATTTTTGACTCCTAGTCACAACTGAAACATCCAGAGAAAAAGAGAGTGAGAGAAAGAGATTTAAATTTTACATAACATCAGTCAGGTGGGATAACCCAGACATGAGAAAGTGCCAGCCATGTTTGAGTTATGGATAAATAAGCTCCAGAGTTCTAAAGAGAAAATGCCTGAAGGTAGCTTAAGACTGAGCAGAAGCCAAATATGTACTATGTGGCTCTTAAGCATTTTTACCTGTTGTTTTGATTTTTCTTTTTGATTCCGGTGTAACCTTAGACTGGGTAGCTATACCTATTACTACAAAAAGAGAAACCTGTCACTGTCTTGGTCACCTTCATTGTATAATGCCGACAACATGCATCTCAGACGTATATATTATAAAGAAAAACACAGTGGACTGTCTGTCTCAATGAAAACAGTAACAATCTGTGCTGCAGTGAGAGGAGCTTAAGTACAAGAAGCTTATTTGTGTCAGGTTTTCAATCTGCGCCTGCTTGGTTGCTAGACAATGGCTTGTCACTACTAGAGCTTTGGTATCGATTGCTTCAAAGTGTTTATAGACTCAAATGTGTAACTGCTTAGGTTTAGAACCGTGTTTCAACATTCCTTGGCTTTGCATGGAAATATTCTCTACAGTTTTTGTGTCCAGTGTACATTTCACAGCTTGATGGTGCAGTGAGTAGTGCTGCTGTCTCATAGCCCCAGTGCCCTAGTTTGAAATGACACCCAAGTCATTGCCTCTGTGCAGTATGTGTGCTTTCCTCATATGATTGTGGATTTTCCTCCAGCTTCTCTGCTTTTCCTCCCTCAAGGTTAACTGATGTTTGAAAGTGGTCCCAGATGAGCACATGTGAATGTATCCATAAGTGTATCGTATAATTGATTTGGACCCCATCCAGGGCTGGCTCCTGACCAGCCACCCAATGCTGCTCTAATAGGCTCCAGCCTGCATTGGATTATCTAGGCTTGGTAATCGATGGCTGGATTGATCTTCCATAGCAAAATGTTTACAGTTTAGTCCAATCTTGAGTTCTAATCAGTCCTTCCTAGGGTTATACTTTCTGATTAGCAATACTTTAGTTCAGGAGAGTGCAGTAGTCCAGCACTATGGGAACCTCAATCATTGGTGGTGAAAGCTCAGCTTGATATGTAGATAATTCCTAATCATACACTCTGAGCCATTTGGATTAAAAAAAAAACTAATAAGCACTTCAGTCTGATGTGATTTTTCACTTCATTATTTACTGGGATTACATTCTGCTGAACATGTTGGATAGGCAGGAGAAGGGGCTTGGATTGCAGAGTGGGCCGAAGTCACTAGGTGACTGTGCTGCACTGGGGTAACTAATCACCATCCCAAGTAATAGATACAGCTGAGGGCGTCTTGTCTGAATGACATTGGTGTTTACAAATTTTCTATTTTTCAGTCTATATCTATTGTATATAGTGATAATTATGTTTCTCAAGTGAGTGAAACTGTGGTAAACCCAGAAAAGAATAGCACCATATCATTAACCTTTCCAGCATTAGCAGACTTAAGATTAATTGTACTTTAATACCTTGTTCTGCTTTTAATAATTTAATGGAATTCATAATTTCACATTGAATGCTACCACATTTGCTGCCATCTTGATTACCATTGTTATTGCTGTTGCTTGTCCTGTGTCACCATGATGGTTATTGTTATGTCACTTCCTTTTCTTATATCGGAAGCCTGCTTATAATGTCCAAATTGTTGAATAAATATAAATATATTCTAATCTGTTGGTTTTATATATTTTTTTGCAGCTCAATATTGAGATTTTTTGGACCAGAGGATTATGAATTTGTTGTTAATTTACTTTAAATGCAAAATCTAAATTGAATACTTTTTGAATTCTTTTTAGCTTCTTAATATGACGCCATTTTTATTTTCTATAAATGCTATAAATTCTATTTTGTGATCCCGTCATCAGGATCTGGGGTCTAGTTGTTATGGTGTGGTCACAAGGTTTATAACATCAGGCGTCAATTACATGAAGCAGTTAAAAGTTGCCTCCAACTGCTATTCCCTATCCAATTTTTACAGATAAACATTTTCCTTTGCAATTTTCTTAAAAACCTTTTATTGACTTTTCCATAATGGATTTCTCCCTCTAGTTTCTGACTCCTGAATTTCAGTTTTCCTTTTCAGCTCTGTTGAAAT
Organism: Polypterus bichir lapradei; assembly: GCA_026402145.1. Taxonomy (NCBI): domain Eukaryota; kingdom Metazoa; phylum Chordata; class Cladistia; order Polypteriformes; family Polypteridae; genus Polypterus; species Polypterus bichir. Next base: position 9,063,435 of record JANRMT010062857.1, on the reverse strand, counting down.
TTTTGCTTGACTTGTGGGTTTGATGTCAGCTTGTTTCTTTGACTAATGTGTGTCTATTCAAGGAGAGGATTCAGAGGTGGTCCACTCCTTCAAGTATTTGGGGTTCCACATTAATGACAAGTTGGACTGGTCTCAGAACACAAAGGAAATATATAAGAAAGGAAAGGGCAGGCTTTTTTACCTTAGGAGACTGCATTCTTTTAAGGTGGGAAGTGACATCCTTCACATTTTCTGTAAATCTGTGTTTCTTCGTTGTGGTGTGCTGGGCTGGTAACATCACCTCAAGAGAGGCTAATTGAAAGGGCAGGCTCAGTTATGGGAAACACTCTGGACCCCCTGGAGGTCATAGAGAAGGAGAGAATTAAAACAAAACTGAGTGCTTTTATAAACAACACTGCGCATCATCTCCCTGATACAGGGGAGGTCCTTTTTCATTTTTCCTTACTGTCTTACTGTCCTTACTTTCCTTACAGTTTAAAATGAAGTGTAGTTCACAAATGTAAGGTTTTCTTGGGGATTCTTATTTCTAGAACTGCTTAGGACCTTTAGTGAATGTTATTTTGACAGAGACTTTTGCCTAGCAATTTTGGTGTTTGTATTAGGCATCCTTAACTTCTGGTCACAGATTTTTAACCTTCTTACAATGATTCTTTGCTCAGCTCTTTGAACACTTCTGTATCCTCCAGGTATTTAATTAGGAGAACCCTATGTGCACCCCCAAAGATTCAAGATGTAGAGAGATAACTAATTTATTACATCAAAAATATGCATTTATAATATGGAAAGTATTCAGATTCATGTTTACAGAATTTTACACTTAATAATAAAGTGTAAAATAAAATTCTTACTTGCATGTCTTCTCCGAAAAGTTCAATAATACTGTACCGACACACAAACACATGCCCACAAAATTATACATGAAGTGTAACACACACACTTACACACATGTTATACTGTATACATTGTAATGGATGGACTGGCATCCTGGCAAGGTTGGACTCTGTTCCCTTAACTGGTCAGGAGACCAAGATAACTCAGGAGGAGTGACTCAGGAGGAGTCTACCCCAAATGGGTGGATTATTCCCCTATACACTGGTTGGCGGCATCCCTTCTGGTGAGCCCTGGTTGGATTGCCCGCAGGAAAGCATGGGAGTTGCGGTCCCATAGGGCTGCCCTGTTGGGATACATGGAGGCCACCAGGGGGAGCTGTCAGAAATTGACTGTGTGCGGTCAAAGGGTTCTGCCTGTCTGGATGCAATGAGTTGACCACAGGAGGTGCTACTGGGCTGGAGTTAAAACAGAGCCCTCCACTTTTCCTGGTGAGTCGGATTTGGGAATGGAGCTAGACAACACTCAACTGGAGTAGAGGAAGTGAAAGAACAGAAAGAATTGTATTGCTGCACTGTGCTGAACTAAAGGAAAGAAGCATGTTAAAGGACCTTTGTTAAATAACCTGGGACTGGTGTCTGTGAAGTGAGCTTATTGGCACCCCCAGTGTCCACATTATATTTTTACATATTTAATATATATTTACAATTTTCTGTTTATATATGTAATTAATTTAGACCACTAAAGAAATCTGTTTTCACTTTTTCTGTTGGTGAGTCGAAAATGAACAAATGAACTCTACTGTGATTCAAAGTTGTATAACAAAAGAATGTGAACACTTCCAAAGAAGGTAAATACTGTTTGTTACAATATTTGGTCTTATTGTTGACTGTTCAGTAACCTGTAGACTTTGGTAGAAGTTGTCCCTGAAATGACTAATCCTAATGATAATTCTGCACAGTTTGGCAGAAGGGAGGAATGTGAAAAGTGCCTGTGGAGGATGGCTGATGTCTTCTGTAAGACTTTTTGCCTTTCTAAGGCAGTGTGAGTTATATCTGTCCTAAACAGGATACACTTGGTTATGGTTAATAAGTACCTGGGAAACCCACCCAGTTTTCTAGGCGATTTTGTCTTGGTTTGTTCAATTTGTACATTCACTTTATTGGTCACTTCTAAAGCTGTCCTTCCCTATAGTTTGATGTCATTTTTTCTTGGCAAGTGAAATACATTAAAAAGGATGGGTATCAATGTTGTAAAGGGGATAAGATTCAGAAATTTCTACCAAGACTTAAGAATTCTGGTTAAAAGAAGAAAAACCCCATTACCCAAAAGTAGATAAGGCACTTCTAGATATGTAAAGGCTCTGTTTTCCATTCCTTCATTAATTTAAGTGTCACATGAAACAGGAGCCTTTCTTGGCAAAATCTCTGTATATATAAAATCCAACATCTGTCTATCTGTATGTCTGTCTGCTTTTCATGAGAGAACTACTTAACGGATTTAGATTGGGGTTTTTTTTCTATAATTGGCCTGAACATTCTGGTTGATTTTGTGACTT
>JANRMT010062857.1:9034888-9061039 GCA_026402145.1 Polypterus bichir lapradei | reverse complement strand
CTAGAATTTGCTTGAACATTCTGGTTGATTTTGTGACTTCTCTCATTATGCTAAGAATCATAGTTCGCTTGCAGGAGTGATATATTCAGAGGCTGCAGGCCGAGGGGAGAGGAAAGAGTGATGTTAGGAGTAGGAAGCTGGGCAGGGCGCTCCTCACTGTCCTGTTTCACTATTACGTGGGTGGAGCCACAGGGGACGGCTAGTCAGGAACAAGCAGGAAGCAGCTTGGGCCAGTTTACTGTAAGGTACACATTTTCATATAAACACAGACAGAACTGCAAAGCCCATACAGTCATCTAGCTAGGACTCTGGAACAGATATCATCTTAGAGAACTCCAAGTAAATATGTTGGGAAGTATAAAGAAGTATAAAGAAGTCTATTGCATTCTAGCCATTAGCAGATAATGGGAGAACAGAAACAGCACCTGAAGAAATCTGGACATACAGCTGTGCTTGAAAGTTTGCGAACCCTTTAGAATTTTCTATATTTCTGCATAAATATGACCTAAAACATCATCAGATTTTCACTCAAGTCCTAAAAGTAGATAAAGAGAAACCAGTTAAACAAATGAGACAAAAATATTATACTTGGTCATTTATTTATTGAGAAAAATGATCGAATATTAAATATTTGTGAGTGGCAAAAGTATGTGAACCTCTAGGATTAGCAGTTAGTTTGAAGGTGAAATTCGAGTCAGGTGTTTTCAATCAATGGGATGACAATCAGGTGTGAGTGGGCACCCTGTGTTATTTAAAGAACAGGGATCTATCAAAGTCTGCTCTTCACAACACATGTTTGTGGAAGTGTATCATGGTATGAACAAAGGAGATTTCTGAGGACCTCAGAAAAAGAGTTGGTGATGCTCATCAGGCAGGAAAAGGTTACAAAACCATCTCTAAAGAGTTTGGACTCCACCAATCCACAGTCAGACAGATTGTGTACAAATGGAGGAAATTCAAGACCATTGTTACCCTCCCCAGGAGTGGTCGACCAACAAAGATCACGGCAAGAGCAAGGCGTGTGATAGTCGGTGAGGTCACAAAGGACCCCAGGGTAACTTCTAAGCAACTGAAGGCCTCTCTCACATTGGCTAATGTTCATGTTCATGAGTCCACCATCAGGAGGACACTGAACAACAATGGTGTGCATGGCAGGGTTGCAAGGAGAAAGCCACTGCTCTCCAAAAAAAACATTGCTGCTCGTCTGCAGTTTGCTAAACATCACGTCGACAAACCAGAAGGCTATTGGAAGAATGTTTTGTGGACGGATGAGACCAAAATAGAATTTTTTGGTTTAAATGAAAAGCGTTATGTTTGGAGAAAGGAAAACACTGCATTACAGCATAAGAACCTTATCCTATCTGTGAAACATGTTGGTGGTAGTATCATGGTTTGGTCCTGTTTTGCTGCATCTGGGTCAGGACGGCTTGCCTTCATTGATGGAACAATGAATTCTGAATTACATCAGAGAATTCTAAAGGAAAATGTCAGGACATCTGTCCATGAACTGAATCTCAAGAGAAGGTGGGTCATGCAGCAAAACAACGACCCAAACCACACAAGTCGTTCTACCAAAGAATAGTTAAAGAAGAATAAAGTTAATGTTTTGGAATGGCCAAGTCAAAGTCCTGACCTTAATCCAATCGAAATGTTGTGGAAGGACCTGAAGCGAGCAGTTAATGTGAGGAAACCCACAAACATCCCAGAGTTGAAGCTGTTCTGTACAGAGGAATGGACTAAAATTCCTCCAAGCCGGTGTGCAGGAATGATCAAAAGTTACTGGAAACGTTTAGTTGCAGTTATTGCTGCAAAGGGGGGTCACACCAGATACTGAAAGCAAAGGTTCACATAATTTTGCCACTCACAAATATGAATATTCAGTCATTTTCCTTAATAAATAAATGACCAAGTATAATTTTTTTTTGTTTCATTTGTTTAACTGGTTTCTCTTTATCTAATTTTAGGACTTGAGTGAAAATCTGATGATGTTTTAGGTCATATTTATGCAGAAATATAGAAAATTCTAAAGGGTTCACAAACTTCTAAGTACAACTGTATCTCAGTTTCTTGCCACATTTCAGAGTTGAAGTACAACTTGGCTCTATTCTGAAACTGATATTTTTGCATGCTGCTGCCTCGCAGTAAGGAGATCAGGGTTTGAGTGTCGGGTTCTCCCTGCATGGAGTTTGCATGTTCTGTCTGTGCGGGTTTCCTCTGGGTGCTCCTGTTTCCTCCCATCGTCCAAAGGCATGAATGTGAGGTGAACTGGAGACACTAAATTGAGCCAGGTGGGTGTGTGATTTTCCATGCAATGTGATGGTGCCGTGTCCAGGGTTTGTTCCTGCCTTATGCCCTATGCTAGCTGGGATAACCCCCAGCACCCCCACTATACCAAACTGTGACCCTGGTACAGATTAGAGGAATATAAAATGACATGACATATTTAGAACAGAGCATCATTTTAAGTTCTAGTGCAGAACTTACTGCAGGGAGGAAGACATTGTGATGTTATTTTAATTAAAGGGAGTGAGTTGAAAGGGGATTTTCATAACATCAAATAGTCAGGTAGACAGAGGAGGGTTTGCTTTTATGGGAGAAAGAAAAAGTTAAAATGAAATACAGAGAGATTAGACTAAAGGTACATTTTAAAAGTCTTCACAGTAGCATGGGAGGTGAAAATGAGAAAGACCACAATTTTTTATAAAAAAATCATGCAAGGTGATAGGGCACTGTCTTACAAGGAAGGTTTCAGTGACATAAAGAAGAAATGTATGAATATCTAAACCTTGAGTCTGCCTTCTCTGTAGTTTTGTGTAAAGAATCAAAAATGTATAGAATGAGCCATGATCTGAACTATCAAGTGCTCAATGTGTTATGCAAAGGCATCTTAGAAACAGAATATTAGACAAAAGCTGTGGGGCAGAAATGATCTTTTGAAATGTACAATAAGTGCAGTAATTCAAAGTAGGGAAGTTTCATGAGGAATGACACTACTTCCATTTTTGAATATTCAAATGATTCTGACATAGCCTCTTACCATTACACCCAAAATTAGAGATGAAAGATTTGACATTTGACCAAGACATATTAGAGGAAAAAATATAATTTAAATTGCAGTACAATGTTAATTTTAATATCTGGGATTTAGAACAGAAGACACAAGTAAAGCCCATCCCTGGAGGGGATACAACTCCAGGCAATTCACACCAAGATAAGGTTCTCAGTGCTCAGTGTTTCTTTGTGAATGGAGTTGCGGTGATGGGTGGGGAGATGGGATAGTAGGCTGCTTGCTGCTTGTGTTGATCGACTCATTTACAACACAAAAGACGCTGACGGAGAGGTGCGAACGGATTTAAGGTGGGCCGGAATTACGAGTTTTTTCGTAGGCTTTGGTAATTCTAGTGTTAAACAAGTAAAATTCAAGTTAATTGAAATAAGAACAACATAGTACTTGCAGTATATGTTCCATTAACACTAGTAATCACTTATTAATGAAGAAGCAGCCACTGCAGCCCTCCAAGAAGTGAGTTCTGCACCCCTGATTTAACAGCATAAGTAATGTTATAAGGAACATATTTAGAAATTAAAGAAAATTATATAGTGAGTGCTGAAGAGGCAGTCTAAGATGCAGAATAACCATTATTAGTGAGTTGGAAGGAGCTGCAGTGTTGGCAACTGCAGCAAGAGCTGAAGAAGCGCTCAGGAGATGCATGGAGACTGGGCAAGCTACAAAGAGCTGGCAGTAACCGTGGTAATCTGGAGGAGCTCTTATGAAGTGAGAATGCTGATTTGCATTCTCCATGGCCAATAACACCAGTGAATTTACATTGTCTTCAGAAAGTATTTAGACATGTTCAGTTTATCCACATCTTTGTGTTGCAGCCTTGTACTAAAATAATTTAAGTTAATCTTTCTCTCAACAAGCAATACTCAATTTCCCAGAATGACAGAGTAAATAAGATTTTTAAAAAATGTGCATTTATTAAAAATAAAAATAAAATGAAATATTACATTGACACAAGTATTCAGACTCTTTACTTGGTACTTCATTGAAGCATCTTTGACAACGATTACTGTATGTCCTGGACTCTTCTTGGATTTGACACAACAAGCTCCACACACCTGGACTTGAGGACATTTCTGCCAGTCTTCTCTGAAGATCCTCTCAAACTGTGTCAGGTTGGGTGGAGACCATTGATAGGCAGCTATTTTCAGGTCTCTAAAGAGATGTTTGAATGGCTTCAAGACGTTGATCTGGCTGGGCCACTCAAGAACATTGACTCTAAGCCACTCCTGCGTTGTCATAGCTTTTTACTTTGTGTCATTGTCCTGTTAAATGGTGTACCAGTCTGTGGTCCAGAGGACTCTACAGAAATTTTTCATGAAGGATTTTTCCGTACTTTGCCCTGATCATCTTTGCCTCAGCCTTGGCTAGTCTCCCAGTCTCTGCTCCTAAAAAACATCCCATCAGCATGATGCTGCCACCACCATGCTTAATTGTGGGAATGATATTGCACATGTGATGAGCAGTGCCTGGTTTCCTCCAGATATGGTGCTTAAAATTGACGTCAAAAAGGTCAATTCTGTTACACCAGAACAAAGGATCTTGTTTCTTATAGGCTGAGAGTCATTTTGGTGCCTTCTTGCAAACACCAAGCGGGCCTCCGTGTGTTTGTCTGGACACTCTGTCATAAGGCCTAGCTTAGTCGAGTGTTCCAAAGGTGGTTATCTTTCTGGATGTTTTTCCCATCTCCACACAGGTTCTCTGGAGCTCAGTCAAAGTGATCTTCATCTTGGTCATCATGGTGTGTCACATTTTCTAAACCAATCCAACATCTCTTGAAGGCAGTGGTCAAAGTAGTAGTGGTGATTTTGGGATGCAGAGTAATTGTTTATAATAATTGTTAAACCGATCTGACAAGAGAGCAAGCTTCTGATATTGTTGAACTGTTGGAAAGTCTCCTAAAAAGACCTATCAAATATAAAGTTTGTGTGTTGCATGTGCTGAAAGAACATTGCATGTGTTAAAAATAAACACATAATTTCCAAGTAAAAAAAGTTCTGTAAAATCAAATTATACATTTGCATTCCAAGACATCAATGTAGTAGCGATCAAAACCGAATGATACACTGTCACAGGTTCTGTGTGTGCTGTCTGTTGCTCAGTTATAAGCCAGATCATAACATATAACACAATTGAATGGATATGTGAATGCCCTATCACCTTCTCATTTATTTCCCAACTAGATCAAAGACATTTATTGCATATTTTAACCTAGTCAGCTATAAATCTTCTGCCCATGAATTTGAACACTCTAAGAAATTGAACATTTTATTAGCACTGTGGGGCCATTGCATGAGAAATTAATGAAATTTAAATTGTTATTAAAGGATTTTTTAGCCAACGTGCTAAGGCCCCATCCACACTACTATGTTTTCATTTAAAAACACAGATGTTAGTCTCCTTTTTCACCTTTGGTCCACATTGCATCATCTGTTTTAACCCCTAAAAATTGACACTTTGAAAACTGATCTCTGGAGCTGTATACTTCTGAAAATACAGCCTCAGCATTGTAATGTAGATGGGGCAAAAGCACAGTTTTTGAAAATACGAATTCTAATCATTCTCTGATTTGTTTGTATTTATTACATTTCCCTTCACCAACTGGAGACATCTCATTGCAACATCTCATTCCACAATTGGTCGACACTCCTGAAAGAACAACCTGTTTCAACACAGAAGAGTCACTTTCAATTAGTGCTTATTGTGTTGCTTATCTACATGCATTAGGACCACCAGGGGATACTTCCAACACCCCAAACCCCAGATACAACCCCACCAAGACCATCCTGGATGCAAATAAACATTTTTTTTATTTCCAAATACCTTTTTTGATGTCAAAACCACAGTCTTCAATTCGGAATAGCTCCTTCGACTCCTTCAGTTGAGTTTCGCCCTCTGCTTCCTAACTCTTACTCTACTGGAGGAGGTTGGACAGCTTCCTTATATTGTGGATCCTGGAGTGCCATGGCATATCCTGATGGAAGTTACTTCAAGGTCAAGAAGAAGTTCCCCGAAACAGGGAGTCCTCCCTGTAGTGCCCTCTGGCAGCACCCAAGGACCCCAACCAGGTTGTCCCTCAGGACTACTAATCCCATGAATACCTGCAGGTGTCCATACTGGGTTCATGCCAGCGGAGCACTGCCTCTATTATACTGGGTGAAGAACTGCTGTTGACAAACAGCTTACTCAAGTCCATCCATTAATCTTTCTCAGTGACTGGGATAATAATCCAGCTCCATCCCATCTGGGTTATGCCTTCTATCATGTCCTTCTATTACAGTTTCCTGGCCGGACAAGGATCCACCTTCCATCCCAGTCCGGACGCCATTCCATCCACCATAACACTTACAGCTTCTATATTGCTTTTGTATACTTTGAATGCTGTGTACTTGGACAAAATGCAAATAATTTACCAGAACCCACAGTTTTGCAATAATTCCCATGTCTGGCAGTGTTAACATCCATGCAAGGATTATACTGATGCATGCATACTTAGTGTAGGTGAACATCTATGTCATCTGTGTTTTCAGTTGTTTTAATGTGGACATAGATACTTCCATAAATGATGTGAAATTCTAGTTTGAACAGAGCGTGTTTATTAAAATTATCATTTTTTAATGAACACATAGTCGTGTGGACATAGCCTAAGTTGTACTCTCTGGTTCAGCAAAGTTTTAAACGCTTAAGCAAGGCTTGCCATTTCTTATCACATGTATCTAAGTAATCTGCTATGAAATTAAACTCTAATTGCAAAAAAAAAAAAAAAATCATCTTTTTTTATGTTTCATTAAAAGACAAAAGTATATTCAGTGCTGGTTAGTAATGTTTTAATGTTTTAAAAGTCACACTTAAAATATTAAACTACACAATTTATCATGTTAATGGATATTTTGATTTATGCTGCACGTATGATAGAAATCTAAATATAATTTCACTGAACAGCATGTACAGTAACTGAAATATGAGTAACATGGTAGAACTCTAAATAATTCTATACATATTCCAGAAAACTGAATAAGTTTAACTTAAACCAGTGCCCTGTATAGTCCAGTAAACTGAAAGAGTTGTCCTAAAACCAAAATAGGTGTCGTCAAACCTAGAGAGCTGTGCATGAATCCATGCAACCAGTCATGTTAGCCAATATTTTCCACAGAGTGAATACATATCCAACAAATATTCAAAGCATGGTGTCTACGCGTGGTTCAATGTGTGTGAGCTACAGTATCAGTACAGCTGTAGTCATCATTTGATTTTTTCCCTAAATGTCACCTCATAATGATTGGTTAGCAACAGTAATTCAAGAGTAATGGTGGCATCAGTGGTTCCAAAGGCTTTTGTGTAGAATACTACTCTAGAATTTCTGTATGTGCTCTGTTTGCATTGCTCCAGCTTTCTTGTGACCCTGCTCAGCATAAGTGGGTTTGAAAATGGAAGGATGGATGTTTGGTATACTAAAAATGAAAAGCACAAAATGCTATGTTTCTTGGAAAATGTCCTATTTCATCTTATTAGAGTAAGTCATGTTCACCCTTGGTATGTGTTTAATACGATAGTCCTTCCAAACAACAATTTTGTTGGGTGAGTCGTTTTAATTATATGGTTAATGAGTTAAATGTTATGTGCTTGAACACAGCATCATTAACAACATAAAATAAAGTACAAGCAGATAATCTGTATTCATGTTTATGTATTATACTTGTAACAATACTATGCTAAAATTTATTTGTTACATCTTATACATTACTTACTATTTTGTAAAAATGAAACAGTTTTAATGTTTTAAATTCCTAACATCAGCTTTTTTTTTCCTTTTTAAATAGGTGCAGAATATGTCACAGTCCATAGAAGTGCTAAACCTGCGAACACAGAGAGATTTCCAGTATGTCTTGAAAATGGAGAACCAGATGAAAACCCTAAAAGGCAAATTTCGACAAATTGAGGATGACCGCAAAACTCTATTGACAAAGCACTTTCAGGTATTATCAAGAAGACCTCTTTTTATACATATTACAGTAACATTATATTGCATCATCTTTACACTGTAATCACCAGTAATCATGGTCTTCTAGATTACCTATTTTAAAGAATCAAATAATTATCTTTCTACTCTTCCATTTATCCATCCATCCATGCACCTGTCCATCCATTTACTGAATCATCTAATAAAGGAGTCGCGTACTATAGAAATTAAACATCTCAAGATTCAGAACAACCAAATCTTGTTTATTGATTACTTAAGTGACATACTCAATTAAAAGAGTGCTAGTCATTCATGCATGTCTTACTAATTTTAATTTATAAATAGTTTGAGCTTCAATCCCTTAATGAACAGCATTCTCCTAATTAAGAAAATGGCTCATTCAGCAAATGACGTTTCTCCACCGAGAAGGTGGAGTTGATGAGGAGGTGATATTTGAAAGGATAGTTATTGGCTACTAAGAATCTTTCATAATTACTGTCTGCATTCTTTCTTGGACCTTTGGTTAAGCAGTCTCATGGTAGTGGACACATCCTTTTTATGTATTAAGTATTCCTTAGTTTCATTTCCAGGACTGCCATGTTGGTTTAAGTTAATTAATTATTTTTAAATAATTATTATTTGGGATTTTTAAAAAAAGCCTAGTATTAGAGATGCATCTCTGAACATTCAAAGTAGTGGCAAAAAAGTCACAAATTATGAAAAGAATGGAATATTAAATCAAAACACAAAAAGAAAGGGATAAAAACATTGAACAAGAACAGAATTATAAAAAGGACAAAATTAACCTAAACATGTTCTGCCTGTTGGCCTTAGATGTCTGGTAGGGTGGGTGCCGCCTGTAATGCCCTCTTTCTCTCTTTCTTTTTGATCTCAAAATGGCTCCTCTTCTTTCTTCTAGTGAACTGACTCCATGATCACTGGAACACTGGGAGTAGATGGCCTTTAAACCACATGTCAGGATTACTTGTGGACTGTAACCTTGATTCTTTTTTCAGGTCCACTTTATTACTTTAGGATTGCTGGCTCAGATGGGCATCTTCTGGCCCTGGGCGGACCTCTTCTAAAAATATAGTTGTTCAAATGATTCAAATACACTATATTATTTATATACAAGTTTATAAAGGCCCCAGTAGGAAATATATTCAGTATATTAAATATTGTGCCTTTTAGAGAAAATATGATTTGTCTTGAAAGGTTTGCGATGGAAGGACTGGCGCTTCTGCCAGAATAGACCCCATTCCCTAACCTGGACAGGGCTCAAGTATAATGAATAGAGAAGTGTGACATTCCCCTTCTTGCCTCTTCATGGAGGTGCACTGGGACTGGCATCCCAGCAGCAGTGGATGAGAGGCCAGAATAGTGGATGGATGACTGGGAGAAGCATCCCCTTTCCTGTTCATGAGGCCAGAAATGTGGGACACTGTGAGACCCCACCACGATACACTGGGTGGTAGTATCCCTTGTGGCAAGCCCCTTTACGGATGCCCGCAAGCAGCATGGGAGGTGTGGTCCCATAGGACTGGCCTTTTTTGTCTTGTAGGGGCTGCCTGGAGGAGCTAATGGGAAACAAGTGCTTGTTTCAGGGTGGTTCTGCCTGACCCAGAAGTGCTTCCTGGAGGCAATGGTTTGGGCACCAGGAGTGCTCCCTGGTCAGGTTTAAAAGGGAGCCCTCCACTTTCTCCAGGAAGTTGGAGTCAGGAGTGGAGAAGGACAATGCTCACCTGGGGATGACTAGTGGAGAAAAGAAAAAGGAACGAAAAGAAAATCAAAGAATTTACATTTTGATTTGTGAAGAGCCTTTGTGAAGATTTTGTGAGAAAAAGCTCATTCATTTGAACCCGGAACAGTTGTCTGTGTAGTTATGTCAGGTGTTTGGGATGCTGTTATGCCCCCTATAGGTCATAGGGTATAACAGTCAATAACATCTCCATATTCAAGTGTCTCCTGCACTAGTTCTATAATATGTGTTAGTGTTCAACCATCAGTTAGCTGGCAGTAATTAATTGTAACTGAGCATACAGGAAAGATTTAGTGAAGGATGTTGGGATTCTCCTTAAACCACTCTGCTTTAGCTTTCTGAGGAATTAGATGGTTTAAATGAACAAAGTTATGATTACTTCCAGTTCTTTAAAGGATTTGCTGACGTAAAATACTAAAAAGACTTTCTGAGGATATTCATTTTATTGATGTTTATTATTTTATCTAATCAGGTTGCTAGAAGTCGATAAATTCCTGTATGCTTATGCTTTGCGCAGAGTTAAGGACTGCAAGTTCCACAAAGAAATGTCGGGGTTTCAATCTGGTCATCCTTGTTTAGTCAAACTAAACAAAAATGGCTGCTCTGGGTTTAAAATGAAACTCAAAGGCCCAAAGCTAATAGAGATACCGTCAAGCTGTGCAGTTCTAAGAATTTCAGTCACCAGGTAAGACCTCCATCCTGCGGTGCGTTCTGTTCAGAACGGAACAGCTCCTTCTGGTGGCAAAGAATGTGAATGACATATTGGATAGAGCTTATCAGAAGTAACATGGGAGGCTCTGAATTCTTCTGTGATCTAAAGGAACACATTCGCCTAAGGAAAAGTAGCCTGCTCTTCCCTTTCTTATATATTTCCTCTGTGTTCTGAGACCAGCCATTTTTGTGGACCCCGAAGTACTTGTAGGAGCACATCATCTTGACATCTACTCCTTGAGTAGTGACTGGGCATAGAGGCTCTTTGGTGTGGCACTAGTCAATAACCAGTTCCTTAGTTTATCACTTTATGCATTATAGAACTATTTAAAATTATGCAGGTAATTAGTACAGTATATTAGATTCCAGATGTTACTTTGAAAGAAAGTCCTCAAAAAAAAACTTTGTACATAGATGAAAGTTGGTTAAGGGTAAATTTTGTAAAAATGTTTAAAAGTGTTTTTCCTTATGCAGAAAATCGATCCATGGAGTAGTTTACCAAGTAGTCTGGATGACAGTAGTTCTTCAGAGAATCTTAAATTTCTATATGTATAAAATCCAACGTCCGTCTGTCTGTATGTCTATCCACTTTTCACGAGAGAACTACATAACGGATTTAGATCAGGCTTTTGTGACTTCTTTCATCGCTCTAAGTATCATAGTTCGCTTGCAGTAATGATATATTTACACTAATCCAAGACAGAGGCTGCAGACTGAGGGGAGGGGAGGGGGAGGCGGGAGCTCAGGTGTAGGGAACCGGGCGGTTACCTTCTGACTCGAACGCCGCCTCTGTTCGAGTCGTTGTATCTCTCGCAATGTGTTGGGGTGTACCTTGTACCTCTACTTAGCTAGCGATACCTGTTTGTTCAGCAGACATTATCATCTGGAGGTTGTTAAGGAGTAACCCACATTTTTGAGAGAGAGATCTCAGCTATGTGTGTTTTAGAGGGTACCTGCACATTGGCAGAGATATCAAGGCCACGTGCTCTTCTCCCCATGTGGGGGACGCTCTCCCATCAGAGCTGAACACAATCAGATACAGTGGCAATATTTGACGTTTGAGTTTACCTAACTTCTGCTTGGCCAAAGATACCTTGACAACTTTTTACATTTTTGGCAAAAAGATCACAGCTACATTCTCGCCCCGATAGCAAAACCAAAAATATTGTATATCAAGAGGCCTTTGGATAGAAAAGCTATCAATATAAATTCTTCTCAATACAAATTATTACATTTTTTTAAAAATGTTTTATTGATTTTTAAAGTTTGTCCTGTTTCATTACTACGCGGACGGACCCGTGGGGGACAGCTAGTTGATGATACGGTGGAAAGGTTAGGTCAAGAGCTGTTTTGGAATTAATGGATTGTTTTTATCTTTTATGTGGCTTTAATAAATTATGTCAAAACATGACCATTTATATGCCGTGTTCCATTTACCTTAGAAGTTAGATGTCAGAGCTGTGAATGATGGCACACCCGAGTTTATCATTTTCCAGTAAAACATTTGGAAAATCAATATGGACATGCCCAGTAAAACCTTTATTGTGCTTGCTCCATCAGAATAAATACTAAGTGACACATTCAAGTGCACATTCAAACACTGTAGCCGCATGTCCACAGATAGAAGTTGGACAGTTCTATGTGTAAAACTGATTGAATGAGACACAAATTGACAGAAGTGCCAATAAACAATATAACACTACAGCTTTCACTATAGCTCACGGTGTATGTTGCCATTTTGGATTGATGTCAATCTGAAGTCGAACAAACTCAGACTTGATGGACCAGCCTCAAATTTCAGAGATGGAAATCCAACTTAAGGGGGCATTCCAGTTGAAACATTTGACCAGGAACCCAGAGATTCCGACTTCCCATTTCTAATGGAACGCAACAATAGTATATAAAAAGCTGAATTTTTCAATTGAATACAATAGATGCTTATAATAGGTGTGGTAAGATCAAGCTTTTCAAAACACCTCCAGGGCTGCCTCCTTTCTAAGTGTCATGGCAGGCCCCAATTTGTCACTTGTTGATACATTTGCCTCACTGCAGTGTATAATTATATTGCTTTTCTGATCAGAGAGTCAAGCAGCCTTTTCAAGGTCTGGGTTTCCTGCCCTCTATTGCACTAAAGAATTTTGTACGCTTCCTTTCAGTGTGCCCTTCTAAGGCACACATTACAATGGCAAGATGTTCCACCCCACAGTGGTTTTTGGGTTTTCCCAACTCCAGCATGAAGAATAACCTTCCTATGGTCTCTAGCCATTACTGAGTCCTTTGTGTGTCTTGTGCCACTGTGGTAACATCATGCCACCCAAGTGACACACAACACTCAGTCCTAGAGGCGGGTAGTGTATTGTTGTGTCTGAGGTGTATTTCATTTTAAACCACACTGTTGTTCTCAAAAAATCCTTTAACCCACCTTTGCAAGTGAGAAAAGTAACACTAGTTAATGGTGTCAGCCAAATATACAAACCATAGCAACAATACTTCATGGTTTATGGATACAGTGGCACTGATTTGATAACTGGGTGAAGATTAGATACTTTGGAGTTTTAGCTTTAGGTATTATATAAAGTTAAGATATCTGGCTAATGTAATTGTGTGAACTTGGTGTGACAGATGCAATCAGGGTGAGTTTCTGTTTCAGAAAGACTAGCAGAACGAGAATCCTTTACTTTCTATTATAAATAAAAGATCAAAAATTAAGAATAAAATTCTTGCATTATAGAAAACCTTCTGAAAAAGGCACACATCTTTAAGTGCGTAAATAATTCTGTGAAAAGGCAGAACTGTTTATTTGTGTACCTGCCTTTTTATTTCTGCGATGATGAAACAGACTATATTGTATTCTGTCTTTGAGCAAAATACTGAGAGTCAGCACCATCACTATGTGAGCCAAATCCTCCACACAGAAGAGTAAGAAAAAGCTTTTAACAAGATTGATTTTCAGAAGTTTGCCCAAAACACAGCTTTAAGAGATGAATAGTACCGTTTTGAAAATAAGACTTTATTAACGTTTATTTTTTGCATGTTATATTGTAATCACTGGGTGATTTGCTTTTGTAGCTCAAACTTAAGGTTACCCTGTATAGCCTTTTTTAAGAGACAAAACAAAACCAAATCTTGTAAAATGACACAGCTTTATGCACTGTTTGGTTTATGGATTTTTCAAGGCTTGTCATTTTGCAAGGTAAATTAATAAGCAAGTCAATAAATGAGATTGACAGTAAATTTACAAACAGAGCTTGATCTCACTTGTTATGATAGTTTCACGCATTGAATCGTGTTACAGTTCTGGGCTGTTCAGGGAGCGTAATTTCCCTGATGAAAGACAGTCCACTGCCAACTACTGAGTCCAAACCGCTCAAATATATATATATTTTTAACCCACAACCCTAAACCTTGATTTAATTCAATTCAACTCAGTTTAATTTTGTATAGAACATTGTACGGAGTGCAGACACAGAGTGCTTTGACAAGTTCTCAGGGAGAATGCAGCAATAAAGTACACATAAAAATACAAATTTGTTTAAACACACAGAAAAACAAAAAAAACTGGAGCCCAGCACAATCTCTCCATTAATTAATTGTTGAATTATGGCCAGGTGATTGTAGTGGAGAGGAAAACAAAAACTCCAGTCAGCAGCATAACTGGAAGTAAATAAGTCTTTGGTGGGTCCAGAGTCCGTTATAACAGACAAAGGTAGACATAGGCACATGCTTGGACACCTCGGCCAACTGGCTGACCAACCTTTCCTGGGCATTCTGTAGTAGAGTCAGTGCTAGCCCATGCAATTTGATGACAGAATCTTTCCATTTGATAATTCCGGGGTTTCCTGAATCTCAGATGACTTTCACATGGGCAGGAGAACAGCTTTGCAGTAGAACAGTGGTACTAAGTGCCACAACAAGATACCAAGAAGAAGAACAGCATAGAAGAGGGTGTCACACACGTGCGCATGGGAGGCAGCTAAAGGGCTTGAGTGAAGGCAGTTCGGAGGCATGCCGGGGTGTGGCAGAGTGCACTGACTCTTTTTCTCCCTTGCCTGTAGACCATTCCCGGGGGATTCCACCTGGCTCTCCTGACATCACTTCCGGGACCGAGCCAATGGAAGTCGGCCACACCAGCTCCAGTCCCTCTGATGTCACGTCCGGCTATGAACCAATGGTGGAAGACCACGTGCCAGATCCATATGACCTCACTTCCTGTCTTCCCCTTTAAAACCTGCCCCTTTTCCTTTGTTTCCTCAGTCTTGTTTTGGACTCAGTTGAATGCACTTCAGTGCTGGTTATTTGTTAAAAACGACTTTTGCAGCCAGGATACCACATTATACGGGTGGCTGCCCCAAACCTTTATCTGTCCATGTCTCGTTTTTGTGACAAGGGTTAGTAACGGTTTATAAATACACAGATCAGACACAACATTTATAACCACTGACAGGTAAAGTGGATAACATTGGTTATCTCATTACAGTAGTACTTGTCAGTAGGTGGGATATTAGGCAGCAAGTCCACAGTCTGTTGTTGAAGTTGATGTGCTGGAAGCAGAAAAAATGGGCAAGGATCTGATCGAGCCTGACAAAGCCGAAATTGTGATGCCTAAACGACTGGGTTAGAGCACCTCCAAAACAGCATGTCTTGTGGGGTGTTCCTGGTATGCTGTGGTTAGTACCTGCCAAAAGTGGCCCAAGGAAGGACAAGTGGTAAGCCACTGGCTCATTGATGCGCATGGAGAGCAAAGCCTAGCCCATTTGGTCCAGTCCGACAGAAGAGCTACTGTAGCACAAATTGCTGAAAAATGTAATGCTGGCCATGAGAGAAAAGTGTTACAACACAAATTGCATCTCAGCTTGTTGCATGTGGGGCTACATAGCCGAAGATGGGTCAGAGTGGTCATGCTAACCTCTGTCCACTGCCAAAAGCACCTATAATGGGCATATGAGTGTCAGAACTGGACCATAGAGCAATTGAAGAAGGTGGCCTGCTCTTATGAATCACATTTTCTTTTAGATCATGTGCATATCCAGTTGTGTGTGTCATTTTCCTGGGGAAGAGATGACAGCATGAAGGCAGTGTGATACTCTGCACAGTGCTTTTCTGTGAAACACTAGATCCTGGCATTAATGTGGATGTTACTTTGATACATACCACCTACCTAAAGATTGTTGCAGATAATGTACGCCCCTGTATGGTAATGGTATTTCCGTATTGCACAGGCTCTTTCAGCATTATAATGTGCCCTGTCACACTTTGGGCCACTGTAACTAAAAGCTTAACCTTCCACTGTTATTAATAATCATTGGAACCATAGATACTGTGGTTTGTAAATGAAGGGGGAAAAAAGTTTAGTGGAATCAATAAAGGAACAAATTACGGACCACCTGACCAGCTAATTTCTGAATTTTAATTGGCTGGTGTGATGGTAGGCATGAATGTGTTCTGTTTTAGATCAGCGTCTTCTTCAGGGTTTTTTCCTAACTTGTACCTAATGTTGCTGGGACAAGCTTGTAATTAATGTTAATTTTAAATAATTTTCATTGAATTAACAATTAAAAAGTTTATTATAATCAAGTATATAAATTAAAAGATGATAGCGATAAATTGAATATTCTTGCAAAAATCAACACTTGTGAGATTTAATATAATACTAAAGTTTTTTTAGAATAAAATATCATAGAAGATTACATAAAGTATTACTGCTTAATAATAATAGAAATATATTTGACGATGTTATATTGTAGGTCTTTTTTAAATATAGATTATAAACCAGTGTTAACACATCTTTCTAAATCATTTGCAGGACCTTAAGGAAAAAATGGACGAACTGCAGCCACTAATCCCTGTTTTGGAACAGTACAAAACAGATGCCAAATTAATCACACAGTTTAAAGAAGAGATCAGGAACTTGTCTGCTGTCCTAACAGGAATTCAGGAAGAGATTGGCGCATATGACTTTGAGGATCTTCATCGACGAGTGCTAAGCCTCGAGACTAGGTTACGAAACTGCATGACCAAGCTGAGTAAGGATAATATATTTGGCTAAAGTTTATTTGCTTTGTGTGCATGTATTATTTGTACCATCGATGCATGGTTAAATCAAAGTGATTACAGACTGGAAAAGCCAGACCGAACCTCCCTATCCTAAGCAATGGGGCATGCAGCTCCAAGTGTTTTCAGGCCTTCACAATATACAGCAAATCTGTCTAAAGTATCGTGGGTTTAAAATGGAATTGCTTGCCAGTGGGTCGTTTTTTGTGGAAATCCAGTTCTTATACTTACATCTGATTATCATGATAAGGTGAGGACCTTCATGATTATGAAGGTCCTCACCTTACCACAGACAAGGGACTTCGCCATACCTTTCTGAGGAACCTAATTTTGGCCTTTTGTATGATGCCCTTAATCTCATTCTACCTACTTCTCATGACTACAGGTCAGGGTGCAAATATAAATTGAATGTTGTTCAACTAACTTGTTGGCATCCTTCAACATCTGCAGTAAGATGCTGCAGATGTTCTACCAGACTGTTGTGGCGAGTGCCCTCTTCTACGCGGTGGTGTGCTGGGGTGGCAGCATAAAGATGAAAGACGCCTCACGCCTGGACAAACTTGTTAAGAAGGCAGGCTCTATTGTAGGAGTAAAGTTGGACAGTTTAACATCTGTGGCAGAGCGACGGGCATTAAGCAAACTCCTGTCAATCATGAATAATCCACTGCATCCACTGAACAGTGTCATCTCCAGGCAGAGGAGTAGCTTCAATGACAGACTTTTGTCACTGTCCTGCTCCAATGATAGACTGAGGAGATCGTTCCTCCCCCACACTATGCGACTCTTCAATTCCACCTGGGGGAGTAAATGCTAACATTTTATTTTTATTTATTTATTTATTTATTTTATTACTATTTAATTTAATATTGTTTCTTTGTATCAGTATACTGCTGCTGGATTATGTGAATTTCCCCTTGGGATTAATAAAGTATCTATCTATCTATCTAATAGATGCCACTTCACCACCAGAGTCTGGTATGAAACACGCAGTGAGTGTGTTTCCTGAAGTAGAGCTTCCGCTTTTAAAACATTTTTACATATGACAAGCCACTCTTTCAGGAGAGTATCAAAACCCCGAATTCAGAGGTGTTGACGTTCATCTCTACTGGTTCACGTTCAGCTATGAACTACTTGAAGCAAACATCACAGGCACAAAAAACACAGCAGCAACCCGTAGATCCCCAAAACTGGAAAAGACAGAGATTTGATCCACAGTTCTAAGCCTAGGACTGGATCTACATGGAATACCCCCAAACTCAGTTAGAGTGACATAATAGTTGTACTTGTACCCTAATCTGACAATCCAATGGCACTGGCTCTCCTTTCAATGAAATATAGAACAGACAGTACAACTAAAGCATCCGAGAACTTCCAACACCCTCAGCATTTTATGCCAGACCTCATCCAACCCTTCAGCTTTGCCAGTATGAAGCCACACTAGAGATCTAAGCCATGGTCTGACTCTGGCATTGTCTCCTTTGAAAAGGCTTTGCCATCCAATGTCAAGAGTCCCTTAAAATACACCTGCCACATCTCATTCGTCAATATCATTGTATTACCATTCTAATGATCAATCTGGTTGATGTCCCATTGTGGTCTTTAGGATAAACTGGCTGACAGTTTTCTAGAAACACTTTTAAAATAATTCTTCACAACTATACCAAATATCAGTTACACTTTAGTCTTTGCTTCTGCTGTTGCTTGTAACATCCTGACATCTCATTAGATCCTGACGTCTTCAGATCAGTCAGATCTGAAGGCTTATGTGTTAAACTTCATTTAAAGTCAGATTCTATATGGGTTATAATTTGAATTCTTTTTTATTTTTTGTTTCTTTACACATCTGGTTAAGGTTAATTTGTTTGTCATTTTTAGTTATTATGAGGCACACTTTAGTGAGGTCTGTTTTCACACAATTTGTACTTCTTAATACTAAGTTTTGTTCACTTCTTCCCATAATTGTTTCTTATGGGCAACATCATTTTGTGTTGTTTTGTTTACTTGTTGGTATGGTGTTTCTCCAAGAGATAACTGGTAGTGTGCAATGCATGACATCACTAACACAACTGTGTTAAAGTCAGTGATGCACCCTTCCTGGGTATCAATATATTGGTTAACATTTATAGCCATAGGCTTAGTTTTTTGTGTTCTGACTTTGATTTTGGATTTAATTTTGGGCACTGATGAAAGTTAGGACAGACTAGTTTGAGCTTGGCTAGGCTCATGACTCCCATCTAATGATCCTTTAATCAATAAAATGCTGCCTCTTGTCATTGTGGCAGTACAATATGTTAATGGCTTCCCTTATTTCTGGTATATACCAGTTGACTGTGTGACTGCTGTCATGACCAACACAAGCCATCTTTCACCACAGGCACATGTCATCTATTCCAGCTTCTTGTAGCTGACTTTTATAAGACGTGTAGATAGTTGGGAAGGCATTTGAGCACAGTCTAAAGGGCGCATCCAGCAGAGAGAACTCACTGCTCATTTTGATCACTTTGGCCTATCAGATAAATGACCTTTAGTACCAATTAGCAATATGTTTGAACAAATTCAATACTTCATGACTGCTTGGGTTGCTGCTGGAAAACGTGTTGGTGAGGCCATCAGGGGGCGCCTATCCCATGGTCTGTCTGTGGATTCCAATGCCCCAGTGAAGAGACAGGAGCACTGTTCTGTAAAAATCAGTGCCATTCTTTGGAATTCAACATAAAACCAAGGCCCTGACTCTCTGTGATCATAAAAGATCACTGGGGAAATTTCAAAAGAGTAGGGTGTACCCCAATGTCCTGGCTAAATTGCCCACCATTGCCTGGTCTTCCCCCTAATTATCCCTCATCCCGCTAATTACCTCCTTTACCCCTTCACCACCTAATAGCTAATGTGTATTGAGCATGCTGGTGCAGAATGGCAAGGTGGTTCAACATTGGTGGTAGTTGAAGCTTTTCCCCAATATTGAGGTAAAGGACTTTGAGTATATTAGAAAAGCCCTATATGAATGTAATTACTAATTATTATTATTATCAACATAGAGTAAAGTAATCAAGTGATAAAACAATTCGCAGCTTGAATTCATATCTTGCAGACAGTTCCCCATTTTTAAGTTTCTTTCCATCATGTCTTAGTAATGGCTGTCCACTTCAATTTCTTCTTTACATAATTCTTTGTTTTTGTCGCTGGGAGGCAATGACTATTCTGACAAAAGATAATTCAGATGCAAAAGTTTGTTTTTTGAAAGATTATGAAAAATTCAGTGTCATATATTGCAGATGATTGATATTAGGCTGAAAAAACATTTGATTTATAAAGAAAATAACAACTGGTATTAGGAATTTTGACCTTTATTGTTTAACCCGTATTTTTGTATCTTTAGAAGACTATTTATAGTTGTGTACATTCATTAGATTTTTGATTACCTGCTTTGATTCTCATTGTCTAAGCTCTGCTTAATCAGGCTGTGTAATCTAGCAGACCTAGAGTTACTCACTAGTAAATGCCATCTGGCCCCATAGCTCCATTAACGTTATGTTTACCCCAGGAAAAATGAGCCAAAAAGTAGAATTGTTTTCAACAAGAAATGTTATGTGGAACAGAAACATGTAAATACCAAAACGTCAACATAAATACATTAAGAAAGACATGTTGAGTGTCCATTGCTGTACTGATGCAGGCTTAGTACACGTCCTTCATGAAATACTGTATGTTTTGAAACAATCATTAATGCATACACCAGTGTTGAAATCAGAACAATAGAAGTGCGTTTCTTTGCGTACATTTATTGTAATATTTTGTGTGTTGTCTACGCACGAGAGGGTGGAATTTGACTGCCTGATCACATGATTGACACTGTCCGTTGAGCCTTAATGACTTCAACATTTTCCCCTGACACAAACATTTACAGTTGCTACATAGTGAACAGTGCTTAGGCAGCTAATGTCTTTCTTGTCTTTGCTACTGTCGCACCACAATGAAGCTTTACACAACCAAACTCGCCCCATACTTTACAGTGGTAAGGTCGCGCAGTGCTTTATGCATCAGTTTCACTATCCATGTCAACATCTGTTGACCCGTTCTCATCATCCTCACTATCACATCCTCATATTGAGCAAAGGTTCAGTTTCAGTTTGTGCTAAAACAACGTTTGTCGCTTTTTGTTTGCCATTGTATTCTTTTTTTTTGGAACCTCTGTCCCACCCATAAATATTGATAAGTTACCTTAGAGTTACCATAAAGTGTCAGCAAGTATAACATATTAATAAACATTCATTTTTTGCAGCATGATGTTATTTTATCCACTAGATGGATTAACACTATACAGCACATCATAACACATCACCCAGAGCCTGACTTGGGTTTAACCGTGATTGCACAGAATTTATGCTCTGTGTTAATTCCAAGGAGGTTAAACAAAAATGCTCAGGGTAGCTATATAACGACAGAAAGCTCCTGACAATGGTGCGTTCAAAATCTTTAAAGAATGAACAAATCAAAAGCTAGGATATTGAAAGATTATTTAAGCTACTAAACAAAACAGCCACTAAACAAAAAATATTTAGGCTACAGTAAAACCATGGATTGCGAGTAACTTGGTCTGCAAGTGTTTTGCAAGACGAGCAAAAATTTTTAATAAATTTTAGCCTGATAAAATAGCAAGGTCTTGCAATACGAATAGTACGTATACGCTTTGTCTGTCAAATATCACGTGATCACAACTGAGCCAATGGTTCTTCTCTTTCTCACTGCGGGATTGTGGGTAATTGTCTCCTATGCTCGGTCTCAGTTGGTGTGCCTCAATCATATAGTCAACATCCACACAAGTATATACTGTTTAATATAGCATTGTGATCAAGTGTGTGTGCGTAAAGCATATTTTTATTTTGTGTCCAGGTGTAGTAAATGTTCTTTAGTAACTGTACTAGATTAGGGATATGTGTAAAATGTGGCTAAGAGTGCAAAGTTTGGTAAAAAAAGCACCACCCAAATAAGGCTGTAGCAGTGCGAGCGATGAATCTGTTTAACGACAATGCAATGTCACATTTTCGCAAACTCCTCGAAAGGATGCAAAAACAACTGTCATTGTATAGGTTTCCTTGTTAAAGTCACAAAAAAAGAAAGATTCCAGTGAGCCAACGGATAGCAGTGATTCCGTTAGTTAGAGTGAAAGTCATCCTACACAAATAATCCTCCTTCTCTCCTCTCTCTCTCGTCTCCCTCACACCAGCCACAATTCTTTTCAAAGATAAAGTGCAAGTTAATTTGTTTTATGCATTTTTTACTTTATATTTTGTACTAATCATTTTTATATTAATATTTTTGGGTTGTGGAATGAATCATCCCAGTTTCCATTATTTCTTATGGGGAAATTTGTTTTTATATACGAGTGCTTTGGATTACAAGCACGTTTCTGGAACGAATTATGCTCTCAAACCAAGGCACCACTGTACTAAACAAATGTGTACCAAACACAGAAGTGGAAGAAAATGATGCACGTATCACTCTTCCTGTACATACCTGAAAACAAAAATTTAGACAAAGCACATGAAAATGCTAACACATTACTGTACAGTGCTCAAAAAGTTAAATAGTGTAATTAATTTTTATGCTTTTTTGTTTGTAGCATGTGGAAAATTAATGAAAATCACTGGACCTATTACAATAAAGACATCGGGGACAAGATTTGGAGCATGGATGACTGACCCTCTTGCATCAGAAAGAAATAATCGGGCAAGTCTTTCTTTCTCATCTATTTTTAACATGTTGTAAAACGCTAAATATTTAGATGATATTTAGTTTAATTGATGCAGTTTAAACAAATGCTTGGCATTCTTTTTAGATCATTAAATTAGCATTTCCTAATTTTGGATAGTTTTTTTTTGTTCTTACACAAGTAGTTAATAGAGCATTCACCTAATTCATACTACTAAAATTTTAATTAATGTTTATTGAGAAAATAAATGATGTCACCGGCGCAAAGTTTCAAAGAGCTGAAGTACAGTTGTGTTTTCGTACTTTTATGCTATCAACTTCAGGATTAATCTTTGCAATCATTGAGTGTGTCGCACTAATCTCAGTCTATTGAGCAGTCCATTTAGTTTCTTATATGAGCACACATCCTTGTCATGTACTTGCCATGTTACTTATTATTCTCATTGTTTTTGATTTATGCACTGCTTTTGATCATAAAAAAGATCACTTTACATATTCTTTCAAGATGAAGTCTTCCCTTTAGAATCTGTTTAATTCATTGAGGCTGTGTAAGGTAGATTTTTTTTTTTCAGAAACAAATGCTAATAGTATAATTAGCTACGTTTCCCACTGTTGCCCTGGTTTTATCTAAAAGCAAATCACTGTACATTTTATTTTACACTATTCTGAGAAAATGGCAAGCGGTTGCCCATAACAGAATCAGTTGTATCATCCATATCTGGATGCAAAAATTTGGACTCGAATTGGATTTACAGTCATTTGAAGTGAAAGGGTAATTTGATGGAATGAGAGGAATTTGCTGTATAATTACAGATTCTCCGCTATCACTTCTGCTTTGTTGTGTTATTGCGTCTGTGTCATGCATCTAACATGAAAGGTACCAACTAACCCCTTAGGTTCCTTTCTAGATGTAGGGTAGGAAAGAAAAGCTAAACTAGCTATACAACCGTTAACCTTAACCTCTTACCTGTCCTTGTTTCACCCTCGGGAACCTCTGTGGAATGCTGGCTGCTAACTGGGGCCATCTTCACTGTCACTACGTTACTTTAACCCAGTTTAAAATCAACAGAAGTCTTCATAAGGGTGTTCCCCTGTGTCATTAATGGAACGCAGCTAGACCGCCTAACCTCTCGGCCCCCTAATAGCAGTCAGACAATAACGCTGGCTTTGTGCTTTCACACATTAATATATTTATTTGCATCAAAACCAAGAGCAGCAGGTAAAATCATACAACCTGAGTTGGATAAATCTTCATGCAGTCCCGTTAGCAACAGCAAGACAATGGTGAACATCCCAAAGGACTCAGTTCCTGAGCTACAGAGTATGTATTGCAAGGCCAAAATTAGGTGTTCATAACCTAATTAATAATATTCTACATTACATCAACACTCGTGTGGGATGAAAACATTTTAAAATTGCTTTATATTGGTAGAAGTATGATTTTATGTCCTCCTTTCTGGATCATTTATGTTGTTTTCCTTTGCAGAATTATGGTGGCAAACTGGGACATACTTGTACTTAACCCATTTTTGCCTAGTTGGATATACTTTTGGTTTTCCTCATAGGACACTAATTGTCCCAGGTCTACCCTTGTCTTTTGTTAAATATTATGCATTTATTCATTGCAGTTGTGAAAACTTTTGCAGAATAGATGTGGAACAATCACAATTGCGACAGTGTTCCTTTGTAATATTCCTGGCATGTTTGTAACCTTTTAAAATGAGCTGCCCTGTTAGCACTAATAGGGCTTCTATTACAAAAGTCTGGTAAAATGCTCCCGTTAGACAACTGAACTGTGATTGACTGACATAACATTATTATTCAGATTTGGCAGAAGACTGACCATTTGCAGTTACTCTTAATCTCCGCTACATGCAGCTGCTTCAGTTCTGAAAAGGGCTCAATCCTGCAATGAAGCACATGGCGAAGACTAATGGATATCTAAAGAATTCATCGAAGAGCACTACTTCCACCCCTGAAGGAAAACTACAATAAAGGAAAACCTGTTATAAATAACTTCCCTAATTTTATACATTTTTTTTTAACTTTGCTTACCATATGTGTTTCATTTCTTGTTAACTTTACCTGTTTGTTATATTCAGGTCCTGGCTAGCTCTCAATGACTCAGATATCTGTCTTTTTTTGTCCTATTTTTCAGTTTTTACTTTCTCATGTTTTTAACCTACTGATGCAATGTGGCTTGCACTTCATCCCAAAATATTTTTTTGTCATTTTTCCTTCTCTCTTTTATTCATTTCAGGTCTGGTATATGGACAGTTACACCAACAACAAAGTAGTTCGTGAATACAAGTCAATTGGAGACTTTGTAAGCGGGGCCGAATCACGAACCTACAGCCTCCCTTTCCGATGGGCAGGCACAAGCCATGTGGTCTACAATGGCTCCTTGTACTATAACAAATACCAGAGTAACATCATCATCAAATACAGTTTTGACACCGGGCGGATCCTTGCACAGCGCTCCGTGGAGTACGCAGGCTTCCACAATGTCTACCCCTACACGTGGGGAGGATTCTCCGACATTGACCTCATGGCAGATGAAATGGGTCTTTGGGCCGTGTATGCAACCAACCAGAATGCCGGCAATATTGTCATCAGTCAGCTCAATGCAGACACACTGGAAGTGTTGAAGAGCTGGAACACTGGATACCCCAAAAGAAGTGCGGGAGAATCATTTATGATCTGTGGGACACTCTACGTTACAAACTCCCATTTAACAGGAGCAAAGGTTTACTACTCATACTCAACGAAGACTTCAGCCTATGAATACATAGACATTCCCTTCCACAACCAGTACTTTCACATTTCCATGCTAGATTATAACGCCAGGGACAGGGCTTTATATGCTTGGAACAACGGACACCAAGTCTTGTTTAATGTAACTCTTTTTCACATAATTAAGACAGAGGATGATGCCTAAACTTGGAAATTTCTTTGCACAGTGAAGAAATGTCATTTCGTAAACTGGCCATATTGTTTCCCTACAGTATGAAGAGTATGATCGTTCTTTGTTAATACCTTTTGTACATCTTACTCTGCTCATTATTAGGTTATAATTCAGTACCCTATGCACAAAGTTCATGGTTTGAAGTTGAAAGAATTACATGAATTTGTTCATTGCGGTCTTTTTGTTTTTGGAAAACAGTTTCTGCCTTATTTTTTTGCTGACACCAGAGGTTGCCAAATTTTTGCATGAATGTTTCTTTTTTTTTTGCTGTTGTGTTTATTTTAATTGTTTCACTTTTGCTCTTTTTTATCTTTAAGCAGACTGCCAAAAAATGAACAAGACAGTTTAGGTATTGACTGTTATATGAAGGACTGCAGTTATTTAAGAGTTATGTTGTATTCCATTATTAATGTAAAAATCGTTTTGGTCTAAAGCATCTTATTCCAGATCTGTTCTGCAGACTTTGTGTTAGAAGAAATTCAGCCACACCATAATTATTGTATTACTTAATGCCTCTGTGAGAGTTTATTCAATATTATTTTTATAAATATATAGTGACATTTTATTGCTTCCTGCTTTATATAATATATAAACATTTTGCATTTTTGATTGTTCTTTATTTAAAAGTTAAACACACTTATGTCTTCATACATACAAAGTAGTTGAGAAAAAACCTTTAAATGCATGAGTTCAATCAGGGTATCTGAGCATTATTTTTTTTTCCCGGTTTTAATGCCTGTAAAACAGTACTATATAGGAGAACTTATGGCTTTTATCCTTTAATGTGGCACAATTATTACATTTTTTTGTATCTTTACATTTATTGTATTTTACATTATGTAAGTTTATATCACTAAAAATTGAATTTCAAAACTATCCACCTATATTTTTCAATTTCCTGTCAACCATAGTTTCATTAAACAAAAGAAAAT
>JANRMT010062857.1:9023852-9034488 GCA_026402145.1 Polypterus bichir lapradei | reverse complement strand
ATATATGGACCAGTAGTTAGTGCTGCTACCTCATAGATCCAGCATCCTGAGAATGAATCCTGCATCTGGCGGCAGTCTGTGTGCAATTGGTACGCTCTGGTGCTGTCTTTGTGGGGTTTCTCACCTTTTTATCCCCCAGACACATCCTAAAGATATGTATTTTAGGTTAACTGGTGATTCTTAGTTGCTTCTGTGTTGATTAGTGCACGAGTGGGTCCTGTAATGAACATGTTCCTTATCTAGGATCTGTACCAGTCTTGGGCCCCAAACCAGAGAGTTTACAAATGTTACAAACCACTAGAAAAATTAACTGTCACATTATAATATAATATACAGCTGAATATCTTACCCTGCCATCTCTTATCATCTTTTTAACCTCCATCTTGATCTTTCATAACTCTTCTTTCTGTCCCTCACTCTGCTGTGCAGGCTTCTTTTATATGGCCTGATTGGGTTCAGTTGTGATATGTCACTACCGCCGAAGTGTGAATGAGGCACCTGAGTGATCCATCTGCCTTTGCATGCTTATGCACACCAGCACCCAATCGGAGCCTGAAAATCCCAGGACGTGTTTATTTATTTAAAAACTGCACTGTGCCACAGACCTTTGTGTTTTTTCCAGGTACCTCTGAAACAATTTAGGTGATTTTGCATTATCTACCCTTCCACTTAGTGTGTGTATTTATATATACATATACATATGCACAGGGTGGGCCACGAAAAAGTAGCCTGCCTCCGGCGATAGTATAACAGGTAAACGAGCAAGTGGATTGTTTTTATTCACTTACCCACAAGTTACAACAGATTCTGAAAGTGGTCCCCATTCACGTCTGTGCGCCTATGGGCACGTCGGAGCATGCTGGCTGATACTGCTTGCAGCTCTTCAACAGTGATGCTGTGGATAGTGTTTGTGATGTTTTCCTTGAGTTCATCCAGGGTATGTGGATTGTTGGCGTACACTTTCTGCTTTAAATTTCCCCACAGATAAAAATCGCACGTGGACAAGTCCGAGGAGCATGGTGGCCATAACCCCTTGCTCACAGTTCGCTCCTCTGTAAACAGTTCATGAACCCGTACCAGTGAGTTGTGTGAGGTGTGGCATGTTGCCCCATCTTGTTGGAAAAAGCAGTACATTTTTTCTTCTGATGTTAGTTGCTCGCAAAAATTGTTAAAAAATGCCCAGGTGAACTGTGGTATTCACAGTTGATTGAAAGAAAATTGAGCTCACTATTCATGTTCCTGACACTGCTCACCAAATGCCAATTTTCTGGTCGTGAAGTGGCTACGGCCTCCTCCAAAAAGCGTGGCACCGGTATTGGAGTCAAACTACTTTTCCATGGCCCACCCTGTGTAATGGATATATTTGTAGCTAGAGATCCACAAGGGGAGAAAATGAGTCACATATCTTAAAATGTTTTTTTATTGCTAAGCGTTCGACAACCTGCCAGGTGTCATCATCAGAGGAAGATGATTAGACATACAGGAGCCAAAGGCAATATATAGCAAATGAAGGGTGGGGGTTGGGGAGAGGTTGTAAGAAGGGATGGATTAATAAGTTGGGGATCAGAAGATGTTGGTCATAAAGTCTTTTATGAACATTCTTTGACTGTACTTTTACTACTAAATCACTGACAGAATCTCTTTGGAGCATCTTTCACCTTTTTCTACTATATTTTTCTGCATCCGCCTTTTATCTTCCCTAATATCTTTTTTAACTGCTGGTCTATAGTTAGTACTGGAGGTATTGGTCTTTTACACCTTAGCATTGGAGTTATTAGTCTTATACACCTTGTTCAGCTGTTTTTACCTTTACAACGTCTTTATTAGCTCTTTATTTATCTACCATGAAGTTCTGCTTAATTTCTACATTTTTAGATAAACATGTCCTGTATTACCTATCAAACACTTTTAAACCTGCCCCAAATCTCCTTAATTGTATTCACACTTAAAAAGCCTATTCCAGTTTTTCTTATGTGTACTACTAAAATTAAACTTAACTGTGAAATGTATTATATTACGGTCACTAGATCCCAGTGGTTCAACCACATCTATCCTGATTATTACAAAATAATAAACCTAGACAGACTTGCTCCCAAGTTGGTGATTTTAATTTTTAATATTATTAAAAGATGTAAATTGAAACTTTAATCTTCATTAGAGTTGTCTGTAACAAACTCTTGATTCCTAGTGGTTTCGGGTCAAATCCAAATATCCTCACTAAGCTGTGACTCACCATCTAATTGAAGAAGAACTTGCATTCAAATTATGTTTTACATAAATGGCAACTCCCACACTTTTTCGGTTCTTCCTGTCATTCCTAAATGATGTGTACCCATCTACGTTATATTCATACCCATTTCTATTATTTAACCAGGTTTCTGTTATTTCCATTATATAGAATTATGTGCAGCTACATAAACGTCCAACTCATTTTTTGTGTTCCTACTATTTTTAGGATTAAAACATGCAATTTTTAATGTATTGATTTCTTTTAACAGTGGACTTGAGCTTTCAAAGTTATCTTGTATGTTTGCCTCCTCCTTTATGTGAAGTTCTAAACCTGGCCTGTCTGAAACTCCCTGCCCCATCCCCTAGTTTAAACAACCCCCAACTAATCTACTTGTACACCTCCCCAATATATTTGTGCCACTTCTGTTCAAATGTAACCCCCATCATGGTGGAACAGGTCACAGCTGTTACTGAAGGAGTACCGATATCCCATAAACCTACGCTCATCTATACACCCAAGATATGAATCGTGTGGCACAGGCAGAACTTCAGGGACCACCTTATCAGTTCTACACCTTATCTTAGCATTAGCACAACTGACAGCCTGGCTTTTTGTATGTCATATGTTCCATTATGGATAAAGACAACTAGATATACCTCTGCTCCAGCCTATCCACCCTTTGTCTCCTTTCTGTGCACTGGAAGGCAACACACCATAAAAGAATAAACCTGTGCCTCAGTCCCCTAATGATTGAGATCCCTACTATCACTACTTCTGTCTTTCTGATGACAGGTTTTGAGGTGACCCATTGGGGCCTCTCGTCCCTAACTATGACGTAACCTCATCTTTCTGCCTGTCTGATCTGAAGTTCAACACCACTTTGGGAGCGCACACTATCTCTTTAAAAGACACATGGACAAGATCTGCCAATTCTTTACCAAGCTGCAGGCTAAGCACCTATTCCTCAGTTTTAGAAACCATGAGTTTATGGTGCTGGCATCTTGAGCCAACCTCGCTGAAGTCAGCTTCAGGAAAGTCTAATGTCATAAAGGACTTTCTTTGTACTGGGATAATGAGGAACAGTTGAGCCTTTTTTTAAAATGAAATATAAATTAATTATGAGATCAACTACAGCGCCTGTTATTTAATGGCCTTCTTTAAACCCCTGTATTTACTGTTTAAGATGCTCTCAGTGCTACACACTTTCTCTTCTCTTTTACTGCTGCATTTAAGCTGACTGCGGATTGTGTTTTTATCTCTTACTAGACTTTCCTTTAAGCCTGTCTGTTTCCCTAAGGAACTGTCTCTCGCTGCTTCCTTTTTTTTCTATCTCAATGCAACCATCAATACTTTAACTGCTTAAATGCCTTCCTTATTAAATGTAATCTTTACCCTCGCCTTCCTCCTAGTGCCAATGCTCATTGGCTTGCTCATGATGTAACTAAGTTAACTGCTATTTCTTTACTTCTTTCCTTACTTGGAAATCCTTTCATTTATTTACTATTACAGATGTGAATTTGGCTCATTATTTACTTACTGTTGTCCTGTCAATATGAAGATGTGCTGTTGTGCATTTTTCTGAGGCACAAGAAAATGCTGCAGATGCTACTAAGATAAAACTCGAGTAGGACACTCGGGGGCAGGATGCTGTAAATTGCTTAGTGTCATGCCTTGTACCACCAAGCCCAAGTAAAAATATCAATTCCCTGACACCAGCATACAAAGATAGAACAGCAGGTTCCTTGAGTAGCAGAGGTAAGAACTGTTTGCAATACAGCATATTATTTTTGCTAGTCTACATTAAATTTAAGAAAGAGGAGAAGCAAAAAGAGCATGGAGACTGTAAAGATATAAATGGAACAGAACTGAAAGTATTGCAAATTTACTGTCTTCACACAAATGGCCTTAACTAAAAATGTCATCAGTGAACATTTTGAATATTATGAAAATTAAATTTGACTGTGTTTAGAATTAATGTCCACATGATCTTAACAAATTATCTAACACTTTTTTTTTATTTGATTTTTCTGTTTAGGCAGGCTTCCCCCTGAATTGGCTATTTAAATTTTTAATACTATTAGAAAAGAAACTGAAACTGTTGTCTGCATTTGGAGGTCTATAACACCCTCCTAATATGAGGATTCAATCCCTGATGGTTTCTGTTTATGTTGGAAACATGAAAAATGAAATCTCACTGTACTTACAAATAATGTTTACATTGTTATAATATTTCTGATAAAGTAGTCCAGGCAAAACAATTTCCTAATAATAAGAAAAATACAGAAAAAATAATCTCAGAGGTTTCTTTTGCTTAACATCTTTCCGGATTGTGAAAGTAGTTTGAATATCACACAGACAAAAGCATGTGGAACAAATAGATTGCTATTTAATTTAGTGGACGCATACAAAAAAATGACAGATTTAATCACACTGTGACGCATGAGTCCCTGTCTTGCACCCCAAAACACAAGGCTGAGTCTCAGTACTTTAGCAAAACCAGCTTTTATTCAACTTGAAACAGGAACAGCACAGTTATTTATTGTAGCGGGATCTACCACTCTCCTATACATAGACACAAGCAATCAGGCAGGGTCATGGGCAGGTTAGTGGCCAAGTAATCCTGTTCCCTGCATTTATAATATCCCTTGCATCGCCCATCAGCAACAGGCACTTATAGCACGACGGAGTTCTTTCTGCGGCTCTATGCTGTAGTGCTGTGAACCTGCGGTTGCCTCAGCAACAGGCAAGCAGCAATCCACAGATCGTGCTTCAGTGTGTCATCACGTGGGGGGGTTCCCAAAAGAGTTCAGAAATCTCACAGTACATTAAAGCATTAATAATTGTGTTTTTTTTTTCCTGTAATGATGTCCCAACTGCCTTTGAAGAGCTACTGGAATCTACAGTAAATCAGGTTATGGCTACCTTAATTGCTACCTGCAACACTTTTCACAGACATATGGACATGTGTTGCATTTAGTCTTTTTAGATGAAATTGCTCATAATGTGGAGCTATAACATGTACACTCTTTTTTACATGGTTTTGTGTTTTGTCTCCATTTCCGAAGAGCAGGGTCTGCAAAGTTGATCCCGGAGGGCTGTAATATTTTTGTTCCAACACAGTTTCTTAATAAGAAGTCAGTAATTGCTGTTGAAGCACTTGATCATTGATTGATCAAGCATCATTTTTTAATGTTCATTTTACTTGTCACGCTTGTTTTTTATTTCCTACCCTTAATTGCTTATTTTAGTCTTAAATAGCTGCATCCAATATCTTAATTGCTCCTTATTAGCAATAAAATGCAAATCAAAAAGGAACTAGTAGTTCTCCAACTAATACGTACGTTTCCATTTACACCTGTGTGTATTCATTGTGAACTGTCGGTTTAAAAAAACTTTTAGATGGAACGTAAAGAGATAAAAGGAATGGACTGAGAATTACTCCTTTGCTTCAGGCCACAAATCATTCAGATGATATCCTTGAAAAGGAAAAAATCTTCGATATAAGAATGTCCTGACATGGCAGAATTAAGATTGGCTTATTTATTGGCAAGGAGTGGTTTCTAATTTAGCAGTTGGGCCACATCAGCCCTTCAGGCCCAACTTTGCAGATATCTTTTGTTATGTTTTGTTTTCTTTTTTATTTCACCACATTTTCTTTATTTCTTTTATATTACTTTTTATAAACAGTAATATATTTCCAGTAAATACATTTATTCAGTGTTAAAATCAAAATTCACTAGGGGCTTATATATCGAAATTAAAAGTATGTGTATATGTAGTTTGTTCCTTGACAGTGATATATGAAGCAATGGCAGGTAGTTTGGTGTAGTGATTAAGGCTTTGAACCTCAAAACCTGAGGTTGTGGGTTCACATCCTGCTACTGACCACTTCACCCACATGTGCTCCAACTGGAAAACACAAAAAAAAATGTAACCAATTGTATTGCGAGGGTCGTTCAAAACGTTTCCGCACTTTTATATTTACGTTGGAAATAGTGAAGACGGGAGGAGTAGTAACTGAACATGTCTGAGAGTGTCATGTGACTAGTTCTGTCTGGCAAGCCGGCTGCCCTTGCAGTTTAGTATAAGAGTTGTCACCCTGTGGTAAAGAAGGCTGTGAAATTTATAAATAACACCAAAGAGGAACAGCGTTCTGTCATTCGGTTTTTGTGGGCAGAAGTTGTGCTGGGAGCACAAATTCGTCTATGCCTGTGTGCTCAGTATGGGGATAAAGTTCTCTGTCATAGAATTGTCTATGAGTGGATTGACATGTCTGAAAATGGCTGTACTAGTGTCACAGAAGCAGAGCATTCCAAACTCTCAAAGAAGCTTTAAGCGGAAGATTTTCATGTGATACTGATGTGAAAGCAGCGCTGCATAGGTGACTACACACTCAACCAAAAACATTTTTTGCTGACAGCATTAAAATGTTGGTACGATACTGGGAAACTTGCATTGCAAAGGAAGGTGACTATGAAGAAAAGTGATGTAATTTGTTTTTGAAATTTAATAAAGGTGCGGAAACTTTTTGAACGTCCCTCATATAAATGTTGTAAGTCACCTTGGATCAAGCCGTCAGCCAAATAAGTAAATATAAATAAGAAGTAGCAGACATCTCAAAGTCCCTGATCTTTTGAAAAGAAACATTTAACTCAGGGATGCAGCTCTCCATGCCTGGAAATTTGAAGGGCATTCTTGACTTTGAATTTAATTCATAGGATGCTTTATATATATATATACAGTTACCATGGTACATTGTTTTTAAAATATTGCTAGGAAAAAGGACCCACCCAAGTATCAGAGGTAAAATTTCCACAAAGTATTTACTGAGAGAAAACTACGCTGGTGAAAGGAGAGATCCAGTGAATACTGGTCCAGTTGCCAGGGGGCTACTAGGGGGTAGTGGACCATATCAGATTTATAAGGAATAAAGAGCAGCAGCCTGAATGCTAGGGGTGCCTGGCGCTTTTTAAAGACTGAGTTAATCTAGAGATGGCTGGCAAAAGCCTTAATGACCTTCTGACCAATTACTGGGTAATTTGAATGAATAGTTTGGTATCAACATGTATATTCAAGTGCGAACTGCGGGAGGTCTTACAGAAGGCCATTTCTCTCCTTTTTAACTGTTAAGAGCAACACAAGGTTTTTCACTTAGTGGTGAGGGACTTTGTTGCTCCATTAAGGGAGTATGCTGCTAATGAGACACCTAAGAGCCCTGGCTTTTCAAGGGTAACTGAATGTTCACTGGTGCTGGGATACTAGAAGCCACAACAAAGTGCACTACATTCAAGTAGCCAAAGAAGGGCTACCAAGAACCCTGGAATGAATTTTGAGATTTGGCCAAAAGTGATCACATAAGGAATTTTTTTCTCACAACTCAAGGCAATTTGCGTCAAAACTTGGGAGGAGAGAGTGAACAAAGGCTCAGTGGTTGCTAGAAGAGGCCATGGTTGTTTATTAGTTAATTTATTTTACTGTTATTACTATTGTAATTAACTGTTCTTATTATTTCATTGCCATTGTTATACCGACACAAGCACTGCCATATTCTTTACAAGTCCAAGGAGGTTACGCTCAACCTTTATAATGCACTGATGAAGCCTCATCTTGAGTACTGTGTGCAGTTTTGATCTCCAGGCTACAAAAAGGACATCGCAGAGCTAGAAAAGGTCCAGAGAAGAGCAACTAGGCTGATTCCAGGGCTACATGGGTTGAAATATGAGGAAAGATTAAAAGTTTAAGCAAAAGAAGTTTAAGAGGTGACATGATTGAAGTGTTTAAAAATTATGAAGGGAATTAGTACAGTGGATCGAGACTGTTATTTTAAAATTAGTTCAACAAGAACACGGGGACACAGTTGGAAATTTGTTAAGAGTAAATTTCGCACAAAAATTAGGAAGTTTTTCTTTACACAAAGAACGATAGACACTTGGAATAAGCTACCAAGTAGACAGTAAGACGTTAGGTACTTTTAAAACTCGACTTGATGTTTTCTTGGAAGAAATAAGTGGATAGGACAGGCGAGCTTTGTTGGTCTGAATGGCCTGTTCTCGTCTAGAGTGTTCTAATGTTCTAATGTTTATTGTTTCTAGGGGCAGTTGCTGGCCACTTGTCATGCATTGCACAATTTCTGACATCAATGTCTACCTTTTTGAATTTCCAAATGACTCAAGACTCTTGTATTTTATTCACTTTTTGAAATTCACTTTTGACTACAGTTTTGACTTTTGACAACATTCAGTTATTAACTTTGGTTTCTGGTTCTCATTTTGGTTTTGGTATCATGGCATCTTTGCCCCAAGTTAATAATTTTGCCAATTTTCCTAAGAATTCTTGTGTTTGACCATTTTGGTTCCTTCATCTCCTGGTCATTTAAGGTTCTCTTCAACGGAGATATCTTTGTGGTGGCCATCTCACTGTTTGTATTAAACCAAATAATCTGGGAGAATTGATATTACTGTATACTATTAGCTAGACTGTCCTTAATATATATATATATTGTCAGGCTTGGGTCACACAGTTCCACAGATTCATTCAGGGTTTTCAAGAAGCCTAAACTTTATTCATAAACAGCATAATAAAGGATAAAGAATAAAGCAGAGGATTTTCGGGGGTAGAAGAAAGACAAGGCAATAAGACAAAAAGACAGCTGCTGTAAAGGCTTTTAAATGTTCGAAGTGCTGCAGCAAATCAAGCAAAGAGGAGGTAAAAAACTTTACAGTATTTGTTTCCCATTGTATCACCATTTAAGAGGGAGTTTCAGAGGAGCGACTGCGTCTTCTAGGGATGCGTTCAGCCCCCCCTCTTCACTATATATATTTTTTTTTTTGCAAAAATATGCTGAGATTGTGAAAGACCACAAACCAGACTAAATGAAAATGTTATATGGCTAATGGTTATTGTATTTTCGTTTGTACACAATGTTGCCTATAAGTAGCAATTGAGGTATTACTTTTATAAGCATAAGCTATACATAATAATCTATAATTTCAGATTATTATTTGGTTTTATGATCAGTTTTTTAATATTTGTACCTGTAGCTTTGTGTTTTTATGTACATTTTCTATAGATACTGTTTAGACCAGAAGAATCTAGTTCTTTCTGCACATGGTGTGTGGGCAAGAACATTAATCAAAAGGGTGATAAATGACTAGAAACAGTTAATTAATGTGCACTTGTATATGTCCTTTGATGCATAGATATCTATTTATAATGCAGAAATAAAACAAACATGAAGACTATTGGGGTTTACACGTCCCTCACTTTTCCAGAAGTGTTTATTCCTTGCAGCTGCTGGTGTGTTTTATCTCATCAAAACAGTTCACATCATAAAATTTAAATTTACTCCTTAACCAAACACATCTTACATTCACATTTTACATTCATACCAAGCAAATCAAGAGAGCTACTTAATTAAAGCTATTCTTTATAAAGTATGACTAAAAAACAAATAAACCCAACGACTTTGAAAAACCACATCTGAAATTTCCCATCCTATGCATACCAGACTATATTCCCATTGAGTGTTTATCTACATACTTTTTGCAACAAATCCTATGTGATATTTTTCTTAACCCAATTGAGAATGTACCTTTATGTCAACAAGGGCAATATCATTGTAATGTTTCTCAGAAAATGTAGTAATGCAGCATGGTGTAAAGTGGGTCGTCTGTGATCACTTTCATAGATGACTTCAGGGGAGCTCCTGTCATTTCCCGTTGTCATTTTTCACAGTGAAGACTCAGTGGTACTGAATGCTACTGAATCCATGTGTGAGTAATCCTGTATGACTGTTTCTTACCTAAAATCCTGCCCCATCAAAAGTGAAGAATAAGCAATTGCTGTAAAGATTATGTTCATTTGAGATTGTGCATTTTGATGTCTGTGACTTTAATTTATGAACAGTCTATTTAATTTATTTATTGCACAAACATTCATATGTATATCTCTTTACCATTTAAAAAATGTAACATACTAGCTATCAATGCCTAAAAATCAGGTGTTTTAGATAGATAGATAGATAGATAGATTTAGTCATTTAGTGCATTTAGTCCCATTCAAAGTATTTGCCACAGATGATGCTGACACTGTGAAAATGTATAATGTGACAAATCTGTGATTTTTTACCCCTGAATTCATGAACACTGCTCTATCCAAATATTAATGCCTTTTAATCTAAACAGGTGGCACAATCCAAGCAGCTCTGACTTCATCTTGCTGCCACTTACAAGCCTGTTACTGACTGTAGCAGCTCTCTGTCATCCAAGCCAGAAGTTTTTATATATGTTTTATTGCTTGTTATTATCTTATTTATTTATTTATATCTTGAAGCTTCTGTAAATTTTTTGTTTACCTTTGGAGATAGATAGATAGATAGATAGATAGATAGATAGATAGATAGATAGA
>JANRMT010062857.1:9012520-9023842 GCA_026402145.1 Polypterus bichir lapradei | reverse complement strand
ATCTATCTATCTATCTATCTATCTATCTATCTATCTATCTATCTATCAAATGAAGTGTCTGGTGATCAGAGTGATAGATGGGTATCAGCTTAGTTGCTGGAAGAAAACACCTGAAGCAAGATACAGGCCAATGTGAGGCCAGAGAATGAAAAACAGTAAGACTGGAGAGTTTTTACATTACTCTGAAACTAACAAATAGAATACATACACAGATGTTCTTATCAATCAGCCTACTATATCTGGACTGATGTGGTATGTACTGTATATGCTGTCCCAGGGCAATATGGATACTGCGTAAAATGGGTCATCCAAATGGGACAAGTGCTCAGCTGTTTCTCTGTGGATGTTCTTAAGCACTTTCTCAGTCTAAAGCAGGAAATGTCATTGTGAGGCACACATATATACAGTATTCTTCTGAAAAATTTACCCGGAGGGTTTTTTTTGTTTTTATCAACTCAAAAACAGGTCAATGTCTGTCTTTGCCTTTGATGCCTACCAGCAGATGTGTCCTTTTACTGATTTCTGTAAGGATCAATGACCAGTTAGAAGGTCAACACAAATATCTTGGGATAGACCAATTGGAGCGATAGAATGTGCTCTTTCAGTCTGCACCAGTTCTGTACAAATAGGCCAGTGGGCCAGTGATGTAACTGGAGTGATACCTAATAGAGATGTGGTGACTGACACAAATGGTCACAAGCATTAACACCAGTTTAGCATCTCCAGAAATAAAAATGACAGCACTGCAATTTTTGTTATTGATCCGAACATGAAATGTATAATGTAATTGTCAGAAACGCATCATTACAGTAATTGCATTTTGTAACACTATGTATGTATTCCATTTGCTTTTGATTGTATGAATTATTAATTTTTATTTTTACTTGTCATGATGTGATAAGGCGGCACGGTGGCGCAGTTCGCTTACCGGGTCCTCCCTGCGTGGAGTTTGCATGTTCTCCCCATGTATGCGTGGGTTTCCTCCCAAAGTCCAAAGACATGAAGATTGGGTGCATTGGTGATTCTAAATTGTCCCTAGTGTGTGTTTGGTGTGTGTGTGTGTGTGTGTGTGTCCTGAGGTGGGCTGGCGCCTTGCCCGGGGTTGGTTTCCTGCCTTGTGCCCTGTGTTGGCTGGGATTGGCTCCACCAGACCCCCCTAACCCTGTAGTTAGGATATAGCGGGTTGGATAATGGATGGATGGATGGATGGATGATGTGATAATTATTGTTATGATATGGTATGGTAATATCATTACATCACTAATTTGTGTATGTGTTTTCTTCTTGAAACTTTTCTTGTTGGCATATATTGTATGTTTGTTTCTATGGCCACTGGCATTTTTGAACTTTTCATCTTTACAATGCTAAGTAATTGCTAGGCATGTGATGCCCATGTCATGTGTCCAGTGACATTATATAAAATTTGATGGCACATATCTCAACATTTCTAAACTTTGATTTATTTAAAGAAAAAACCCTTATGAGAGACTTTTGGGGAATTAAACCAAGATTTAAAAAAAATTTTTGGATTTGAACTGTTGATTAGTTTTGGATTGAGTCGGGGTTAGCCCTGGTGAGTTTAGCACAAGTTA
This sequence comes from Polypterus bichir lapradei, assembly GCA_026402145.1. NCBI lineage: Eukaryota > Metazoa > Chordata > Cladistia > Polypteriformes > Polypteridae > Polypterus > Polypterus bichir. Next base: position 9,022,250 of record JANRMT010062857.1, on the reverse strand, counting down.
TGATACCACTTGTATAGCCAACCCCACTTACTAATTCAACATTTCTTTTCATTTGCTGTCAAAGAATAATCCCTTTAAATCTCTGGCATTCCTTAAATAATTTGTCCAATAGGACATTCCATTAATTCTGTTGCACTGTAACTTTATAGATTAATCCCACCTCTAAGGTAAACAGTTTATTTGTTCCCAAGGAGAACTTTGGCCTTTTACAGAAGCTTTTTAAATGAAAATTAAGAAAATTAAAAAGAAAGAAAAATTCTGCCTTGGCTGTCACAGTGTCAGTGAGGTATTCACTATATCCTGGAGAAGAGCAACTAGGCTGATTCCAGGGCTAAAAGGGATAAATTATGAAGAAAGATTACAAGAGCTGAGCCTTTTCAGTTTAAGCAAAAGAAGATTAAGACATGACTGAAGTGTTTAAAATTATGAAGGGAATTAGTCCAGTGGATCAAGACTGTTATTTTAAAATGAGTTCATCAAGAACATGGGGGCACAGTGGTGGACTTGTTAAGGGCAAATTTCACATAAATATTAGTTTTTCTTTACACAGAGAACCATAAACATATGGAATAAGCTACCAAATAGTGTGGCCAACAGTAAGACTTTATGGATTTTCAAAACTCCACTTGATGTTATTTTAAAAGAATTAAGGGGATAGGACTGGCGAGCTTTGTTGGGCTGAATGGCCTGTTCATGTCTAGATTGTTCTAATGTTCTAATGTATTATGCAGGCTTATTGCTTTTAGTATAAAGGAGACCCGGTAGCTTTTCTAGATGCACTTCTGCTGAATAATTTGTTGGCTGAAAGTACTGTGTTAGTGTTTCAGAGAGAGGATGTGCAGCATTGTTCACGATGGCACTCAGATTTGTCTTAATTCTTTCCACCTCTAGTGGGCCGAGACTGTGTACCTAACTGGGCCTGTCTTCTTATTTAACTTGTTGATTTGGTGGCCTCTCTGGAAGTGATGTTACCAGCTCAGCACACCACAGTGCAGAAAATTGCACTGACTATCACAGAGTTGTAGAAGAAGGATGTCACTACTCACATTAAAGGAGCACAGTCTCCCTAGGAACAAGAGCCTGCTGTGCCCATCCTTACAAAGTTCCTCTCTGTTATGACACCAGTCCAGCATGTCATTGATGTCGGTCTCCAAGTACTTGTAAGAGGGCACCACCTCTACATCCACTCCCCAAATAAACATAATTAACCATAGCTTATTGTTCATTGTAAAATTAATTACTCGTCTCTTGGAGGTCTGGTTATTGTACTATATCGTTGAATATCATTTTGGGGTCGTATAACTCAAGGTTGGTGTCAGTTTTATGGACTAGATTTTTTGTGTGTGTGTGTTTTTCCGCCCCATCTTTATTTTCCTGGAAACTAACAGTTTGAGCATTGATTGTGTAGCATGTGGTCGGGGCCCTTGTCCGGCCAGGACACCTCCACACTGGAAGGACTAGGGAAGCAAGCATGTCCAGAATGTTACCTCCCCCAGATCACTAGGTAACAGCCCCCCTGACTTGCAGCAGTGCCTCAGACTCCTGCAGGGCTCCATTGGAGTTTGGTGCAGCCCTGTTGGGATCTGTGTGTGCTGCCAGGGGCTGCTGCGGCAGGATTGGCTGAGCCCTTATGGTCAGTTCTTCCACCACACCTGGAAGTGCTGCCAGAAATACAGTTAGGTCCATAAATATTTGAACAGAGACAACTTTTTTCTAATTTTGGTTCTGTACATTACCACAATGAATTTTAAATGAAACAACTCAGATACAGTTGAAGTGCCGACTTTCAGCTTTAATTCAGTGGGGTGAACAAAACGATTGCTTAAAAATGTGAGGCAACTAAAGCATTTTTTAACACAATCCCTTCATTTCAGGGGCGTAATTGGACAATTGACTCAAAGGCTATTTCATGGGCAGGTGTGGGCAAGTCCATTGTTATGTCATTATCAGTTAAGCAGATAAAAGGTCTGGAGTTGATTTGAGGTGTGGTGCTTGCATGTGGAAGATTTTGCTGTAAACAGACAACATGCGGTCAAAGGAGCTCTCCATGCAGGTGAAAGAAGCCATCCTTAAGCTGCGAAAACAGAAAAAACCCATCTGAGAAATTGCTACAATATTATGAGTGGCAAAATCTACAGTTTGGTACATCCTGAGAAAGAAAGCAAGCACTGGTGAACTCAGCAACACAAAAAGACCTGGTCGTCCACGGAAGATAACAGTGGTGGATGATCACAGAATCATTTTCATGGTGAAGAGAAACCCCTTCATAACAGCCAACCAAGTGAACAACACTCTCCAGGGCGTAGGCGTATTGATATCCAAGACTACCGTAAAGAGAAGACTGCATGAAAGTAAATACAGAGGGTGTACTGCAAGGTGCAAGCCACTCATAAGCCTCAAGAATAGAAAGGCTAGATTGGACTTTGCTAAAGAACATCTAAAAAAGCCAGCACAGTTCTGGAAAAACATTCTTTCGGCAGATGAAACCAAGATCAACTTCTACCAGAATGATGGCAAGAAAAAAGTATAGAGAAGGCGTGGAACAGCTCATTATCCAAAGCATACCACATCATCTATAAAACACGGTGGAGGCAGTGTGATGGCTTCGGCGTGCATGGCTGCCAGTGGCACTGGGACACTAGTGTTTATTGATGATGATATGACACAGGACAGAAGCAGCCGAATGAATTCTGAGATGTTCAGAGATATACTGTCTGCTCAAATCCAGCTAAATGCAGTCAAATTGATTGGGTGGCGTTTCATGATACAGATGGACAATGACCCAAAACATACAGCCAAAGCAACCCAGGAGTTTATTAAAGCAAAGAAGTGGAAAATTCTTGAATGGCCAAGTCAGTCACCTGATCTTAACCCAACTGAGCATGCATTTCACTTGTTGAAGACTAAACTTCGGACAGAAAGGCCCACAAACAAACAGCAACTGAAAGCCGCTGCAGTAAAGGCCTGGCAGAGCATTAAAAAGGAGGAAACCCAGCATCTGGTGATGTCCATGAGTTCAAGACTTCAGGCTGTCATTGCCAGAAAAGGGTTTTCAACTAAGTATTAGAAATGAACATTTTATTTCCAGTTATTTAATTTGTCCAATTACTTTTGAGCCCCTGAAATAAAGGGATTGTGTTAAAAAATGCTTTAGTTGCCTCACATTTTTATGCAATCGTTTTGTTCACCCCACTGAATTAAAGCTGAAAGTCGGCACTTCAACTGTATCTGAGTTGTTTCATTTAAAATTCATTGTGGTAATGTACAGAACCAAAATTAGAAAAAAGTTGTCTCTGTCCAAATATTTATGGACCTAACTGTAGGTCATTAAGCACCTGAAGCACTTCTGGGTGCGTTATATAAGGAGCCAGCAGCCACTACTCGAAAAGCCAGAGTTGGGAGGAGGAAGACAAAGCTTGCTAAGAGGAATGGAGGAGAAAAAGAAAAGAAGAAGAGAATTATGTTGAGTTGTGCTGTGTAGCGCTTGTGGTGGGAACTGTATTGTCCTTGTGGGAAATGGGGGAAGGTGTGCCAGCCCGGTGAGCCATAATTGTTATGGTGTTGTCAGAGGTGTGCATTCCTTCTTAAAAATAAAGGTGCTAGAGTGAATCTTCAGAGTAATGCCATAGGGGAACCATTTTTGGTTGCCTAAAGGCTCATCCACATTAAAGTTGCAGAAGGAACTTTTATTTATTTAGATCAGTAACAGGCTCTTTACAGTAAATAACCATGAATAGATGGAAAACATTTTTGAAATGCCAATAGGTCATAATTTTAAAAGGACTCTTGCTGCATATAACACAAGCTATGTCGTCGTTTTCTTAATCTGTTAGTGCCCTGCTGGGTAGCCTACCATACATTAAAGATTTCAGTTTTTGTATATATTAGAATGTTTTTCAAAGCAGAAAGAACCAACTTCGTATGCAAAGAACCATCCCTACCATGAAATTCTGCTTTGTCAATCAATGGTCTTATGAAGAACCACACAACCCAGTAAAGAACTATAAAATGCCATTAAAGAACCATTATCACCACAATAGTTGTAAAAGGCCAACACTGTGCACTTGTCATTTGAGTTTCCAGGCAAATCAAAAGGAATCTCTGTGTGTGGTTGATAGTATTCTTTGTTTCAGAGTTCCTAACCGATTTCTGGCTTCTACTTTAATTTTTAGTTTATCAGTGTGGTTCAGGTGAAAGATAGGACAGATTCACAATATCGATTCTTTTTCTAGTTTTCTGACATTTCTTCCTTCTGATCACCTTTATCGTTTCTAGTTTGCCCTTCTTTCTTTTTGGCAAACATAATATAGACTTAGTTCTTTCATTTATTATCTGCACATACTTTTTTCAGTTTGGGGTTCCAAGGGTAGAAGAATATCCTGGTAGCATTGGGTGTAAAATATGAAGTATTCCTAAACAGTATATCATTCTTTAGCTCAGCCCCTTTACACTTACTGTCGTGTGCTTAAAGCATTTAAAATGATATTCCCCACATCAAGCAGTACTCAATCTCTCTAAACAACAAAGAAAAAAACAGGATTTTAGATTTTAGAATTTTGTGGCAATTTTTTTTGAAAAATCAAAACTGAAATACAGTATGAGGGGCGTTCAATAATTTATCTACCCCAGTGGGAAAGAAGAGAGTTTTCAAAAAATGTTTGTTTTATTTTTCATTATAGTCCCCTGATATCTCCATACACCATTCACTTTTCCTGCAATGACTTTAAACCCTTTGAAAAAAAAACTTCTGTTTGGCCTTCAAACCAGGACGTCACAGCTGCCTTGACTTGTTCATCATTTGAAAACCGCTGTCAATGGAGAGATTTCTTCAAATCTCGGAACAGGAATAATCTGAAGGAGCCAGGTCAGGACTATAGGGTGGATGGTTCAGCTGCTGGAACCCACATTCTCGGATGGCAGCCTATGATTGACTTAACATGTGAACCGCCACATTGTCGTGAAAATGCTTACTTGATTCGCACAAGGTCTCTCCTGACATCTTGTTTCTTGGAATGTTAGACTCGCACCGAGCCATAACTGTGCATGACTAACCTTAAGACGTGTCACAACATGGCCAGACGTGTTTCAACTTGCTTGCTGCTGCTTTCTTCCATATTCAGGTAGATAAATTATTGAACACCCCTCATACCATATTGACTCAAGTATTCAGACCCTTTGCTGTGACACTGGCTCAGGTCCAATCCATTCTAGTGATCATCGCTGAGATGTTTCTACACCATGTTTGAAGATCACCTGTGGTAAATTCATTGGTTGGACATGATGAGGAAGGTCATGCACCTGTCAAATGCAGGTCCCAGAGTGTGTAAGAGTAAAAACTAAGCCATGATGTCAAATGAATTGCCTACAGAGCTTAGAGACAGGATTGTGGCAAGTTACAGAACAGGAGAAGGCTACAAAAATTTTCTGAGTGACCTTATCAAACCTACTTAATTTGTCTCAGGGTAATACAGCAATTAACCTAACATTAATGTCTTTGAGTGGAAAATAAAGTACTAGAAAAGAAAAATAAATAAAAAATAATCAGAAAAACTGTAAGAATCCTAAACTCTAGTGAGACTTAAATACAGGACTTTTAAGGCGGCAGCTCTGTAGTACTAGGGTGTTGTACCGTGTTAGCCATTATGGATGTAGTGAGAAGTCAAGCAAAATGACACCTTTTATTGGCTAACTAAAAAGATTACAATATTCAAGCTTTCAAGACAACTCAGACCCCTTCTTCAGGTAGGATGTAATAGATATTAATGGGATCTTACTGATCTCCTACCTAAAATTTCTCCATTTCATGGCTTATACATCATTATATGTATGAGGGGAGTCTCTCTCCCTTTCTCTCCCGTAGATGAAGAAGACAAAACACGTGGAGTACTGCCTTTACTTTCTTTTCCACTTCAGCCAGTGCAGACCAGTGAAACAACTCAAATTCCTTTTTGATTTTCTGTATTCCTAACTCTTTTTGTTCATTATTACATCTTCTGTTTTAACAGTTAGATTAATCTGAATGTCTGACATTTAATATCGAAATTGAAAGTAGAGTGGATTTACAGCTTCAGTAACCTATCTAAAAGACGCAATATTTATTTCTCTGGTGCCCCATCCAGGACTATGAATTGCGTTGGAACAAATATTGATTTACTGTCAAGGGGTTGGGTTACAAGTGCCCCATAGTGCAATAGCTACATTTCCTTTCATATAAGCCACAATATTAAATAAGAAATCACTGTGCTGACAGAGTGGATTAGCATTGATTTTCATTTCTTTATTTATTAGCTTAGTGTTAGGAAAATTTCTTTTGGGTGTCAAATTCAAAAGGCATTTCAGGCAGCAGCTTGTGGGGACTAGTTCTTACTCTTTCTCACTTAGGCCCTGTCAACGGCGACCGCTTATCATTCTATTTATTTTTGCCCCATGTCAAGTGATGTAAACCTCATATTACAAGTAATTTTATAGCTCAGGTTCATTTTTGACAAAGTATGCCTGCTCATTTCTTTTTCTCTTCCAGTAGATTTAGATTACCTTGACATCATGTTTTTTTTTTTTATTTAATTGCCTAGTTGGGGAAATTGAAGGATAAATGTGTATCAATCAGAATTCATTTTGCATGCAGAAAGACGGCTTGTTCATCTTACTGAAAACTGCTTACATTTTACTCAGCCTATTTTTCTTAACTATGGATGTACATAATGCAAAAATTGAACTACTACTTTTTCTATAGCTTGATAATACAATGCTCAAATTGTTTAGACTTTGGAATATCCAATTGGCATTAAGCAACAGAAACTGAAGCATGGTATAGTAAGTAAAGGTAGGAAATCAAGATAAAATAATGGAAATCTACGAGTCATTAGGCAGCACAGAAAAGCCTCGACCCTTCACTGACAATCTGGAATGTTTGCACCACGGCATCCCAATGACTAAACCCTTTTGTATTACGCAACTTTTCTTTATAAAATTCATATCTGCCTCTTGAGCCTGAAAATGTCTCCAGTTTTCATCAGTACTCTGAAACCTAAAAACTAAATATTCAGCTGTTCTGATGCCTTTCAAGTTAATTTTAATTGAGTTTAGTGTTTTTATGTTAGAAAATATTGGTGGTAATAGAAAATGAGTTTAAAATACATCTGTCAATAAATATTCAAATGTATATTTAATTTAATTAATATTATTAATTTTGCAATCTCTGTTGAAGTAATCATTAGTTTCATATTGTGAGCTGGAGTGCTGATCGCACCCCAAGAGGATACAGAGGCCCCTGGGAAATCCCCAACCCCTGAAACACAGACTACCCTCACACTGCTCCTTACCCTTCTCACTTGCGCTATAACGCGAAACTCGCACGGTACTCCACTTATTTAAAAAGCCTAGTGCAGCGCCTGTAAGTTTTGGTATTAACTTGTTTTGTTTTCTCTCTCTCTCAGACTGCTCCTGATGCATATTCCTTTGAAGAAGAAGATACACACGCTACCCTTTAATTGATAGACGAAACAGACATCTCTGTCAAGGAGCAAGTTTGAAGAGACAAATATTTGTTTGCAGTGTTTGAATAAAAATCCTTTCTTGTTTCTACGACCTCCTGTGTCTCTGTGCAAATCTGTGACCCAAGTGTGACAGTATCCTTACATCTATCCATCTATCCATCCCCCACATAGATACCCTTTCAGACCCAGCCCAAATAAGATTCATGAAGCTTATTACAATATTCACAAGTCTGTGATTAACTGGGTGTCACACAAAGTGACCTGGTGTGAAGTAGGCACCTCAGTCTGAGAAAAATTTTCAGTGTTGTCCAGCCATTTGAATATACAGTGTACCGACTCATCTGCTGTAGTCGTCCTGGGAAACTTCAATAGAGATATTCAGATGGGCATGATTTGGAGAAACAGTATGCTTGATCTGAATTTCAGACATAAATTATTACTGGATCTATGTGTTAGTCTTGGATTGCCCGCAATGAACACCATGTTCAAACACAAGGTTGCTCATAAGTGTAACTGGAACCAAAACATCTTGGGCCAAGTTGGATCGGTGTTGATTCTTTTTTTTTTTTTACATTTTTAGCTCCTCAGACCTTTTAGACTCTCTTGGATACAAATATTATAAATGCATATGAATCAAAATAGCAACAGTAGCCCAGTGGTTCTAATGCCATCTATCAACATGCTTCCAGGTGACTCTGTCCTCACCCAATGTGAAAGAGTGTGGCTATGAGTGTATGTCATTGTTCTCGCTGTGATTTGCCATTCCTTTCAGGTTGGCTCCTACCTTGTACTTATTGGCTGCCAGAGCAGATTCCATCTCCCTTAGACTCTGCAACAGAAGACAACAGGATTGTTTTTATCAAAATTACAAATAGCCATTTACTTTGCTTACAATCAACAATATAGTCCAATTATTAAGATCAGTACTCGACACTGGAACTTCTAGGTTTTGCAATTTGGAATACTGGGAGATTTTCACTGCATACCAGTAGTATCTGAACACAGTCGGTACTGTTCAGATTGTGCTCATTTTTTCTTTCTGTACTTCCTGCCAACACTACTCACAACCTTTTAGTATTATAATGCCACATTTGTTAACTGCCAGTTATCTCCTGGGGGTGGTATTAAGTGAGACCCCCAGACCCCACCCAAAGTGGTTTCCTACCTAAAACCATTTTCTGAGCTGATGCTTGCCAGCTAGATAGTCTGGCTTTCCTATAGGGGTTGATTGATAGAATCCTACAGAGAATCACTTGCCAAACTTGTTTTAGGTACTTCCCCCAACCCTGTCATAACATTCAGTCCTAAAGGGGTGGGTGGGAGAGGGGGCTTTAGTTAAACATCAGACCATTACTGTTCTTATCAATGATATAACACTAATATTACATTGTTTTGTCTAAGTTACAAGTAAAGACATACAAAATATTTATCAACTTGTATACAAAACTTCACACCACAAAATGGTCTACCAAGGCTACGGTGATATTGGCCTTGCAGTGGCTTTTTTCAGCAACTCAATTTTCTTGGTCTCATTGATGGCCTTTGGTCTCAGCTTCTTTGCATATTGGTCAATGGGCTGTGCTGGGAAGTATATGCTCTTGATTTCCTTTGGTGTTGCTATTAGGCAGTATTTTGCTCTGCTTGCATCAGGGACCTTCATATGCTTGGTGAACATGTCTCTGGCCAACTCGATGTAATCACATAACCCAACTATAGTACTGGTGTATGCAGCAATGGCTTTGATGAATCTGCACCCATTCTTCTGTCCCTTAATATATAATTGTTCAACATCTACTTTTGGATGGACAAGTCCATGAATGGTCATGAGTTTCAAGGTCTGGATGTCCACCCTCTCAGTGTCAGATCTCTTTCAATGAATAATGCCAATACTGTAAATGGGGACTCAAACCACCAGGCTGGTGACCCCTGAAATCTTGTTTTTCGAATTGAGCTCAGACTTGAGGATTCCTTTGCCATCTTCTCCTTCATCTTCATGTCATCTTAGTTGTCTTCCTAGTCCAGAAACCTCATCTTGTTGCCCTGTTTTTGCCAAATTTGCCAAATTTAAAGACTGCTGTGATTCTCCATTCTAATGTTATCAGTAAATGCTTTCACTGTTATCATGGTTTGTTCAAGCTGATACTATTATTAATAATAACCACATTATTATTATTATTATTATTATTATTATTATTATTATTATTATTATTATTATTATTATTATTATTATTATT
>JANRMT010062857.1:8994883-9012510 GCA_026402145.1 Polypterus bichir lapradei | reverse complement strand
TTATTATTATTATTATTATTATTATTATTATTATTATTATTATTATTCAGGTTCTTTGTGATGCTAAATTATCCCATATAGGGTTGGTCTATTTTTAGTAATTAAAAGTTTCAAACTCTAAAATTCAATTCAAGGACTTGATTATGGATGGATTATTATTTACAACTGTGTATATTTCATGTCACATGTTTACAGTTCTTTTTTCTTGTCAGAAGTAAACAACAGAATCTCTAAGTAAAAGGACACATTTAGTCAAAACTTCTCTCATTAATTTAAACAAGGAACCAATTATATATTTGCACTTATTACCTAAACCACATTTTCACGCAACAGTCTGACTAGTCAAATATGCCAAGCATACACATTTGAGTCACTGCCATTATATGCCATATTTCCAACAACATGAGTAATGAACTCTGAAGGTGTAAATGAGAAAACAGTTCAATGTCAAGCTGGCTTTCTGGCACTTAACACACAACTCGGAGCACTTTGACACAGTGATAATGTGCTGATTTCTTGCTCATTCAGAGGCAACATACAACAAAGTCAAGTGAACCAAATATTTGTAGAGCAGATGCCTGTTGTAGTCATAAAAAACACGAAAATTCTGTTTTTGTTAAGTCTTACATTAAAAAAACAGATGCACGAGGCAATCTCAGTGCAATTTTACTATTATTTCTTAACCTCAGATCACACATCGCCATTTTACTGTCTGCCAGACATTTCTTGTGAGATTAATCTAATTCTCATAGCAATTATTTTGCAGTGGCACTATCATTTTATCCATCATATTTGATTTGCTGGAGAGGGAAAGTAATTTCTTTTCAGATAGTTTCCATTCACAGATACGTCTTTGAGGCGTTTGCCTCTGTTCTCTACATTGCTGATAACGTGTTGTAGTGCATATTTTAAAGTACTCCCTAAATAATGCCTTTATGATTTAAAGTCTTTTAAAAGGGTGAAATCCTCATCTCTGTCTGAAGCTAGCGGTGAATATTAATTAAATTGTATCATTAAAGGTACTAAAGCACTTCACATGAATTATTGCTTATCTTCTGATAATGATTTGCAGTGAAAACTCCTTTTTTTACAAAAAAAAAAATATTGTATTTTGATAAAGTTTCACTGTCCCACCTTCCAAACTGTGTAGCAGTATTTAAAAAATGTTTTGCATAAATGGCTCACGCTTCACATTTTTAGCTTTGTCTATAATTTCTGCAAATGGCTGAGATTAACAAAAATTATAATTAGAAACTTGTGCTTTAGCATTTTAATTTAATTCATACTGAGTGGTCCTTAATTGGTCAGTTCCATGTAACCGAGTGCTTAGTTGGAAACAGTAGCATATGTGTAGACAAACAGACACCAAATGATTGTGTGGGCATTACTGAGATATAGAATTGTTGGTAACATTTTTTTCCTTTATTAATTTTAGAAAATGACATTACAATAATTTCAATACAGAAAATTCAAGTATAAGTTGAATAATACTAGATTTCATATCAAATTCAGTTTCTACACCATCCTCATCTAGCTCGGACGACTCTGAAATCAGATAACCCAATTTGTGGTAATCACTCAAAGATAATAAAGCAACCAAGGCTTATTTAGTTACATTAATTAAGTCTTACAAAACTATAAAGAAGCTCTGTAGAGCTCCTTGGATGGAAAACTATATTTTTTTCTAATTTTAAACAATATAAGACCCTCAGTGCATGATGATAGGTGGATTAGGATTTAAGTCTGGAGTAAGCCATATACTATTTGACAGTGTTTCTCAACTTTTATTGTCTAGTGACAAAGTTAACTGATGACCCACTAGCAGCAATTAGATGTCCTTCTCTTGGTAAAATGAGTATGATTGAGAAGTATGTATAGTATAATAGTTTATTACTTTAATAGTTTCACATGCATAATTAGGGTCGAGTAAATAGAGCAAGACATCAGAATTCTCAATAGCTGCAGAAGGATATGTTACATTATGTGCTGTAAAAGATCATAATGACATGAGTAAAAGGAAACATAGACACAGTCGAGAGTGCAAACACTCAAGGCTTATTCAAAAACGTCAATAAAACAACGTCACTCATATTGTAAAAAGGAGGAAGCTGAAGTCAAACAGTTTTAATGAGTAGATAAGTAAGTATGTCTGGCACCTCAATCAGATACCACATACTGTGTGTTCTGCATGCCAGTTTACCTGCTGCTTGGTGTGCATCTTGCATCATGCCTCAACACACATATTTAGGTTGAACAACCTCTGCTCAAGCAAATCCATTATAAAGTTGCCTGCACTGAAGCAAATATCAGCATAGAAAAATTAATTTGCATTAAGTCAACATCACACCACAATAAAAGATTCTGGAAAAAGCAATAGCACCTCCACTATTCAGGGTCCATGTCCCCTGCCCTGGGTAATTCTTTGGAATTATTGGAGTACTCTGCAAGATATGACTCTAAAATCAGCAGGCTAGGCACTTGACTAGTGATATTATATGCAAGTGCAATTCAGAAAAGACTTCATTTTGAGATTCAGTATGGGTGTAAAAGTACTGTCTGCTATCACCAAAATTGTAGGGAGGTTCATGTAATCAATGCGTGGGTGAATAAAAAAAATGCTGTCAGTCTATCAATTTACTGAAACAATTTCAGCAAATTGAAGAACGTCAGGGAGTCAGAGCTTATCTTGAAAGTAACTGGGGAAAGTCGCATGACAGTCCTGGTCAGGGCACCAGTTGATTGTAAGGCCACCCAAACCCACAGTCACATGTACTGTATGGGGACAATTAGCCATATGTTCAAGTATGCAGGATGTGGTAAGAAAAGCACAGTACCTGGAGACATAGAGAGAAAATACTGTGTCATTATTATCATCATATCCATTGGTGTCATTTAGTAAGGGTGGCACAGAAATTAGCACTGCCACTTTAGTGCTCCACAGTACAAATCTTATCTCTGTGATCTTTCCACACCCTCCTTACATCCTCACTGTATGCCAGTTTCTTTTGACATCTCTGTATTGCTGCTTGGATAGGCTCAGGCACCCTACAAATGGCAACTGGATATATGGAGCTCAAAACAATAGATAGAGATTAATAAGAAAATTAAAGTATGTTTTTAAACAATAGATCACAATGCTTAAATAAGGCCATCAGAGTTTTTTTTTTCTTCTTCATATTTTAATATTATTTTGACTGACAATTACTAAAACATCTATATTACAATTGTGAGATAACCTAACACTTTAGCAGTACACCAACAAGATGACTGGTTAAAGTCTGATGTAAAGATAAGCTGAAGCTATAAATAAAGAATGTTTCCTCATACAAATGGCTACCAACCCAATCCTGTACAAATAATGTAATTTTACATAGTTAAAAAGACTTTTACAATTAAAAAAATTATAATCTGCCCAAACAATCATTGACTTTTCTTATGAATCACGTTAATGAACAAAGCTTCGTGCTTTAGTAATTGCAGGACAATTATCTTTCTATTTAGGTGTCTTCTTATCAAAGGTTCATTCTTCCTAGAAAGAATGGAAATTGGACCTGTATTATTTAAATATCTATTATACTGCTTCATTATGCCTCAGCTTCAGTATCACCTTTATTCAAATTCTCTATATTCTTTAATCTTCTGCACACTTATTTCATTAACTCAGCTCTTTTATGAAAGTGGCAAGGGCTCATCAAAAAAAAAAACACTGCCGCCAGCCATCTAACAGATGAAGGCACCTGAGCCGCTATTATACTGACAAGGTTAGTCAGGAAGGGGAAACAGAGAGAGAACGGTAATAAAAAGCAGTGCCATCTTTTAGAATATCTTAATCGTGTGATGTGGCCAACTTAAAAAACGATTAGGTGCTATAGTTAGTACTGAGGCTCATTTCCAAAGAGGTAACACTTGTTTAAATGAATTAAAATATAAGGATGGGCCTGTGGTGAGCTGGCGCCCTGCCCAGGATTTGTTCCTGCCTTGCGCCCTGTGTTGGCTGGGATTGGCTCCAGCAGACCCCCGTGACCCTGTGTTAGGATATAGCGGGTTGGATAATGGATGGATGGATGGATGGATGGATAAGGATTGGCAAAAGTAAGATTTCAGTTGTGAGTACATGAAACGCAGAGTTTAATCTTTTATAATCATTTATTTATCAATTATTGTATTATTTGTCTATTATTTCTTAAAGCTATTGAGTTAATAAAGCTATTGAAGTATTCATAACCTGCATGTCTTTTTCCATACCATATGAACAACTTTAAAACTACTTTGGCCCACCCCTGTATATCCAGGTGAGTTGTCCTATAACACTGGATTCTTAAACAGATGCCCAGACTGATGTTTACTTGATAATGACAACCTCTTTGTAAGTACTTTTAAATAACATTGTCTGCTAAACTATTAAATGTAAATGTAAATGTTGAGGCTTGTAGTACTATGTGTAATCAAGTTTGATATTGGACTGTTTCTTATAAGATCAGTTACTAGTTGATTTACTCTTTCAAAATTTACCTTTAGAGTGATTACTTCAATTTGAATACGTTCCTATTTAATATATCTGATAGATAGATAGATAGATAGATAGATAGATAGATAGATAGATAGATAGATAGATAGATAGATAGATAGATAGATAGATAGATAGATAGATAGTGTCACAAACATGTGCATAGGCTTGAATTAGAGTAATTCCATGCCAAACCTGGGGGTGGTGGAGTGCACTAACTTTTTCTCTCACTTCTCTGCAGACCAGTTACGGAAAATTCTGCCTGGCCCTGATTACGTCACTTCCAGTTCTGACCTCAATGATGCCACTTCCGGTTCTGCCCCCAAAGATGATTTCACTTCCAGTCTCAGACACCAATGATACCAGGTCATGAGATTAACGACATCACTTCCGGTTCTGTCCCCAGAGATAACGTCACTTCCTCTGGTCTTCCTTACAACCGCCATCCATCTTTTTGCCAGCAATGCAGTTCTGTACTGGACTCCAGCCTATTCATATCTCTTGTGATTATTGACTCCATTTTGCAGCCAGGGAATAATATACGTTTCTGTAGCTGAGGATCGGACCGCCAAGTTCTCCACCTTCGGCCACCACCCAACTCAAAGATAAGGTGAGAAGCTCAGTCATCCAAGATGGGCTCAGAGTAGAGCCACTGCTCGTCCATATCGAGAGGAGTCAGATGAGGTGGCTTGGGCATCTGATCAGGATGCCTCCTGGACGCCTCCCTGGTGAGGTGTTCCGGGCACGTCCAACCGAGAGGAGGCCCCGGGGAAGACCAAGGACACGCTGGAGGGACTATGTCTCCTGCCTGGCCTGGCAATGCCTCGGGATTCCCCCGGAAGAGCTGGAAGAAGTGGCTGAGGAGAGGGAAGTCTGGGCATCTCTGCTCAAGCTGCTGCCCCCACGACCCGATCTCAGATAAGCGGAAGAGGATGGATGAATGGATGGATGGATGGATGGATGGAATACAATTTTTTTTTTTTTGGCTCTTTGTTGAATCTTTTGTGATGATAGATAGATAGATAGATAGATAGATAGATAGATAGATAGATAGATGAGTTATTATTGTAGTTGTAATTATATGAGTTATTATTATTATTATTATTATTATTATTATTATTATTATTATTATTATTATTATTATTATTATTATCATTATTATTATTGCAACATCATGGTAGCTCTGAGCACAAGTCAGGAAGCAGCTCTCCACAAGGCTTCAGTTCTTTCCAGGGACCATTCACACACAGCCCCAGTGGTATGAAAAACTGATGTACACAGAGGAAAACCCATGCAGACATTTGGAAAGCATGTAAATTCCAAATTGATAATGATTAGGTGTAAAATTCTAACTCAGCAAACTGGGTCTGTGAGATAATACTGCTGAGTAATGCACCACTATACCGCTCATTATGGCCTCTTTATTTGTTACCAGGGGGGATAATCGCTCTTAACTGCAAAAACTGATCCCTATTAGAAGTCATTGGTGCAGTGGGAATATTTGTCAGCTGCTTGTGTTCATGCATGTGGACTCTCCATCAGGCATGTCTTTAGAAAATTTTATTTTTAAGTACAATTAGCTATAGACACTCCCAAGCCATCCATTAACAACAGTGTATCAGCTTTTGCATGATTTGAGTTGGAATCTGGCATCTCCGAAGGCTATTTCAGCCATTACAAACCAATTTGCACTGGGATTTTAACTACTTGATATTAATAAGTGTTAATAAAAACATATTTTATGTACTCTACTAATACATATTTTATTATCACTATCATTTTTGAATATGATTCATTATTACCAAAACTTTTTATAAAGAAAAATGTGTTGTCCTTATCTTTGATGAGGTAAATAAGTAAAAATTGAAAATGCTCCACCTTTCAAAACAGTTAACTAAGACCCCAAACACACCTGAATATTGCTCAGTATGCTTATTTACCTTTGTGAATTTACATCATGCAAAGATTATATTGTCAAAGATTTTGAGAGCTTATGACCACAGGGTAGCAAAAGGTAAAAAAGAATATTAGAAGTGTGAAAAGGCATTAAGAGAGCAATATTATGAAAAGGCAAATTACAACAACTGGTGGAGGTTCATTCATTATTTATTTTAGCAGTTAGAAAAGGAATGCATGGTGAAACTTGGTGAAATTGGAGAATTAGCAACCAAATCTGACAATCCATGAGGAAGAATTGTTTAGTGGGTCTAGATGTTCTGAGTTGTTTGACACATTCAGCATGCTCTTTATCCAACCCCCTTTAATAAGTTTTTTTTTTTAAGTTTATGGCCAATCTTTTATGGACACCTGACCATAACGCCAACAATCTTGTTGGATATTGCATTTAAAAACCATGGATGTTAATAGGAAGTTGGATCCCCTTTTATAATTGTAATATCCTCCACTCTTCAGGGAACGCTTTCCAGATGATTTAGAAGTGAGTTTATGGGAATTTGTGACCATTCAGCAAAAAGAGCATTTATAAGGTCAGGTACTGATGTTAAATTAGAAGTCATCATTCCAAATCATCCCAAAGGTGTTCAGTATTGTTGGGATCAGGCCTCTGCACAGGCCACTCGAGTTCCCTCAAGTCTTTGTATAACTGAATTTGTGCACAGAGACACAGTCATGCTGGAACAGAAAAAAGCTAGAATAACCTGTCTAAAATATCTTTGTATTCTATGGCATTAACAATAACCTTGACTAGAACTAAAACAGCCCACAGCATTATCCTTCTTCCACCAAACTTTACAGTATGCTGTCTGGAAGGTAGCCTTTGCCTGGTTTCTGCCAATCCCCAATTTGTTCATTAGACTGGCAGATAGTGAAGTGTGATTCATGTGTACACTGCTCAAGAGTCCTGTAGTGGTACGCATTACAGCAGTCGAGCCCACACTTGACACTGCACATAGTGATCTTAGGCTCTTTTGCAGCTGCTTGGCATGGAAACCCAATTCATGGAGCACTTGATGCACAGTTCTTGTGCTGATGCTACTGATATTGCTTCCAGAGGTTGTCTGGAATTCGGTTGTGAATGATGTGATTTTTACATGCTATGTGCTTCAGCATTAGGTGGCTCCTTTCAGTGAGTCTGTGTGGTCTACCACTTTGTGGCTGAGCTGTTGTAAAATTTAGATGCTTCCACTTCACAATCATCACTTACAGTTGACAAGAACAGGTCTAGCATTGCAGAAATTTCCAATACTGACTTGATTTTATGCACATGTTAATAGTTGGTATGGCTGAACCACACAAACTTAATTATCTGGACGGATGTCCACTTACTTTTGGCCGTGTAGTGTATAAAATTATGCTATGCCAGTGTCCCAGGTTCTCCTCTTGTCTCCCCAGTTTATTGAGATGTGAACTTTAGGTTCATTGATGATTCCAAAGCAGCCTGTGTAGGTGTGTCTGTGTGAGGGCTCTGCAATGCTAAGGTCAGCGTTTCTCATCCTTTAAGTATTTGCGACCCGAGTTTTCATAACAGTTTTAATCGCACCCCCCCTAACATTTTTTTTTAAATGTAGATGCATATTTTATTATACCTACTTAACTTTTATCGACATTTATCTAACTCTATATTTATTGTTCTAGTATCAGAATGTAGTTTAAGTTAATTTGTTTTGGTTTCAACAGATGATTTTTTCATATTTTTGATTATTGTTTTCTTTTTTTCACATCTTCGCCTCCCCCTTTTTGTTACTTCGCGCCCCCCTAGGGGGGCCCGCCCCACAGGTTGAGAACCACTGGCTTAGGTACCACATCCAAATTTGATATCATGCCTTGCTAGCGATGCTGCTGGCATCATTTTGCCTGCCCAACTCTGAGCAAGTTCTAAGCAGGTTAAAATGAAAATGTTCATTTTTATTGGCAAGGAGAGACTTCAGGGGCCACTCTTCTAAAACAGAGGCAGAGTAGGTAATTATGAAATTAAAATTAGAATTTGATTTCAAACTCCACTGTATTTGTTAATTTTGGGATCTCTGAGATGTTCAGCACTTGAAACAGTGCATAAGCAAGCTCTCGACAGGATGCCAGTCCACAATGAATTTGTATTTAACAACAAGAAAGTATTTTATACAACATAAGAATAAGGTGTAGAAACAGATATTTATGTTAAATTGTGTCTAGCTAAATGAAGCTGTTTATTTAAAATTTATGAGATGTGATTTCTTCTTTAAGACTTTTTGATGTCTTTGTTGTTCTTTAATTTTTTGTTTTTCCTTTTTTAACAATGTTTAAGAAAAGCAGTAACTGCCTTTTTACATTTATAGGTAAAAAGGGTTTACCATGCAACATAAATCTTCCATGGTAAAACATTCACTTCTTGATAACTGGACCTAAAAAAATCCAAATCCTCTTAAAAAAAAGATTGCTTAGGCTGAATTTTAATGATTTCTAACAAATCCAGTGTTTGGATAATGAGAAATGACAGCAGATTTTTACATGTGAAATCTTAAACTGTTTTAATACCCAGCATTATACTGATCTGCAAGACCGTTGGCTTTCAAAGGGCAGCTGCAAAAAAATGCAGGATATGGGATTGTTTCATCAAGAGCTTTCTGGGGCTTTCAGGGCTATAAAGCCAATTAAATTGTATTCTGCTTTCCTCAGATCCAACAAAGCTGTTTATCTAAATGCAAAGCTTCATCCTTGTGTGATGTTGAGCCTTTTTTTTTCCTTTTTTATATTTTTCAATTGAAGTAACCTTGACAGCTCCTCTGCAAAGCTTAATTAAACTTTTCAAACAATGTCAGCATTGCTTAAATTACATAGACAGTGTTCTGATTTTTTTTTCAACATTCTATTCTCCACCCTCTTTTCTATCCAGATATGTAAGTATTAGTCTTTATATTTACGTCTTTTTAGTCAGACATGCTTATTTTATAAAGCATAGGAATAAGGTTAATGCTGTAGCCTCGTAGCCGAAGAGTCCTGAGTTCGAGTCCCAGCCAAGTTACTCTTTGCAGGTTTTCCTCTTGTCCGTCATTGTTTTACTTTAGGTAATTCAGTTTTTGTAAAACACCCCAAAGACATGTAGGTTACTTGCCCAGTGAATGTACAGTGGGTGTACACAACAGTGAGCCTGAGTTAAATTCTCTCTAGTCTGTGCTGCTACCAGATTATCATCCTCGATCCTAAAAGAGAATTATGAAAGTTTCAAAAATTAATGGATATTTCTTTGTTTATATTTCAGCATTGTGTTTGGTGTTTATGGGTGACACAGTGGTGCTATGGACAGTGTGGCTGTCACATTAGATGCCTTTTCAATGATAACCTTCATTTGCATAATCTTAGTGAGTCAGAGCCAGTCAGAAACATTCCCACATAAAGGTGGTCGCATGATGTGACATGCTGAGTGACTCAATCCAACTAGTCCATAACTTGCCACCATCAAAATCAAACAGGTCTGATTTTGTTTTTAGTCTTATTGGCAGTCTCAGTGAGAATGAGTGCTGACAATCAAATGAACACTCATCCCAAGTATAATGCATATAACACAGTGATGGCAAATAAGGAATGCAGGTGTTTTGGACCTCACAAACAAAAGAGATGCTTGTCTGTCTGATGTCTCATGTTTTACATACCAAGAATGAATTGAGAGTAATAGAGAGAGATAAGCAGCATGATACAGAGTGTTGTCGCACCCACCACTTGACAAACTACCTCAGGATCCAGTGTTGTATAACAATAAAATGTGAAAACTTCCAAGTGGGTGAACACTTTTCATACATTCTGTACATTTGTAATTACTGTGAAGTGCCAGCTGCTGATAAGTGAAATTACTGAATTAATTAATTTAATTTTATTACATTTTATTGATGCATGACATGTAAGAATTTTAAAGAAACCCAAACTTATGCACCAAGAATATGTAGTATAAACAGAAATTGTATGTTATTTGGATCTCCTGCGAAACACTGGTACAAAACTATTTAATAACACAAGGTTCAAATAGCACCCTACCAGCAAGGCATGCGTAATGGACAAAGTCACTTTAGTTTAGGTAGTATGGAATTTTTAGTTAATATATAATAATATTTTATAATCTATTACATGTATATATATGAAGCTATAACGTAATGAGTTATTAAACATAAGAAAAAAGATTGACTGTAACTCAAGGGTTAACTAAATGAAACTTAAAGCACAAGAGGTCTCTGCCTCATCTTAGAGAAGCTATCATGAGGTAAATGAGTAATGAACGCCCCTTCAGAAAGCGGAGATAAACTGATGGGAAAGTACATACCCCCCCTCCAATGAAGCAGTGATATGATTAATGGATTGATTCGAAAAACACCCCATTAATGAAGCAGTGTTCAGAATAATGGGAGAATCGGCATGAGTCAGATGTTACTGTTGGCTTAATTGATTGGAGGAGATGATAATGTTCTGCAAATTAAGAGTCTGATGACGCTTAGAAAAAATTAGATTAGAAAAAAAGTATAAAAGGAGATGAATTATTTAACTCTCTGCTTACTCCATGGACTGGGACATTTGTGTATAACTCTGTACAAATAAAGAAATGTTCTGCATTATCATCTGGACTCCATAATGGTCTTCTTTGAAGATAGAGTATAGTTTTTACCATTCTAGTGCTGCAAAATGCATCTATTACTCATGTACTGTTAAGTAACAAGACCTTAACAAAGGCCTCTCTTGGTCTTAATAATGCATATAAAGATACAATAAAGCAGTTATTCATCTCTGTGCAGTGCAGCATATTTAGAGCCTTTGGTATGCTGGTCCCTGTGGCCCTGTTCAGGACTAAGTATGCTTTGAAAAGTGTATGGTGTGGTATGGATATGCTGTGTGAATATGAAGGATATGCAGGTCTTACTTATACTGAAGTATCCAATATCAAGAAAAACATGCCTAACTTAAGCCATCCCTGCCAATTGCACAGTGAAGTTATTTTAATAGACCACATTACAGAGATGAATAACCACTTTATTGATTCTTTGCAGGTATTATTAAGACCAAAAGAAGTTTAATTAAGATCTTGTTAGATAACAGTATATACATAACACAAGCATTTTTGCAATACCGCAGTTCTGAAATCTACAATATCAAGATAATTATTGCTTTATATTTGTAATTAATTTAGACCACTTTGCAGGGGTCAAGTTTCACTTTGACAAAATAGATTTTTTTTTGTTTTGTTGTTTTTTTTTCTGTTGATCAACGTCAAAAGTGCCAAATGAAATCAACTGTGATTCAATTTTGTATTAGTGAATACTTTTTATTGGCACTCTAAGTCCGGTGTAGAAATGAAAATGTCTGTATGAAATTTAAAATTGCATAATAAAGAACAAAACAAAGTTCATTGGGTTAGCTGTCTGGGTAAAGTGAGTGCTCACTGATTAAAATCAAAAACTCTGGACTGCCTCGAAAGATTGACTATCAGAAACAGAAAATGGTATGAATGACAGCTAAGGGCCCAGTCAAAAGAACAAGACAGGAACTCTGAATCATAAAGCTGGGATTAGTTTTTGAACATCAGTAGATTTGAACTAACATAACCAGCAGTAAGTCTTGTATGAGAAAGGATTAGACAATAATGAAATGGAAGAGAAAGGGAGCCCATTTTAAAGTGTTCATTTTAGTAATGCAATTTGCCCAAAGTGAAGAACAGAATTGTAAGCAATACAAGTGCTATTTTTGTTGGTAAGTAAACAAAGACTTTTAGACTGTAGATTGACTTCTTTCTTTGGCCAGTGATCATATTTGTGGGCCATATGAAATAACATACAAAAATGTGGGAGCTCTGCTTCACTTACAAATCTGTTAATAGAATCTCTTACAGTATATGTGTGTAGAAATAACAAATATCACTCACTCTTTTTCATATTAAGCATTAATCTTTGTTCAAGTGAATCATTCTTCTTTTCTATTAAAAGAAAGGTTTACAATTTTTTAAAAATAAATGTCCATTCAATTTAAGACATATATCCTGTAATTACATTGAGAAAAATAAAAAGCTTTCATGACAGGAAACTCTAGGCATTTGATTTAAGAATTATAGTCACTGACAAGCCCCATAACGCAGAGGATTTTCACATCAGGCTGCTTCATTTAATTATATTCCTCGGACTGATATAATGCCATATGATCTGTCGACCAATTAGGCAAATGGTTTTAGCTGTAATCCAAAGTGATGGTTAGAAATATATGCATATCAAGCTTTAGACTGGGAATGGGTGTTCAGTTGATTGAAGAGAAGAATCACGACTTGGAACAATGAAATTACAAATCATTTGAGGCTAAAGCTGGATCCCCTGACTGTAAATCCAATGAGTTTATTGATCTGATGGGTAATAAACAAATGTATTCTGTAGTTGAAAGCAAACATCGATCTCCTACCCATGATGTATTGTTCACCTTCTGTCTGTTAATGTGTTTTCCTTGGAGGTTCATGAATTGGAGCAAAACAGAAAAAGGTGAGGTTTACTACTTTTTCAATCCAATTATATTAAAGATTTGCCTTTAATGAAGCTGGCAATTGAGATCACCCATTTAGAGAAGGCTTACCAGAGGTGCATGTAGCACCACAGTGGCAAAAACAGGGATGAAGACTGCACTATACCTCAGAAAAGCAAACACGCATTAGCAATGGCAGTGTGTAAAGGTGGGAGTAGCCAAGGGGAAGCAGACTGTACACAGTGCATGGATGTTCAAGCCCGCCAATGGCATAATTGAAAGAATACAGTGCCAATAAAAAGTATTCACCACCATTCACAGTGGACTCTTATCAACAGAAAAAGACTCTTTAATGCCAAAGTAAAAACAGATCTCAGCAAACTGGTATAAATTAATTACAAATATAAAACAGAGAATAACTGATCACATAAGTATTTAGTCCACTCAGCCTGGCATTCTGAATCTGTCACTGGTGCAGCCAGTTGCTTTCACAAGTCACAAAAGTAGCTGAATGGATGTCACCGGTCTGGGGTTTCAATTGAGAGTAGTTTAAAATGCACCTTATCCGAAATGTCCAACTTGTAGCAAATCTGTAATGTGGGCTAACCTACATAATGAAGACAAGACGAGTGCCTTTTTTGCTAAAATATCATTAAATAGTTAATCCAGAATTGTCAAAGCACACGTTAACAGGAAACCTAAAAACACTTTTTGACTCAAAGACCCACTTTTGCCCATCATTCTTTGGTCAATAGTCCTTCCTTCAATTCAAAAACTCCCTCACCCATGAGTCTTTAGGTTTTCTGTTTATGCACAAGTAATTAAATAGCAATATTTTAGCAAAAAGGCATTCATTGTACACATTTTGAGCAAGCCAATGGAAAACAAATATGTGGGTTAAGCGAAATGAGTAATGTGGGATTTTTGTTGTCCTTTTCAATAGACATTTTTCACATCACTTGCTGTTGTACAGCAGAGGTTGATTTCTATTATATCATAAACTTTCTTCCTTCTATTCTGCAAGTAAACTTCTTCTTCTTTTTCTTTTGGCTGTTTCCGTTATGGGTTGCTACAGCGGATCATCTTCTATCATATCATTCGTTCTTCTTCATCTTGCTCTGTTACACCCATCACCTGCATGTCTTCTCTCACGACATTCATAAATCTTCTCTTAGGCTTTCCTCTTTTCCTCTTGCCTGGCAGCTAAGTAACATACTGTATAAAAAATACAGCATTTTTGGAAGAGTATTTCTTTAAGGCAATGGGCTCAAACTTGAGGTCGCCGCCACTGACTCAGTTTGGAAGCACAAATAATAGCTAGCACTTCACTTGCAGAAATACCTAAAAATTACTCTGTTGTGGCCTTTACATCAATTTGAATAAACCTAAATTAAATTGAGCTTTGTAGTATAAACATAAATGCCCAAGCCGCGTGATGTTTCTTTTTCCAACATTTCAGCTGTTAGAAGGCTTCAGCCACTGCATTGTACGAATTTGAAGAAACAAAAACCTAAAGATGATTTCATTACAATAGTTTTCACCTTCAATAATGAAATTGTCTGCCTTCAAGAGATTTCCACTCTACAGAAATGTGGGAATTACAAGTTAGTCCCTGAGGTAGGACTTTCTTTTTTATTATTATTATAGGAGTAACTTATCATTGAAAATCATTTCAAGGATGATGGAAATAACTCATATTGTTTGTACAAGACACAGCGGAAGATCATATGAGAAAATGGTAATTCATTCTTTGGGAAAAGTAATTACTGACTGTTTAAGAAGAAAATATAATTTTAAGATAAATAAAATGTGACTCATTTCATTTTAGATAGGTATTTCTCTTTTATCTAAATATTCAAAATATTTGTGTGTGTGTATTTTTTTTTTCTTAGCTGAAGCTTAAGGTATGTATACAAGAAAACTTTTCGACTGAGGTATTTTGTGAATTATAAATTAAAACACAATATGTGGCAGTAGGGGGTGCTAGTGCTCCCTTGAACGCTCAGGTACCACGCTAGACACTGGATACAAGTCCAAGACTTTTTATTATTTATCAATACTGTGCACAAAGCACACTCCACACTACTCATATATCAAACAACAACAACACTATTCTCTCTCCTCCTCGCCCAGACACTTCGCCCCACTACCTCCCAGCTCAGCTCAGTGTCTGGACTGTCCCGTAGTCCTTTTATAGCCCCTGACCCGGAGGTGTTCCTGCCCAATTAGTCCACAGTTCCTTATTAGTTCCGGGTCAGGGTAAACAGTCCTTTTCTTCAACCCGGGAGCACGTCGTTCCTTCCTGTCACGTGACCGTGACGTACTCTCGGGTTATAGGGCACACAAGAGCCCATGAGCCCCCCTACAGCGACTCCCAGTGGCCCCCAAGGTATCCAGCAGGGCTGTGTATAAATACTACATAGTCCATAAGGCCCTGCTGGAACTCAGGGCACAATTCTGCTGTCGGGAGAGCTCCTCCTGGCGGCCTGGGGTTGAGGGCCGGAGCACGAAGCCGGCAGTCCTCCACAAATAATAAATTGTATATTGTATTTATGATTTTTAACTGCCTCTTAAAATGACAGGTACGCTCTGGGAACATTTGTACATGGAGTCGTTCTTACAGACAGGTCATTTTCAGGGTCCAGAATTACACAGGTGTATTTAGTCAATAGGCCAAAAGGGATTTGCCCAAACTGGTATGTAACACTCGTGCTACTGGGAACTTCAGACAAACTCTTTATTAATTTTTTTGCATTTATTTCATATATGAAATCAGAATTAAGCTAGCACATCAGGTTTTTGAGATACACATCATTGACATTTTGACACTTTGAATAGCAATATATCAACATGTGTAACAAGAAAGAGTCTAAGACATCAATAAAGGTTTCGGGCAGCCACCTGTATATTTTTTTCCCGGCTGCAAAAGTTGAAATAAGTAGCACAATGTGCATAGAACAGAGTCTAAAGCAGAACTGATCACAATAGACAAAGATGGCAGCTTTAAAGGCCCGTATAGAAAGTGACCTCATCAAAAGGGCCAGAATCAGAAGTGATGTCGTCTGGACCGGAAGTGATGTCAGCAAAGGGGCCGGCTACAGAAGTGATATCTTCTGAGGCGCCAGAACCTTGCAGATTTTCCCGGGAAAGGTCTGTAGGGAACTGAGAAAGACAGTCAACGCACTCCGTCACCCCCTGGTCGGATGTTTTATTACAATTACTCAGACCCTTTAGCTGCCTCCTACTCGCACATGTGTGACACACGATATCTGGAGTTTGAATGATGTCCCACCAAAATTGTTTTGGTGTGTTTATTCAGAAAACAAACCAGAAGACAACACCAGAGACACATTAAAATGTATTTATGTCAATTTGCCTCACTATAAAAGCAAGGTCAGCATGCTCAAAAATGTTTGAGGCATTTGCTTTTGCAATTGTACTGCACATTCGTTTCTCTTTACATGAACCAACAGTAGTCACCCATCATGCTCAGAGTGAATTTTCCCTGATATACTGTAGCTTTTCCATCACCTTTATATCTTGATGAAATTTTTGCCCATGCTCATTGCTGAAATTGCCTAGATTGGGCAGAAAAAAGTCGAGATGAATGTAAAAAATGCATCTTCAGTGACTTTCTGGCTCTCCTAAGCTGATATGTTTTCAGCATGTTCTCCAGAAGCTCTGCTGACTGCCAAGAAAATTCTGGACAACCTGCATGAATGCTTCCCATGCTGCTGATTCAGTTGGCTTCAGTTTCCTTTTAAACTCATCGTCAAGCATCAGTTCACGAATTTCAGGACCAACAAAAACACCTTGCTTAATTTTGGCTTCACTTTTCTCAAGACCAAACATTTCTTAAATGCTGAAATGCATTGCCATCTGTCCATCGCCTTGACAAAATTTTCAAAGTAATAGTTAATCTAACCAACGAAATGTCCTGAAATGCAATGTTATGTTAAGGAAACGGTAAAACCGACTACCTATTGCAGCGTCATGTCTGAGTTGTGTCGTTATGCTTTAGAGTCATACAAGACTTGGTAATCAGTAACAAATATTTTTTCCGCTAATTAAAATGTAATAATTTTTAAATAAAATTAACGACAAGGTAAACAAATCACAGCTGTTAGTAATGTGTGGTGAATTTGTTTATCTCAATGGCATACCTTGTGAATTACTGGTATTTATCAAAATAGTTATCCGCCTTTATTGTCCAGTAACCCTAATTGCCCAGAACATCATAACTAAAAAATGGGACGTGCTAGACAAAAACGTTTTTCAGATTTGGAATCAGCAAGTGTAATTTGTTAAAGTTAAAGTTAAAGGTTGACATCCGTAGCAGAGCAATGGGTGCTGAGCAGGCTCCTGCCAATCATGGAGAATCCACTGCATCCACTGAACAGTGTCATCTCCAGACAGAGGAGCAGCTTCAGTGACAGACTGCTGTCACCGTCCTGCTCCACTGACAGACTGAGGAGATTGTTCCTCCCCCACACTATGCGACTCTTCAATTCCACCCGGGGGTTAAACATTAACATTATTCAAAGTTATTGTCTGTTTTTACCTGCATTTTTATTACTCTTTAATTTAATATTGTTTTTTGTATCAGTATGCTGCTGCTGGATTATGTGAATTTCCCCTTGGGATTAATAAAGTATCTATCTATCTATCTATCTATCTATCTATCTATCTATCTATCTAT
>JANRMT010062857.1:8957771-8984400 GCA_026402145.1 Polypterus bichir lapradei | reverse complement strand
TTTTTAAATTTTTCCTTTTCTTTTTCATACCTTCTTTAACACACTGCGAAGCGCGGGTATTCTGCTCGTTCATATTAAATGGAACAACCCATTTGGTGTTCCAACTTTTTTGTGTTGCTTGACCTGTCATTCCTGCACCTGGCTCCACTATATAGGTACAACATAAGCTTTCATAGGTAGGTCTAAGCATATGTGGTAAAAAAAATCTTTGTCTTTCAGGAGCCACTTAACGGTACTGTTTTTCCTTGTGTCTGCACAGGCATCTGCAATAACAATATTAATATATACAGTAAGTATTTTTCATGAAAATTTCAAACCAGAGTGAAATGGAAAAAAGAAAACACATTGATTCTCCCAAACTGGGTAGAAAGGCATCTAGAGCTAGGGCTGTATTCACTTTTAAGTAGTACATTAAAATTCTTCAGACCTGCGGGATATGGTAAACAGTACTGATCAAGAAAGAGCAGCTTTCTAGAAGGTCTTGTAGTGTGTACCCCCATGACCCTTCTTTTTTATTCTTTGTACCTGCAATGCCACCTATTGGCCACTACTAAAACAATACTTATTAAAAATATTCTTAGCCACCTTAACACACAAACATAGTATCTTTATAGGATCATTGTTGTCAAATATAAAGAATATAAAGAAATTCTTAGTAGCATGTGTTTATCATAGGCTGAAACAAGAGAGCCATTCTGACACAGCTCTACAAGAACCCACCTTATAGATTTACAACACATAAACAAATCAGAAATGTCCAGTTTGGCTAAGAGTAAAAGAAGCCGAAAAAGTTGTGCTTTTAATAACAGTTGATGTAATACTGAAATTTCACTAGTCAGTACACATCCATCCAGCAGTCCATTCATTTTCTAACCTACTTATCAATTTCAATAATGAGGGTAATTTTGGGAGGGCAGAAACCACCCCAGAAAGTCTACTGCAGACAAATACCAACACACACACTCTCATCTGCACAATTTAGAGTTATCAGTTTTATTCTTTGTTATTTAGTATTGCCTAATCTTATTTTTATATTTCTATTTCTATAAACTTTTCTTTCTTCATCTTGTAAAGCACTTTGAGCTACATCATTTGTATGAAAATGTGCTATATAAATAAATGTTGTTGTGGTGCAGCACTAACAACTATGCCATAGGCCTTATTATTTTACAATAATACAACTTTCTATAACCCAATGCAAAGTAATGAGAGGAAAAGCCAATCCTAGTAGTATTCAATAAAAGAAGGCATCAACCAGCCTGGGACAGAGTGCCTTTTCATCACAGGTTACACTCCTGGGTCCATAATGCAACAGGGCTGATCACTATGCCACCAGTTCATGTTATTCAGTATATACTTTATTCATGCTTCATACCTCCACATATCCCTTTCTAAACATATTTTGTTAACACTTTAGTTTAGGCACTTCAAAATGCATCTATGACTTATTTATTATGTAATAAGACATTAATGAACACTTCGTTGGGTCTTCGTAACACTTACAAAGCATCAGTGAAGTCTTTATTAATCTCTGTGATGTGACATACTAACAAAACTTCACTTTGTAGTAGTTTAAGGTGGCTTAACTGAGACAGTTTCCCTTGACATTACATATCTCTTTATTATAATAAAAAAATCCTGGGACGAGACATGACTTTTTCAGAGAGATACTTTCACGTCCCACAAGACGAGACTTTGTGCCAAAATATTTAACCATGCCCGGGACCGGAAATAAAAGACAAAGAGTAGAAGACAAAGTAGAACGTCGTAAAGAATTCAAAAACATTGGCGGAGTACACATGCAGAGCAGGTTAGAGACAATGAAGGTACTAAAATTCGAAAGTCTTAAAAAATGATAGTAAAGATCGCATTAGCGCAAACAAATGGAAATTATTACTCAGTGAAATAACAGAACAGCAAAAAGAGATATAATATATTGTTTGGATTTAAACTTTAAGTCAGAGACTTATAGATCATCTAATTTGTGTTGCCATCAGGGAAAAGTAGTGTTTCTTCCCAATGATTAGGCGTATCCGTGAGAATTAAAAGAGAATTAAAAGATTTGTTGTTTGGTGAACGTGAAATCCACATACAAGAGTGGCAGAGATGTGAAGTGGCTGGAGCATGGCGTAGGCCGGGGGGTTGGCGAGTGAAGCAAGCAGGGGGCAAAGCCCCCTAGTCTTATATATAAACGTCTACGCATGGAAGTGTGTGTGTCTGTCTGGCCCAGAAGTAAGAGGTAGAGTTGGGGTAAGCGAGGCCAACATGTCAGCAAAACAAAACCTCAGAAGAAAGATAAAGTCGCTTAGCCGTTAACATTGGCAAAACAGTATCCCTTTTACCTTTCCTCCTGGAGCTAATGCACAAGTGAGGCAAGCACGTCGGCACAACAAATCCTCCTAGGAGAAAGATGCCCAGAGTAGTTCCTTTCAATTACCTGACATCTCAACATCTCAATTTTTTTCTGATGATTTCAATAGTTTCTAGGACCCCATGCTTTTTACAGCACGGGCTTACACAGCTAGTTAAGTATAAGACATGTGAATGCTTAATATTAGCAAGTCATTTTACCATCGTGTCCATATGCCACACTCCACTGAGATGAATAACCAATCTACTGATGTTTTACAAGTGTTACAAAGACCAAATATAATCTTTGTTAAGGTACAGTATTTGTAGCTGCGGGTGCGTAATGCAGGATCGAGCACGGGTAAGACGCGTACCTAAAGAAATCTCTCAGTCCAAAAGTTTGTTTTAAAAGACTTAGTGAAAATTCAAAGCAAACAGTCCACACAAGAATAAAGAAAAACGGTTGTTACACACTTAGAATAACAAGCAAAAAATGGGAAAAAATGTTTCTTCTCTAAACTAAGCTTTTCTTGTCAGACCTCAGTTGATTCTATACTTCAGTACGCTCATTCAATAGAGCATGTTAACTTTCATACTATTGAGCGTGTAAGGCAAGGTTTAAAACCGTGTGCCCTCCATGCCTTACACACGGCAAAGCAGGTCACTAACTGAAACTAATCTATAGTCAGAGGGGCAAGAAGTAGTTAGAATATACCGATTCAATTCAACTCGTGGGGATTATAAGAACCTCTCATAGACAATGCACTAATATATAGGCAAACATTGAATATAACTTAAATAACTAGCAAATGGCTCTTACAGTCTTGTTACATAAAAATAATTGAGTAATTGATGCATTTTGCAGCACCTAAACTAAAGTGTTACTCATATTTTATTGACTATAGCATAACATAGATCCAAAACAAATTCTGGCAGCACTGGATATAAAGGAAAAACCAGGCTGCAGTAAATAAGCCAAAAGTCAATTTTGGAAAGGGCTGATTCACACACTCCCACTCTCTTTTGGAGGCCAATAAGCAGAACAATCAAATTTTTAGGAAGTGGAGTACATGAAGCAAATCCATAAACACACATGAACTTATGAAAAGTGAGTGACTGGACTTGATATTGAACCCATCTTGCTATTCATATCTCAGACGGCACAAGAATAAATGAATAAAAAAAATAAGAAATCCTCTCTAAAATCAACAAGCTTTCACCCCCTGGCTGGGGATATGAGGTCTTATTGTGAACGGCCATTATCATTGAGTCTCTTAAACATTACTTTGCACTGAAAGGGGAAATTAGAGAAGGCAGAGGAAAAACAAAAATCCTCATTTAGAAAAAAATATATTTTAAAAGATGGAAAAAACATTGCAATTTTAATTGTTTAATTCTTCTTGTGGATTTTACATTAATTTCTATTTATAATTGCCAAATGCAAACTACACGGAAATAATTAAAGTGATTAAAATTTAGCAGCACTAGTATGGATAGAATTCTTGATGCTGCAGCAATTATGTCTTCTAATCATACACCCGGTAGCAGGGAATGTGTTGGGTATGAATAATGCCTGACCTCCATGTTGAATAATTCTTTTTTGTGCCTCTGATTTTAACTTAGCTTCATTTGAAAAGCAAATTTTTGGCAACCGTCACTTCAATCATCTGCAGCTGAGCACCCAAGACCAGCTGTCCTGTTTTCATAATTCAATAGCCAACAAATAAATGCCATGTGGAGTGACCTGAAAAACGGCAAGGCTTTTGATGCACCACAAGAAACCTAATATCTCATGTTGAGCAGCTCCCTGAAAAGCTCTGCCTAATAATGTAATACATGAAGGCTTTTTTTGTGTTTTTTTGCAAAGAAGCAGTCAAGCACTTGCTGTTGGACAAAAGGTTAACTAATGGAGAAGATTGAACCACTTGAATTTTATTTTCTTTTTCTTTTCACTCCAATAAAAGTCAGGGTGCCTCAAACTTTCCACTTCGTGTTCATTTTCTCAAAAACAAATGGATCTTTTATTCACTGCAATCTGCAGTCTCTTCACAGGAGATTTACATTTTCTAGACTGATGACCCTGCTAAAGAATTTAAACTGAATAAAAGTTTTAAACTGAAGTGCGGCTGAGGCTGCTAGCATACAGACCATGCGCATTAAGGTTTGGTTGCACCAACGTTTGTCAAAAGAGCACTTCTAAATCGTTAAAGATAGGTGTCTGCTCTTGTTCACTTTGGCGAGTGTGACTTTTGGATATTCTTCCTTAGACATGCAGTGGATTCTCAAGGTATCTATACCCCTTCACTTTCTGCACACTTTATTGTATTGTAGATTTAATTGGATACATTTGACATTTTTGCCCATCACCCTAAACTTAATAACCTACGATGACAAAGTGAAAACATTTTCAGAAAGGTTTGTAAATTTATTCAAAAATTAAAAATCAAGAACTGAAATATCTTATTTATATCAGTATTCATACCATTTGCTGTGGTCAAGTCCTAATATTATCCTAGAACTTGATTGGAGTCCATCTGTGACACAGTGAATTGACTGGACATTATTTAGAAAGGGACACACCTGTGTATATAAGGTCCCACAATTCACACTGCAGGTCAGGAAATAAAAAACAAACCATGAAGTCCAATGAACTCTTTGTAGACATTTATGGCAAAACTGTGGTGAGGCACGGGTCAGGGCAAGGGGATTATATCATTTATAAAGATGTGAGAGTTAACAGGAACACAGTGTCCCCTTAATAACTGTAAAACTGAAGATGTTTGGAACTATCACGACTCTTCCTAGATTTGGCCATCCAGCCAAACTGAGTAACTGGGCCAGAAGGTCAGGTTAGTGACCAAGAACCCAATGGTGACTCTAACAAAACTTCAGAAGTCCTCTGCTGTTTTTAGGAGAACTTGTCAGAAGGAATAATATCTCAACAACCTTCCATCAATAAGTTATTTACGGTAGAGTGGCTAGATAGAAGCCACTCTTGAGTAAAAGGCCATTCATTGACAGTCTGAAGGACTGAATAAAAAGATTCAGTTGTCTGATGAGACAAAATTTGATCTCTTTGGGCAGAACTCCAAGCATTATGTTTGACAAAGACCAGCCACTGCTTTTCATCGGTGAGTCATGGTTGTGTCACGCTGTAGGTGTGGTTCTCTACAGCAGGGACAAGGAGACTGATCAGAATTGAGGGAAGGAAAAATGAAGAAAAATACAGAGAAGTCCTTGAAGGAAACCCGCTGCAGTGCGCAACAGTTCACTTTTCAGCCTGACAATGAGCTGAAGCATACAGCCAAGACAATACTGGAAGTGGCGCTGGATAAATCTCTGACTCTCCCTGAATAGCCCAGCCAAAGCCCAGACTTAACACATCTGTGATTGACCTGAAGATTTTAGTTTGCAGGCGCTACCCATCCATTTTAATGAAGCTTGAACAGATCTTCGAGGAAGAATGAGATAAACTGCCACAACCTAGGAGTGCAGAGGTTGTAGAGACATACCAAAGAGACTCGAAGCTGTACTTTCTGCCAAAAGGGGCTTCTACAGAGTACTGATTTAAGGGTGTGAATATCTAATAGGAATGGGAGATTTAATTTTAAATTAAATCTACAACTCAAGAAATTGTGCAGAAAGTGAAGGGGTCTGAATACTTTCTGAATCCACTGTATGCTTCTGTTCATTCAAGTTTTAGGATAGTGTTTGCAGATTGTAGGTCCAGTTTTAGGTTCAAATTCCAATTGGTCAAGCATCCATGGGAAGAGGTCTGTGAATTAATTGCCTTGCAAATTTGTTAAAAAAATTCTACTTTTTTTATAGCTCCAGAATTGTGGGCTCAAATCCTGGGCCTGGATTTTCTCTCTGCATCAGTGTAAGTTTTTCTTCAGGTAACTTGGCTTGTCTGTTATATCCTAGTGATATACACATCAAATCAATTAGATCCTCTAATCTGACGCAGTATGAGAAAGTGTGGGTGTCTGTTTGAGTTGCTCTGCGATAAACAAGTGCGCCATCTGGGGCTGGATCCCACCTTGCACCTAATGCTGTTGGGAAAAGCTGTAGTCATTGTGACAATAAACTGAGTACAGTAAGTGGATTAGAAAATCAATTTCATTTCAAATGGTAGTGATAAGTGAAACAGGCAAGTTTCAATTTGCATACAGTTTTGTGCAACTGACACTAAAATTGGTTTAATTGGCAATTTCTCAATTGTAAAACACAGAACTCAATAAAGAGTTTTTTTAGGGGTTTTAAAGGTGTTTTGGGGTGGACCAGAAGGAATACTGCTCCGTAATGCCTCATTCACACTTTTATGTTTACCTTTGTTCTTTTCTGCATTTGGGAAAGCAACCTACAACACTCAGAAAATCCATTCTATTAATGTGTCTTATTGACATCACTTCAAAGGAGTGTAGTATATTATTTAATACCGGGACATGTTCACATTTTCCATACAAAGACACAGTAAAACACACAATTGTACACATTATGATGTTTTTTCCACAGGAAAAGACAGAAAAGTCATCCCTTGGTGTGATCCTGGAACCAAAATCCATAGATGCTTATATAAAATGGCATAATATTTGCATATAACCTATGCACATCTTCCTGTATAATTAATTATAATACCTACTACATTGTTAATGCTATGCAAATAGTTGTTATAATGTACTGTTTACAGAATAATGACAACAAAAATATCTGCACATGTCAAGTACATTAACCATTGTAGTCTAACTACATTGTTCATGTCAGCAGCAAGGCAACATTTTCTTTCTTTCATCACTTATTTATTGCTTTAGTGTAATGAACTGAAAGAGAAATACATAAATAAAACACAGAATATTTTAAACAAAAATAAATAATACAATCATAAATATTGAAAATGTAAATTTATTCTCTCTCTGTCTCTCACACCCACACATCCACACCACACAAACTGTGTTAACACTCACCAAAATCCTGTTTCTTCTCTCTTGATAACCCTTCTATAATGATAATGATGATGAGATATATGTTATATAGTGCCTACAGTCCAGATCCAGTGAGATGATGAAATGTGTGGCACTGTAGGACATAAGAAGAAACATCTACCTCAGAAGAACCAGGTTAAACAGCAGACATTAAGGCTTTGAAGGAGGCTACAGCAGGCTATGCTTACACATCACTTCATTCATGGAGATTCAACATAGTGCTGGAATCACTAAAAATTCAACTTGTACTTTTTGGAACATTCTGGATTTATTTTTTTTCAAATATTTTCGGTTTGGTTGAATCTATAGGTCCAGAAACCATGGATACGGAGGGCCAACTGTACATCGCAATTTACCCCTGCCATCCCCTTTCCAAATGTCTTAACCTAGTTGAGGATATGCACAGAGTCAGTGATTTTTTTTTTCTCCACTAGAGATCTAAATGGAAGGCAGACTAGTGAGTAATTAATGCATGAAAGTGTTATCAGACAGGAACGAAATATTTTTCTTGTTATGTGAATTACATGAATTTTACTGGAAGTGAATTGCAATTTATTCTGTGGATTATTTATGAAACAAAATGAGTTTTGCTGCAAATTCAGTTCCACACAAACATTTCACTCATCAGTAGTCAAAAGCTTTTTCAGAATTTGGCAGTAATTTTAATAGGACTCTGAAGAAAAAAAAAAAAAAAACAACAACAAAAAAACCAAGCTGGATTTCAACTCACCTTTTTTAAATTACCGGTGTCTACAAGAAACTACTCCTTTTTTAGGTAGCTCACAACACTAAGAGGTATCCACAATCTCAGATACCCCGTAAATGCCTGTGCCAGCCTTTATCCTGTCGCCCCCTCCTACAGCAATCAACACGGCCATTTTTCTCCCTCACTGTTTCTCTCCAACAGTTCATCAGTCCATCAGTTCTTGCATCTTAAGATTCAGGGACAGTGTTTATGCACATATTACATGACAGACACTCATATTGATACATGGATTACTTCTTGTATGTGTATACAGTAAGTATGGGAGCTGTGAAATAAGAATTCCTCTGTATTGTACACACATGACAATAAGCTTGATTGTGGTATTACCTAAGAAAGATTTTGGAAATAGGCAACAGCTTTTTAAATCTGGGAAAAGAAAGCTCCAACATACTGTAAGAAGATGGCAGTTGACTTTAAGTTTTCAACCAGTGATAAAAATTAAGTATTAAGTGTTAGTAATTTTCCTTTTGAGTTGTATAACTGTTTGCTGTGTGTAAGAAGTAAATGAAAAATAGGGTGGAAAACATTCAAATACCTGCAATACTTGCTGCTTAGTAAAACAACTTTAACATTGTAAGGAGGACAGGACAACAGGGTAAAGATATGCAGTACCCCATGGAAACTCCGTTCAATGGTTTACCAAATGTAAGAATCGTAACGCAAACTGAACAGGCCCAGCCAGAATTCAGAGTGTGCTCGGATTGGTTACTGAATGGAAGCTCTATCGCTCACAGATGCATGATAAAAATGAGCAACTACTTCATGTGAGTCATCAATATATATGGCAGTTCTCCCAATAATCAAATTAAATCAAATCAAAATCTTTATTGTCATTGTAGCAATGAGACATTGTACAACGAAATTTTTAGGTGCAATTTTCCAGTGCAGAAAAATAAAATAAAAACAAAACAAAACACAATTACTCAAGTTAAAACTAAAATAAAAAGGGAAAAAAATAAGTAACAAAATTGTCCATAATAGCAGAACAATGTTTTCCACTCATATTTACGTACATCATATTGCACTTGTGCCTTATCCAATGTTAACTTAGAGCTGTATTGTAAACATGAGAGTGTATTATATTGCAAACATGAAGGTGCACTAGGTCAGAATGACCACTTAGCAGCATTCAGCATGGTAATGGCTGAAGGATAGAAACTGTTTCTCAGTCTATTTGTCTTAGCCTTTATGGATCTGAAACATCTGCCTGAAGGCAGGCGTTCAAACAATGCATGTCCTGGGTGTGATGGGTCCTGAAGAATTTTTTTAACGTTTCTGAGACAACAGGAACTATGTAGTTCTTCTAGTAAGGAGAGAGGACAGCCGCCTATCCGCTGGCGACCTTAATGACACTGTGGCGCTCTTTCCTCTGTGCTACTCTGCAGCTGGAGAACCACGCAGAGAGACAGTAAGCCAGGATGCTATCTACTGTGCAGCAGTAAAAGGACACCAGCAGTTTCTCAGGGATGTTGTTCTTCCTAAGCATCCTCAGGAAGTAGAGTCTCTTTTGGGCCTTCTTCACTACCTCAGCAGTGTGTGTTCCTCAGGTCAAGTCCTCCCTAATGGTGACCCCCAATAAGCAGAAGTCTGAGACCCTCTCCACACAGTCCCCGTTGATGATGAGTGGCTGGATGTTGTCTGCCTTCTTCCTGAAGTCCACAATGAGCTCCTTGATCTTGGCTGTATTTAGGAGCAAGTTGTTATTCCTTGTTGTCAGCCGCTCCACTTCATCCCTGCAGGTGGACTCATCACCCCCAGAGATGAGCCCTACTACCGTGGTATCGTCAGTGAACTTAACAATGTTGTTACTGTGGTGGGTAGGAATGCAATCATGGGTGTAGAGGATATAGAGCAAGGGGCTCAGCACACAGCACTGTGGGGAGCCAGTGCTGAGGCTGATGGGTGTGGAGAAGTATGGGCCCACTCTAACCCTCTGAGTGCAATCACTCAAGAAGTCCTTGATCCAAAGGCAGGTGGAGTGTGGAAGTCCTATGTCTGACAGTTTGGGCACCAGTCTGTGGGGTAATATGGTATTCAAGGCAGAGCTGAAGTCTATGAAGAGCAGCCGTACGTATCTCCCCTGCTGCGCCAGATGGGACAGAACAGCATGGCGAACAGTGGTCACAGCGTCCTCCGTAGACCTGTTTGCTCTGTAGGCAAACTGGTGCAGATCAAGCACAGGAGGAATGAATGACATGATGTGGTTCCTGATGAGCTTCTCGAAACACTTCATAACTACAGGGGTCACTGCAACTGGCCTGTAGACATTAAGACTGGTGATGGTCTGTTTCTTGGCCACAGGCACTATGACAGAGGATTTCAGGCAGGATGGCACAGAGCATGGTTGAATATCCTGGTGAAGACCCAGCCAGTTGGTCTGCACAGTCTTTCAGCATGCGTCCTGAGATGCCGTCAGGTCCAGCTGCCTCTTGTGAGTTGACAGCTCGCAGCATGTGTCTCACCTCGTGCTCCCCCACTTGTGAAGATGGTGCTGTTGTTGGTATCTGGATGGGGTCTGGCTGTCTCTGGTGGATCCACTTTAAACCAGGCAAAGTAGTGGTTCAGTTCCTCAGCCAGCAATAAATCACCTCCCACAGCTCCGGGACTGGTCCTATTGTTGGTCATATGCTGGACACCCATTCACTCTTGCCTACCGTTGTTGCTATCTAGGTGTTCCTCGATCTTCCTTTTATAGTCTTACTTGGCCTCTCATATGCCCCTCTTTAGGTTGGCACGGGATGTGCTGTAGAGACCCTTGTCACCAGACGTGAAGACAGTGTTCCTCTCTTTCAACAGCCTCTGGACTTCCCTGGTCATCCAGGGCTTCTGATTGGGGTAGACCTGGATATGTTTATCCACTGTGGGTTTATTCAGTAGGGGCAAGACTTGATGAGAAATGAGGTCAGGAGTCTTCCAGGACTTGCTCTTTTAAACTGCAAATGGAAAGGAAGGAGTTAGTAACGACACCTTCTCTTGATCTGGGGTGGAATTGTTTACCTTGTAGTTGATATGAGCTCAAGAATTCCAAGACCGTAAAAACTTTTATAAATGCCTACTGGGGGAAATTTACCATCAAATCTAGTAATAAGGGCAAACACAGGGTCTTTAAAAAATAAAAGATTCTTACAAAAAATTTTCTGAACACAAGTATGTTCTGTGGAGCTCTAAAGGCAAAAGGAATTGCTTTAAAGGGCAAAGCTAATCCAAGGCAAACAAGACTAAATCATAAATTCAAACAATAGTCAAAATACACAAGTGAAAAATCCAGTTAATTAAGTACAGAAAAATCACAAACCAAGAAACTCACCACACACTTCAAGGAACTGTGGGTTGCCCCTGCCTTTGTAGGGTACAGGGCAGTTCCTTTTGATGATGGGCCAGTGGCCCCGCCTCTTGGGGAACCACCCACCAAGCACTAGGCACATAACACAACCATGAGGAATAAAGCATATAATAAACAAAAGTAACATTAACACAAATCAAGGACTCAACAATGAAAAAAATACATAAAACAAGAATATGAACCCCAGCCAGGTGAGGATTCCTGACTGAAATACAACAGCAGGAGCCTTGACAGATTTGCTCATACGTGACACTATAATTTTCAAACCAGCATGGTTGCCACTTCCAGCTGCTAGCAACGTCTGTGTTTTCTTTTAATTCTGCACAAGTGGTCCTTAGTACTTTGTAAATTTAATTAAACTCGACCAATACCCACAGTAGATTTTCAGTCTTTATTAAGGTTCTGGAGTACTAGGGTGTTGTACCATGTTAGCCATTATGAATGTAGTGAAAAGTCAAGCAAAATGACACCTTTTATTGGCTAACTAAAAAGATTACAATATGCAAGTTTCAAGGCAACTCAGGCCCCTTCTTCAGGCAAGATGTAATCATGATGTAAATTTCTATGTGAATGAATTAACAAGATCTTTTAAACTAAAGCATACTTTCGAAAAATATCACAAATCATCAGACATTAACTATGAAAACAGGAGCACAATTAGATTTGTATGTTTAAAAATATGTCTGTAGGTCACTGTCAAGCCCTGATTGACCTATTTTTTTTTTGCGTTTAGGGAGAGAACTAACACATTCTTTAGACAGCATGACTTTGGCTTATTTGTAAATGTAACATTTGTATGTAACCATTTGCATAGGATTATTCAACTACTTGACAAAATAATTTATTATAATAATGTATAAAATAAATTGCTCTGGCATTTGATAATTTAAAGACACATAATGTGCTATTTGGTTTCATAACATTCTCTACGAAAAATCTGAGACACTGTCAGAATGTGATGTGGAGTATTTATTCAGCTTGTAAAAAGGTAGAAGTTAAACTACTGTATATACTCACGTATAAGTCGGGTCTTGAAACCCAAAAAATCGATCATAGAATCAAACCCCGACTTAAAAAAATGCAACGCTTAATTTTTTTTTTTTAACATCTTCTTGCCTCCTCTAATCTCGTATCAGTTTCTCAGGCACATCGGAGTTTGTTGCAGCAGCTCATTTATCAATTTCTTTTGTTGCTTCAACGACGTTTAATTTAAAACCAGTTTCATAATTTCTTCTGATCGAATGCTCCATCGTAGATAAGGAATGCTCTTACGATAAAGGTGTATGAGGGTGTGAGATACAAAACACACAAAACAGTGCAAATGTCGCTTCGTAATAGTTCGGGTATTACCGTGTGGTCACGTAGACACAATAGAGAGAGAGAGGTTAGGAGCAAGTGCTGATACAGTGCATTGCCACACCCACGTAGAAAAAAAAGGCAGTGTGCTCTGTGGTTACTCTCTCAGGTGGACATTAGAATATCATAATCTCTTGGACTAATAGCGTGAGTTTTCTGCATTCGACTTATACAACCGACATTATAAAATACCAGAAATTATATGTTAAAATCAACTCCTGACTTATCTGAGGGAGGATTTATATACGGTATGTGAGAGGAACATGGTAGTATAGTGTTTGGCCTGCAGCCTTACAATTCCTTGATAGTGGGTTTTAATCCTAACTTGGTCAGTGTCTGTGTGGAGTTTTCATGTTTGTCTTCTTTCTTAATGGATTTCATTTGAGTCCCCTGGTTTTCTTCCACATTTCAGAGATACGCAGGTTTTATTTCTCATTGACTCTGCTCTGGCCCTATATGAGTCAGTGAGGATATGAGTATAGCTGTGTGTGTTCTGTGATGGTCAGGAGTGAAGTGTATTCTGGGAAAACTGAAAGGCAATGCAGGCTCTTAAAATATTTTGTGTAGCCAGTCTGTTTGCAACATAGTGAGCCGTTTGAGTCTTTTGGGAACTGACATTAAGCTTGTGCTGTAATGTTTCTGTGTTTTGAGTAACTGTAAAAGTGTTAGCTGCTTTGCTAGCAGATAGTAAACCAGTTGTTTGTGCTTAATTTGGGTGAGAAGGGTAAAGAGTTGCTGCCTTTTATTAGAACTTTTTTCAATAACAGTTTTCATTTCAATTTTTAGTTTTGTTCTGTTGAGTTTTTTTTTTTTGTAAGAATGAAGTTTTTGGCTCAGTTTCTGTCTTTCTGTAAGTTTGAAATAGCTATGGACATTTAAATGGACCTCACTATATGCTTAGCTGCTGGATACTTACTTAGAAGCTATGTTTTCTGCAAAAAAAATCTTTCTTTTTACTTGTCAATTAAGGATATTAAACCTGTAACTAAGGAACTGCCATCTGGGAAATGTCATCTGGGACTGAATAAAGACCGTATATAGACTGCATGAACCCATCAAGATTATATAATTCTTTGTCTTTCTTATATTAGCTGCTATTGGTTATTATGAAAATAAATATGAGAGGGAGTCAAGCTAAAGTTAGAAAATGGGATTTATCAGAAAATGGAATGAACCTTAACAAAACTGGTACTGTCATTTCTCAGTGCAGTCTCCACCCTTCTCAATGCACTTGCGCCACCTGCCTGGCAGTGCCTGGATTCCAGCAGAATAAAAGGTTTTATCTGGTCCTCGAAACCACTCGCGCACCGCTTTCTTCACGTTGTCATCTATCTTGAATCGATGCCCACCCAGATGTTTTTTTAGTGGTCCATAAAGATGGAATTCACACAGTGCCGAAAATGGTGAATAAGAAAGATGTGGCAATACCTCAAACTTCAGTTTCTCCAGACAAGCCTTGGTGTTCTTAACAGTGTGTGTGTAGGCAGGCGGCTATTGTCATGCAGCAAAAGGACTCCTTGAGACAGCAGTCCCCACCGCTTGGATTGAATAGCAGGTTTCACATTGGTCTCCAACAAGTCAGAGTAACTTGCTCTAGTGACTGTAGTACCCCTCGGCCCGTAGTGTTCTACAATAACTCGGGTGCAAGAGGGGACAAGCCAAAACCTTTTATTCTGCTGTAATCCAGGCAAGTGGTGCAGGTGCATTGAGCAGGGTGGAGACTACATTGAGAAATGACATTATCAGTTTTATTAAGGTTCGTTCCATTTTCTAATAAATCCCATTTTCTAACTTTAGCTTGACTCCCCCTCATATATGTTTTAAGTTAAAGCTTTAAATTCAATCTTTTTGTTCAATTATTGATTACTAGCAGTGCTTAGTGAAGGAATGGTAATCCTTATCTAGCTGCGGTCCATTGGTCAGCTGTATTGGAGTGAAGGAGTGGAAATAAAAGGCAGTCCCAGTTAGCAAGCAGCTTGCCTTTGGAGGCCCCTAAGGTTGAATATGCGAAGTGCAATAAGGACAGTGAGACAATTAGGAGATTATAGATAACAGTTACATACCTGGCTTTGACATTTCTTCGTATCCTCATTAAGAAAAGAGCCTAAGAGCTTATATTGAT
Organism: Polypterus bichir lapradei; assembly: GCA_026402145.1. Taxonomy (NCBI): domain Eukaryota; kingdom Metazoa; phylum Chordata; class Cladistia; order Polypteriformes; family Polypteridae; genus Polypterus; species Polypterus bichir. The sequence continues at coordinate 8,969,482 of JANRMT010062857.1, read as the reverse complement.
ATATTTTGTATTAAGTGCACGTCGCAATGATAATAAAACGATTAAACAGGTGGATAACAGAATAATAAAAATTTATTATCATCCCAAGAGTTACATTCAAGAGCCTAAATAATGTATTTTAATAAATTAAAGCTCCATTACACATTAAATGGCCATGTTATTCAGAGCACATTCATGTTAGCAGTTAGGCTTCTCATTTTCACTTGAGACATGGCCTCTGACTTATGGTCGATTTCAAAGGGCCCAATACATCGTGCAAATGAGTTGAACCTTCTGTCTGTGCAGCGAGTAGCATCATACATATTTCGATTGAGAATGGCTGATAGGAGAGGAAGATAAATTCTTGGTCCTCAGTATATTCTATGACTTCCCCAGCTTTCAGGAATGGAGAATTACATTACTGAAAATGTCTACACTTAAATGACTATCCTGTTCTTATGAAGGGAAGCCCATAAAACAGAATGAGAATCACACCATGTTCAAAGACACTTAAATCCTCAGTCTTGCCCATATTCCCTTTGCATTGTCCACACTTATAGGCTGCTTGCACCCATCTATCTGTTTTAAAGTGGAAAATCAGTGTAGGCCGTAGTAATTTTGGGGTAATTCTCATCAGAAATTTAGAGATCAACAGAAAATACTACACAGCCTGGTGAGTTAAAGCAGGGGCACCATATTTAATGACACAGTCACATTATAGGCAAACTAGATGTGAAAGTCAAAGAGAACAGTTTGATCTAAAGCAATAATTTAAAGTTTAAAGCAAATGCAACATTTCTGAAAGTAACATATATGCAGAATTCCCAGCTAAAAGATCTGGCATCATTTATTGCCAAAACAATACTATTTCAAATCAAGATTTCTGCAGAATTTCATCTAACAACACTACCACTACATACTGAAAAAAGTTGCATAGCAAAAATGAAACAAGGGCTTTTTTGGTCTGCCATAAATCTATGTGATGGTCGTCTGCTTTTCATATGCAGCCAAGTGTTACCAACTTGTTCCATGACGGAATACCTGTCATATTTTATAAAGAATTATTGTCCAAAAATAGTGTCTAGCTCAATCATTAGTGACAGCGTGCAAAAAATCTGAAACTGGATGCATGGTCCAGGAAGACATAGGCCCCACTACAAATACAATTGATTGATTATGCAAAGACTGTCATGGAATTTCTAGGCCATATAAGTTATACAGTATTGTTAAAGGAAAGTATTTTCTTCACAACGATATGTTTTCAGAATATTATGTTTGACAATATGAGCGTGCATGTCTCTATTATTTATATATTTATATGCAGCACATATATAGTGTGATGGACGGCCGGTGTTTCAGCCGGGACGTCCCTCAACAAAAGAAAACAGCCTTTTTAGGGCACTACATCCCCTGGGACGCTAGATCGCAGCTCCCCTGGATGGAAATGGTTCCTCGGATTCCCACAGGGCAGCATGGGACATGGAGTCCGTCTCTTCAGCCCTGTTGGGTGCCGCCAGGGGGATCTCACCAAGAAGAACAGAAGTACTTTGGGGTCACGAGGACGGAAGCCCTCAGTACTTCCAGAACACTTGATGAAGAAAGATGTGGTGTTGACCCGCTTCCGGGTCATGGACTTTGAAAGGACTTTGGGAAATTCCCAGAAGACCTAGCCTGAGTTGGGAGGGTGTGTGATGGAGCTGCTGGGAGTGGAGGATTGTTATTGTGATTACTGTTATTAATTATTGAAGAATTGTGGAGAGTGCGGTGCTTTGGGCACTTTACTGAAGAACTATTATTAAAGGATATTCTTGTGCTTGTACAAGTGTGTCTGGGACGTCTGTCTGGCGGGTTCAATGGGGCAACAGCGCCTCTAGCATCCACAATAGTAACAAAAAAGCTGTTAGAGGAGGCTGAGGGTCAGACCCAGCCAGGACTCCTGGAAGGACCGGGAGGTGGCTTAAACGTCCCCGGAGCCATGAGGGGGTAGCTGCCCTGGATGTTGAGGGGACCACGGGAAAGAAGCAAGGAGGCTCAAGCCCACTGGGGCCCGTGGCCACCGCCAGGGGGCGCCCGAGCGTCGTGGAGCCCGGGAAACATGCACTTCCACCACACCTGGGAAGGTGGAGGAAGATCCTTCCAGAGACGCCTGGAATGCTTCCAGGTGCAAGGGCAGCACTTCCGCCACACCTGGAAGTGCTGCCAGAAGGACGTCATCAGGCACCTGGAGCACATCCAGGTGGAAATAAAAGGGGCCGCCTCACTCCAATCAGGGAGCTAGAGTCGGGAGAGGGAGCAGGACGAAGCTCCCGGGAGAAGAGGAAAGGCGGCCCACAGAGACTGAAGGAGAGGTCCATGTGGAGGGTGATTAGTGCTGGGGGCACTGTGTGCTGTGTGGGACTTTTGGTCAAAATAAATGTGTGTGGCATTCGACATCCGGTGTCTGTCGTCTGTGGTTGGGCTGTTTATCACAAAGCATAAACTCATCAAGAAGAACTGGGTTACAAAAGGTAACCCTGTTTCACAGCTGTTCAGGCAAAGTAAAAACAATAAAGAGCAAAGGGAGAGCAACACTGGACAACACGTAAAACTCTTCCTTTTTATCCACCCATGAAATGGTGGTGCCTTGTTTTGTTGGTGGGATTTTATGTCAGAAGCAAAGATTGAGATTAATTTGCTTCTCATCCAGGTGTTTTTTCTTCAGGACAGGATATCCAGGCCTTTAATGACCCCTTGGGCACAGCCATCAGCATTTTGTCTGTTTGCTGAGAGAGTGTTGACCTTGTTGAGAGGTTTAATTACCTTGGCATTAACATTCATGTCTCTAGTGACTCTTTCTGTGAAGTCAGTAGACAGATTGGGAGAGCATGGGGGGTCATGAGGTCGCTGGAAAGGGGTGTGTGGTGCTCCCGAAATCTATGCAAAAGGACGAAGGCCCAAGTCTTTAGAATCCTGGTGCTTCCTGTCTTGCTATATGGTTTGTGAGACATGAACGCTATCCAGTGATCTGAGATGAAGACTGGACTCCTTTGGTACTGTGTCTATCCGGAAAATCCTTGGGTACCATTGGTTTGACTTTGTGTCGAATGAGCAGTTGCTCATGGAGTCCCGAATGAGGCACATTACCTGCATTGTAAGGGAGCATCAGTTACAGCACTACGGCCGTGTGGCGCGCTTCCCCGAGGGTGATCCGGCTCGTAAGATCCTTATTATTGGGGACCCGAGTGGCTGTACCAGGCCAAGGGGTCACCCACGTAACACCTGGCTGTGGCAGATAGAGGGTCTCGGAGCGTGGGACTGGACCGTGTGTCTTCCTGGGGGGTTTGAAAATGGGATCCCGAGTTGTTTCGCCATGTATTGGGTGCGGCAACGCACTGTACCAGTGCATGCTCCCCAACTTGACTTGACTTGACTTGACTGAGGATAAAACAGGAAAAAGAGTTATTGGCTATGGGACAATAATCCACATCCACTCACTGCCTCAATAAGAGGCACACAAAACCCACAGATCTTTCTATCTATCTAGCTAGCTATATTTTCTTTACACCCAACTCCAACTCACCTGAATGAGTTTGAGCAGCTTCTTTTGTCTTGGGCCAGGGAATATTTCAGTGCCAGGACAGAGCCCATTGGAATTACTTCCAGGTCAAACAGTAGCCCAACAATGTAGGGACCAGGGATACTTGTAGCACCTCCTGGTGGCAGCCACAGAACCTGACAAGGCTCCAACATGGGACCACAGTTGCCAGCATTTCAGTGTGGATGAGTGAAAACAAAAACATTTGTAAACGCCGACCCCATCGTGCTCTGGTTGGTTCTTGCCTATTAGATGGACCCTCCCTGAATGGATCCTGTTTATTACAACGTTTCATTCCCTGATTGTTCACTCTTTACAAAGAAAAATAACATAATGATCAGAGACCCATGGCAGGTGCTGTGCTGTTTACCTGTATGCATTTTAGTGGGGAAAAAGAGGAGGCAGGGCAAAGACCAAATGCTTGGGGTGCAAAACCCCATTTAATTTGAACAAAATTTACAAAAAACAACAAAAAAAGATGCACTTTAGTGCAGAGCCCTCTCAGGATCACTTGGCAGCAAGCTCTGGTCTTGAACTACACATTAGCCTTCCGGGTGCATTCTGCTTTTATACCGAGTAGTCTGGAAGAGGTGGGTCTTCCTTGCTTCCAGAGCCATCAAGGGGCAGTTTCATGAGGTTGTGAAGGAAAAAGGAGACAAGACCGTTAATGACATCCCCCCTTCTCGTCCTGGGGTGGTACTACTTCTTTTAGATGAACCTGGAAGGTGAACCTCCGGTGTACATGCGTGACAGCATCTAAATTGCATTTTGTATATTATGAATGCCGGACACATGTACAAATTGCAAATAATTTACTAGTCACTATAATTTTGCTATAAATCCCAGTGCCATTCAGTAGAGTCACTTTCCATAGCAAAATTAAAAACAAGATGCTTTACAAAGTGGAAAGGTGTAGAATGCAGCTGAGCTCACAAGAATACACAAAAACACAGTCTAGTAAAGTGGAGATATGGAAACGTGATATACATTGAATAGAAACATTGATATTTATTTATTTATTTATTTATTATTTATTTTTATTTTTTTTCTAGTGAGTTAGTTTTTACAAATGTTGTTTAGTACAAGACTAGTCATCTCCCGTGGCTCCACCCGCATAGTAGTGAAACAGGACAAACTTTAAAAATTAATAAACAAAAAGGTGTCGATAGGTAAGTGGAGGCAAGGTCTGCTCCAAAACCCAGAGGTTGACCAACTCCCCACTCCTGACATGATGTTTTCCCCTCCCCTCGGCCCGCCGCCTCTGTCTCAGATTCTTGCAAATAAATTGGTACCACAAGCAAACTATGATACTTACCACGATGAGAGAAGTCGCAAAATCAACCGGAAAGTAAACTCTAGAAAAAAAAACTAAATCCATTATGTAGTTCTCTTGTTCGCTAGCTAAACGGTGGTAAGTTACGTCCCAAGGCTGGCGCCTGAGTGAAAAGGGCCCCCCCCCCCCCCGGCCTGCTGTGTCTCTCTCGGATTTGTGAAAATAAATCAGTACCAAAAGCGAACTATGATATTTAGCGCGATGAGAGAAGTCCCAAAATCAACCAGAATGTTCAAACTAATTATAGAAAAAAACCCGTTCTAAATCCGTTAAGTAGTTCTCTTGTGAAAAGCGGACAGACATACAGACAGACAGACATTGAATTTTATATAGAGAGAGAGATGTTCATCAGTTCGGTTGCTGTTGACTTCTTATAATCAGTTGTCTTATGAATGAACATATAGCTGATCACTTTTTTTTTAAGTGTCATTTTAACATGTGCTGTGTTTTTATTTAATGACAAAACTATTCTCACCAGTTCTGAAAATTATGCTTTTCAAGTGTGATCAGCGCATTAATGTGTGTTGCAGAAAATAATAAATCAAGAAGAGTCTTGAGCCATCTTTATATGTGAAATTCTAACATGGCCGTCCTTTATTTGCACCAATAGACCAAACCCCATGTACCTTCTTAAAAGCATTATGGCAGACTAAAGAACTCTAACAGAAAAGCTCCTTTTTTCAGTTAAGTTCATTTACATAAAACATTTTTTAAATTTTTCTCATCAGATGATTGGTATACTCCAGAAACACGCATCTGAATTAAGTATTATGTAAATTAGTTTAACATATTAATAGTCCTAGGTACAAGAAATTAGATTTCTCATATGTAAACTGTTATCACAGAACAAATCACCAAGGTAAATGTTACATACTGTATGATCTCACTTTCTTATGTAAAGTGTTTGGGTATAAATGAAGTCTGGATGTCCCAGTTTAAAAGGCAGTTTCAAGCACTTTTTTTTCTTTTCCCTTACCTTGTGATGCGGAGGTAATTCACTGAGGCTCCTTAAAGAATTTTTTTCTTTTTTTATGCTGTGAATGCGCAGTCTGAGTCCTGCACACTCTGGTGCTTTTGAAAGGAATCTGGAATCTGATTTTCATGGTGTTGTAATTTTTTCCACCAATGTGCACATGCCTGGTATACCTGAAGGTCTACGTTGTATGTTTTTTTGGGATTTTCAGTATGGTCAGGGAACAACAACATCAACAACACAACAACAACAACAACATTTATTTATATAGCACATTTTCATACAAACAGTAGCTCAAAGTGCTTTACATAATAAGGAATAGAAAAATAAAAGACACAATAAGAAAACAAAATAAATCAACATTAATTAACATCGAATAAGAGTAAAGTCCAATGGCCAGGGGGGACAGAAAAAACAAAAAAACTCCAGACGGCTGGAGAAAAAATAAAATCTGTAGGGATTCCAGACCATGAGACCGCCCAGTCCCCTCTGGGCATTCTACCTAACATAAATGAAACAGTCCTCTTTGGATTTAGGGTTCACACGGAAGGGCTTGATGATGATGGTCACGTAGAATTCTGCCTTTTAATCCATCCATCATTGTAGGAGCATCATGATGCTTTGAGTAGGTGGAGGTGGCACAGGCCACCACCACAAAGAAACCGGAAAAAGAAACAGAAAAGAGAGTAGGGGTCAGTACGGATTTTAGAGCCACCATGAATAGTTATTATGAGGAAATTGAACATATAGAGTATCAGGATTAAGTTAAATTAAGTTAAATTGAAGTTATAGAAAGGCCATGTTAAAATAATGTGTTTTCAGCAGTGTTTTAAAGTGCTCTACTGTATCAGGGTGGCGAATTCCTATTGGCAGGCTATTCCAGATTTTAGGTGCATAGCAGCAGAAGGCCGCCTCACCACTTCTTTTAAGTTTTGTTCTTGGAATTCTAAGGAGACACTCATTTGAGGATCTGAGGTTACGATTTGCAATATAGGGTGTCAGACATTCCAATATATAAGATAGGGCGAGATTATTTAAGGCTTTATAAACCATAAGCAGAATTTTAAAGTCAATCCTGAATAACACAGGTAACCAGTGTAGTGACATTAAAACTGGAGAAATGTGTTCGGATTTTCTTTTCCTAGTTAGGATTCTAGCAGCTGCATTCTGCAATAGTTGCAAACGATTTATGTCCTAGTGATCTGATTAATATGCGATTTAAAATTCAGATTACAGTCAACAATTACCCCTAAGCTTTTTACCTCCGTCTTGACTTTTAATCCTAATGTATCCAGTTTATTTCTAATAGCCTCATTGTATCCATTATTGCTAATCACTAAGATTTCAGTTTTCTCTTTATTTAACTTGAGAAAGTTACTATTCATCCATTCTGAGATACAAGTCAGACATTTTGTTAGTGAATCAATAGAATCGGGGTCATCAGGTGCTATTGATAAATACAGCTGTGTGTCATCAGCATAGCTGTGGTAGCTCACGTTGTGCTCTGAGATAATCCGACCTAATGGAAGCATGTAGATTGAGAAGAGTAGCGGACCCAGGATAGAGCCTTGTGGAACACCATATTGGATATCATGTGTCTTTGAGTTGTAATTACCACAACTACCAAAGAATTTTCTCCCTGTCAGGTAGGATTCAAACCAATTTAAGACACTGCCAGAGAGGCCCACCCATTGACTAAGGCGATTTCTAAGAATGTTGTGATCAATGGTGTCAAATGCAGCACTCAGATCTAAGAGGATGAGAACAGATAAATGGCCTCTGTCTGCATTCACTCGCAAATCATTTACTACTTTAACGAGTGCAGTCTCTGTGCTGTGATTTGTTCTAAAACCCGACTGAAATTTATCAAGAAAAAGTGGAAACACACAACGGAACCTTTCATAAACAATGTAAGAACACCTATGTGTATGGCGATTGTTTTCATTTAAAAGCACAGTAAATGTAAGAAGCCTTTTCATGTGATGTGAGAAGCTATCAAAGTTAATTTCCACAAGCTCTGCTACCGTTGTGTGTTTCCACTTTGGGTGAGAGAAGGGCAGGGCTGATTCTGGAAGCCACTGCTGTTTAAAAACTGTCAAAGATCTCTCTATCTTGTACTCACTCTATTCTTCAATTACTTGAGAACACATAATCTAAAAGAAAAGAAGAAAATTGGGAGTGAAATGGTCATCAGAAACTTACTAGTTCTGCTAGGACTGAATGTAGATGTAAAGCACCCAGGAGGTATGATTCTGTGTATCACCTTATATATGTTGTTATTAGGTTTAGTGCAAAGATATTTCAATCTGTAAAGCCACAAGAAGTACAAATTGCAGTGACTTCTTGATTACTGATTTACTATTTTCAGGTAGGAGGTCATAAATTCCAATATACATCTTATAATAAATATCACGTTTGGGCTTTCTTAGTTGCACAAAAGACAGACAGGAAAGAACTGAGCAGGATATATGGAATTTTTAGTTAATATATAATCTTTGCAAATTATTACAAGTATATACTTAATATGAAGTTGTGATAATGAATTACTGTATATTCTCACATATAAGTTGTGTCTTGAAACCCAAAAAATTTATCATAAAATCAGACCCCAACTTATACGCCCATTCAAAAATGCGACACTTAATTTTTTTTGTTTACATCTTCTTGCTTCCTCGAATCTTGCACCAGTTTCTCAGACACACTGAATTTTGTTGCAGCAGCGCAGTTACCAATTTCTTTCGCTAGATCAGTTACGTTTGATTTTACACCAGCTTTATATTTTTTCTGATCGAATGCTCCATTGTAGATAAGGGATTCTCTTACGATAAAGGTGTATGAGGGTGTGAGATATAAAAAACATAAATCATGTGCAAATGTTGCTTCGGAATAGTTCAGGTATTACAATGTGGTCACGTAGGCACATTAGAGAGAGAGAGGTTAGGAGCACACGCTGATATAGCGCATTGCCGCACCCACATAGAAAAAAGGCAGTGTGCTCTGTGGTTACTCTCTCAGGTGAAAGTTAGCATATCATAATCTCTTGGACCAATAGCGTGAGTTTTCCGCATTCGACTTATGCAACTGACATTATAAAATACCAGAAATCAAGTCCCAACTTATCTGCGGGAGAACTTATCTGCGAGTATATAAGGTAGTTAAAACATAAGGAAAAGGACTGAGGGTAACTAAAGGGTTAACTAAACGTGGATTAAAGCTTGAGCAGGTGTGGCTTTTGCCTCATCTTAGTAACTACTTTGGTGCCTCCTCTAAGGTTTAAACGAGATAAATGAGTAATCAGCACCCTTCTAGAAAGTGAGGAATAACTAATGGGAAAGCGCAAAGACCCCTCCCAGGAAGCAGCATTCAGGTAAAAGAGAGCGTCTACAGGAGTCTGAAAATATTGGTGGCTGTGGCTGATTGGTTAAGAAGACTGAATTCTGCATATCAAGAGTCAGATGGTGTGCTGTATTAGATGAGGTAAGGTAGCAAAAAAATATAAAAGTAAGTGAACTGTTTAAATAATTGCTCACTCCATGAACCAAGACATTTGTGCATATTTATATATATATGCAAATAAAGAATTGTTCTGCATTCTTATCTGATTTCCTGATTGACTTCTTTGAACACAGAGGAAAGTTTTTTTCAAAACATAATCCCTCTATTCTGGCACTCTAAGGAAGCGTATTCAGGCTTTATTCTGTATTGGTGCATTTATTTGAACACACAGCAAACCAGACCACTTCCTACTTATCTGTCTTGCTTCAGCATTATTCTTGAGATCAAAAGAACTCAAAGCCATCTTTCTCAGGGGGATTCAGCTGTACACGAACAGGCACATTGGCTGGAATGTGCCTGATATGATCTGCACAGGACAGAGAAAGAACAGAAGAGTAGGTGAGTAAGCCGGCTTTAAAGCCGCAGAGCAATAAGGCTCAAAGTGTTAAGTGCCTTATAAGTTGAAGCCAACATCCAGCAACTAACACCAAAGGGAAAGTCCTAAAGCAAATAGACAGTGTGTTTCTTCTGTACCTAAAGCTGTTTGAAAAAGTGTTTTCCCTGTGTTTGAACTGGCCCCAGAAAATGGTTCAAACCCGAATGGGCACGATATATACTGTATATAGCAAAATACATATCTATATACATATCTACATATACACATATATATATATATGCATACCTATCTACATCATATATACACACACATATACATACATACATACACAGACACACACATATATATAATTTGTGTGTGTGTATGTATGTATGTATGTATGTATGTATGTGTGTGTGTGTGTGTATACACATACATACAAACATACACACATGTATATATAAATATATGTGTATATATATATGTATGTGTCTATATGTGTGTGTATAGCTTTGATCACTGAGTGCAAGGGAAAAATAATAAAATGTAGTCTATAAGTTATTATACAGTAAAACATTAACGTTTTAAGAAGTAAAGGTACATTGAGCACTACTGGAGTGGTTGCGGGTAAACTACATTTTAAAGACGGTATAACAGAACAGGTAAGTAGTACTAACAGCAGCTAAAATGTATATGGATCATCTCTCGGTAGTAGATCCCTTTTGAAAGGCGCTACACGACGGCTGTGGTATAGAAATTACATTTTCTATGTGAAAGTCCAAATTTCTGCCTCTGGTAATGTGCCTTACCAGCAATTAAAGAAAATTAGTTTTGTGTCCTCTGCAGTGTTAAGAGAGAAAGGCTTTGGTTTGGGATAAAAGGAAAAAAGGTGTAAAGAAAGGAAAGTTGCCTTTTTCTTTTATATAGTATAGAGAGATGTGTTCGCTGACGATATGATCGCCTTTTGGGGACAGTCGCGGTGGGTCTTGTGCAGACTGGTGAGACGTCCCAGCTATTAATCGGCTGTGATGGCACTGTCAGTCCTTCACTCCTGTGCGTGTCTTCATAATCCGAGCTGACGACCTCATAATCGTATACGTGCAAAATAAAGTGCGAAGCGCCTTAATATTATTTTGCCGCGGTGTAGAAAAGGGGTCCCGTGTTTGCACTTGTCTGGGCTATAGCTCAGGGGGAGGATGAAAAAAATTAAAAGTGCTCACTTTCAAGGCAGAAGCGCAGTCAGCGTCTGAAAGGCCGGCACAGCTATGCGTGCGCGCCGGCTGCTCGACTTTTGCTGGGCAGGAGACGCCAGTTTTTGCAGACACGTTCACATGATCAAAAGTCTCCGCGCTCTTTGGAGGTCATTCATATACAAAATACCCGCGCCTCGCAGCGGCGAAGTAGTGGGTTAAAGAAGTAATGAAAAAGAAAAGGAAACATTTTAATAATAACGTAACATGATTGTCATGAGTGTTGCTGTCATATATATGCCTGCCTAAATAAGTTACCCTCGCTTCGCTCTTACTTTTTTACCGTTCATTTAATCATGGCTAGTGGCAGAAAAATTATAAAATGGAAGGAGGATTACACTGAGTATGGCTTTACCAAAACAATTATTGATGGCGAATCGATTATTCATAAAGCTTGAATTGGTGATCTGTTTTTGTGTGTTAACCTCATATTTTTTCATACTTCTTCTCAAACCAAGGTGGTGCGAGGCTAAAATGAATTGGGATGCGCTGATCAATGTAATCGGTGTACCAGGAAATCATGCATTGACAAAAGTTCCCCTTTGATTGTAATGCAAAGTGTGATTAAATGCATTATTTTTTAACGCGTTATGGAGCACATGCATCGAAGCTTCTCAGCTGTGCTTGTGCTAAGAAAATTAAACATTTTAAAAATAACGTAACACGATTGTCAATGTAACCTTTTGTAAGTAGTGCCTGGAGGATTCAGTGTGGAGAAAGTCTAGAGACAG
>JANRMT010062857.1:8903772-8935023 GCA_026402145.1 Polypterus bichir lapradei | reverse complement strand
GCCTACCAAATTTCGTGAAGATGGGGCCATAAATAAGAAAGTTCAACGTGGCGGATGTTGTCGACCGTTATCGACCGTTATGACCGTTACGTGTAGAATTTAGAAATGAAACCTGCTTAACTTTTGTAAGTAAGCTGTAAGGAATGAGCCTGCCAAATTTCAGCTTTCTACCTACATGGGAAGTTGGAGAATTAGTGATGAGTCAGTCAGTCAGTCAGTCAGTCAGTCAGTCAGTCAGTCAGTCAGTGAGGGCTTTGCCTTTTATTATTATAGATTGGTAAGTTACATTTATGGAGGGTTGCAACATCTCCAGATTTTTATCTGGTCTAACAAAACAGACACTGTGAATTACTGGTTGTGGTTGAACTTTAAATCGGCAGGATTTAATTTCAATTACAAACATTGAGTTAGACTTGCATTTATTTTCAGAATCACCTTTTTCTGGTAGTGGGGTCTGGGAGTGAGAGCCAACCCTGTCAGCATCAGATACAGGCAGAAACTACCCCAGTAAGGTACATACACACGCACATTCACTCACTTCAGTACAACGGTTGACATAGGATGCTTGTTTTTGGAGTAAATGTCTACCACCAAAGGAAGGTAAATCTGTGTCTGCTCTGGATTTAAAACCTTCTGAGGTAAAAGAGCAACAAAAAAGTGGGGACCTTGGATGAAATATGCAATGTTCCAATGTTGATGCATCCCAGCAGACCGAAGCAATTGTATAAACCTAATTAAACACACAATGAAACATTGCCATTGATAACATTCCTGCTTATTCCAGAACACTGAATATGTTCTGACAGCACTGGGCAAAAGGAATCAACACCAGACAGGGTGCCAGTCCAATGCAGAGCCCACTCACAAACTCATTGAATCAAATTATAATCACCCATTAGTACATTCATATTTAATCTACATACAGTATATGATAAATTACAAGAAATCAAACTTAGCAGACTCTACCTGAAAATGTGGGAGTACAGAAACAGTTTGACCTAACTTTACAGAAAAATTAAGTTTGGTACAGAAGATTCAGACCAGACAACATAGTTACAGGTAACCTTGATTAAAATAAAAGAAGAAAGAAATTGTAGAAGATGCCTGGAAAGACACTGGTATTCAGAAATGTTTCTCAAGTTTAGAGAAAACTTGGAGATGAAGAGCTCCATTAAGGACCAGGCAAATTCATAGTCTGGGGACAGCTTTAAAATCACAACAGACAAAATTAAGTCAGCTGTCATGCATGCTAGTGTGTGGGTCACCTTATCAGCTCAACTCGAGTATGTAATACCACTCTGGGAAGAGACAGGACGCTGTCGCTGACAGTCTTCTCTCTTCGATCAGCAGCTCTGAGAAGACACCCTTTGAGGGTGAATGACTCCGAAGTCTTTCATCTGAGATGTCTCTCCCCTTCCAGTTCGGATGATATAGAGGCAGCCACTCATGGAACATGGCATCTCAGTCTAGACTTGAATCTTCTGCAGAACAGAACTTTGTAGACACTCTGTAGTGAAGAGCATTAGTGGCAAATTTTTATTTCTTTATTTTGTGCTTGCGCCATCGTTTTTTTGATAAGAAAGTCTTTTTTTGAGTTATTATTAAATGGGGTGGCTGGGTTAGCACCCCAACTTTTCTTTGGACTTTGTCTGTCCCTCGTACCACAACATGACACACCAGAACCAGAGAACAAAATAACAGAACCAAATCAAAAATAAATAGGGTTTAAATCCATAATATATACAGTATATTCATATAGCATATATGTCTGGAGGCATCCATGAATATTCTGCTGAAATGCAGGTTAGAACAATTAAGCAGTTCATTGAGTATCACATTTCTAACCCAATCCAACGTCCATAAAGGCGAAGCTCAAAGTATGGACAGTGATTCAAATAGTAAAGAGCCCTGCTGCTCTGCTCAATGTCGCCTGACCAATATCAACTCTACAGTTATGATGATTAAACCTTCCAAAGTCGAGAAGTCTCCCAAGTCTCTCTTTTTAAAACAAATAAGTGTGTGTGTTGTATGTGTGGAGAGTACATTACATTTGTTAAAAACAAGCATAATCTGTAGCAAGGTAAAATCTTTCTGCAAAACCAGATTATACTTTAGCAATCAAGCACATCACTGGACTTGTAGTAAAAATGAAAGTTACACTGCCTCCAGCTGTAAGTGGTTAATATCATTCACAATTAATTTGATTCAGTCTGAGTCAATGTGAGTTACAAAGAATTAGCAGTTACATTTGCAAAAAAAAAAAAACTGTACAGTCGTACTAAATGGTGTGAAGTAAAAATGGGGGGAAAGTAAAGTCTTTTTGCTGTTGATAATGAAAAGCCACAGGAGAATTAGATTTTGGTACTCACTAGGAACAGCTGATGTCTCAAGTGACACTCTAGCATTACCACAGACCATGAACAAGGCTGCACAGTCTACAAGAATAGACAAGAATAATGAAAGTAAGTTATCATTACTGTTTAATTGTAAATGACAAACATACTATGCCAGCATATAGTCGCAGTGCTTTAACACGAAGTATGTATAAGTTATATATAGACCACAGTACCTCTCTAAAGATTAGCTGCTGTTGTTATGCCATCATGTGATGCAATAGTCAAAATGATAGAAAAATCCATAAAAATTCATCTTTAAGCTTCAGTTAACTAATAGCAAATATTGCTTTTTATTCTTTTTCATATAATGCCTTTTATTCCATTTCTTTTTGCTTCACTTGCATTGTATTCTGCACCCCAGCCATTTAAAGTACATAGACTGGAGTAAATTAGGGGTGGATTTTTAGGAAGAAAACCTGTGGGAAGAGCCTTATAAGTGGTGAATTTTGCCACTTTTCACTACTAACTTTTTTACAAGATGTCTTCAGATGTGTATTCTTATTCCTGAATCACATCTTGCCCCATGAGACTACAATCCAGAAATCTTAACACTTTCCTTATTTTTTTTTCACTTCAGTATTATTACTACAACATTTGTTTTAACAAAGTATCCAATACTGAGAATTTAGAAGCTCTCTGCCACCATTTTAATAAGCACATCAGTCACATGGGGCTAGTAGTAGATGTTGTCACTATAAACAACGTCTTTTATTGGCAGGTCACGATGACAACGCTCATAACAGTTGTAAACAATACGGCAGCACCCATGCAAAGATTGTCCCAAAATGTCAGTGACCACCTGAAAAACAGAACCCAAAACTGTGTCCACTGAATGATACTGTAATTAATAAACTAAGATATAAATGTGCAAAAATAATATGAGCAGATTTGAGGAAATCCAAAATGTAAATTCACAAGTTAGGTTAGTTTTTAGTTTTCAACAGTAAGAGCCATAAAAGCTACAAAAGTGTTTACCAAGCACTGCATGACAAGTCTTAGGAACCATAAGAAGGCTAATGTCACTGGTGTCTGGCTGGTTGTCAATAAGTAAGAAATAATGACAGGTAATTTGTGGTGTTGCAATTAAACACAAGTTTTAAATGTAATTCAATGTCATATAGGATCAGGGGTTTAAAACCCTGGGGGCTGCTGAAGTGAACACCAAACTGGTGTCACTGTAGTCAATATTTCTGGGGTTTGCATGGAAGTGAGACAGAAGGGTGAAAGCCACACAATAATATAGATGACATTAGTATAGAGATAGGTGAAGAGTTGATATCAAGGTCTACTGGTATCTATCTATCTATCTATCTATCTATCTATCTATCTATCTATCTATCTATCTATCTATCTATCTATCTATCTATCTACTGGTGGGAGGGAAGACCAGGGTCAGAAAAGAGAGAGAATGAGCTGCTTTGGAAATAGAAAAGAAGATGATCAATCTTACCTGATGACAGGCCAAGAAGGTCTTTGTTAACCACACCTGGAGAGATAGCTGGAGGTTTGTCCCCTTTATTTCATCACATTCACTAACTATGTGACCTTTCTCCAAGTAATTTATTGATTTTAATAAATTTACCCATTTTCATACTGTACATCCTGTGTCTGGAAAATATTCCAAGTTTGGCAATTTGCTGTTAAGGCAATCTCCTTTGATAAATTAATTTCTTTCAAAAAACTGTTTCAATGTTAGAAGTATACTTTCCTGTGTAAAATCCCATTCCAACCTGTATATGGCAATTTCATTGCAAAAATGGCATCTAGGCTTTGGAAACTTGTAACTGTAGCCACTAGTTTTAGAAGTAAATGGTTGTTTATTGTTCATTTCTAATATAAAGATTGGGATGAAGCTGATTCCAATTTCAGTCAATACAAGTTTTCTGCAATTGAGAACTGAAGTTGAAACATAAAGGAATAGGTACTAAAACTTGTCAGAAGCCTTACTGATTCTAGCATAGCTGTGGTTATTGTATAAATAATTTCTTAAATATATTCATCCTAAATACACACACATACATATATATCTCTATATATAATCTTCATTTGGATCTTGATCTTAGTTTGTCCGCGAATGAATTAGAAGAAGAAGCACTAGATGGCAGTAGAAAGACAGATAAAACATAGGCATTGCATTAAGAATCTCCTCCAGGCTTATACTACTGAAGACTGTAGTACTCCAGTCACACCTCAAAACACAGACATTCAAACTAAACAAATTGTTGTGCTTTAAATTAACTAAAGAGATCTTCATTTAGATCTTGATCTTTGTTTGTCCGCGAATTCCACGCATGCGTAGACCACCTTCCAGTTTAGTACGTTGTTGTTACTCATGGATGTCAACAATGTGCCAAAATAACGAAAGGGGTGGTGGACAGTGTTACGCTGTTTAGCTCCTGAGGCCTGGTTAGAGAATGAGATTGCCGAAGATAAAAGGTACGTCTATACGTAACATATGAATGAAAGAAAGACAGTGGGTAAAATGAATGACAACGTAACAGCATGTTCCGGAAATTATTATTGTTACGTTGTAGCCGGCGAGTGCTGCGTGTCTCTCAGTTGTACCGTGCCTTGCTCACATGTCAGTGAAGCGATTCCTATTTATGCTTTAAAGAGCCTGGATACCTATGTGTCCCCCTTTTATAACCATTGCTCCGTGTATATTGCCTTACTCTTTGGATTGCCACAAAGCAACCTGCGAGATTGGAGAAAGGTTGAGAAGAGATCATGAGAGGAAACGACAGCGTCGTGAAAACGAGACGGACTGTGAATGGACAGAAGCAGAAATGCTCCTACACCACCACATGATTACGATTCGGACAGTGATTCCGAGTAGGCCGTTCCTATCGAATCAATATCCAAGGGTTTTCTTTTGTAATTTTGTGCACCTTTGGCCTCCATGACAGCCTTGAGTCTGCTTACACAGGTCTCTATCAGCTTTGCACATCAGGACACTATAGCCTTTCTCTATTCATCTTTGCAAAACTGTTCAAGCTCTGTCAGGTTGCATGGTAGTCATGAGTGAACAGCCTTTTTCTAATCCAGCTGCAAATTTTCAGTTAAACTGAGATCTGGACTCTGACTTGGCCACTCCAGGTCATTAACACTGTTGATTTTAAGCCATTCTTGTGTAGCTTTGTCTTGCTAGAAAACAGAAATTCTCCAAAGCCGTTGTTTTCTTGCTGACTGTATCAGGTTTTCCTCTAGGATTTCCCTGCATTTTTCTAAATTTATTTTACCCTCACAAGCCTTCCATGGTCTGCTTCAGATAATCATGCTAATAGCAACTGAAATGCTTAACAGAGAGAATGGTGTGATTTTGAAAAACGTGCAGTGTTTGGCCAACATGCTCGGTTTTGGCCTCAATAGACCATAGAAAGTTATTCCAGCTGACTTTAGAGACTCCGATATGCCTTCTGAGTAATGGTTGCTGTCTTTACAGTCTTTCTAGTCTCACCTCCTTCAGAGTTCTAACAAGTCTCTTGGTGGCCTCCTTCATTAGCCTTTTTCTTGCTTGATCACTTTAGAGTTGTTTGGCATGTTCTTTTGTATTCATTGTGTAGGTTAGGCCACCATACTGACTCACTATAACTTGGAGCTTCCAGATTAGGTACATATCTTGCCTGAAGAAGGGGCCTGAGTTGCCTTGAAAGCTTGCATATTGTAATCTTTTTAGTTAGCCAATAAAAGGTGTAATTTTGCTTGACTTTTCACTACTACAATTAACTGAAATCCCAGACAGGTGATTCCTCATTGAACTAACTCTGCAACTTCTAAAACTAACTGGCTGCATCAGTGATGCTTTACATTTCTCACATTAAAGAGGCATAATACTTACGTTATCGATTATTTTGTGTTCTATAGTACAGTACATTTGTAATTAATTTGCAGAGATCTGTTATCACTTTGACATTAAAGAGTCTTTTTCTGTTTTTAAGTATCAAAATGGAAAATTAAATCCACCATAATTCAGAGTTTTATAATAATAAAATGTGAAAACTTCCAAGGGGTGAATACTTTTTATTGGCACAGTGGTGGCTCTGATGCTAAGGATCTGCACTGGTATCTGGAAGGTTGTCAGTTCAAATCCTGTTACGGCCCTTAACCTGAAAATTGCTTCAGGGTCTCTATACAATGGCTAACCCAGCACTCTGGCCTTCAAAGATCATGCAAAAAAGATCATTTCCCCTCAGGGATCAATACAGTGTATCAAAAACGAAACCAAAGGTACAGTCAGCTAGGCACTCAATATTTCATGGCCACATCTCCATCACACTAGGTCCTCAGCTGCATCTCGTGGGCTTTGCTCCAACAGGATGTTATGTATTTTCTGGCTACTTGCTTTGTTAGGCAGACAAGGTTTGAACTACAAGGTTTGAAACCAGCTGGCTGCTATTTTGGTTTAAAGGGCTTATCCTTCAGTAATGAAACAGTGGGTCAGATATCCATTTGGAGAGTGAGACACAGTTCTACAAAGTTAAAGAACTCTTCACTTTAAACATTATATTGCACATAGGGAAGTCAATTACTTTTTTCTAAATGAGTGTGAGATAATTATCCATATGGCCAGCAGCTCAGCAGTAAAAATAATCTGTAGGCTAATGAAATTCAGTACTCAAGGCTGGAAAAACTTGTAAATGTACCTGTGTAAAATAAATGAGGTCAAAGCGTACAAGCCATTAGCCATTCTAGCCTCAGTTTTCACTCTCAGAATAATGGATACCTGTCTACTAATTAATAATGGACATCTTCATACCAAAAATAGCTTTTCAAAATGGCCTGTGTTTTACAAAATATAGATATCAATATATTAGATGAACAAATGAATAGAATAACAACAGTTCCATGTAAATTAATTTAAATTTTCTGAAAACTCCACATTTTTCATGGCTTTCATGTTTTTTAGCATGCGCTAACGTTCTAAAGTTCTAAACTATTCAAAAGTGCTTGAGACTGATGGACTTTAGGCATTCCAGTGTAGAAACAATAAAACATAACAGGCCACTTATTTTGTTTTAGAACATCCAGAATTAGTTCTTATGGTGAAAACATAACATAACATATAACATTTTTAAAGTTGTTTAATCTAATTCAGGAATACAGTGGTCTAGAGCTTATCATGGTAGTATTGTACATAAGGCAGTAACCAACCCTGGACAAAATTCCACTTCATCTCTGAGCCCACAAATAACATATCTACTTACATGATAATATTTACAAATTAGTGCCATCATTTAATGTAATATTTGTTTCTTTGGGAATGTGGAAAGGACTGTGGAGTTTTTAGAGAAACCCCACACACATATTGAGAAAACTCAGAAAATCCACACACACAATGAATGGGCACAAGATTTGAAGTCAGGACACTTGTTGTTGTTGTACGGCCCATTAGAACATTCACCGATTCATTTGTTCATGTATGCCATTTTGTAATACTTTGCTGCTATTGTAATACTGCTTGATAGGAAGCCAGAGCACTGTGTCCAAAACTTCGGCTACAAGGCAGAAACAAGCACTGGGCAGGGTGCCAGTCCATCCTGGAACATACACACTTCCTGGCCTAATTTAGAATTAGCAACTGACCTAACTGGTGGGTCTTTGGATTGTGTGAGGAAAGTGGACAACAACAAAGAGACAAGGGGAGAGCTTGCAGTCTCCACAAAGACAGAGCCTAGTTTCTCTGGACACAGAACTTTGAAACTCTGGAGCAGCAGGGCTAAACTCAGATACCCAGAGAGATCCCCACACAGACAGGTGAAATATGTGCACAAATGTCCGTGAACTCTCATTGGGCCAGTTCAAAGTTAGCAGTTTTTTTTATTAAAAATTGTATTTTTAGTTTAAAAAAACAAAACAAATATGGTTGCCTATTATTGCCACTCAAAAGCAATAAAGTTTTGAGTTATCTTGCAGAAGTACTGCATTCATTCTCAAAGATACTGCCTACTGTACTGCTGCTGGTAACAACAAGCATGTGCCTGCTTTGGTCATCTAATGACAGCCATTGACAGAGAAATTAAGCACACAGTTAGTGTGCAATCAAGTGTAAAGAACTGCGCAAACATTACAGGTATATATTTAGTTATAACCAGTATGGCAGACGACCAGGGACCTTGCCCCACTGGGACACCTGGAGAAGGGCAATATCTTACCCAGGGTGCAAGAGGGCAGCTCCCCTGGATTGCTGGGAAGCTCAACCTTGTGAGGGTCCATGGCCCCCGCCAGGGGGAGCCTGGATGGTTCCGGAGCCATGGACTGTAGCACTTCCGCTACACCAGGAAGTGCCGCCAGAACAGGAACCAGGTACGCCCAGAGTACTTAAGGGTGCAAGGGCAGCACTTCTGCCATACCAGGAAGTGCTGCTGGAAGATCATCATGGAGCACCTGGAGCACATCTGGGACATTATAAAAGGAGCCACCTCACTCCATTCGGGGGGCTGGAGTCGGGTGGCAGGGAACAGAGCTTGTAAGAGAGGAGTGGAGGTGGCAGAAGAAAAGAGTAGGAAAAGGAAAGAGAAGTACTGTGAGCAATATTGTTGTTGGTTTGGGCACTGTTTGGTGTTGTGCAGGAGAAGAAAATAAACGTGTCTCTTTGGACTTCTGGCAGTCTCAGTGTCTGTCTGTGTCTGGGCTGGTCTTTCATACCAGGTTAAGTTTAGTACATTTTGTAAAGACAGTTACACACATAAGTGTTAGTGCAGAGCTATCATTCCTGCCTCACAGTGCCAGGGTCTGCATGGGGTTTGCATGTTCTCCCTGTGTATTTGTGGAGTGATTGGTATTAGTGAGTGTGCTTAACTGTGTCACTCACATGCACTTTGGGGGGCAACTTCAGGGCTCATCTGATGGTAATTGTACTTTGAGCCACATGGAGACAGTGCATTTACCTGCCTCTCCTCTTCCTCCCTCTTTAGATCAGAAGTCTGATGGCCAGAAAACCCCTGATGTCACTTCTGATCTCCTGGACCCACCCCTTCTGCTTATTTAGCTCCATAACTGACTCCACTGCCATCTGGAGGCAGTCAATAGAAGACTTCCACCTGAAAAGATGTTTCACTTGAATTGCATGTGATTCATTCTTACTACACCAGTAGTGCCCCAAACTCTTTACGACATCTTTTGTTCATTATTTTTACACCTGATTTAACACTGAATGCTGACAATGTGTTAGTAATACTTCTCAAATAACAAAAAAGTTTGATCCTTCATGTGTTGTGAAGTAAATAACATTCATCCCCTTTTCCCATCCCTAACCCAAGCCCCCAAAGATTTGTGGTATGAACATTGTCTGCTGCACCTCTGGATCACACTGTTTCTAAATATCTATAGCAAATAACCGCAGTAAAACTAAATAGATACATATTCATAAGTTTCTGTTACTGGGTTACACACAGCACACTCCTTTCTAAATTAACTTTGTCACTTTGTCACTGAACCCTGCAAAGGATCGGCGTACCATCCACCATGTTTGCTTCTTGCCTTACATACAGGGCAGCTGTAATAATCACTGCTTTCTGGGGA
The DNA here is from genome assembly GCA_026402145.1 of Polypterus bichir lapradei. NCBI lineage: Eukaryota > Metazoa > Chordata > Cladistia > Polypteriformes > Polypteridae > Polypterus > Polypterus bichir. The sequence goes on along the minus strand of JANRMT010062857.1, from coordinate 8,925,106 downwards.
CCCTAAACTGGGCAGGTTAAATTTATTCCTCAGAACATTTAGGATTAAATGTACAGTATATACCTATGATACAGTATCCATTCAAATCTTGTGACTTGACTGAATGTTATATGCGTGCTTAACCTCTTCCACAATAGCTGTCTCTAGAAGCATGCCTGATGACACCGACCGCAGCGGGTAATATCTTTGTGAAATAAACCAATAATTATTGTAAAGAAGCACAATATTTACTGTGAAATAATGCAATACCTTTGTGAAATCTTCTTATATAATACACTACCATGGCTGTTCGTTTGTCTGTTCAGGATTTAAATCACCTGTAGCTCGAAAACTATTTGAACTATTGACCTGAAATTTGGTACAAATATACTATGTGACGTCTACTATCTGCTTTCAGGGTGATGACTGACCTCCAAGGTTATTCCTCTTTTTTTTATTTTAATTTATTGTAGAATCAACTCTCAGCAGCAGGGTGACTGTGCGGCGCATGCGTACGGGCGCGGTTCTCATCCCCTACCACCTTCACCGTCACTTCCCCTACCTTTTCATATCTTAAACCATTCTTGTGACAGATTGAAGACTTAAGTGCCAGCTTAAGTGAAACATTAAGGAAAACGTACTAAGTAATTGCAACACAAACACTGACTTAATCAGTTTTAATGTGAAAAGATGCAGATGTTAAGAAGAGAAGAAGTTGGCAGCTATGGTGGAGAAAAAAAGAGCTGCTCAGGAAGTAGCAAGCGCATCAACCTCTGAGCAAACGAATGCTAAACGTACAGAGAAAGAGGATGAAAACTATGAATGCTCAAGTCAAGTGTATTTACTGCACGTTATTGCGCAGTGCACCGTTACTGGTAAAATAATAATTATAGCAAAATAATATTATTCATTTGTGAAATAACACATACATTTTTTTTGAGTGGTGGGAATAAGTTTCCATGAAAACAAAAATCAACAATCATAGAAAAAAATTGTGATAACAGTAGGCAAAAACAACTTCCCCTCCCCAACCTCCGAATATCACCCTGTAAAACAAGTTCCTGCTGGATTAAAAGTTACTGATGCTTGTGTAGACCGATGAGAGAGGCCTGACAGACGAAGTCAGCCCCTGAGGAGAGAAAGAATTGGAAAAGGGAAGAATTAAAGATTTAGATTAGTAGCACAATGTGTACCGCCAGTCAAGCCGGTCCCCACTAAACACACAACAGCCTGCCACTTCTTTATAGTGGAGTTAGATGATCCATTGATCCACTCTGCTGAAAGTTCTATTAAGTTTAGATTAAAGAAAGATTTCCACAAGCTTACAGAGAGCAAGTCAGATTTCCAGTGAGAGGCTGAGATTAGTTTAAGGAGAGGTGGTACTCAGACAGAATACTCTTTGCAGGATAGAAGTCAGGGTAAGAGATTAGGGGGTCTTATGAAAGTCCATACAGTCATATGAAAAAGTTTGGGAACTCCTCTTAACTCTTCGGGTTTTTGTTTATCGTTGGCTGAGCTTTCAAAGTAGCAACTTCCTTTTAATACAGTATATGACATGCCTTATGGAAACTGTAGTATTTCAGCAGTGACAATAAGTTTATTGGATTAAAAGAAAATATGCAATATGCATCATAACAAAATTAGACACGAGCATAAATTTGGGCACACCGACAGAGATATTACATGAATACTTAGTTGGGCATCGTTTTGTAAATATAACAGCCTCTAGACGCCTCCTATAGCCTTTGATGAGTGTCTGGATTCTGGATGGAGGTATTTTTGACCATTCTTCCATTCCAAATCTCTCCAGTTCAGTTAAATTTGATGGCTGCCGAGTATGGACAGCCTGCTTCAAATCATCTATGATATTCAAGTCAGGGGACTGTGATGGCCATTCCAGAACATTATACTTGTCCCTCTGCATGAATGCCTTTGTTGATTTTGAACTGTGTTTTGGGTCATTGTCTTGGACTATTCAACCCCTGCGTAACTTCAACTTTGTGACTGATGCCTGAATATTATCCTGAAGAATTTGTTGATACTGGGTTGAATTCATCTGACCCTTGACTTTAACAAGGGCCCCAGTCCCTGAACTAGCCACACAGCCCCACAGCATGATGAACCTCCACCAAATTTGACAGTAGGTAGCAGGTATTTTTCTTGGAATGCGGTGTTCTTCTTCCATCATGCAAAGTGCTTTTTCTTATGACCAAATAACTAAATTTTTGTTTCATCAGTCCAAAGCACTTTGTTCCAAAATGAATCTGGCTTGTCTAAATGAGCATTTGCATACAACAAGCGACTTTGTTTGTAGTGTGAATGTAGAAAAGGCTTCTTTCTCATCACCAATACAGATGTTCTTTGTGCAAATTGTGCTAAATTGTAGAACAATGTACGGATACACCATCTGCAGCAAGATGTTCTTGCAGGTCTTTGGAGGTGATCTGTGGGTTGTCTGTAACCATTCTCACAATCCTGCGCATATGCCGCTCCTGTATTTTTCTTGGCCTGCCAGACCTGGGTTTAACAACAACTGTGCCTGTGGCCTTCCATTTCCTGATTACATTTCTTACAGTTGAAACTGACAGTTTAAACTTCGGAGAAAGCTTTTTGTAGCCTTCCCTTAAACCATGATACTGAACAATCTTTGTTTTCAGATCTTTTTAGAGTTGCTTTGAGGATCCCATGCTGTCACTCTTCAGAGGAGAGTCGAAAGGAAGCACAACTTACAATTGACCACCTTAAATACCTTTTCTCATGACTGGACACACCTGTCTATGAAGTTCAAGGCTAACGAGCTAATCCAACCAATTTGGTGTTGTGAGTAATCAGTATTGAGCAGTGACATGCATTCAAATCAGCAAAATTACAACGGGACCCAAATTTTTGCACAACCAGTTTTTCACATTTGATTTCATTTCATACAACTAAATACTGCTTCACTAAAAATCTTTGTTCGGAAAATACCCCAGTACTCAGATGTTTCTAGGAAATGAAGGACATACCACTGTTATCTTTTTGGTTGAAAGTAGAGTATTATGCAGGCTGAGAGGGGTTCCCACATGACTGCATGGAGAAAAGTGCCAGGTACATTTAAAAAACACAAGCGACAGATGGGATGAGCAGCTAAATAATAATACATTGTATTTATATAGAATCTTTCCCATGCTCAATGCACTTTATAGAAATTCAAAATGAACAACAGGGCAAAGACAACACTGGAAACAAATAATGTCTGCATGAAACTCTAAATCAAGATAAATTAAGGTAAAAACAAAGCTTTCGATTAGAATAAGGGACAATAAACCAGAATAAAAATGTGAAACATAAAATAAACTACAAGAAAATCCTGAAAAAATAACATAATTTGGACAGAATAGGTAAATTGAAAGAAGGGTCACAATGTCAGGGTAAGTTAAGTTATTTTTTTAAAAGAGTAAATTCTGTCAGCTGATCTCATTAATTTAGGGAGGTCTTTCCAGTTTCTGGTGACAAAGAGCTAAAGGCTCTGTCAACCCATGGACCACAGGTTACTTTGAAGCACAATAAGATTGCCAGAATCGGGAGCATAGAGATGCAGGAGGTTAGCCCAGTACAAGGCCATTTTAAGGCTTTATAGGTTAGTAAAAGAATTAAATTTTCAAGACTATACAACGTGTAAAGGCAGTCAAGGTGGTGCTGCCTGGCTATTGTTTGCTCGCTGTTATTGGTCTATATAAGGACTCTTACAGCAGAGTTGTGATCCAACTGGAGCTGCAATAACAAATTAGAAAGGGTAGAGAGTTACCGTAGTTGATGCAAGATGTGATTAAAGCATGGACAAGTTTTTCAGCATTAGAAAAGGAGAACAATAAGTGAATGTGAGATATGCTGCAGGGGTGTAAGTAAGAAAGTTTCTTAATGTGATTTATGTAGGTAGAATAAGGAAGGGAGGAATCAAAGACACCAAGATTCCTTGAGGTAGACGAAGGTCTGATGACATTAACATCAAGGGTGCAGTTTAGTTTTAAAGAGTTATATTTCATCCAGGTTTTAATTTCACAGAGGCAAGGTGGGAGCTGAGAAAGCCCTGAGGAATTTTTACTTTCAACACTGGAACAGACCTAAGTATTATCCACATAAAAGTTATAAGAATAATATGGCCGAGAGGAAGCATGTAGATATAGAAGAGCAGAGGGCTGAGGACAGATCCCTGTAGAAGTCCTTTTGTAACAGGTACTGAGCTGGACCTTCTGTTGCCAAGACCACCAAACATTGGCCTACCAGTCAAATAGGACTTAACCAACTGGAAGGAAATGCCATAAATACTCAGAATCATCTCCATTCTGGACAGTAGAATATTTTGCTTGACAGTTTCAAATACGGCACTGAGGTCTAACAGAATTAATATGCTGATTTTCCCAGAGTCTGTTGCACTAAGTAAATTATTCGTAACCTAGAGCAATTTAAAAGCTGTGCTGTGCTCTAAAACCAAACTGAAAGGGTTCCATCAGTTAATTAATCACAATTTACTGTAAGTCACTAGTGAGTTGGGAGACAACAACAGGCTTGATAATATTAGACAGAAAAGGTATGCAAGAGATAGGACAAAAATTGTCCAGATTTTTAGCATCAAAAGCAGACTTTTTTAATGTTGAGGTTACAGAAGTGATTTTCAAAGTACTGTAGTTGGCACGGAGCCAGTGCCAAGCTCAAAGTCTAAGTTAGTATTTAATGTAAAGCATACCTTCAGAAGAGAATACTGGAGTAGCTGAAGAAAGCCCATCATAAAAAATTGACACTGACATAGCTTTGGCCAGGATTCAAACCACCCTGAGGACTTTTATTATTAAAAAGAAACCTCCTTAACAAAAATAATAGATACATATATTTTAATAAATGTTCTTTCACTCACTCTATGAAGCAATTCATGATTCAAACAAATAATGAGGCTGTTTTTTGAGAAAATCGATTATTTTTCCACTGTGCCTCTAAATGTAATGTAATGCATATGCTGTTTGCCATATCACCAACTGTTGCAAAAGACATGCAGAATCTTAATTGGAATAACTTTGCTCCCATCGTAAGGGCATTTTCCATCCACTCATTGTGTTTTGCTGAAAATACCAAAGTTTTAAAGAGCATCAGCCATGTAAGATTTATGAATCAGCATCAATTTTCACTTCAACTAAGCCTTTTTGTTTTTCACACCTTACCATGAAATAGACAGTATATGCAGCAATTACATAGCTAAACAAAGCTTTATTAATGAAATTTCATGCGTTCTCTTTAGAAGAAACAGATGCCTTTTGCACTGATTGGAAGATGTGATTAAAAGCAACGTATGTGTGAATCAATTAGACCTTTTGTTATATGACATAGGGAGCCTTATTGAGGATGAAATGTTGAATAAAAACATGAGAGAGCAAACAGGCTCTCAGATTTCCCGTTACCAGGGCAACGCAGGAGCCACCTGAATCATTATGAGAAGATATTGCAGAGTATTCCACAGCGGACCATATTACATACAACAAGTGAAATGGACTTACTGTCATAAAAGAAATCTTAGGCAAATGGGGATGGATGACAAAATGTCTGCCCCTATTTACCTTTCAGGATAGAATCCCAGATATCAAAATATACCTGGATCAAGTGAATAATAGATGTTTTCTTTTTTCTTTTACACATTGTTGCTCTTGACAGTATCAAAAATTATGTTTGCATGTTTTTTGCCGTATACATTCCAATTTGTATTGATCAAAAATGATTATAGGCACTGAATAAACATAAATTAATACATGCATATAATTGTTGCCTGTCTGCTTTTTTGTCAATAGAAATAGAAATAAGAGGTGCTAATAATTATGTTGAGAAAGATTCCCTCAAAAAGTAATGAATTACATAAAGCGGATTTATTAGGAAGACATTCAAAAAGCGTTAAATGTAGTTACAACACCTAAATGTTAACGAATCATGCTAAACTAATTACTGCAGAGAATTATTTCCTCCCCATGAATGCATGCCTTAGTACATCTTATTTGTAAGTGTTCACCAGAGGATAGTGAAGAGGACCAACGTTAGTGTCTACATGGATATCAGCAAGACAGAATGAAGGAGTGTCGGACAAAACTGTCAATCAAATATTTGACACATTTTGCTGTAAATAAAGACATGGGTGTATGTCTGAGAGATGGTTAGCAAGTTTGTTCAATGTTGGAAATTTTTACATGCAAGTTTGTCAGTGAGACCATTGTCACTTTTTTCCATTATAAATTAATATGGACAATCCTTGGAGGCCAGCTCTATAACAGGAAAAAGTGAAGACATGGATGCGAGGAGTGGATACTAGTGTATGTGAGCAGTTTAATGGACTGGCTATTAATTTAAGCAGAGTATAAAGCAAACAAGGAATGGCACAGTGATAATTGCTACTTGATCACAGATAAAATGGCCAGTGTATGTGTACATTCAGGACAATACTGCAAAATCTAATCAATGGCACTGACAACACTGATAATTAAATAAAAACACTGACAATACTTGGATTCTTTTCACCCACTTCTGGTCTAAACATAAATTAGAAGAAACAAAAATTCAATATCTTTCCTTTAGGTATCTTTGAGAGGCTGGGCCTAGACTATGAGTCCTGTTGTGGTAGACCACCTGAGCCTATTGCAGTTTGTCTATCAATAGACAAAGATTGTTGCTCCAATTATCTATCAGCTCCACCAGGCCTATACCCATCTGGACAGAGCTGGCAGCACTGTGAGGATTATGTTTGTTTGAATTTTCAAGTGATTTTAATTCCATTGAGCTATCCCTATTTAGGGGTAAAGTCAGACATATGCAGGTGGATACACCTATGGTGTCCTGGATAATAGACTATCTGTCTAGCAGGCCAAAGTCTGAGAGGATCCAGGACTGTCTCTACTGTGAATGTGAACAATGTTGGTGCACCTCAAGGAACAGTTTTATCTCTTTCTCTCTTCACCCTGCACACCTCAGACTATACATATAACACCAGGTCATGTCACTTACAGAAATTCTCACATGATTTTGCACTAATGGGGTGCATTGACAAAGATGATGAGACAGAGTTTAGGACTGAGGTGAAGAAATGTGATTGTTGGTGCAAAGAGCATTGTCTGCAGCTCAACATCAACAAAACAAAGGAAATGGTTATTAACTTTCACTGCACCATAGTCACTATTGAGGGAGTGGATGTGAGTGACAGTGGTGCACTGCTACAAGTACTTGGGAGTCCACCTAAAAGACAGACTGGACTGGACTGGCCTCGTAACACAGAGGTACTATATAAGAATGGGAAAAGCAGACTGTTTTTTTCCTAGGACACTGTGTTCCTTCAATGTAAATAGTTTCATCCTTTACATATTCTACATCTCTGTGATGGCCAATATGATTTTCTGCACTATGGTGTGCTGGGTCAGTGAACAACACTGCAAGTGAGGCCCACCGAAAATCAAGCTAATTATAAAGGCAGGCTCAATTATGGGGTGCACTCTTGATCTGCTGAAGGTAGCAGTGAAGGAGAAAATGAAGACAGAACTGATGGCCACTATAAACAATACCATACACCATCTCTCTGACACACTCTTGAGGATTTTCAGCAAAAAAACTTTTCAGCAGAAGAATGTCAAGAAACGCTGCTTGACCTCCTTTAAGCCAATTGACTCTGTTATACTAACTTTTAACTGAATGAGTCCTAAAAAAAGGCAAAAGGCTTGGGGGAGTGGAAGGACTTAAATTTTTAAGTCCTGATCAAAAGGGGATAGAAGCAAACCAAAGAATAAATATATGAAGTCACTCAAATGAGATCATCAACAGGCAAGTCAAACCACACACTGCTGAGAGCTTAAAGCAACTGTAAGATAAGAATTGCTTGGACTTCAGCACACATACCGAATGACTTGCTGATCTTCCCCTGCTACACAGCTACAGGATGATCTAGGCTGTATGGTATGAATTGCCTTACACTCTGTTTGTTTTTGTCTATGGCACTAGCTATTTTAGTAATGCTTAAACTTTCAAACTTTTTGAGCCTACTTTCCTTATTGTACGTTTCCTCTCTTGCAGGGAACTGGGCTCTTTCCTCAGTTAGGTCAGCCGGGGTGAGGCAGAACATTCCTGACAGGAAGGCTACAGTGACACTGGGTTAAGTCTGAAGGAGCTACAGAACTGAAGGCAGTGGGGCCTTAGCCCTGCGTGAAAGTCCTTTGTCACTGTAAACTGTAAATTTACAAAGGTTGTTAAGTGTAAAAATAGGCAAGTGATAGTAGTAACAGTAGAGTGACATATAACTAGGGGTGAAGAATCTATGCATTTGAATGAGTGTAAGTTTTAAGGAGAGGTTATCTCAAAGTGTTTCTGCAAGAAAACACCTGGATGGCTAGTCTTTTTTTTATTTTATGTTATTTATTTTTTTGTGAAAGTATGATTAGATAAAGTTAAAAAAAAAAGAAAAATGTTTTGAGGGATACTTGTAGTTACTTACATTTTTTACTACAAGCAGTTGTCAATTTTCCAGCACCACACTCAACCATGGAACTGTTAAAAATAAATAAATGGAAATTTCCAGGAAAAAAAAATAAAATTGTTCTTAAAAATTAGAAGTTCCCACTAACAGAATTTGTTGAAAATCAGCAGAACTGTAGTGTTATTAGATTAGGCAGATCCTGATGAGTTCATCTGTTAACAAGTGACAGATGTATAGATACATGCATACAGTATACAGACTTTACACAGGAAATGGTAGGATGTTTGCCTCACAGCAAGGATACCGCGAGTCACATCCCGAGTACTTGCTGAATGGATTTTGTATCGTCTCCGTGTTCATAGGTGTTTCCACCGGGTGCAGTAGTTTCCTCCCACGGTCTTAGGATGTACATCCATCCATCCATCCATTGTCCAACCCACTGTAATCTAACCACTTACACCTGAACACCAGCAAGACCAAGGAACTGGTGGTGGATTTTAGGAGGCCCAGGCCCCTCATGGACCCCGTAATCATCAGAGGAGACTGTGTGCAGAGGGTACAGACCTATAAATACCTGGGAGTACAGCTGGATGACAAATTGGACTGGTCTGCCAATACTGATGCTCTGTGTAAGAAAGGTCAGAGCCGACTATACTTCCTTAGAAGGTTGGCGTCCTTCAACATCTGCAATAAGATGCTGCAGATGTTCTGTCAGACGGTTGTAGTGAGTACCCTCTTCTACACGGTGGTGTGCTGGGGAGGCAGTATAAAGAAGATGGACATCTCACGCCTGGACATACTTGTTAAGAAGGCAGGCTCTATTGTAGGAATAAAGCTGGACAGTTTAACATCTGTAGCAGAGCGACAGGCACTAAGCAAACTCCTGTCAATCATAAAGAATCCACTGCATCCATTTAACAGTGTCATCTCCAGGCAGAGGAGTAGCTTCAGTGACAGACTTTTGTCACTGTCTTGCTCCACTAACAGACTGAGGAGATCATTCCTCCCCCACACTATGCGACTCTTCAATTCCACCCGGGGGAGTAAATACTAACATTATTCAAAGTTATTGTCTGTTTTTACATGCATTTTTATTACTTTTTAATTTAATATTGTTTTTTTTTTGTATCAGTATACTGCTGCTGGATTATGTGAATTTCCCCTTCGGATTAATAAAGTATCTATCTATCTAGAGGGTCATGTGGGGTCTGCTGGAGCCAATCCCAGCCAACACAGGGCGCAAGGCAGGAAACAAACCCCAGGCAGGGCCCCAACCCACCCACCAAGCACACATTAGGGACAACCTAACATGCACCTAACCTGCATGTCTTTGGACTGTGGGAGGAAACCGGAGCTCTCAGAGGAAACCCACGCAGACACGTGGAGAACATGCAAACTCCACGTAGGGAGGACCGGAGAAGCAAACCGGGTCTCCTAACTGCGAGGCAGCAGCGCTATCACTACACCACCATGCCACCCCCTTTGGACGTACAAGGTAAGTGAATTTGTGCTGTTGAATTGGCATACTTGTGTGAGTGTGAGTGTGTTCACCCTGCAATGGACTGGCGCTCTGTCCAGAGATTGTTGTGCCTGATGCCAACTAGGATAAGCTTTTGCTTCCCTGCGGCCCTGCTAAAGATAAGTGGGCTAGGAAAATGAATGGATGGATGGTGTTCAAATCTTGTTGAGGTATACCTATAACATGTTAATCTATTGAAAGTGCCAAGGTTTAGCCATAGTATAATATTGGTTTTCTGTAATGAAAAGTTAAAAAAGAACACCTTTGTGAAGGTTGAAACCTGGACAATAATGCTGTTTAACCTTAAACTGTAATGGAAACTTAACAAAACTCTACTTGAACTTTCCAAAGGCCGATCTAACAGAAAAAAGGAAGGAAATAGACAGCCTTTGAGTACAAAAGAACCAGCACCTTCCATTCCTTGTTAAGTCAATTTTGCCAAAATATACTAATTGTTGATTTAGGCCAAAATAATTAAAATGGTACACTGAAAAAACTGGCATGTCAGAATAAAATAAAAAAATATGTACATCGGTTGCACATAGTAAAATTGTTTTTATCAAAAATAATGTAATTATGCTTAATGCACTAAATTAATATATCCTGAAACACATTTTTATATTTTATATATAAATATTTCATTCTATATTAAATGAATTATATTATGTTAAATGAACATGTCAATAAAGCATAATATCTTAACAATTGTTTTATAAACTTTTTAAAAAATGCACCTCACCGAATTACTTAGCTATAACCTTTTTAGGTTGTCAATTATACTTTGTAAAAGGAACAGAGTCGACACACGTAAAAAAAGGTTTGGGGCAGCCACCCGTATAATATTCCTAGCTGCAAAGGTTTCTTTGAATTTCAACAGAGTTGTTGATTGTACAGAGTCCAAGACAGAACTGATGAAGATTGGAAAAGATGGGGGGTTTAAGTGACCAGACAGGAAGTGATGTAGGGTCACTGGAAATGATGTAGGGTGACCAGAAGTGATGTTTTTCTGGCATCAGCCTGGGTGCCGGAACTGGAAGTGACTTTCTTCTGGGCACCAGAACCGGAAGTGACGTTCTTGTTTTCCCATGGCTGGTCTGTAGAGATAACAGGAGAAGATTTAGCGTACCCTGCCCTCCCCTGGCCTGGCGTGGAATTACCTTTACTTGGTCCACACAATGTCCTCCTACTCGCACATGTAGGGCAACTTGTTCCAGTAACATGTTATAGTTCGTGTTCAAAGTTAGTAATAAGAAATAAACAGGTTTGCTTATACCAAAACTAGTTTTATTTGGTAAAAACAATACAAACCAACAAAAATACAAAAGATCAGTATTCAAAAGCTGAAATGCACAACAGTTGTACAAGAACACTGCTTCTTCGGCTGTGCCAGAATGTGATGACCAATGTATGACTACATTCTTCTTCTTCTTCTTCTCCTTCTTTCGGCTGCTCCCGTCAGGGGTCGTCACAGCGGATAATCTTTTTCCACATCCCCCTGCCCTCTATATCTTGTTCTGTTACACTCATCACCTGCATGTCTTCTCTCATTACATCCATAAACCTCCTCTTAGGTCTTTCTCTTTTCCTCTTGCCTGGCAGCTCTATCCTTAGCATCCTTCTCCCAATATATCCAGCATCTCTCCTCTGCACATGTCCAAACCAACAGCCTCTCTGACTTTGTCGCCCAACCATTCAACATGAGTTCACCCTCTAATGTACTAATACGAACACAAAATGCACCTTGGATAGAGTGTTATATTATAAAATATATGTATTTATATTTATGTAACCTTAAATATTATAGAACAAATGTTAAATATTAGTAAAATATAAAGTGCAAAAATTGCTGCTTGGCACCTTCTTTCATAAAATATATTTTTTTTTTATTTTCAAATGAGCAAATTCAGCAATTGCATTGTATTGTATTCGGGTATATTATTTATTTGTGTTGAGCAATGTTATGATAATACTAACGAACAGCAATTCTGAAAGTAGTAATGAAAGTCAGAACATTTTTTTTCCCCCCAAGTATGTAAATGTACCTGTACTAAGCGAGTAAATCTAGACAACTTAACAGCACATTTACTGACTTGTGACAGTTAGTGAGCATAGTTTGATAAAAGATTCAAACAGAATACAAGGAAAAACGCAAAACGGAGTAATCTTAGTCTGTATGATTAAGTGTTTTAAATGAATATCTGAATATTTCTAGTGTGTATGTGTTTTTTTTTAAACTTTTATTTCACTAACGTTTTGATCTGAACCGGCAACAATAACTCAAACCCACAACATGATGCTTCTTTGAAAGTCACATGACTTTACTGCCAAGTTAACCAACTTCCGCTGACGATAATTCCACTTGGTGCTTACTAATTTCTGGTGAGGTTTAAATAGAACTACTTTGACTTCTACCTAAATGACTGAATTTAGTATATTGTAGATCCCACAAGATTCAATAAATTAAACATGATTGAGTTACATTCAAAAGTGGAACATAAACAATACATGTAATATAAAGTAAATATATTTTTGTAAATGTAACAACCTGCCATTTTCTTTTTTCCAGTGTAGGACAAATTTATCATTTTTAACCCAAGGCTTCTTTCTGGCTTTGTGCAGGTGGGTATTGTGTGTAACTGTTTAATATACAGCCTACACACACTGAAAGGAAAATAAAAGACTTGAGACAAAATAGAAAAACAAATTGGCAGTTAACTAAAATACATTAAAGTCTTTCCAGAACTCTGCCTAATACATAACTAATCTAGCAAGTCTTTAAAGAATGGTGGTTGCATAATAAACATCCATTTAATAAGGAAAACACATAAGGAAACTGTAGTCCCAATTAAGTGTCCTCTTAGCAGTGGTTTGCTGTAATTGTCTTTTGTAAAACTCAAGCCATGACTCAGTAGGTCAGCAGGGAAAAGATTTCAAATCTCAAAATACTTTTTATCTTTCAAAGAGAAAAAAAAAAAATGAATAAATTACTGGGATGCTTGCATTCTATTCACCCACTCCAGGTCTAAATATGAAATTAAATTAGATGAAACACAAATACAATCTCTTCCCTTTAGGTATCTTTGAGTGGCTGGTACTAGATTATGAGTCCTCTTGTGGGCTCAATGCAGTTTGCCTATCAGTCAAAGACTGAAGTGGAAGTTGCAATCATCTGCTTGCTCCTCAGGGCTTACTCTTACCTGCACAAAGTTGGCAGCACTGTTTTTTGATTTCTCCATTCAGCCGTCTTTGTTAAGGGATAAACTCAGAGCTAGGCAGAGGTGGATGAGCCTGCGATGTTCTAGGTAATGGACTATCTGCCCAGCAGGCCACAGTTCGTGAGACTCATAAACTGTGTTTCTGAAAAGGAAGTGAGCAACACTGGAGCACCACAAGGAACAGAATACAAGTCTATCTCCTTTTTCTCTTCACTCTGTAAACCTCGCATTATAAATATCACACCAAGGCATGTACTTGTTGACATTTTCTGATGATTCTGCCCTTAAAAGGTGTATTGATAAAGGGGAGTATAAAAGGCAGGTAGAGAACCTTGTTTCTAGGCGCATAAAGAAGTGTCTGCATCTTAACATAAGCAAAGCCAAGGAAATAGCTATTGATTTCTGAAGCACCAAAGAGCCTCTATGTCTGATCAGTGGTTAGGGAGTGGATGGGTAAAAATGCAATGTACACGTACTTGGTGGGGCATCAATGACAGACTTTACTGGTCTTGTAACACTGAGGAAATATATAAGAAAAGGGCAGAGACTGTTCCTTTAATTTGGGTAGCAACATCCTTGACATCTTCTACAACTCTGTGATGATCAGAGCGATTTTCTGTGCTGTTGTGTACTGGGATGGCAACATCGCTTCAAGAGAGGCCCACCAAAAACAACAGGCTAATTAAAAGGATAGGCTCAGTTATGGAACTCTCTCAGAACCCCCTGGAGATTTTAGCAAAGGAGAGGATGAAAACAAGACTGAGTGCCATTATGGACAATGCTGCACGTCCTCTCTCTGACACACTAACACTGAGGTCTTTCAGCCAACAAATCATTCAGCAGAAGCGTATGAAGGAAAGCTAATGGGGCTCCTTTATATAAATGACAAGATACCTTTATAATGCTTCTCTGAAAGTGTGACTGCCATGTTAGTTTTCTTTCTCTTTAGTCATTCTGTTGTATATTTGAAAGTGATTCTTTTTAGTCATAATATAGTAATATTATTTATTTATTGAGCTTCTGTAGAAAGTCAGATTTCCCCCTGGGGGACAAAAACAGTTCTGTCTAATTATTTACCTATCTAAATGTTCATTCATCAAAAACACAATGAGCTCTGGCTAGGCATACACCAAAGTAATAGTCACGTAATACTGTGAAACATACTGAATCCAATTCAAACTCAAGAGGAACCAGAGACTATCCCTACAACATCAGGCGTTAGGCAGGAATCGGCCATGGATAAGGCACCAGTGCATTCTAGGGACTGTTCACTCATACAATACATCCTAACTGACAATTTAAAACTGCAAATTAACCTAACATGAACATTTTTAAAATACCCAGAGGAAAAAAAAACAGAACACATGAGAAGAATAGGCAAACTCTACAAAGGCAAAGTAAAAGTAATTCAATTAAATACAAAATGGGTCGATGGAAATCTCAATGTTCCATCTACTGGTTGCTTAACATAAAGTACTAACAGACATGCTAGAGTCACGTTTGTCTCAAACAATGCTTCATAATTACTCTATTTTGAAATAAAAATTTTAGGTTACTAAGTAGAATAGAATTTGAGACAATGCATGGAAACTTTTATTATCTGTTGAATAACTCTTTTTATTCATTATAATAGATAGCAGTCATTTGTAAAGCTACAAGGAACATCAAGCAAAAAGGTAGGCATAAAAGCGAAGATGTCACATGCAATAAATCAATATTGCAAGATATGACAAAATCTTGCTCTGTTATAAAAATGATGACTGACATCCCACCGATTTAAAGAACATTTGCTGAACAAAGAATTATGTTTTATAATTGCTGCTATGCTGCCTTTAACACTTTGAATGTTACAGAACCTACTCAGAATATTTGAACTATTTTCCAAATTTGTTGGTTTTTATGGTTTGCTTTTCTTAAAGTGTTTGTTTTGGATATTATTATTATTCCATTAAAAAAAATGGAAAATCACAATAAAAACAGATGGCAAAAGCTGTAATTTATAGGGTGTGTTCTTTGAAAAGCACTATTCCTGGACTCTGCTCAGGACCCCAAGAAATGCAGCAAAGGAAAGAGTATCAGAATGTCAACACAGAGAGAAAGAGAGACATTGATCCTTTCATGCATTTTGTAACCTGTTTGTCCAATTCAGGGTCATGGAGAACCAAGGTCTTTTACAACAACATTGGATACAAGACAGAAACTGAACCTGGATGAGATGCTAGTCCACTACTTGTTCACACTATACATATTTAAAATTGCTAATTAACCTAAGATTCCTGCCTGTCTGGATGAGGTTTTACAGCTCCTACACTTCAGATTGTTTCCTTCTGCTGCACTTTACATTTGGTTGTCCTGGTGTAGGTCATGGTAGCAATATATTTAAGATACAGATGACTCTGTTCTCAATGACAGCCTCCATCTCCTCTGAAGGACTTCCCAGGCAAATCAAAAGATATAATCCCTCTAGTGTGCCCTGCATTTGTCCTTGGGTCTTATTGAGGGTCAGGTACACCTTTCTTGGGACAGATCCATGGAGTGTTAGTACTATCTATACAGTACATAGACAACCTTTGATGGCTCCTGTGCATTGGGTCTATATTAAAGTCTTCCCATATCCTCAAAACTCCTCATTTAGTAATGGAGAATCTGGCAAGCAGGCCTTGCAACAGCATGGCTACCTGTACTGTTTCTCTTAGTCCTTTAATCGCTACCAAGACCTCATGACTAGTAAATAAAATGTTTCATGCAAGGCCTTAGCTTCTCATTTACCATCACAGTTAGATATCAGAAATATATAACTGCCCCTCCTCGAACCGGCATCTTATCGTGGTGGAGGGGTTTGCGTGTCCCAGTGATCCTAGGAGCTCTGTCCGGGGCTTTATGCCCCTGGTAGGGTCACCCAAGGCAAACTGGTCCTAGGTGAGGGATAAGACAAAGAGCAGTTCATCAAACCTCCTATGAAGAATAAAAATTTTGGGCAGCGTTTTCTCTCACCCGTACGTGGGTCACCAGAGCCCCCCTCTGGAGCCAGGCCTGGAGGTTGGGCTCAATGGCGAGTGCCTGGTGGCCGGGCCTGCACCCATGGGGCTTGGCCGGGCACAGCCTGAAGAGGCAACGTGGGTCCCCCTTCCCATGGGCTCACCACCTATGGGAGCGGCCAAGGAGGTCGGGTGCAGTATGAGTTGGGTGGTGGCTGAAGGCGGGGACCTTGGTGGTCCGATCCTCAGCTACAGAAGCTGGCTCTTGGGACGTGGAATGTCACCTCTCTGAAGGGGAAGGAACCTGAGTTAGTGCGCGAGGTCGAGAGGTTCCGGCTAGATATAGTCAGGCTCACCTCGACACACAGCTTGGACTCTGGAAACAACTCCTTGAGAGGGGCTGGACTCTCTACCACTCTGGAGTTGCCCCCGGTGAGAGGTGACGAGCGGGTGTGGGCATACTTATTGCCCCCCGACTTGGAGCCTGTTCATTGGGGTTTACCCCAGTGGACGAGAGGGTAGCCTCCCCCCGCCTTCAGGTGGAGGGATGGGTCCTAACTGTTGTTTGTGCCTATGCGCCGAACAGCAGTCTGGAGTACCCACCCTTTTTGGAGTCCCTAGAGGGGGTGCTAGAGAGCATACCTTCTGGGGACTCCCTCGTTCTGCTGGGAAACTTCAATGCTCACGTGGGCAATGACAGTGAGACCTGGAAGGGCGTGATTAGGAGGAATGGCCCCCTCAATCTGAACCCGAGTGGTGTTTTGTTATTGGACTTCTGTGCTCATCACGGATTGTCCATAACGAACACCATGTTGAAGCATAGGGATGTTCATATGTGCACTTGGCATCAGGACACCCTAGGCCTCAGTTCGATGATCGACTTTGTGGTCGTGTTGTGGAACTTGCGGCCACATGTCTTGTAGAGAGGGGCGGAGCTTTCAACTGATCACCACCTGGTGGTGAGTTGGCTTCGATGGTGGGGGAGGATGCCAGTCAGGCTTGGTAGGCCCAAATGTGTTGTGAGGGTCTGCTGGGAACGTCTGGCAGAGTCCCCTGTCAGAAGTAGCTTAAACTCCCACCTCTGGCAGAACTTCGACCATGTCCCAAGGGAGGTGGGGGACATTGAGTCCAAATGGGCAATGTTTCATGCCTCTATTGTTGAGGCGGCTGACCGGAGTTGTGGCCGTTAGGTGGTCGGTGCCTGTCGTGGCGGCAATCCCCGAACCCATTGGTGGACACCAGCAGTGAGGGATGCCGTCAAGCTAAAGGAGTCCTACAGGACCCTTTTGTCCTGTGGGACTCTGGAGGTAGCTAATAGGTACCGACAGGCCAAGCAGAATGCGGCTTTGGTGGTTGCTGAGGCAAAAACATGGGCGTGGGAGGAGTTTGGGGAGGCCATGGAGAACGACTTTCGGACAGCTTCGAGTAGATTCTGGTCCACCATCAGGCATCTCAGGAGGGGGAAGCAGTGCAGTGTCAACACTGCATATGGTGTGGATGGTGCGCTGCTGACTTCGACTCGAGACGTTGTGGGTTGGTGGGGGGAGTACTTCGAAGATCTCCTCAATCCCACTATCATGCCTTCCAATGAGGAAGCAGAGACTGAGGACTCG
Organism: Polypterus bichir lapradei; assembly: GCA_026402145.1. Taxonomy (NCBI): domain Eukaryota; kingdom Metazoa; phylum Chordata; class Cladistia; order Polypteriformes; family Polypteridae; genus Polypterus; species Polypterus bichir. The sequence continues at coordinate 8,907,329 of JANRMT010062857.1, read as the reverse complement.
AAGGTGGGCTCCCCCATCTCTGGGACTGAGGTCACCGAGGTGGTCAATAAAACTCCTTGGTGGCAGGGCCCCAGGGGTGTTACTCAAGGCTCTGGATGTTCTAGGACTGTCTTGGTTGACACACCTTTGCAACATCGCATGGATATCGGGGACAGTGCCTCTGGATTGGCAGACTGGGGTGGTGGTCCCCCTCTTTAAGAAGGGGGACCGGAGGATGTGTTCCAACTACATAGGGATCACGCTCCTCAGCCTCCCTGGAAAAGTCTATTCGGGGGTACTGGAGAGGAGGGTCCGTCGCACAGTCGAACCTCGGATTCAGGAGGAACAGTGTGGTTTTTGTCCTGGCCGTGGAACAGTGGACCAGCTCTACACCCTTAACAGGGTCCTGGAGGGTGCATGGGAGTTTGCTCAACCAGTCTACATGTGTTTTGTGGACTTGGAAAAGGTGTTCGACCGTGTCCCTCAGGGAATCCTGTGGGGGGTGTTCCGGGAGTATGGGGTACCGGACCCCCTGATAAGGGATGTTTGGTCCCTGTACAACCGGTGTCAGAGCTTGGTCTGCCTTGCCGGCAGTAAGTCAAACCAGTTTCTAGTGAGAGTTGGACTTCACCAGGGCTGCCAATTGTCACCGATTCTGTTCATAACTTTTATGGACAGAATTTTTAGATGCAGCCAGGGCGTTGAGGGGGTCCGGTTTGGTGGACTCAGGATTGGGTCACTGCTTTTTGCAGATGATGTTGTCCTGTTTGCTTCATCAGGCTGTGATCTTCAGTTCTCTCTGGATCGGTTCACAGCTGAGTGTGAAGTGGCTGGGATGGGAATCAGCACCTCCAAATCCAAGACCATGGTCCTCAGCAGGAAAAGGGTGGAGTGTCCTCTCAGGGTTGGGAGCGAGATCCTGCCCCAAATGGAGGAGTTCATGTATCTCGGGGTCTTGTTCATGAGTGAGGGAAGAATGGAGCGTGAGATCGACAGGCGGATCAGTGCGACATCCGCAGTGATGCGGGCTCTGCATCGGTCTGTCATGGTGAAAAAGGAGCTGAGCCATAAGGCAAAGCTCTCAATTTACCAGTCGATCTACGTTCCTACCCTCACCTATGGTCATGAGCTATGGGTATTGACCAAAAGAACGAGATTGTGAATACAATCCTCCGCAGGGTGTTTGGGCTTTCCCTTAAAGATAGGGTGAGAAGCTCAGTCATCCAGGAGGGGCTCAGAGTAGAGCTGCTGTTCCTCCGCATCGAGAGGTGTCAGATGAGGTGGCTCGGGCATCTGATCAGGATGCCTCCTGGACGCCTCCCTGGTGAGGTGTTCCGGGCATGTCCATCCGGGAGGAGGCCCTAGGGAAGACCCAGGACACGCTGGAGGGACTATGACTCCCGGCTGGCCTGGGAACGCCTCGGGATTCCCCTGGAAGAGCTGGAAGAAGCGGCCGAGGAGAGGGAAGTCTGGGCATCTCTGCTCAAGCTGTTGCCCCCGCGACTCGACCTCGGATAAGCGGAAGAGGATGGATAGATGGATGGAAATACATAACTGCCTCTTCTATAGTGTTTAGATGATACTCATAGCAATCTAACTCCTTATAGCACACACTCCTATCCTTAAGAGTTTCAGTTAATAAGGGATGTTGACCTCAGATTTGGTGGTGCTAATTTTTCTGTCCAAAATATGCCCAGCTGGGAATAGCTTCATTGTAAACTAGAGATCTCAGTCTGGTGAAATCATGATAGCATCATCATCAACAAACAGCAGAGATACAATAATAATAATAATAATAATAATAATAATAATAATAATAATTCTGCAAGACTCAGGTTCTCCAACTCTGTAATATCCAAGTCTCACCTGCGTATTAATTTCTTTTCCATTAAAAATCACAAACATGAGAGGAGAGGACACAGGATGGGCCCTTGGTCATGTCTTACACTATTATCATCAAATATTAAAACACGACTGTTACTGTGCTAGTTAGGAAATGAATGGTACACAGCAGTGGGCTCAGGATGTATATCATATGGTCAAAAGTCTTTTTTCTAGACCACACAGCACATGAAGATTCAATTGACAAGATCCCATAATGCCTCAAAATATCCTTAGAAGGACAAAGTTCTGAACTACTGTTAATGGAAAGAACAAAAGTTGTAATGTTCTTCCTGGATTTAAGGTTCATGTTTTTCATGTTTGGGCAGTGTACACTTTAGTATTCCTGGGAGGCTGAGTAGTGTAAACTCTAAGTAATGGGAGCCAAACGTTAATTAAAAAAAAAAAAAGGTACCCCCACCCCAGTCTATCAGTGTCAACATCGAAGAGACATTTTAACCAATACGCCCCCATACAACATTCAGTGCTTTCACAATTTCATGTCAGATCTCATTTTAATGTATTATATGAGGCAGTGTTTGTTCTGAAATGCTGCATGTGTGAGTTAAAATCGGTTCCATTAGACTGCTTTACATAGTTATGTGTCTGGTAGCTATCTTCAAAGTTCTGCTCTGCGAATAATGCAATAAGGGATCTCCATGCAGTCTCTATATTGCATTATATGCTGCATTATTGAACACAAAAACTGTAACAGTGCCATACTGCTTTTAAATGTTATGATAGCCAAGATGTAACACTTATCTACCCTATCGCTATGCCACTAAGGAGTTTTCTTAATTAACATAGCAACCTCATTAACAGAAATGAAACCAACCCCAGACAATGCCTCTGGTAGTACTTCACCCAGGATGGGATATTCACTAAGGTTGAGAGTTCAACATAGCATTCCACCCAACTCTTCACAGTATCCTGATTTAAGGTTAACATTTCCTAACCCTTACGGTGAATTGCCTGGGTGGTATCCTACCTAATACTCCATAAACGTCTAAAGGTTTACAAAAAACCTCTCAGAAAGCTTTTGTCCATGGCGTCATTAGCTCCTTCCACCCGTGGGCCTTTGCGTTAGCCACTGCTGCAACTTCCAGCTTCCTGTTTGATATGTACCTCTTAGTCAAATCTGAAGCCCCTCCCACTGGCGCTGTACAGAAGGCCCTTTTTTAACTTGAGTGCTTCCTCATCAATGGTGGTAAAGCAGTGAATGGATTCTAAGACACAGAACTCCTCTTACCCAGATTTCCCTGCAGTTTTCTATACTACTTGGAAACACAACTACCTGTACATGTGGTGAAGGAGTACATCAAGTAAACTAATTTGTGTTTCCTTTTAAAATAAAATGAAGTGATGAATTTTAATACAGCTTTGTTTTTCATGGCTCAGGAGAGTGGCAAAATGTTGCTTGTTGGGTGGAAATACAAATAAGAGGTTCACTATACTGTGTACAAATAACCATGCTCCTCCTCCTACTACAACTACTATTCTTTATTTTTCATTCAGGTTGAATGTTTCTGAAATCTCAGAAATAGAACGAAAGTTCTTCCTAGGTAAATGTTCTACTCATCCCAAACATAGACATCTGCTAGCACACCCACATCACCCATTTGGTTCTTTCTTGTCTGACAAGTAGCTGCTCTTCCAGTCACCAGATGCAGTAAGCAGAGATGTCCAAGTGTCAGAAG
>JANRMT010062857.1:8888792-8903372 GCA_026402145.1 Polypterus bichir lapradei | reverse complement strand
AAGGGTAACACTTTAGTTGAGGTACTACAAAAAATGGTTCTATTACTCATTTACTCTTATGTAACAAGACCTTAACAAAGGCTTCTTTTGGCCTTCATGACACCTATAAAACATCAGTAGAAAGGTTACTGTATATATCTCTGTGCAGTGTGGAGTATTGACATGATGGTAAAATGACTTGTTAATATGAAGGATTCACAGGTCTTATACTAAACATGTAATATCAAAAGAAACGTGACTCAGCTAAGCCACCTCACACCACTCCAAAGTGAAGTTTTGGTAGAATGTCACTTTGCAGAGATGAAAAAACATTTTACTGATGCTTGTTATGAAGACCCAAAGAAGTGTTTGTTTAAGGTCTAGTTACATCAACATAAATGTGTAATTGATGTATTTTTGCAGTACCTAAATTAAAGTATTACCACATTTTTTTAATTTAATTTTGAAATGCTATGCCATTTTAGAATCTCTGCAGCCACTTAATGGGAGGCACCATGATTTGTGCGATGACAACTTGCATATAAATTCCAGGAAAGTGCATTAGCGCTTTGTCCGAGATTATGGATTTGAACTGCGAACAAGTTTGGTTTAGTGATTTAGATTTTAGAATTCAATTCATAGCTTCTTCTTCTCGACTCAATTTTCTGTCTTTGTGTTTCTTGACTCTGATTGGAAAATAGCAATTTAGTGAACAAGTCTTTGCAATTTGTGTCCAACTATGGTAATGGTTTAGCCCTGTGTTTTTCATATCAAATCACAGTTTATTGAGAAACCTTTTTGTTTTTAGTTTGCATGTTAAAAGACACACAAATCTCCTGGTGTGCGGCTAATTACATTTTAGAAGTTGCTATCTCCCTCTTTTTCTCAGCAGACTTTTCAAAGGGGTCAGCTGGAGATAATAATACTGGTGGTTTGGCCAAGCACCTTTGGGTTTTCATCACTGACATACTATTAACAAAAAGAATAAGTCATTACATTTATCTACCACTTTTCTAACTACTCAAATCACTTTAAACAGACAATGGGGAACCACTTCAACTACCACCAATGTGCAGCAGCCACCTGGATGATGTGACCGTGGCCATTTTTGTGCCAGTACATTCATGACACATTAGCTATTATGTGATGGGCAGTTTAGGCAGAACATTGGGGGACACAATACTACTATACTACAAGGTAGGGGAATAAAAAAGATAGTTCTGGGTAAATGTCATCATCATCTGAAATCAAAACATTTCAGTAATGAGTTATAGAAAGAGTGTGCAAATCTCTAACAAGGCACAACTTAGCTTTGATTTCATATAAGACAAACAAGTCACATCAATGGACCCTGACATGGCTGACACCACTGCTCATTACATTACAAATAAAGAAGTGGGTCACAAACTACCTTTAAGATTCAAGACATAATATTTTTTTAATTCCCTTTATCTGAAATGAATTGACAGAAACAAAGTGGATGTCAGTTTAGGTTTCTGAAATTCATTCAGTCAGCACTCCCCTTGTGGGACTTTTGGGTAAAATCAGCAGTGATAATATTTGTATTCAGTGATTACCAAGAATAGTCAGAAACATGGAGTAATTCGAACGTAAGCAGAAACTTCTCACTCTGGATTGAACTGCTGTCTCAAGGTGTTAATTAAGCAGTCAATGATTAAGAGGTGACATGGCAGAAATGTTCAAAATGATCAAGTGAATTTCCAGGGTCGATGCCAGCTGATGCATTAAAATGTGTTCTTCAACAAGAACATGGGGGCCACAGATGCAAACATGTTAAGGTTAAATTTCACAATTTCACTCAAATATTGCAATGTTTTTCTTCACACAAAACTATACACATATGGAATAAGTCACCAAGTAGTGATACAGAAGGACTTTCTAGATCTTTACATTTTGATTTGATGAATTTTGTGAAAAGTTAAGAAAATAGGGATTAGCCAGGCTATAATATACTAGGCTGAGTGGCCTGTACCCATTGAAAATGTTCACGTGGTTCTAAGCAATTTATTAGGAAAGAAGGTGTGCATGACTGGATGGTGGCAGGATGAGAGTGTAGCTGAATATTACTGCATAGGTTGTTATTATTATTATTATTATTATTATTATTATTATTATTATTATTATTATTATTATTATTGTCAAACCCACTTATTCCAGTTTAGGGCTGCAAATAACATAATCATTCCAATTTTCAGCCTAGGGTGAAATTCAGTTCCATTAATTTTTATTAAGCATACATGTATTATGAGCCCATATATGCATAATAATTACAAGTGCAATATGAAACATGAGATGTAACATAACTGCGGTGGGCTGGTGCCCTGCCCGGGGTTTGTTTCCTGCCATGCGCCCTTTGTTGGCTGGGATTGGCTCCAGCAGACCCCCATGACCCTGTAGTTAGGATATAGCGGGTTGGATAATGGATGGATGGATGGAAATGTAACATAAACACAAAACATAATTCTGAAAATAAAAAAAGATCCTGATTATCTACTAATAATATAATAGTATAGACAGGGTAGTATTAAGTCCAGAATTAGCCACATTCTGAAAATAGTGCAGGAGCCAACCCTGGATGAGACAACAGTTTAGTTTAGGGCCATTACTATCATTATTGCTGTTATTGTTGTTAAGTAAACACTTTTACCGAAGGTGAATTAATAAAAATCAATGTACATGCAAATACATTTGAGTTATAGGAGCCTTATTTCACCTTTATCAGGAGACACAGGCAAAGGTGGATAGAGCGAGTGACAGTTGGCCGATGGATTTAGACTTTGACAGTGACTTCGATTTGTTGCCTATGACAGTCCCTGGAGTGCAGTATTAACTAACTAAATGAGAAAGGAACCTGCACTGGTAGGAACAATGATAGCTTTAAGAATGCAGTGGAAGTAATGATGAGTGGCAAGAGAAATGCATAAAACTACATTAAAATGAAAAGACTGCTGCTGGTCAGTGATTTTTGCTACTCAGGAAGAACATTGACAGCTGTGTTTCTGGATTGTGGGGGCGGTGAGATGGTAGTGGTGGTGGGGGGGTGGATTGTAAATTCTTTTTTGAAAGAAACTGCATTGGCTGTAATTATGAAATTGATAGTTTGTCTTCACAAAAGTAGATCATCTCCTGCCAAACTGTAATTGGCACCATCTCCTCCTGAATGGAGTTATCCCTATTGAAAGGCACTACTTATATTTCTGAAACAACTTCATTTCAAGCAGAGCAGAAGCAACTTGACTGTTATTAAATATTCAGGCCACATTTTTTGTCACGTTGTTTAATCTTACACGTGCTGTTTAATAATAATAAATTACAGACATTTATTAAATTAAGATTCACAAGGTAATCTTGCTGAACACTTTAAAAACTGAGCCAATTTTAAGGACCACTGAATATGACATTTAAAAAAGAAAATGACCAGCTTCTGTTCACTATATCAATCACATTCTGCATACTTTTTTCTGAAGGAGACCTCATTTGGTTTCAATTAATTTTCATTTTATTGCAAATTATATGAATTGGTCCTGTAAAAGATCCTTCCATTCCACAAAGAAAGTTTAAGATCAAAACCATGAAGACATGAACCTGCAGTCTAAAATATGTGCATTTCCTCTAAGTATTATTAAACTACAGTTGTATGGAGCAGTATGGTGGAACAAGGGTGAGCACTGCTGCCTTGTAGCTACCGAAATCTGGGTTCACTTTTTGGCATAGCCGCTATCTATATAGAGTCACAACATTTTCCACACATCCATGTAAGTTTCCTGAGGGAGGCTTAGTGATCTCTTTGATTGTTTCTGGTCTCACTAGTAGATGGTTTATCTTTGCTGGACTGATTGTTACATCGTGCTTGCTGCTGCAATAAGTTCTGGTGCCAAGTGATTCTGTAATGGAACAAATCAGTGTTGTAAGCAATTCTGTAAGTTAAAAAATGGGTTCTGAATATGGATATCTATATTTGAATGAAACAAATAATATAGTAACAGGTCAGGTCAGGTTGGGGAGCATGTAGTTGTGTTCACATAGCAAAACAGCTTGGGATCGGATTGGCAACCCCCCAGCACAGACATGCAGTCCAGTCCCCCACAACCACCAAAAATGACCATCTGTCACAGTCAGGTGTTATGTGGGCATCCCCTTTGTCTGGTCCAGCTGCTCGCGTCTTTAACAATGAGGATCCTATGAGCCAGATCACCCTCTGGGAATCATGCCACATGGCCATAGTGCCATAACTAATGCTCCCTCACAATACAGGTAATGTGCTCCATTTGGGACTCCATAAGCAACCGCCCATTCGACACAAAGTCAAACCAGCAGTACCCAAGGATTCTCCAAAGAGACACAGTACCAAAGGAGCCCAGTTTTCATCTCAGGCCACTGGATAGCACCTATGCCTCGCAACCATATAGCAAAACAGGAAGCACCAGCGCTCTAAAGACTTGGCCCTTTGTCCTTTTGCAGAGATATCGGGAATACACACACCCTCCATGCTCTCCCAATCCGTTTACTGACTTCATAGGAAGAGTCACCAGAGACATGAATGTCACTGCCAAGGTAAGTAAACCTCTCAACAAGGTCGATACTCTCTCCGCAGACAGACACACTGCTGATGGTGGTGCCAAAGAGGTAATTAAAGGCCTGGATCTTGTTTTTTATCCAGGACACTCGTAAGCCCAGACACTCAGACTCCTTGCTCAGTCTCTCGAGACTCCCAATCAGAGCCTCTATTGACTCCGCGAAGATCACAGCATCGTTGGCAAAGTCAACATAAGTGAATCTCTCTTCACCAACAGATGCCCCAAAGCTGTTGGACCTCAGGACCCTGCCTAAAACCCAGTCGATGCATGCACTGAACTGAGAAGGAGCAAGAACTCACATGAGAAAAAATCACAGAATCAACTTGGAAAAACTCAGAGGTTCTGCCTCCACTCTGCACAACACTCACAGTCCTAGTTTACAAACCGGCCATGATATCAAGCAACTTCAGGGGAATTCCGTGAAGCCTCAGGATGTCCCACAGGACAGCTCAATCAACTGAGTCGAATGCTTTATGAAAATTGACAAAGGCTATTTAGTGATAAGAGAAAAAGAAGAGTCTTATGGCGAAATTGCCCCTAAATCTGATTGTTATACATTTGCAAAACATGAAACTTGCTGAGGTTTTAAAGTGTTTTTGGGTTGGAAAACAATAAAACTTCTCCCTGAAGGTCAATCCATAACTGCAGCTGCTGTCTCCTTCCTTGGCCACCCTCCAATGCTGCTGCCTCTGCCCCAAACTTCCATGGCTCTGTCTATGAGGCTTCATATGTTTTCATTTGCTTAAAGAACTGCCTGCCTACACATTCCTATCACTAGTTCTGCCTCACACTGCTAATTAAAGATAAGAGGTAACATCATCTGAAGTAACTTTCTCCAACTCCAGAAGCCAATCCAAGCTGGAATTCTTCTACTCATTCACCAGTAGTTACACCCACAGGCAAGTGAGTTTTAGCTCCACAGAAATGCCTCCAAAGTGCTTGTAAGTAAGTGCACTTCACACTCTGTACTAGAACACTCATTCTCTTTTTTTTGCACAAAAAATTAAAATATATGTGCTAATGCCATGCTGCTATTTCATATTTGTGCATTGTGCATGTTTCATATTCCAGATTTAAAAAGTTTTAAGATTTTTTTCTTTATTGTAGTACTAGGGTGTTGTACCATGTTAGCCATTATGAATGTAGTGAAAAGTCAAGCAAAATGACACATTTTATTGGCTAACTAAAAAGATTACAATAGAGTCAAATGAAAAAGTTTGGGAACCCCTCTCAGCCTGCATAATAATTTACTCTACTTTCAACAAAAAAGATAACAGTGGTATGCCTTTCATTTCCTAGGAACACCTGAGTACTGGGGTGTTTTCCGAAGAAAGATTTTTAGTGAAGCAGTATTTAGTTAAATTAAATCAAATATGAAAAACTGGCTGTGCAAAACTTTGGGTCCCCTTGTAATTTTGCTGATTTGAATGCATGTAACTGCTCAATACTGATTACTTGCAGCACCAAATTGGCGGGATTAGCTCGTTAAGCCATGAACTTCATAGACAGGTGTTTCCAATCATGAGAAAAGGTATTTAAGGTCAATTGCTGTTGTGAAGTTGTGCTTCCCTTTGACTCTCCTCTGAAGAGTGACAACATGGGATCCTCAAAGCATCTCTCAAAATATCTGAAAAAGAAAAAAAAAAAAAAAGAAAGAAGATTGTTCAGTATCATGGTTTAGGGGAAAACTACAAAAAGCCATCTCAGAGGTTTAAACTGTCAGTTTCAACTGTAAGAAATGTAATCAGGAAATGGAAGGCCACAGGCACAGTTGCTGTTAAACCCAGGTCTGGCAGGCCAAGAGAAATACAGGAGCAGCATATGTGCTGGATTGTGGAAATGGTTACAGACAACCCACATATCACCTCCAAAGATCTGCAAGAACATCTTGCTGAAGATGGTGTATCTGTACATTGTTCTACAATTCAGAGCAATTTGCACAAAGAACATCTGTATGGCAGGGTGATGAGAAAGAAGCTCTTTCTACACTCACACCACAAACAGAGTCGCTTGTTGTATGCAAATGCTTAGACAAGCCAGATTCATTTTGGAACGAAGTGCTTTGGACTGATGAGACAAAAATTGAGTTATTTGATCATAACAAAAAGCGCTTTGCATGGCGGAAGAAGAGCACCACATTCCAAGAAAAACATCTGCTACCTACTGTCAAATTTGGTGGAGGTTCCATCATGCTGTAGGGCTGTGTGGCTAGTTCAGGGACTGAAGCCCTTGTTAAAGTCGAGGGTCGGATGAATTCTACCCAGTATCAACAAATTCTTCAGGATAATGATCAACACCAGTCACAAAGTTGATGTTACGTGGGGGTTGGATATTCCAACAAAACAATGACCCAAAACACAGTTCGAAATCTTCAAAGGCATTCATGCAGAGGGAGAAGTACAATGCTCTGGAATGGCCGTCACAGTCCCCTGACTTGAATATCATCGAAAATCTATGGGATGATTTGAAGCAGGCTGTCCATGCTCGGCAGCCATCAAATTTAACTGAACTGGAGAGATTTTGTATGGAAGAATGGTCAAAAATACCTCCATCCAGAATCCAGACACTCATTAAAGGCTATGGGAGGCGTCTAGAGGCTGTTATATTTGCAAAAGGAGGATCAACAAAGTATTGATGTAATATCTCTGTTGGGGTGCCCAAATGTATGCACCTGTCTAATTTTGTTATGATGCATATTGCATATTTTCTGTTAATCCAATAAACTTAATGGCACTGCTGAAATACTACTGTTTCCATAAGGCATGCCATATATTAAAAGGAAGTTGCTACTTTGAAAGCTCAGCCAATAATAAACAAAAATCCAAAGAATTAAGAGGGGTTCCCAAACATTTTCCTATTACTGTATACAAGCTTTCAAGGCAACTCAGGCTCCTTCTTCAGGCAAGATGTAATTGTGAAATGTTATCAGATTTGAGTTTATTGAGATTTACTCCAAATGGGGATCATGCATGTACGTTTCACCCTCCTGGTTAGTTGTGGGAGTTTGTGAGTAAAAGAGAATATCAGAGAAGGATAAGGGGGTTTTGGATGTAAATTGAATGAATGCAAGGAGTTAGCTAGCTTTTCTGTAATGGCTGTAATCATCTTTTCTATTTATATTAAGATTCTTTTCTTTCCTCTAAACTCTTGCAAATGCAATGAATGTGAAAAACCTTGATTTACTTTTTACTGGCTTTCTTTCAGTTGTTAATTATCCTCAACCTTTTTTGGATTTTTTGTTACTGCAGAACTATGATTTTCACTTGTATTACTGGTGATTCTAACCATCATGCTGCTGCCTTGCCCTGAACTTGGTCGATAAATCCAAATTTATTTGCTGTAAGCCTAAGTGAGAATAATATCAGAGTGGTCTACGAAGTGATTTTCATAAAGATGGTACATTAAGTGAATAAACAGGTAAATAAGCAGGTAATAAACATGCTGGTGCATAGATGAGAATAATAAAAAAATTTAAATCACCCATAGATTTTCTGATCCTGAATATCCATTTCAAGTTTGTAGGGAGCCAGAAGCCCTGCTGGCATGAATGGAACGGGTAGGCAGTGTGTTTTAGTTGCTAAAGCAATTGAGTTCAAATCATAGGCTGTTAGTTCAATTCCTGCTTCTACCTCATTGTGTTATCATGAGGACGACTTTCAATGTGTCTGTGTTCCAACGTAGAAGAAAATCAGTTAACAATTGGAATGTACTGTATAATGAGCTCATTGGCTGGCTTGGGTAAAGACATCAGCCAAATAAGCAATAATAATAGTGTGTCAAAAGACACACATTTTAAAGAAGTTGTACTTTATTATTAGCACCTGTATGAAAGCTTGCACTGAAACCTATCCTACCAGATATGCTATCCTAGGCAGTATTGGCAATACCACTTTCTATAGTCCATGTCACCTAGGCATATGTGTAATGTAGCACCTTTTATCACAAGAGAAGAACATGGAAATTGCAAAAACAACTACTGCAGCCATCCTACCTGACCTCCAGCTATACACTTCCACATTCACCAGGCGAAAGGCAGGGACCAGTCCTGGATAGGGTGAAAATCCAACACCGGGCCATCAATCATGGCTGTCTGTTGATCCGATGATGACAGTGTCCATCCATTTGTCCATCTCCATCACCCACTTCTGCATGTGCACTGGTGGGAGAGCAGGCCAATTCGTGAAAGGCAGACCCCGGGGGTACGATGGGCAAGGGAACGTATTGACACCGGAAACGCATTGACAAGTCATCTTCATACCCAGCTTGAACACATCCAGATTCCAACCACAGATGGTGACTACCAATCTTGATGTTGATGAACTGTGGATCTCGCTGCTCACAGCCCTGCAGTCCTCCTCTAAGAAAGCCCTTGGATTCTCCAAGAGGAAATGTCCAATACAGGGCACCATCACACACAAAGCGACCAATTAGAATACCAATTAGCCTAACAGAAATGAGCTTGGGAAGAGTGAGAGAAAAACACTGAATGAAACTCACAGTACATTTAAATTCCTCATAGACAGAATTGCCACCAAGTCTCCTGGAGTTATGAAGCAGTAGCTCTAGAACTGTACCACCATGAAAAAAACAAAGTTAAATCAGGGCATCGTTTGATGTAACCATCAAGATGCTCAAGGTGAGATACTTTTATTGTCACTGTACCATACAATGAAATATTGTATCATCATATCATTTGAGTATTAAATGAGGACTTGTTTAAGCTGCACTGAATTGTTGGCTCAAAATTGATATGCTAGAGACTGAGACTAAATTGTTCAGTCACCAAATCGGCACTGATATTTTGAGGAGTATAAATTCCATGGAGACTGTCATTATTTCTCCGAGAAGTAGGTGGCAAAACAAATACTGGAAGCACAGTACATAACAATTTAAAATGCATTTGAGGTTCAACTGTTCATTTCTGCTTGTATTCCTTTCTTTGTCATCCGGCATTTATACCCATACTGTATACTTAGTCAACAAAAGCAAAGCTCAAATGACGTAATGGCCAGGGAATGTAGCACATCTGAGGATTAAGGAAGGCACCAGCTTTCAGGTCACTGTTCATGATGTAAGATGTAAAGTCAAGGTGCAGTAACATGCAGTGGGAGCCGCATATATGAGATATAGAAATCACGTTTTATTTTATTAATTATCACTGACACACCAAAAAGGCAATAGAACAATGAAGCAAGTTTAGTAAAACTACAGGTATGCAAGGGAAGAACATGCACTATTTTAAAGAAAAAGAATATTAAATCTATTTTGGTATCCATCTTCTGATCCCTTCTTTTTAACGGTAGCAGCACTCCAGGAGCTAACTTGGCAACACTGACAGCAAAACAGCAAACAATTCTAAAAAAGGTACTGATCTACAGCAAAGTACACTCAGGAAGACACTGGGGTTGCTTTGGATTTCCCAATCAGCCTACCCTTCATATCTTTAAAATATGAGAGGCAAATCATAGTAACCTAGAAACAAAAACACTTACAACACTAGGAAAATATTTAGATTCCTCACAGAAAATGACCTGAGCTCAAGTTTTTGAACCTGGGACGCAGCGCTCTAATAACAGCTCCACCATTCGGCCACTTAAATAAAATAAAATAGATCTATATATTATTTTACCTACTTAATCTAATTCATGCTCAGAAGGCTGATAAAACCAACTAAAAAGTACAGATAAAACAAAAATGCTCCATATGGAGTGACTTCATCAGTGGAAGCAGTGTAAGAAAAAGAACCTTGCCACAGTGCATTTCCTAACACTGCACCTGGTCCGTCTGTGAAGCAAACTCTCCCTCCTGGACACTGGGTGCCACTCCATCTCAGAGGCCACTCAGACATACTAGGTTAGTTTGGACTTGACAGTTAACCTTAAGGCCATGTCACATTAGATTACTTTTCAATTCATTTTCATAATCTTAGCAAGGCAAAGGCAGTCAGCAGAGTGCACCTGTGAAGCCAGTCATATAAAGCGATACGCTGAGCAGCTGAGGCCAGCTAGTCCACGACTCACTCCTGATGTTGGATTTATCCATAGGGGTGAACTCTGTGTGTATGAGGGCTGACAACTAATGAGTGCTCATCCAGAAGTAATCCAGAAGTAAGTTGCATGTAATGCAACAGCGAGGAATAAGGAAAGTGGGTGTGTGGTGGACCTCACAAACAGAAGAGAAGCTCATCCATCTGATGTCTCATGTTTTATGTACTACAACAGAATGGAAAAAAGGGAAGAGATTGCAGCTGAGTTCACTGTACCTGTTAATCTTTCATACACCACTGGCTCTGTCAGGCAGCTCTTTTTGCTATTCCAAAATGAGGAGAGTAAGAAACAGTTGGTAAATGTGAAATTGATGATAATTTTCAGGTGTATAAACTGACATGGCCCAACAACAAAATCAGCGATTGCAGTCAGACAATCTGACATTCCCCATGACTAGAAGTTGCGTAATGTGACATTGTCTTAACATGCATGGCTTTCAGATGTAAGAGCAAAGTGGAGCACCTGATGTAAAATCTATCTGGACATAAGAAGAACATGCAGGCTCCACATAGACAATTACCGGAGTGGATTTTGAACCCAGTCTCTTAGACCTGGAATGCAGTGCTAAACACTGTACTGACCCTTGAAGTTGTTTACATTACATAAAAATTTATAATTTTTAAAAAAATTTAATTAACATACACATTATTGTGGTGTGGAGTACTGAGAGAAACCTTGCACAAGCATAGAAAAAGTGTGCAAAATCCAAGGTGGAATTCCAATCAAGATTATTTGGTGCAGCGAGGTAGCAGTGTTGACTAACCCACTGACCCTACAAATGATATATAGTTAAATTAAAAATGAATGGAAAGAAAAGTAAATCAATTGCATTTTGCAGGATGTACAAATACCAACTGTAAATTTGAAAATGCACAATATTTGCAAAACACGCATCACATCTTTTGTAGAAACAGTTAATGGTTTTCAGAAAATTAAATCCAAAGCTGCAGTAGCAGTCATTCTTTTCTCCTTTCTGGTACTGCCAGAGTCGGCTCCGCTTTGCTAGCTGGTAAATTGTCCCCAAAGTCTTTCTAGCTGAAAAGTCTGTAATGTCAGAAAGGAGTTCAAGCAAGAGTAAAATCAATCACTGTGGCTCAGGAGTTTAGTTTCAAAATGGATAATGAATGCTTCAAAAACTGTGAGACACTGTGCACCCCAAACATAAATAATAGATTTTTTTTTAATTAAAAAGACAGCCTGCATTTTAGTTCATCATTAATCACAGTCACGTCATTTAACACCACCAGAAAATTACATTTGTATTTATTAAGAAGATACTTTAAATTATTTTTTTAAAATTATGATTGTGTTTTACTCATACTGCAGGACTTTTCATTTTAAAACAATAATAAACATCAATAATGTATTGCCTCTTGTCACACACGTGTACATGAGGGGCAATTTACAGGCTCAAATAGTGTTATTCGTCAGCTAGACCAGGGGTTGGCGCTCTCACCTGATCCTCTCTCGTCTTCTTTCTCTGCAGTTCAGCCAAAGGCCCTGTCTCTCAATGACATCACCACCAGTCCACCAAACCCTAATTGGTATCATTTCCAGTACGCAGAATCCACCTTCCCTGCAGTTTGCTGCGTCTGTGTGTAGTAGAGTGGTAGCTCCCACTGCAATAAATAACCTTGCTGTTTCTGTTTTGAGTTGAATAAAGCTGGCTTTCCTAAAGTCCTTAGACTCAGTCTTGTCTTTTGAGTGCAAGACAGCGACTCACGCATATATATATATATATATATATATATATACTAGGGGTTCCGCCCCCTGCTCACTTCGCTTGCTAACCCCCGGTTTGGTTATCCAGATATACAATTTACAGAGATTGTTATTTTCATGGGAACTGTTACATACTCTTTCAATTCTGTCTTGCATTGCTTCTCCGTGATCATAAATATATACCTGACAGAAATGTGGTTTCTTCGAAGTTAAACTTGTTGTAGCTTTAATTGTTGCGTTACCACAGATTTTCATAGCGTATGGTACATTAATGTGTAAATCTATGTTTTGAGTATTGAATGATGTGAACACGAAAAGATTATTGTAGACTCGGATATTTTGCCTGCAGTGTTTGTGGATTTCACTTTCACCAAACAACAAATCTTTTAATTTTTGCGGATATGCCTCTTCATTGGGAGGCAACACTACTTTTCCCTGATGGCAACATGAATTAGATGATCTACAAGTCTCCGACTTAAACTTTAAAGCCTTATAGTATCTACATACTTCTGACATATCACCTTTGTCCATATATTTAATCTCTTTTTGCTTTCTGTTATTTCACTGAGTAATAATTTCCATTTGTTTGTGCTAATGCGGTCTTTACTTTCTTTTTTTTGATACTTTCGTATTGTACTACTTTCGTATTTTTTAACTTGCTCTGCATGTGTATCGTGCTAATTTTTTTTTTTTGAGCCTTTCAAATTCCACTGTTTTCATAATCTCTAACCTTCTCTGCATGTGTATCGCGTCAATGTTTTTTAACGTCTTTATGAAGTCTTTTATTTCTGGTTGGACCTAATGAGGTTTTCAGTCCCATTTGGTCCGGGCTGATTATTACTTTCCTTATTTTCAGAATTTGCAAATAGATTATTATTGTTCTTTTATGCATTCTTTTTTGCCTTCTTTTCTCTCCAACGCCTTTGAATCTCTTTTCGACGCTCTGCTCTTTCTTCTTCACTTAGTCGTTGACGTGCCATCTAGAATGTATAAAATTTTTAAGAGCTGAGAGCACATGAAGTGTGTCTGCCAAAAGCATTCCAACAACTGAGAGGTTAGATGTTTGTGATCTTATTTATTTTTAGAAAAAACTCTTCAGCAAGTGTTTCCCACCACCATAGCCACAAGTAAAAAACAGGCTTAACACACAACCATTCTTCTTTCTCTGTTTCTTTCTCCTCCATTCCTCCCAGCAAGCTTCATCCATCTTCACCAGGCTCTGGCTTGTCCCTGTGAAGTTAGTCAAGTCCTCTTATATTGGCCAACCCGGAAGTGATTCTGCTCTTCCGCCCACGTGGTCTGCAAGCACTTCTAGGTTAGACTGGAAACCTCATGCCATATGGCTCCTCCTCTTTCACAGCACCCCCTGGTGACACCCATGGTACCAAATAGGGCTGAGATATAGAAATCAAAGGTCCATGGTGCCTTGTGGGAATCTGGGGCA
Organism: Polypterus bichir lapradei; assembly: GCA_026402145.1. Taxonomy (NCBI): domain Eukaryota; kingdom Metazoa; phylum Chordata; class Cladistia; order Polypteriformes; family Polypteridae; genus Polypterus; species Polypterus bichir. The sequence continues at coordinate 8,889,582 of JANRMT010062857.1, read as the reverse complement.
CTGCTGCAATCAAGGGGAACTGCCATCTAGCATTCTGGGGGAGGCAGTGCCCTAAAGAAGCTGTCTTTCCCCTATCCTACCATCTCTTGGGTGTCCCAGCCAGGTTGGGCTGCCAGCCATCTCTTACAACATATATAAACGAAAGACCTCTCTGTGTGTGTGTGTGTATGGAGCAGTCCACTCTGCTCATGCTCAAACCATAGCCATGAGAAATGATGTGAATTATATGGAATTATATATATTGCACCTGATGAGATGGATCATGCATGCATTTTTAATTGTTTTTGGCACTTGCATTCACTTCACTTCTCACTCAACCCATGCAGAGAAACTCAGCTTTGTGGTACATGTACATTGTACGGTCACAACAAAGAGCTACCATACGTTTGCCTGAGACTGATTCCAGCCTGTCGGGCTCAATTTGTGCCACAGCTACACTCGAGTACATGTCCATCTTGGACAAGATACAACCTGTCCCAGCCCACTTAGCGGACACCTCTGCAAGTTTACCAATATAATAAAACTTCTAGGGAGTCTTCAGGTTGCTATATATACGTTATATAGTACATGCCAAATAATGCAAAGAGTACAAGACACATGTTTCGCCCTATTTGGGGCTCATCAGGTGTACACAGTTTTGATTCCCCTTGTGAGGATTGAACATCAGACGTTGCTCCATGGCGGCTGGTTTGCTTATTTGAAAGGGTGTAGATCAGAGCATTACATGCATATATACTGTATATATATACTCTATATACATATATATATATATATACTCTATATATATATA
>JANRMT010062857.1:8830417-8888392 GCA_026402145.1 Polypterus bichir lapradei | reverse complement strand
TATATATATATATATATAGTCACAAAACGAGACAATGACAGATAAAGGTTTGGGGCAGCCACACATATAATTTGGTATCCTGGCTGCAAAAGTCGTTTCAAGCAACTGGCACTGAAGTGCATACAACAGAGTCCAAAACCAGACTGTGCGAGAAGGGAAAAGGGTAGGCTTTTAAAGGGGAAGACAGGAAGTGAGGTCATAAGGATCGGGCACGTGTTCATTATTCATTGGATCAGGCCCGGATGTGACATCAGGGGGGCCGGAGCTGGTAAGGTCTGTTTCCATTGGTTCGATCCCAGAAGTGATGTCAAGAGAGCCAGGTGGAGCCTCCTGGGTTTGGTCTACAGGGAAGTGAGAAAAAGAGTTAGTGCACTCTGCCACATCCCGGCATGCCTCAGAACTGCCTTCACTCGAGCCCTTTAGCTGCCTCCCATGAGCGCGTGCGTGACAATATATATATATATATATATATATATATATATATATATATATATTGCACTATAGCTTAAATGAGTGGCTGAATGGCTCAAGCCTTGGTATATTATATAATAACACATATCTTGAGAAATGGTCAGCTGCACTGAGCCCAGGTATTAGCTTTAGACACACTTGACTGTATTTTAATTAAGTGGCCTGCACATTTACACCTGCTGATCAGAGTCTTTCTCTCTGCCTTGGTTTCATGCTTTGAATGCAAAGATACTGTCTCAAGCCAAGAGAAGCTTGTGCAAGGAGATCAATAGACCTCTGGGTATTAGATGAGCAGTGGTGGTTTTATTAAAAGCAAGGCAGAGCTGGAAAGAAAGAGACAGTAGAACACAGGAGCAAATGTAGTAGTACAGAGAGATGAGCGTCCCCTTTTTGTTGTGTCTCTGAGGTCATAATAGATAAGAGGAAGACAAGAATGACCTCATTTCATTACCCACTATTGTCAACTGGCCATATCTAAATTATAAATTTAATAGATTTATTGTGTCATAAATTATTTATGTTAATCACTTTGAAATTGCTTTCACTATGGAAGTTTTATTGATTTTGTATGTCCATGTGTATCAATTGTGTATAGTTTTACCATTTCTTTTACAGTAAGCCTGCATAGGCAGTTTGAGTTGGTATTCACTGAAGAACATCCATCCATTTTCTAAATCTGCTTATCCAGAGCTCATCACAGGAAAGCCGGAGCCTATCCCACCATGAATTGGGTGCAATGTGGGAAAAATCTTTGCACAGGGAACAAGTACATTGCAAGGTGAAAATATACACTCACAGTATGGACAGTTTAAAAACACAAATTCATCTTTGGACAGTGGGGGGGAAACAAGAGGAAACTAAATTGAAAAAAAAATTGAATTTGGTGAATTTAATAACTATAAAAGAATAAAATAGCTAAATTAAAACTAACTTGAAAAATAATTCAAAAAAAGACAAAAAACAACAGTCAATAATTACTTGATTATAAGACAAATTACAATTATTTACAGCAAAGTAAATAAAATCCAAAAGCTAGTGAAATAAAGATGCCAAGTCCCTGATAACGTTTATACTTGTCAGCTATAATGCAGACAGCTTATTGTAATACCATTTATAATCCAGTTGTTACCATAGTGTATAATTCATCATCAGATGTTGGAAAATACTTGCAAAGAATGCTTAATCTCAGTGCCAACTACACACTAAAACACAAGCTCTATATAATTCACATTGTGGAAAATTAGACTTGAAAATCAGACTTGGAGAACTCCTGCAAAGATATCCATAGTGCTACCAAGCAGTGCAGAATGAATTTGGGAGCCTGAAAAGCACTTAGGGAGGGAGTATAAGGCACTGGGTGTGCCAGAACTGTTGGGGCCCCAGGAGGGACAGTCGGTTCTGCTGATCCAAAATTTAGAAGCCTCCATTTAAGGCACCAAGGTGGAGTGGTGGCTCTGAGGTTAAGGATCTGTGATTCTATCCGGAAGGTTGCCGGTTCAAATCCTGTTAATGCCAGAAGGGATCTTACTCTGTTGGGCCCTTGAGCAAGAATCTTAACCTGAAAATTTCTCCAGAGGTGCTTTACAATGGCTGACCCTGCACCCTGACCTTCAAACTTTAGGCAAAAAGACAATTTGCCCTCGTGGATTAATACAGTGTACCAAATACCAAAAAAATGTGCCATTGACAATGACATGGCCAGAAAATCTATTCTAGCAGGTATACAGTATATACACCAAACAGCACAATAATGACATGAAAAGAGCAGTGTCTTTACTTATTATTGTGTTTTATTTTAATAATTATGTAGATGTTTTGCCAGCTGATTTGCGTACTGCTGCAGATTTCAAACTAGTAGAAAGTCCAATATATTTTATCGCTAAGGGCAAGCACAATTTGTCCAGTCCAACCAAGGTCTAATGTATGTTCACCTGCATAGAAGCTTCTCTGAAAGACCAGGCTGCATATTTGTAAATCACCATATGTCGCATCTCTCCCACTCAGCACACCGCTGACATGCACCTTCATCTTTCTAGCACACAACACAGGTACCCATCACACAGAACAAATGCACCTAATGTGCACCATACATGTACAGTTAGCTTGGCCCTTTTTGTGGAAGGTTTATTGCTCACCTTCAGCATTCTATGCTACTTATGAATGGGAACACAGGCATATGATGACACTTTTAAGATCCCAGGAAGCCATGGTGTGGGAGCTGTATGCTGAAAAGTTTAGAGGGAAAAGGCAAGATACTACCGAACTAAGCTAAAGGGGGGCTTATGCTATAGATGGGTATATCTGTCCTCGTGAAGGGCATTCACTTATTTGTACAATTTGTAAACTTATTTGTACATAATATTACAGACACACTGTTCTGAAAATAGTTACCAGTTTTAATGTAGTTATTGACCATATTACATTAAGATTTTTTTTCCCATTTTTATTTTATTCTAGATTTTCAATAAACAGTATAGGGTGGTCCAGATCTAATTATGCAATTTTCATTATGCTATAACTTATTAAGTTTATTACATAGAAAATCACCCAAAAAATCCCGGACCATCGAGAAGTGTGCGAAATGACGACATGAAGAATCATCTTTGCACTAAACTGGAATCGTCCCCGCATAAATCAAAGTCATCCAGACGATCTCAATCTGCATAATCTGGACCACCCTGTATTGACCTAGGAAGCCTAAATCTTGTTCAATGCATTGTGAGTTGCCATTTTGGCATTTTTATATAAGTGCAAAGTAAACTGATTTCAAATAGAGCAGTAAAGATTGTGTTTGGCATCGGAGTTACTTAGACAGAATTGGGAGGTGTGTATCAAGATGTTTCCTGGCTGGAATTAAAGTGATTCTTTCTAACTTTTAATCTATGATTACTTCCATGTTGATTGGCTTCACCGGTCCACATTAAGAATGTATTAAATCAAATTAAATGGTGTGTGACAAAGGGGTGAGCAAAACTCTTCCTGGTCTATGGCCATGATGTTGAGCACAGCACAAGCAACAATTAATTTGTTGCCTTATGTGGGGGATTCTCTCAAGCCAAGTAGAACATTTTTTATTTGGATTACTGATGGCTTGCCATTTTTTAGGTGGCCCTGATGCTGTTGATGGAATGCCAGCTCATAACATGGGTGTCTCTTCCCAGGCTGACGCAGCATGTCAGCACCATTACAATATACACACCTACATTGTTGCTAATTAACCTAACATGTACTTCTAAGGTAAATAAGTGAAGAACTTGAAAATAAAGATTGCCAACATGGGAAGAATATGCAGACTCTAAGGACAAATGAAAAGCCTGGCGAATGAATCTAAAAGCTGTGAGGCAGTAGTAATGGATTGCATATTAAGAACAGAAAATGACAGAAATGTCAGCGAATCTGGTGTATTTAAAGTTTAGCAGTAATAGTAACAATAGTTGTAGTATTGCTACATGTCACATACAGTGAACACATTGCCACACTCCAGTGCCATGATAATAAAACAGAGAGTGAAGAGACAGTTTTCTTTTGTGTGTAATATTGTTTCCAGGAAGAACATTTTAAATCTGAGAGAACAAAGATCTCTTCTTTTAACTAATTTATCTATTTCACGTTTAGCCTTGCACTCACTTATTTTTCTATCTTACCTTTATCTTTGATAATTGTTCTTTTATAAAAGTATTATCTGAGAATTGTCCTGTTTAGGGGGTCCTTAACTCTGTCAAGAAGGGCTGTCAAAAGACGTAAGCTAGAATTGATTTTTTGTTTTTATCCAATAGATGTGTTACCTTTCCTGTCTCTCCAGACCGTGGTTGGGACGACTCAGGGGAGCTTCTCCTTCAGCATTTCCAGTCATGTGAAGCTCCGGCATAAATCATCCCAATTTACAGCAGGGAGCGACACATGAAGCTTGAATGCTCCAACATTTGCATTTTATTATATTAACTCACACAGTGCTTGTTTCAGCTTAACAAAGAACATAACGTGAATTTGAACCAACCAACAACTGACCACTGTGAAGGTCCGGGTTTGCTCCATGGTGCCTTGTTGCTTCCAGGAGCCTCTTGAACCTGAAACCATCGATGATGTACCCGTCGAAGAGCAGGGCAGATGAGGACACACACAGTCTGCAAGGGGTGGTGCAAAGTGTTTGGGTGTTTTATTTACAAGTGTTCAAAAGTGCAGTGCTTCAAAGAGCCGATGAACAAATAACCCAATAAAAGTCTGATACAAGTAGAGGTTCAAAATATCCAAATAAATAACTCCATTAAAATAAAGATAAAATCCAAGGCAGGAAACCGTTCTAAAAACTCCCAGGTGTCTCCTTCTAAAACCTCAACACCTTCTCTGCTTACCCGAGATGGGATCCTTCAGCCAGAGGAGACATCCTTCTGACAGGCACAGCCAACCTTTTAACAGGACTCAGGCCCCTTCTATCATCACTGGCTCCAGGCAGGGCGATGTACTGAGCCTTGCTCCTCTGACTTACACTTGTACTCCACGGCCTAATAAAGAAGCCTGCCTGAGCAATGGGTCACTCCATTTACCTAAAGATGTTCAACCAAAGTCAGCCTCTTCAGCCCCCTCTAGTGTTATCCCATGGGCTCTCTTCCCGGTTGTCTCCCTCCACCTCACTACTTTATCCTTCATTATCCGCCATATTCCTTCTTTTCCTTTAAACTTTTTTCAGTCTGTCTATTGTTCTTTTCTTTCTCTCTGCCGATTTCACCATCCAGGCTCATTTTATAGAACTATTTAGGTGCAAGCGCTGTCCTCCACCTGTTCCCCACTATCAGTAAAACACTTGACTGACCTGCTCACATTTGCACATGAAGGTTCAATCAGCCAAGTACCCCAATCAACCTCGGAGCAGTGTGTGCAGGCACGTATGTGCACCTGAACCTGCAGGCTCTGGTACTCCAAATTATTTATTTAAAAGTTGGAATGCCATGAAAAAACAGAACCCTTGCCCCCTCATATTACTTTCTTTTTTATGTCTCCCACTACCAAAACTCCACTCACAGCCCACTTTCAGAACAATCTGGATATTAGGCATGCAGTTTTATACTCTCATTCCAACAGATGGCACCAAATACTGTGAAAAACTGGGGCTAACACACTTCAGGCATTCATTCTCAAATAACAGCCATTACTCTCGCTTGCCAGCAGGCTAACTACTATATGTTTTGCCATTTATTAATAATAATAATAATTCTTTAAATATACATTAGATAAAGATTCCTTGAACATTTTGTGCTTGCATCTGTTGCTTGCATTGTCCTTTTGCTGATGATGCACTCCCTTGCTCTGTTTGACATCATGTTAGTTATAATCACTTAAAATCCCTCGTGTCTCTTCTGATGACATCTGTTCTGTGCACCTCACAATAAGGTATTCTGCCACTTTAGTCTTCTTGTGATTGGCAGGGACTTCCACTTTCATCAGTGGTTGTCTGTTCAATGTAGTAACCTCAAGTGAGAAAGGCCAAGAGCTTGCAGTAATAAGACAGTATATGAGAAACCGGCAGCAAAAGCAACTCCTCAAAAGGTTAAAAATGAGTGCATGTCAACAAGCTGAAAATAATCTTGCATTAAACTTTAATATTTCCATTCCTTGATATCAGAACAAAATTTCTTGCACTGTTTTCTTATCCACAACTATGAAGATAATACCACATAAGTCAAAATGTAAATGTGTGAATTTATAGAGGAGCTACAGAAATGAAGTCAGTACAGAAAGCAGTGTTCTCATTAAGGCAATTGTATGGTAAAACAGCTCTTTACCTGATAATAGGTCAGGGTTTGGAGTTAAACCATTCAGAGAAATGTGGCCAGCTCTAACACAAATAGACTCGATGTGTATTTGATTGTGCTGTATATAGTTGAATGAAAATCTAAAGCTGAGATATTGCAAATAAAAACAAAACACATTAAGTCATTGAGTTGAGGTTGGGAGCATGCACTAATATAATGTGTTATCACACCCACCACACAATGAACCACCTCAGGATCCCAAATTAGGGCTAGTGCGGCCATGCAATGGGTGACACCTCAGCACCACACTAGTTTGAATGGAGTGGAACAGTGTGAGGTTTTTACAGTGGCTGGAGTGCCAATCCTGCCACCAATCCCTGAGTTCTCCCTGCAAGTTGCAGGGCTGGATGTAAGTTAACTTCATACCCAGGATGGAGCAATTGCAGGTCAAGGGCCCAACAGAGTGGAATCGGTTCTGCAATTTACGGGATCTGAACCGGCAACCTTCTGATTGCAAGTGCAGATTCCTAGCCTGAGAGCCACCACTCCACACATTAAGTCATTAACAAGGTGAAAGGTAGAATAAAAGAAAATGTATTACTAGTTTTTCATAATGATTTGTATAAGAGATTTGTAAATGAGACAATCTAAATTTTTTCATCTCAGGTTGGCTTCTCTATTCTGCTCTGTGTTGCTGTCTGCTGCACTTCATGGTTTATCCATTGTTCTGTGTCTGAAGGGATCATTACTAACATTGGTGCTTAACTAGTTTCCATCTGATCCCATGTAGTTATTGAAGAATTCATTGCAACACTAGAATTACCAAAGGCTACAAAAAAACTAGTAATCCCGGCCCACCTTTAATCCGTTTGCACCTCTCCGTCAGCATCTTTCATGTACTGAAGTGTCAGCATGCACTTTTTGTGGCATTACACATGTACTTTGTGGGCATGCCAACCTGTTGCTGCATCCAAATGGTGCCATCTTTCACCTTTATGCCTGGTGCAGCTGCGTTGTTCTTATATGTGAGTAGAAGTTTCTTGCGGGGAGGGCTTCTGTTCTCTTTCTCAGATGTAGAACCCTCGACCTCATCTGAGTTCACCTGCTATAGCATGTTTTTATGTGAAAACAGCTGTGTCTGATCGGGGGGAGGGCGTGACCGTGACTGGGAGAATAAAACTGAATAAAAAAAAAACACGCTAACCTTTACAAGTACCATAAATTTACACTGGCAGTTACAGACTCAAATCAAATGTATGTTTTAATTCTACAACAGTAACAATAAGAGCAGCTCACTTCTCACAACATAGGCATCTGGGATCGAATCGGTGACCTTTTGATTACCAGTCAGCAGTTCTTACCGCTGAGCCAGCAATGCGGTCATATTAAAGGCGTGTCAATGTCGTCTCATAACAAGAGTTCTTTTTCTACAGTTATATTCTTGAATAAAAGCACACCTGTTTTGTTATACTTGTACCTTTTGTGAAAGTGTTCATTTGATATTTGGACTTCAGGCTTCACACATTATACACTTCATGTCTACATTTTTCAATTATTACTAAAAAATTTAAAAATGTTTCTGTTTTAACAATGTGTTTACATAGATTGTTGTAGACACGGAACACACATGAAAGGCGGAGTGGTGGCTCTGAGGCTAGGGATCTGCACTGGCAATCAGAAGGTTGCTGGTTCGAATCCCGTAAACGCCAAAAGGGACTCTGCTCTGTTGGGCCCTTGAGCAGGGCCCTTAACCTGCAATTGCTGAGCGCTTTGAGTAGTGAGAAAAGCACTATATAAATGCAAAGAATTATTAAAGAGTTAAATGCATATATTCCAAATAACGATATATTATTTACCCTGTAGAATTCCAGGCAACTCACATGCAGATAAACAGACTGAGAGAACTTTCTGCATTGGTGGGGAGGATAGGATAGCAGGCTGCTTGCTGCTTGTGCTGATGGACACATTTACAATACAAAAGATACTGATGGAGAGGTGCGAACAGATTAAAGGTGGGCCAGGATTACGAGTTTTTTGTATACTTTGGTAATTCTAGTGTTAAAGAAAGAGTTGGCATCTGCCCTACTAATTTCGTTCCTAATTTTAAACACTTCTTTTATGTCGACTTGATTGATTGATTGAATTGATTTCCATCAAAACTATTTCTATTCATTTACATATATAAAAATAAAATATGTTTCACTTTAAACACCAGACAAAAAGAATATAGAGACGTGTGTGAAGGACAGCCGGGTCCCATGCCCGGCAGGGACGCCCCTGCTGCTTATGTTCCGGGGGAGCCACCATGGGCAGTCCAGTACCTCCCCCGGGGCGCTTGGTGGCAGCCTCCATGGCTGACGGTGATTCCCCAACCACCCGCAGGGCTCCATGGGAGATGGAGTCCTCCACAGCCTGGTTGGGGGCTCGGATGGCCGCTAGGGGGAGCTGCATGGACTCAGCAGCCTGGCTGGACGAATCTTCAGCCCCACCCGGAGGTGCAATTAGGACCAGGTGGTCAAGCACCTGGAACACTTCCGGGTGGGTTATAAAAAGGGCCAGCCACCACCACTCGGGGAGCCAGGGTCGGGAGGAGGAGGACTACGCTTGTGGAGGAGTGGTGGTAGAGGAAGAAGAGTGTGTTGTGCTTTAGTGTTTGTGCTTTGGGACTGTGTATTGCCTGTGGGTCACGGGGAAGACGTGTGCCCACGGGTGAAGAAAGAAATAAAGTCTTTGTGTTTTATATGTGCCTCCGTGTTTGTGTTGCAATGTATTTATTGTACATGTATGTTTTCACAATAAGAAAGAATAAAGACTTCAATGTGCTGCACTGTTGGCAGACATGCCTGCTGTATGCACATTACTCAGGTATTGGTTTCAGTTAAATTAACAGTTTAAAAAGTAAAACGTGTTTATTAATTACTATTTTATCTACATTGTTTATGAAAATTAAAAATGTTGTATAGTAAAAATTTTTCTTTGAGTGCTTTCCTGCGTGTCACTAAAGTGAAATTTACCTGGAAGTAAAGTATGGATTTGATGATACAGATTTTTATTATGCTATGTTTCATTCTTAATTGGAAAATTAAAATAAACTTCTTATTTAAAAACACAAGGTTTTGCAAATAAAACAAACTTCCTCATCAGACCTCCTCAGCTGGATAAAGGTTTTTAAAAGCTTCTTCTGCGCCCCTGTAGGTATGTCTTCAGCACATACTGTACATGTTTACTGGTTACTGCTAAGTGAAATTGTGAAGTCATCATGTCAGCCATATTGCAAGCTGTTATTTAGAACTTGTATTTCATTGGGCTGAAATAAGGACATAAGGACTGTCTGCTAATGTACAACAAAATAGAAAATACCTACTAAAAAATGACGGGAAGGGCACAGAATGAGAGAGACAGAGAGAGAGATGCCAAAGCTTGTTAGAGGTCGCTTTGATTTCAAGCAGCAGTTATTCTTTCAGGTCTCCTGTAATATTATTGATTCTTTTTGAAGTTTCTTGTGCTTTTTTCTTTCTTTCATTATGTGCCAATAAAAAGGGACTAAGATTCCCTTTGTATTAAAAGTCACTTTTGAAAGTCTGTCAAGGATCTCTGTATTTAGGAGTTTTTTCCACACTAGGCTACTTCATAATGGTTAGAAATTAACTTTATTGTGGGTCTTCAAAGAGCGGAAAATACTGCTGCCTCAGAGCAAACGGATTCAGATCCTGACCCGGGCTCTATCTGTGTGGAATCGACCTGTTTGTTGAGGGTCTATTTGAGTTCTTCTCCAACCACTGCATATTTCAAATACAGGCAAGATCATACAATTGGTGATTGTAAACTGGATTAATAAGTATGAGAGGATTTGTGATGGACTGACTCTGCGTTCAGGTTTGGTTCTTATCTTATACATGATGACATCAGTACAGGCTCTGCCTCCCATAATCCTGAATCTCATGAATTGAGTTTGGAAAGTGAATGGAATGGAAACTGAATGGATCTCGACAGTGTTTAATAACAAAGGGTTATTGAGAGTGAGAGAGGTTTGGAGCACACACTGATACTCACCGTACTCACCACGTGACAAACCAAATCAGGATCCCAGATTAGGACCCGAGTGCAGCCATGCAACAGATGACACCTCAGCACCACACTAGTTCAGATGGAATGGAACCAGTGTGAGGTTTTTATGATGGCTGGAGTGCCAATTCTGCTGCCAACCCCAGTTTTTCCCTGCAGGTTGGAGGGCCTACATGCAGGGCTGGATGCAAGTTTACATCATACCCAGGACGGAGCAATTGCAGGTTAAGGGCCTTGCTCAAGGGGTCAATGAAGTGGAGTCACTTTTGGAGTTTACAGGATTCAAACCGGCAACCTTCCAATTGCCAGTACAGATCCCTAGCCTCAGAGCCACCACTCCACCCAGTTATGAGAGACTATTCTAAATTATTTTATCATGAGACACAATCTCCATGATGGGCTGCCTTCGTTTTGTGAAGTTTAGATTGGCCATCAAATGCAACTTTGTAGCCGTGGTGCTCTTTGGATGACCTCACTGTTGCTTGTAGAAGAAATGAGGCTTTTTGATTTAAATTATGTGGAAATTGAGTTTCAGAAGTCAGAACATTGCCTTTGCCTCAGTGGCTTGTTCATGCAATGTTTCTACCACATTAAATCTTAATAATATTGTAGTTTTCCTTTTCTGACAGCATCATTGGAATGTTTTGCAAACCAGAGTGAATTACTGTTTCGCAGTCCTAAACTTTTTCTGTCATGTTTCATTTCAAAATAAATAATTGAAACATAGTTTGTTGAATCCAAATAGGTTCAAATTATATTTACTTGTAAACACTTAGCAGATTTTTTTTTTGTAAGTCACTTACAAAAGGGGTCAACATAATCAAATAAGCATCAGTCTGGGGGACAGTCTTGAACAAGTGTTACAGAATTGTGTGCATATTAACAGCAGCAAAGCCAAGGAACTGTTTATTGACTTTCGTCACTATTCAAGGAGTGGATGTAGAGGTGGTGCATATCTACAAGTACTTGGCAGTCCACATCAATGACAAGTTGGACTGGTCTCAGAACACACAGGAACTACAGAGGAATGTGCGGAGCAGGCTCTTTTCCTAAGGAGACTGCCTTCCTTTAATATGGGTAGTGACATCTTTTACATCTTCTACAACTCTGTGATGGTCAGTACAATTTTCTTCACTGTGGTGTGCTGGGCTGGTAACATCACTTCAAGAGAAGCCCTCCAAATCAACAAGCGAATTAAAAGGGCAGGCTCAATTATATGACACACACTGGACCTCCTGAATCTAGTACAATACAATGTATTTCTGTATAGCCCAAAACCACACAAGAAGTGCTGCAATGGGCTTTAACAGGCCCTGCCTTTTGATAGCCTCCCAGTCTTGACTCTGTAAGAAGCCAAGGAAAAACTCCCTAAAAAAATCCTTGTAGGTAAAAAAAAATGGAAGAAACCTTGGGAAAGGCAGTTTAAAGAGAGACCCCTTTCCAGATAGGTTGGGTGTGCAGTGGGTGTCAAAAAAATGGGGTTAAAAATAATACAATACAGAGAACAGAATACAAGTAATCCTCAATACAATACAATAGTACAATAGTAATATTACAAGTACAGAGCAAAATGCAAGAGTAGATGATATCACATATGGGGATTCAGATTTGTTCAGAGTCCTGGAGACCTCGGCCATCAAGCTGCCTTTGCCTATTCGCCATTCCACAGCTGAGTCAGCGCTGGGCCAGCCAATCCAATGGAAGGATCCCTCTACCCAGTGATCCCTGTGATCCTTTATCAGAGATGACTCTATCTTAGGCAGGCAAAACAACCTGGCAGTAGGGCAGTGGCACCAAGTGCCACATTTAAGTACAGAGAAGAGAAACAGCATAGGTGAGGGTGAGTAACAAATCATAACTATCATAGTACTTATGTTTTAGCGCTAATGACTGATCTAGTAAAAAAGGATGGAGTTAAAACAAACTAAGTGCCATTATTAACAGTGCTGCACATCCTCACTCTGACACACTAGCACTGAGGAACAAAATATTCAACAGAATTGTGTTAAGAAACACTACTGAGGCTCCTTTATACCAACAGGAATACGGCTGCATAATGCACCACTAGGACTGGGACTGCCAGGGCTGAAATTTTCTTTCTTTTTTATTTTCTTCCTTTTTAGTCATTCTGGTGTGTGTTCAAACTACAGTGTGTGTATATTAGGGTTGCACATAAGACTATTGTTATCAGTTAACATAGAGACTATTTTTAGTTTAGTTGACTAATCTAATAAATGACTTGTAGCATCGACAGACACATCTGTTACTTTAAATGTAAAGTTTATGGGATTAACTGCATATTATGGGATATAGATGAAAGAAGTAAATGGCACATGTAACAAGCCATCCTGTGGTTCTGAGTCATTTTAACAGAATAAAGCTGCAGAATATGTAACAAACTTGTCGGTCAACAATAATAATTTTAGATTACTCCATTAAAAATCTAACAAATACCAAAAAGCAAACATGAAAAACTTTTATCATTAGAATATCAACACTATTGTATAATAGAGTGCAAAAACAAAAACAAACTCAAAATCTTTCCACATCAAAATAATTTCAGATCACAAATAAATGTTTGATAATAAAAGTAGCGCAGTTTGAATCTGATATTACAGATCAGATCTGCTTAACAGTCCAACATAAGTGCAAAAAGACAAGGTCAAGTAACACTGGAGTTTTTCTGAATCACATTTCAATAACACACAAACATATACAGTAACCTGTTTAGCAGTCCAACATTAATGCAAAGATCAGTTTAAGTAACACTTGAATGCACCTTATCAATTCAAGTAACGCTTCAAACTATATAACAAAAACTGAGAAAAAAAAACAACTACAATGTGAGAGTAAAGAAATGTATCATAAACCACTTGATAATCAATGGCTAACAACATGTTACCCTGCTTAAACACTATTTCTGTCACACTCTACATTACTTTTTTAGATCAGGATTTGATGGTCTTCTTTGGTTTCCTTTTGATATGCATTTCATCATTAAAAGACAGAAGAACAAAAGAAAATAGAAAGCACAACCCCGAAAGCAAATCTTTAAGAGTAAAAGAAGTAATTAAGGCGTGTGTCCTCTAGGGTGCTACCTCAGACCCTGAAACCAAATAATGCCACAGAGGCATAAGTAAATAAAAGAATAGGTTTTATTGAGATATTAGATGGAAGGCTGTAGGATAATCAAAATGGATGTAAAGATGATTAGGAAAATAAATCACCTGCAGCCACACTGGGACTAACTAAATACAAACAGAGACATTGTCCCACCAAGTCAGAACCTAAGGTCTCCTCTTTTCTTGCCTCAAACCTTAGAACTCTAAACTCAGCATGTATGACTAGAAAGTGAGCTTTGACCTTTCACAGGAAAAAAAAACTCATGGGACAGACGTGTAGGTGTTCCTGCAACCCTTAACACCACATCTCTCATAAATAGCCAGGCCACTTGCAGAACATTCCCATATTCAGGATTACAGACCCACCTTTTGGTGTTGGGGACTCCTAAGCTATACTATGCGGTCGCCCACTGTCACTTATCCATATTTATGTCCCAGTAGTAATTACCTACCAGGCGCCTTCTATATTACTGGAGCACAGTGTCCTCTGCTGGTTGTCCTGTGTCATTAACCATGTTGCAAATGCACTTACTCCTGTCCTTCATTGTTACTACATTCCATTTTGCCTTTGGCTGTGGTCTCTGCACCAGAACCTCTGGCCCAGGAAGTACCACAATGAAAGGACATACAGAGTTAAGACATTTGGTTGTCTTTCCCTTCATTGCCAAAAAGGACATGGAGTCAGAAAGCACATTTAAATAAAATATAAAGCTCATGTGTGCCATAAAATTTTTCACAGGTTAGAAACCCATCATTAAATTCTTCTTCTTAACATTTGAGTTGAACATCAGAACAGGATTTTCTTGTGAATAAATACATGAGCAAAATACTTGATAAACAGCAATTCTAACTTCATTATACAATATAAAGTATGCATACTGAAATCCAGAAATTACTTCATTACATTACTGTTAATCCAGCTTCATATTATATAGTATCTTTAACTATGAAAAACTAACAGAAAGTACACTCTTTGAATTTATACTTAAGGGCTCCTTTGCCCCTTCATCATAGTAGTGAAAGACCCCAAGATTTAGTGGATACTTAAAGCCCAAATATGTGCTGTAGATAGAATTGATTCAGAAATCATTCAGACCCATACACTTTCTAGAGACTTTAATGTATTGTAGATTTGATATTATTGCTCATCAAGTAATTAACTCATAATGACAAAATGGAAACATGTTTCCAGAAAGGTCTACCAATTTGTAGAAAATCAAAAACTGAAATCTCTTGTTCATAGAAGTATTCAGACCCTTTGCTGTAGTACTTCAGATTGTGATTAGATGCACCTAGTTTGTTTTAATTATCCTTGAAATGTGTCTAGGACTTGAAAGGAGTCAACCTGTGGCAAAACAAAATCGATTTGCCTTTATTTAGAATGGCACACAGCAGTGTATAAATGCCTAACAATTCACCATGTCAGAACAAAAACCAAAAAATAAAGTTTGAGGAAATCTCTGTAAACCTCTTTGATAAAACTGAGGTGAGGTTTAGATTAGGGTAAGGGCATAAAACCATTTCTAAAGCTTTGTGTGTTCCCAGTAGCACAGAGGCCTCAAGAATTATGAAATGGAAGAAGTTTGGAACCACCAGGACTCTTCCTGAAGTTGGCCATCCTACCAAACTGAGTACTTGGATAGGAAGGGTCTTTGTCAGGGAGGTGACCAAGAACCCAATGGTCAGTCTAACAGAGCTTCAGAGGTCCTTTGCAGAGGTGAGAATTAGAAGACAGCCATCTCAGTAGCCTTCTGTCATTCAGGGGTTTATGGTACAGTGGTTAGAAGAAAGCCACTTTTGAATAAAAGGCGTATGACAACCTGCACAAGGAGAAAGGTTCTTTAGTCTGATGAGGCAAAAATTAAACTCTTTGAGCAGACGTCCAAGCACTATGTCTGGCAAAGGCAAGGCACTGCACATCACATGACTAATATCATCCCTATGTTGAAGCAATGTGGTGGCAGCATCATTCTACGGGGGTGCTTCTCAGCTGCAGGGACATGGAGACTGGTCAGAATGGAGAGATGGATGAATGCACCCAAATACAGAATGGTCCTTGAAGAAAACCTGCTCCAGAGTAGACACAACCTCAGAGTGGGATGACGGTTACCCTTTCAGCACAACAGTGACCTGAAGCATACAGCCATGACAGTGCTGCAGAGGCTTCGGGACAAGTCTCTAACTGTCCTTGAGTGGCCTAGCAAAGCCCAGACCTAAAACGCATATAACATGTGTAGGGAGACCTCAAGATGGCAGTTTACAGATGGGCCCCATCCAATCTAATGGAGCTTGAGAGGATCTGCCAAGTAAAGTTGGATGAGCTGCCTAAATCCTGGTATGCAAAGCTTGTAGTGATTTACCCAAGAAGACTCAAAGCTGTAATTGATGCCAAAGGGGCTTCTAAAATGTACTGATTTAAGGGTCTGCATACTTACATGAATAAGAGATTTCAGCTTTTGAACTTTAATAAATCTGCAAACCTTTTAGAAAACATGTGTACAGTTTGTTATTATGGACTATTGAGTGTAGATTGATGAACAAAAATGGCAAATTTATTAATGTAAAATGAAATCAACAACACGGTAATGGGTGCAGAAAGTAAAGTGGTTGGATTACTTTCTGAATCCACTGTACAAATAACATCACTGCCACCAAGTTTGATTTTGAACAAGTCACTTCAACTACTCACACTATAAATCTAAAAATGTACTGCAGCCTTATTTGTACAACGTTATTTAGAGTGTAATGTTAATCAATATGAAAGGTGCTATATAAAAATGAAGACAACAATATTATTTTTAAATGTAATATTTGTAATAAACAAAACATTTTCAACTTAACCTACTTAACCCAATTTAGGACTGTAGTGTGGGGATTTGGCAGAAACTATTTTGGAAGCACTGGGTATAAGGCAGGAAACAGTCTTGGGTATAGTGCCAATCCATCATGGGGTTTCCTCATGCACACATTAACACTAGAATCATCTGTCTACCTAACCAGTATGTCTTGGGGGAAGTGGGACAGAAAATCAGGGTACTTGGATTAAAACCCACACAAATATGAGGAAAACATGCAAACTCCACACTCCACATATAATCAATGGGCATGAGACTTAAACCTATGACGTTGGATCAGTGTGATGGAACTGCTACCCACTATGCCACCATGCTGCCCTTAAATGATTATGCTTCACAAAAAATTTGCTTCAATCAGTTGATTTGTTATTCGGTTTCACAAAGGCGGAGGGTGTATTATTCACACGGAGCCTTACTCAAAGCAGAGAGTAAACAACCTTGTTGAACTTAATTTTATTGCTTACTATTCAAATCTCATCAGGCAGACTTGTCTTCCAGAAAATGTATTCTGCTCAAAGCATCAGCACTGTTCAGAGATATCCCTTTGAAAAATTATTCAAGCAATTAAATCACCATGGGCAAAAAAAAAAAAAAAAATCAAAGCTTGCAAACAGCATCCTGCGGTTTGCGCAAAACTTTGTCTGCCATGTGAACATCTGTCAAAGTTTCATGATGCTGTTGCATTTCTCTCAAAAAGCAGACATTCTAAAGACATTGTGTTAACAGAATCTATTTTTATCACCCTGTGCTGAATAAATGAAAGCCTCTCTTTTTGCTTTGCTGAGTTTCAATTGTTGGACTCCAATATGTGATGCAAAGGTCACCTGCCAGGTTTCCATTTGTAAACGTGATTCAATAGAGACAGCGGTAATGCCAAAGGAAGTTCCCATTCCCACCGACCTTTGTTCGATCACATCCCAGTTGATTTTGTCTGCTCATAGTTAGCAGTTTCTTCATTTTCTAATTGAGTTTCCCTTCAGGCTTGAAACACACACATATGCATGTCCACATCACTCATCACCATCACTCACCGCTCTTCTTCCTAATGCACTTGAAGAATTCAGTCATGCTAGCTGCAGTGACATTTTCTGTTGTGCAGATGTGTTTCATGAGCCTCAAAATCCCTGTTGCCACTTTTTATTTATCCTGTCAATCTGCTCTTTACTTGTTCCCAGAGATGGAGAACAGTGTATCCTAACAGCCCTCTTGCCTCTAGCTCTCAATTCACATTACTCATTGCAAGTCTGCTTCTATTGTTTATCACCTTTAACCTGCGGCACTACTGCCTGAGAAGGATGCAAACTAAGATTTCTGAGAAGTGATCTGAGGCTTTATCTCTATGCTGTTTAGCAGTGCACTTATAATGCAATTATATCTCTGCCATTCAGAAAGCTTTACAAAGTGTTATGCTATGAAATTCTATCACATATAAAGTAAACCCTGGAAAGGAGTCTCAGCTATTGAGAATTCAGTTTTAACTAAATTATTTGTTCTTTATTGTATTTTTATTTGTCCCCTGGGTAAAACTTGATTTTTTACAGAAGCCCATTAAATAAATAAATATATACATACATACATACATAAATTTATATACTTGTGCGTGCTGTGTTGGACCCTTTCCCAGCCAGGATGCCGCAACTGAAGGGCATCATAGAAGCAGACATAATCTGACTGGGATGGGACTGAAGTAACATCCATTACAAAGAGATGAATTAATGGATCATGTGGGGTTGTTGGTGTATCCAGGGCAGTTCCTCCCCGAAAACAGTAGATTTTAGTGCCCCACTGGCATGGACTCTGTAAGGACTCCTGCAGGAAGGTATGGGAATTGTAGTTCTGATGAACAGCCCTGTTGGGTCCTTGAGTGCCACCAGGGAGTGCTGCAGGGAGAGGGACTCCCTGTTTCAGGAGGCTTCTGTCTGACCCAGAAGTTCTTCCACCAGGTTATGCCCTGGTTACTAGATGTACTCCCAGGTTTGACATAAAAACAAGCTGTCCAGCCTGTTCCGGGGAGCCAGAGTCGGGAGGAAGGAAGACAAAGCTCACCTGGAAGTAAGGCATTAAAGAGAGAAGAGGTATTGTGCTTATTGCAACCCATTATGAAGGAATGAGCTGTGAAATGAAGCATTTATTTGCACCCGGGACTGTGTCTGTGTGGTGGTGTCTGAGTTTGGGGAGACTGCAGTGCCCCCTAGTGGTCACAGTACACACACACACAGAGGTATGAACACACAGCAGAAAGACTAAAAAGAAAGAAAAAATTTGACTTGTCAGTCACAGTCCCAGTGTGGCATTATGCAGGCGTGTTGCTGTTGGTATAAAGGAGCCCCCACAGTGTTTCCCGACACATTTCCGAATAATTCATTGGCTGAAAGTAGCCTTACTGTGACAGAGAAAGGATATGCAGCATTGTTCATAATAGCAATCAGTTTTGTTTTAATTATTTCCTTTGCTACAACCCCCAGCGAGTCCAGAGTGCAACCCCCAATTGAGCCTATCCTTTTAATAAGCTTGTTGATCCG
The DNA here is from genome assembly GCA_026402145.1 of Polypterus bichir lapradei. Classification (NCBI taxonomy): domain Eukaryota; kingdom Metazoa; phylum Chordata; class Cladistia; order Polypteriformes; family Polypteridae; genus Polypterus; species Polypterus bichir. The sequence continues at coordinate 8,869,607 of JANRMT010062857.1, read as the reverse complement.
GTGGGCCTTTTCTTGAAGTGGCATTACTGGACCAGCAGACCACAGTGCAGAAAATCACACTGGCCATCATAGAGTTGTAAAAGATGTGCAGGATGTCACTACCCACATTAAACGAACACAGTCTGCTCTGCCCTTGCTTCTAAAGCTCCTCTGTGTTATGAGACGAGTCCAGCTGGTCACTGATGTGGACCAAGTGCTTATGGGAGTGCAAAACCTCTACATCCACTCACTGAAAAGTGAGCAGACATAGAGGTTCTTTCATACGGTGAAAGTCAATAACCAATAGCCTCATCTGTAGTACAGTTTTGGTCTCCAGGCTACAAAAAGGACATCGCAGAGCTAGAAAAGGTCCAGAGAAGAGCGACTAGGCTGATTCCAGGGTTACAGGGGTTGAATTATGAGGAAAGATTAAAAGAGCTGAGCCTTTACAGTTTAAGCAAAAGAAGATTAAGAGGTGACATGATTGAAGTGTTTAAAATTATGAAGGGAATTAGTACAGTGGATCGAGACTGTTATTTTAAAATGAGTTCATCAAGAAAATGGGGAAACAGTTGGAAACTTGTTAAGGGTAAATTTCGCACAAACACTAGGAAGTTTTTCTTTACACAAAGAATGATAGACACTTGGAATAAGCTACCAAGTAGTGTGGTAGACAGGAAGACTTTAGGAACTTTCAAAACTAAACTTGATGCTTTTTTGGAAGAAATAAGTGGATAGAACTTGTGAGCTTTATTGGGCTGGATGACCTGTTCTAGATTGTTCTAATGTTCTATCACATATGAAGATACAGATACATCAAAAAATAAGTAGAAACTCAATAACATAAATAAAAAAGTGTCCATTGCATACCAGCTCATTTGTAATTGTATTGTGGCACTTGAAACTCCAAGGGGGACGCCTTCCCCACACTCTTCGTTCTTTGTGTAACAAGAAGTCTTTGCTTAAATAGAGTACCGGCACATAGGTGTATCCACTTCAGGCACTGGTGACAATAATAATCGTACAAATTTAAAAAAAGATACATTACTTTGTATTAATGTTAAAAATGCAATGTAAAGAGTTAACCAGAAAAAAGTCAACTACTAAGTGTCTTAACAGAAAGTGCACTAACATACAGTTGGCTGAATAATTAGCTCTAACTGTTATTATAAGGTTTGATGTGCCAAACTAATAATAATGTGTATAATTCCAAAGCTTAAACAAAAGAACAAAATATATTCTGGTACTGTTTTGTCTCTTTGAAGTCTTCAGTGAAGTTAATTGAATCAGAGGCTATAATGAGGGTCGCCTTAGCAACAGCTGGTGGCAGCAGAAGAAACTCCCTTAGATTTCTGGAGGGCGCCTGAATGTAAGAAAATATTAACTGAGTAATGCAAGTACTACTCTTTGAGAATATAAAATCTAGCATAAACCTTTGCAGAAATGAAATAATCTGAAAACTTTGATTTTTTTTGTACTATACACACACTTCTGCATATTGTAAGTTTTTATTTAGAATTATCTACAAATGTGTCAATGGAGTAATATTACATGAAGCTTGCTTGACATTAACCTATTCTTTAACTTCCATTTTGACTGCATGAACTCTGCCATCTAAACCATCCACTTTCAACAGTTCAGGAGTTCAGGATTCAGCATCAGATGCATTCAGAAGCCAACACTGAATCAGACTGAAGAGCCTACTCACACTCGTTCGTCAGTGGACAGTTCAGGGCCACCGGTGTTCTTTCCATTTACATCTTTGGTATGTGGGAGGTGACTACAGCAGATGTTAAACTCATCTGACTCATGAGAATGTGTAAACTCTAAATATAAAAAGACCAAGGCTATAAGTGCAACAAGGCACCTGAAGGTGTGTGGCAGCATTGCTAACCACTCTACCACATGGCATTTCTCTTGATTTTAGTCTTCATTGAAAAAGCCAACATGTTAATAAGGGTTTGTAGATGTTGCAATTTAGTTACGTATGTGTGCATATTTGTATGTCTACACTGAATCATGTTTTATATTTCATTTTTAAATGTGTACCGGAATGTGCACCATGGAAAAACTATACGTACTACATGGAAATTAATGCTTTCCCAACTAGTGGTAATGGTCACAGAAAAGCAGAGGCATAGGACATTGTACCATGAGAAAAGGTCAAGCTGCCTGTTAGCTTTTATGATTTCTGGTTCTACAAAGAGAACACTCTCCCTAATGCACAATCAATTGTATTTTGATTTGCAACATTGTTTTGCCACGTTTAGATTTGTCCCTTTTAACGTTTGTTGGAATTCTGTCATAGTAGTAGCCCAGATGATCAAGCTGCTTTCATTCAGTTTCTGAGCAAACCTAACAATGAACGTCACAGCACAAGGGGCAGTGACAGAGCTGGCCTAAAGCAATTTCTAAAGAAAATGCTGCTGTGCTCTCCCTCAAATGAATAACCTCTTTGAAAGCCGTTTTATTGGAACTCACATCATTGCAACATTCTAAAGCTCCACTAGATTAGCTGCCAGAGAACTGTCTTGCAGCACATGATCACCATTATTTTTTTACAGACTTTGAACTCTACATTTAAAACATATAAAGCATCTGATGTGAGTAAGCACTTAAAAGCGCATGCATACATTTTTACTTAGTGAATAGTTTTTTTTTTTAATTTCTTATCTTATATATTTATAGCTAAATACCAATTGAATCCTTTTAACCCTTGAGCTGCCAGTTTAATTTTTATAAATGTTCACCAGCTATTGTATAGTTAAACTAGAATATCATTAAGGCAAATGTTTGCTAATTCATTATTGAGCCTCCTAGTCTCTATTCTCAAAACATACATTTATTTATTAATTCTCTTCACTCCTGCTAGAGCATAACGCAGCTGATTTCATTCCAGGTCTTGCCAATCACATTCATTTATCTTTCTCTGTGTGTCCAATGGTCTCTGTCTCTTTCTCTTTCCTGATGGTGTTCATCTGAGTGCAAAATATGGATGCCTGTTCTTGTCTATCTACAGTATATGTCCCAGTCACCTCCAAAGTCTGAGCTTCACTTCATCTGTTATGTTGTTGATGCCATTTTTGCCTGATTTCTTAGTTGGTGACCAGCTACTCCCAATGGATTTTGAGAATTCATCAGAGACACCACCCTTTGAACTCTCTGAGTGGCCCTTTACTATTCTTACTAGCTCTCCAGTTTCTGCTGCAGACAGGAGGACTGAGCATACATTGAATCTAAAGATCTTCATCTTAATGATGGTCTGTAAAGTTGATGACTTCCAAACATCTGTAGGTGTGTTCAAGGCTTGGACTGCCAGACCAATTCTGGTGGAAATCTCTTTTTCTGTTACTGTTGGCTGATATGTAGCTGTTGTCATCATTGCACTTTGCGTGTTCATTTTTATCTCTTTGGTCTAAATAAAGAAGACAGACAAAATGCTTAGCTAATTTGTGTAATTAAAAAAAAAAACTAATTAGACACTGTCACACACATCAGAGACAGATGTCATAAAAGGTTTGGGGCAGCCACCCATATATTGTTCCCTGGCTGCAAAAAGGGTAAATTGATAGCATTGATGTGCACAATTCGGAGTCCAAAACAGAACTGATCAACTGTTTGTAAGATGTCGGCTTTAAAGGCCAAAACAGGATATGATGTCAACAGGGGCCAGATCCGAAAGGATCTTCCTCCATAGGCTTGGACCCAGAAGTGACGTCATAAAAGGGGCCGGAACTGGAAGGGTCCTCCTCCATGGATTTGGGACCGGAAGTGACATCATCAGAAGGGCCAGAACCAGAATTGACATCATCAGAAGGCCCGAAACCGAAAGTAACGTCATCAGGGCCCAACGGAATTTCCTGTGAATGGTCTGCAGGAAAGTGAGAAAAAAGGTAAGTGCACTCCGCCACCCCCAGGTCTGGCATGGAATTACTCTCATTTAGACCATTTAGCTGCCTCCCATGTACATGTGTATGACAACAGGTATTTTGTCTGTCTTCTTTATCACCTTTTTGGTAAGAGAGACACACAAGATCTTTTGGCGAGTTTGCACAAAATGTGAAACAGCTATTGTTGTTACCACTTTTGTCTTTCTGTCTGTTTGTCTGCACGAGACAACTTATCTCCCAATGGACTGGTTTATTTGGCATTTTTTGCATTTATTCTTCAAGGGAATCTATTAGGAAAGTTTAGTGTTTGTTGTGATATCTCGAATAGAGTATGCTGTAAACATTGCTTTAAATTTAAAAATACCCAAATAGAAAATCTTGACATTTTCTATCTTCAATTTGTGCGACAACAATTACTGAATCTTTGACTGTTTAAAATTTACCATAAGAGAAGTTATTTCATGATATGTATTATTATCTGTTGTGATGTGCTGGGGCATAGATATTTAGGAAGCATGTTGTCAAATGATGAAAAAAGTGAAAAAGAAATACAATTATGTATAGCAATAGGAAAAGCAACCTTCAATGTGAAACAAAAACTGATAACAAATAGGGTGGATGGAACAATTTCAAACAAATAATCTGGAGCGTGGCACTGTATGGAGCAGAGACATGGCATTTAAACTGTGGCTATAGAGAAGGATGGAAACATTCATTTGGATGGTTTAAACGACTTGCAGACAGAAGCATGCTGGAAACTGAGAAGAAGGAGACACAACTGAATGGACATGTACTAAGGGGAAATGGACTTGAAAATAATGCTGGAAGGAATATTGTAGGGAAAGAAACCAACAGGATGGCCAAGGCAGGACATGTTGTGTTTTCTGGAAGATGGTAAATCATATCAAGAAATAAAAAGAGGAGCAGAAGACAGAGTACAGAGGAGGAACTGGCAATCAAAAGACCTGCCCTAAGGCAGATAACTAAAGACGTAGATGCAATAATTTTGACTTGAAAAATACCAAACTTATTGTTCAATCTTATCAGGCTTAATCTCTTCTTTATGACAAACATACAGTATAAACACTAATGTGGTTATAAAAGGTAATACTTTCTCCAAAATAATGTTGTCCATTTTTCCCCAAAGAAGTAGTTTGTGAAAAGTCTTTGTTTGTGTGAGTGCACTGGCTATCTCATCCCTTGTGAGGCCACAATGTTAAGTTTGTATCTTTTTTTTTAGCCCCTCCAATTTTGGTATGCATTGTGTAATGTCATTTTATACTCCATCCACCACATTCCATTCTTCAAAAATCTCCTATTTCGCCATCTGGTGTGTTGTAGCAGATGGCATTTTATGATACAGTGTGTACAGTAAATCAACCTTTTTTACTGACCCATCATTAGACACCTTTGTGGCTCGGGTGCCCCCGCCTGGGGCATCAGCTCACACCAGCAGAGCTCTTCAGATACTTTGGGTACGCAAGCCTCCTCACAATCACAACAGAAGGTTTGCTTTTGCCATGAAACTGCTACAGCATTATCTTTTTCCTTTAGAACAATTAATGAGAATGTTGCTCAGTAGAGGGACCATGTTTCCCTTTTGCTTTTTCTGCTGATAGGTATGCAGAATATTGTGTGATAACAGCACAACTCATTAGGTGAAGCAGTATGAAATATGCATGTTTTATAGGGAATGGGTAAAAATGCAAAGCTAGCCAATTCATGCTGTGTGCCTAATTTTCCTTTTACCATGCACTCTGTGAAATGTTGCTGTTCTCAGAGAACAAATAAATTACTTTTTTATATTCTTGGTTGGTGACAACTGAACAGCATATAAATATAAAGTCATACCTAAAATAAAATGTTGCCAAAGGACATTACTTATGATGAGTGGCACAATTATTATATTGCTCATTGTCCGTGCATAATATTGAATGCCTGAGGACACCATAAAATGGACACCAAAATTAGCATTGGGTCTACAGATGCTCATCTCCTATGTAAATATGTATGAATCATTAACTTCACTGATGGAAACAACATTAACCCTATTGGCCATTTGAGTTGGCTAAAGTTCTTTTGGCTAAATCTGAAAGGGAAGACAGCATGAGAGATGCAAGTATATGAGATGTAAAGATGGTTTTAGAGCCTGATAAAATGTAACTGACATATTCAGTATGCATGAATAAAAGACCAGAAATGAAACATTCCTTAAGGAACGATGAACAAATAATTAACATTATACCTTTGGTAAAATGGATTCACCACATCCGACTGTAAACTTGCCACAAATACAGCAGTTTGATATTTCTCCTTTGTGTTTTTCTCATGTCATTCAAACTAAAATGTGTTATATACTGTATGAAGTTGGGAATGGCACTGGGGTTAGGACACATACTACAGAACTGAATGTTAGGCGGATTGGAAGCTTCACATTTGCCCTTTGTGACTGAGTGTATGCTACAATGGGTGCATCTGTTGTTTTTGAAATAGACATACCATTCTCTAAGTCTTATCATGGAATATGTAGGTTCGGGAAATGTGTGGATGGATCTTTATGCAGCTTCTATTTACCAATTTCATTGCACTTTGACAAAAAATACTTTTAGAAAATACTTACCAGAAATTGTGTAAGATTACATTGTACTGCTTTTAAAGGCAAACTCCACCCAAAAATGTTATCCCATGTTGTTTGTAATGATGGACACAAAAAGTTTTAATTTCATCCATTTATGGAAAACAGAGATAACAAAGCTCCAGACACAATAGGCTTTTATGGGGACAAATGCTGAACAAACAGCAACCAATACCAAAATGTCCAAAAAAAACTAAACTCAAATTATTCATGTTGCATAATCCATTCATATGTTCAAACCCCAAACACATGCAGTTTTGTTAAAACAAGGTTAAATGTGTTACTTCTAGAATATTCTATCGTGAATGGCTATAGTGTTTGTTCAAATAAGACTGAGCTTTTGATTTGCAAATCCAACTTTCCCCACATGTGCAATATGTTAATTATTTACATTACTATAATACTATAACTTGAGTAATGGTATAGATAAATACACATAAGGTATGAAATAAGTATGAGAAATATACACTCACTCACAATGTTCTTTAAGCTCTGGCACATTGCACACCTTCTAGCTAGAGTGGATGTCAAACTTGACAACTGCAGAAGCTGACCTTGTTGCCTGAAAATGTAAGACTGTGTGATTAAAAATCACAGTTGATAAATTAAATGACTCCATAATGACTTTCCAGCACAGTCTCACACTTCCAAAGTATTGTAGGCTTGTCCCTTTTTTTGACAGCCAATAATATTCTACCTGACAATGTCTCTGCTGTACAAAGGCTTTCCAGGTATGACAAGCGTAGCTGCATTTTTGGCCTGTTTTGTTCTATTTCCGTTCTTGTGGTACGTGGAACATGACATCAGACAGATGTGCCTCTCTCCATTTTGTGAAGTTCAAAACGCCCCTTTTCCTTATTCCTTGTAGCTGTATTATATATATTGTACTTTGTGGTGAGTGCTCATTTGTTGTCAGCTCTTGTATACACACGCCCCCACGCATATGATTTAAGATAAAATCAAACCTGCTTGAATTAGTCAGAACTAGTTGCAGATTAGTTTGACTGAGTCGTTGAGGATGTTGGAATATATGAACAGGGGTTATGAGAGAGCGCCATGACTGTTCCTGACTCGTTAAGATTATATAAATGAAACTTACAGCTCAAAATCACTGGAAAGGTCATAAAATATGATAGGGTCGTTAAATTACGTAGAAGAGTATATGCTATGGTGGACACTCAGGCATAAGGGTGAAATGAAGGTATGAAGGAAAGATATGGACAGGGCTGAATATTTCCTGTCACTGGCATTAATGTAAAAACTCCTACCAGTAGAGATGAAAGAACTCTGCCAGGGGGATAAAATGTTCTGTGACCTGGAAGTGCATCAGATAGTGACCACTATGTTGAAAGAAAGAGGTGGTGGATGAGACAGGAGCATTCAGAGCTATTTATTGACATGCAACCCAATACTTAGTGATGTATGACCATCAGCTTCTTAAAAACTCAGGAGTTGACAAGATCTTCTTACCAGCAAAGGGTGCACAGACCAAGAAAAGCTAATAGGGGGGGTGGGTGGTGTTGATTATAATAACGAGCAAGCATTCAATAGGCTAAACGAATAGATCAGGAATGCAGGGACCTCAGGGGTATCTAGCATTGAATTCAGGGATGCTGTAATAGGATCTCTAAAGTTTAGAGGGATAAAAATTTTATGTGGATATGAATTGCAGTAAACTGGTTGCTTTTTAGTTCATCATAATGCCTGAACAAAATATCTGTCACAACTAGTACAATGTATAAAGTATTCATTTGCCACTGAAAAGTAATATTCAATGTTGTCTGAAACAGATTATGGCCTCTAACTACTGCTCTTTGTGTTTGCATCCTCCTTTTCACATTTTTTTCTTCTACTAAAACTGATATTTGTGTGTATGTTTTTCTACCATTTTATTATTTTTTAATAATTGATTGCTTATAAACCTATCTAGACTTATTATTATTAACTTAAATGTATTTTGAAAGAACAGTTTAAGTAAGCTAAAAAATATTTACAGCTGTTTCAGAGGTAGTTTTGGATACATTAATGCAAATTGTTGAACAAAATGCACACCCATGGTCAGACGTCTATGCAATTGGTTACCTACTTACTTCTTTGAGTGGGGATACCTGGCCTACTGATAAAGAGCAGTGCATAATGGAGGATGGCACCATACAAGGTAGCAAGTGCAGTCTTTCACGGCAGGGCTTAAGCTATAGACATTTGACCTGAGTAGATTGTGCTGTCTGGCAAATGAATTTTGCAATAATAAACTATGTATTATCAGAGTAGAGCCGCTGCTCCTCCGCATCGAGAGGAGTCAGATGAGGTGGCTCGGGCATCTGATCAGGATGCCTCCTGGACGCCTCCCTGATGAGGTGTTCCGGGCACGTCCAACCAGGAGGAGGCCCCGGGGAAGACCCAGGACACGCTGGAGGGACTATGTCTCCCGGCTGGCCTGGGAACGCCTCGGGATTCTCCCGGAAGAGCTGGAAGAAGTGGCCGGGGAGAGGGAAGTCTGGGCTTCTCTCCTTAAGCTGCTACCCCCGCGACCCGACCTCGGATAAGCGGAAGAGGATGGATGGATGGATGGATGGATGGATGGATAAACTATGTATTGTATTAATATAGCATCAAGCATAGAATCAAGTTAGCATAACCATACATGCAAAACAGATATTGGCACAACAATCCCTAAAGAGGCCTAAAGAGTCGATTCAGAGAAATGTAGGAATTACTACAAAAAGTAAACAAAAGAAAGCATATAAAGGGTTGTGATTGATGAAAGAATATTTAATTTTGCGATCAGTGCGATTATTGAAGCACTATGTTGACAGCACTGGTGTGTCTTTATCAGTTCTGGCTGAGACTTCCCGTTTTTTCTTGGTTTGACATGATGGTGCTAGAAGAGAAATAGTTGATGGTGAGTGCAGATAAAATCACCAAATTTCCTATAGGTGCGTTCTTTGATACTGATTGTGGAAGTAGAAACTGAGTTAGAGATTAAATTATTATTTTACACCTGTTTCTTGGGATTCCAGCCACAAAAACACAATGGAAGAAGAAACCTAGCCAACAAGGCCAGACCTTACACCCAGGCAGCCTAGCCCCAAACTTAAAAGGTAGACTTTCTGGCCTGCATAGGCCCAAAGTGGGGCTAAAGCTTTTGAAGTTCAATTAATTTCAAACTTATCCTTAAGAGGGAGGAAAATTACAAGCCACTGGTCCACAGGCACCACCATAACAACGTTTCTTTATAATTAAAGAAATGCATTAGAAAGTCAAAAGGATCAACACAAAATACACAGGGCATAAAAATGAACAAAAAATAGAAGGCAACCCAAATCAAACAGTTCGCAATCCAAAAAGTAATCCACAAACCAGAGCAAATATTCACAAAAGAAAATCCAAACAACACGCACGATAATATGAATTACTTAATTCTTATACAATGTCATTCTGTGCCCCTTGACTCTAAGCCAGAATATACGGACTGATATGGGTTATAGACCAGTCACATCTTGGGTGACCTGCCTCCTGAGGTTCCAATCACAAAACACAAGGCAAATAACAAAAATATTTACATAATACATAAACAGTCAATACTTAATAAACAATACCTCATCAACGAGAATCATAAGATTACATAAACTCCAAAAACAGAAGTAACAAAATAAAATTAAAAAAATGTTTGGAAAAAATAGCAAAACCATTAAGCAAACAAAACTTAAATATGAGCCAGGGCAACGACCCTGGCTGCACCATGACACAGTTTCAATAGGAACTTACTAAAGTTACTTCCTCAGTGAGTTTAAGAAGAGATTGAAGACCCATCTGTTATGTGAATATCTGTCTAACTGAAAAGAAGAAGAAAAAAAAAACTTTGTACTGCAATACTTTATATTCTTGGTTATTTTACATTTATTTGCTTTATTGGTTGTAATCTATGATTGTAAATGTTTGAGTTATTACATCTGTTCATTTGTGGCAATCAACTTTTGTTACCTGTCCTACTATACACTTGCTGAACAAACAGGCTCTAGCCTAATGTTACTCGATTATGTTATCTCTTTTGTAAGTCACATCTGCTAAGCAAATAAATGTAAATGTAAACGGTCCGATATGATCTGACACCACGAATTTCTAAATCTGTTCTATCTGTAATTTTTATTAATGAATCTATAACTCTGTGATAGCAATTGCAATTTTCTATGCTGTGGTGTGCTGGGCTGGTAACCTAATTTCAAGAGAAGCCCACCGAATCAACAAGCTGATTAAAAGCACAAGCTTGGTTATGAGACACATTCTGCCCCCCCTGGAAGTAGTAGTGAAGGAGAGAATTAAAACAAAACTGTGTGCCATTATGAACAAAGCTGCACATCCTCTCTCTGACACACTAACACTGATGACCTTTCAGCCAACAAATTATTCAGCAGAAGTGTTGCTAAAAATGCTACTGGGACTTCTTTATACCAACAGCAACACATCTGCATAATGCCTCACTGGGGCTGTGGCAGCTAAGTTAGAAATGTTCCTTCTTTTTAATTTTCTTCTTTGTTCAGACCAAAGTGTGTGTGCATATTTATTTATTTATTCATTCATTTACTTATTTGTTTGTTTAAAGAGCTTCTGTAAAAAGCCAAGTTTCCCCGTGGTGATAAATAAAGTTCCACATAATAGAAATCACAACAGGACACTCTGTAGAACCCAATAGTCAGTAATAAATTTAGCATGGTAAAAATGGTGCAAAGTGATTTAGGATACTATTTGTCAAAAAAGAAGAATTTTGTAATCTAAAATAATGTAATCATTTTAAAGACTGCTGTTATGTGGCCATAGTTTATACTTATATTTTTGACCTTTGCTGCTATATTTCTAATTAACTGTAAAAAAGTAAACTAAGGATTTGAACAATGTCACAATAAAGCAATGCAATAATCAGTTTTGCTTGCTCCAAATGAACAAAGTGGCTTTTTCATACTGTTTTAAAAAATGATTAATTTGGCAATGTTTTTACATTGGAGGCAGCAGATCTTATGATACTGTGAAAATGCGATGACTAAAGGTTAGATCAGCGTCTGAGATGACTCCTGAGTTTTCAATCAAATTAAAGTTCAAGTCCTTTAAATTAAGAGTGCCAGAATAGTCTTGCTATTTGCAGAAACAAATGCAGTTAGACTTGCAAAAGGGATAATAAATCATTTAATGAGCCACTGTGTTAAACTTGTCTAAATTGTCTACAACGATAGAGCCCAAACTTCAATAAGTGTATATCTTTCTTCTGGGAATCAAGTAACTGTGGTGCAGCATTTAAGGTCAAATTGCTTTATAAAAGAATGGAAGAGGCAAGGGCACATAAAAAGTCCACACATCTCATTTAGTGCTGCCAATTAATCCATGAAAAGATGAGAATCCTTGAGGATACTGGGAAATAAGAAACATTTTTAGAAGAAGTAGAACTCTTGTTACAAGTACAGAGTACAGAGACATTTTTATTTGATGGCTGAGCAGCATTCAATACACAGTGTTAAGGTAAATGCAGACAAATGGCTCTTTTCCTATCACAGGCAAAATCAAATAGATCTAAGCCCTGAAAATCTTTATTTATAAATATACTAACCCAACATTTACATTTGGGCAAATGCAGTAAAAAAAAATGAAAATAAAATCTTTAAACAAATGTTGGATATACTGTACATAAATGAATATTGTATTGAAGTTTTGTAATTAATTTAGAAAAAAACAAGCCATTCTGGCCCAGTAGCAAATGAAATGAACTAGACATGATAAGAGTCAAAAACAGCAAAATTAACAAGGTTAATTTCTAAGAGTTCAATAATATAAAGAGTAGAAGGAAACAGAAGAGCTGACTATTCAAAAACAGTTCATTTAAAATACAGACATAGCTGCAAAACAATTGTCATAGTACACATCATTTTTGCGTCACTGTTTGGAACTCAGTTAGGAATAATATAAATTATTTTGTCCTGTTCATCGTTTATTCAATGCGAGTAATGGTGTCACGTGACCACAGTCATCGCATCTGTGAAGTATACTGAACTTCTGGTTTAAATATGGCTGTAATGCTGGTCAAGATTGTCTTTCAGTTGGATAAAACTCATATGTTTAGCGTAGTTAGTAGTCTGAGTGATGGGTTTATTTCAGTTTTGTTCCTTTTTTTTGACTTGTATTTGCCAAATGTTCCCCTAGGGGCAAATACAGTGATATCAAATCTAATCTTTTTCTGATCATTCATTATTGACCTTTGCCTGGCACTGACTATGATCCTGGTTCTCGTTATTATCTCCTGCTCTTTTTGTTACTCAAAATAATACTTGGACCCTCTGTCTCACAACAACCACAAACTTAAGTGAACTTTTCAATAATAATAATAAATTACATTTATATAGCACTTTTCTCAGTACTCAGAGCACCATCCACATAGGGAGGAACCAGGAAGTGAACCCACAATCTTCCACAGTCTCCTTACTGCAAAGCAGCAGCACTACCACTGCGCCACCTGTGAGGATAGGTTAGCACTGAAAGATTGGCCTGAATGAAATAGTTAATTAAAAAATATATTCTTTTTAAGATAATTATATTGCTTTAGTTAATTTTAATTAAAATTAAAACAAGAAATAAGTAAAATTAAAAAGTGCTAATCATATGAAGAACTTTCATTTTTTTAATCTTTGTTATATGCTAAAATTAAAACAGGAAACTACTGCAACACCCCAAAATAGAATGCTATTAAAGGATAAAGATAGTTAGGAGGTGTGTTGGCACACTTTTGTGCCAAGGGGAATGTCGGCATAGTTCTGTGCCAAGAGGCAGATTTAGAATACAATTTAAAGGGAGAGTACAATGGATCATCATCCCAAAGAGAGGAGAGAAGGGCACTGCTGCTGTATTATTGTGAGACCTTTATTTTAATTTGTACGTCATAATTCAACTCTATAATAGAACTTAGTGTATTATGACCTATGTTATCATTATATATTTTTATAACTGCATTTTGCTTTAATAAATTAGCCAAAACCTTTGTCCAGTATTCATTTGTCCTGGATTCTTGCCCGTTCCTGGTCTCAGAGTTTCTGGAGTGGAAGTGTCAGCTTAAGAGCTTTAATTGAAGGGTTAAGCAGTGTTAGGGACATAAACTTCAGGGTGACAGAGGCTTCGGGAGGACAACAGAGGATAACTACTATGTTCCAATTCTAGGATAAACTTTGACACAACAGTGGTAAATGCTGAGCTCTCATCTATAAACAGGAATATGTTTCTAATCTGTAAGCCACTCTATGCTCTGTCATATCCTACATGCGTCATGAATGAAGCTTAATTCAGTTTTGAATTGATCCTAGTATTAAGGTTTAGTAACTTAAATTGCTTTCCTGATCTTCTATCTGCAATTCTTGTATGTTTCCATATTGGTAACCTGAAAGGCATTAGTTTGAACCTTTATTAAACTACTGATGTTACTGCTGATCCAGAGTTCTTTATTAGAAAATGAGCAGATTGTTTCCATAGGTATGCAACCTTTCACACATTTTTTGATTAATCCCGTGAATACTGATGTATACTCATCAAGATCTGTTGAGGATTCTTTAAACATTTCCTAATCTACATATTCAAAACAATCCTGTCCTTTTTTCTCCATCTCTTTAGTCACATATTGCAGATCTTTTATTACATGATCTTAACACTTCAGTGTGTGATTGCAAATTGGCATCAAGAGTGCTGAAAGGTGATCTCAGGTCCCAGGAATGTGGAGGATAGTGCACCATAAGCATTTTTAATTGGAGTGAGACAATACTCTAGATAGAACATTACCATCCTTGCATAATGGTGATATTTAATATAAATATTCTTTAACTACGGTTTTTACGCTCAATATAAATCCTAAAATGCCTCTCAAGGAAGAGAGACTGTAAAAACTCCAGTTTGCAGCATAAAAAAAGGCAGTAAGGATTAGTTGTATGAAAAGAGAATTTTATTAAAGAGGAAAATGATCACAACATGTGCTCAGATGAGCAATAAGGAGTTGAATAAAAGGCAATCTTCAATAAAACAAGTCTTAAACACTATCCAGAAAAAAAGAATCAAATAACAGAGAAAAACAATTGAAAAAACAGCAATATCCAAATACAGAAAACACAGCACCTTAACTCCATCCAGCAATGTCAATGAATAGCATTGAGTAAGCTCAGGAATGGTGATGTCAGGGTGGAACTACCTCTTGGAGGACCACTCACAAAGAACAAGAAACATAGACAGATTTAAAGGGGCAACACACCATTAACCAATTATAAATAAATCAACAGAAATGACAATTTATGAAAAATGATTCAAATATAACAATGGGCAACAACAAATAATAAAATATATATTAACTAAGTTTGTAGTACAATAGTGCTGGCTTGTGGTGTCAATATTTTATTAGCTTCACTGAATCAATCTGCAATCCAGGTGTTATCATAATTGTCATTTAAAGCATACATTACAAAACTATCCAAAACATGTTTTTTCCATCTTAGCAATGTTGGAAAAGTAGGACACTTTCCAAGTATGCAGGATACTGAAAAATGAAAAGGGCTGGCTACTGCAATTCAGTGTCCATTAGCTGTTCAAATCGTTCCTTATACAGCTTTCAGTTAATTCAAAATGCTGCTGCAAGAATAATTACAATAGCTCCAGTTCTTAAGTCCATAGGTCCTGCTTACTTATCTGAACTTATCATTACTTACAATCCAGAGCACAAGATGCCAGTCTGCTTATAATTCCAAGGATTATCAAAATAACAGTGTGATAAAAAGTTTAGTTACAGGGCCTCAAAAATGTTGAATGCTACTATATGCTGCCTGCTACTACAAGAGGTGTCCCTTCAGTTTCGGCTTTTTAATCCAGGCTGAAGACTCGTTACTTCAGTTTAGCATACCCTGACTAGAGCTTCATTTCTGTTGTTAGTCATTTGTACTAAAATATAAGTAATACAATATTTAGAAACTGTTATTCTGTTTCTCTTCTTGGTATCCTCATATTTCACTTAGTGCCACTGCTCTGCTGCCAAGATGTTTGCATCTCAGATAAAGGAGCACTGGAATCATCAAGTAGAAGGGTCCTTTTATCAGATTGGCCGGCCCAGCAGTGACTCAGCTATAGAGTGGCCAGTAGGAGGGAGGCGGCTAGTTGACTCAGGTCTCCACGACTCTAACTGTGTATGGCTTCTCTGACTCCTTTTCTACAAATCTGTGTTGTTTTATGTGATGTATGTGTTATTTAGTGAATATTATAATCTGTTGTTGCATTTTGCCTTGAGAGTTGTTGTGTCATTTTCTGCCTGCACTTGATGAGGATCGTTGTTCATGAACAAAGTAGTTTATACTGTTGTATCATATTTCTGATGTGGCAATGATAGATTCTCCATCTAGTTCTGTGAAGAGGATTACTTGTGTTCTGTTTTGTAGGTTGTATTTACCCCATTTTTTCACACCCATTTCATGCCTAACCTACCTGGAAGGGGGTCTCTCTCTGAATGGCCCTTCTCAAGATTTATTCCATTAATTTTCCTACAAAGTTTATTTATTCATTTATTTGTCTTCTTAGAGAGTTATGGCTGGGGGCTGTTGAAAACAGGGCATGTTAAAGCCCATTGAGACATTCCTTGTGTGATTTTGGGCTATACAAGAAATAAATTATTGTTGTTATTGGTGACATTTGGAAACAGGCAGAAAGACACTAGACAAGTCTCTTGGAAAAATTTATGAGCTGTTTTCAAGAATTTTCCTAGCCCTACTGCATCCTTTTTATAATAAACAGGCAAGTATGCTGCACAAACTTCCCTTTAAGCGCATGCTTATTTCTCACTTTTTCTTGTACTTTATTTAATTAAGCATAACTTCAACATGCTTTCATTCAATATACATATTCATTTCTTTATCTATCCATTTCCTAACCTGCCTAAGTAATTTAGGGTCATGGGGAGTCAGCATCTATCATTTCTTTCCCAGATGTCTGCATTTATTTTGCACATGGAAAATATATAAACTTTGAAACACTTTTACAAATGGCTCTGTGAATATAATTATCATTGTTGCTCATTCTAAGATAAGCCTGGTAATACAGAAATGCATGTTTTCAGCTATATCAATGATTATTAAATCATAACAGACATCATATTGTATTACATTTCTAAAAAGTTGGAAAAGTAGCATGGTGGTTGAATGGTTAAAGCTGCTATGTTATGGATCCAGCTCTCTGGGTCCAAATCCAGTACCTGTTTCTATTTCTGTATAGTTTACTTGTTTTTTTCTTTCTTTACTCGTGAATGTGTAAGCCTCGTTATGAACTGTTGCCCTATCAAGAACTTGTTCCTGCCTTACACCTAACTGAATTAAGCAGGTTTGAAAATGTTATGTTATTTAAATGCAACACTGAAGTTTTAACAAACTAATTTACAATTCAATATCCTTTTTTCAGTTGTGCCAGTCAGCCAAACAACTGGATGCCAGCCAGATACATTGCAAATTATGTAGGTGTTTGCATTGATTGGCCTTTACTCAGTGCTTCACCAATAAAATAATTACAAAAATTGAAGGTTTTTGCAGTTCATTATAAAATTATAAACATAACCATTGAAAAGCAAATGATGACTTTGATATCTAGGTATAGCTCATTTGTCATAGGAAATCACTTAATCGAAAACATCATATTTGGGGTTCTTTTTATCCACATAAACTGGTATGCTAAGCTATCTTATTGGAAACATAACGCACCATCTTGATTTTTAACTAAATAAATGTGACATGGCAGACTTATCGTTAATGCCTAGTAAGAAAAAACTGTATATTGATTATTACAGACAATGTTCTGCTCCTTGAATTTATGTGGTCACTATATGTGCAAAGTATTTACTGAAACAATTGAAGCTTAGCTTTCATGGAGGAATACTTTGGAGAAAATCAAATAAATGAATAAATAAATGTATTGTGAAATGTGACAATAAATAAAAGTTTAAATAATTAAATGACAACTTTTTCTTTCACTCATATCTGTCATGGATGTGCACACTCACAACTTTGCATGGTTGGAACCCTAAGAGCCGGGGCCACCCTGATGTAACTACTGATGGACTGCCCTTTGCCTATATATTGTGAGGCTGGGAAGCGGACCCTTCAGTGGATCATTAAACACCTGGGGCCTCATGCATAACGCCGTGCGTAGAATTCGCACTATATAACATGATGTAAGCACAAAAGCCAAAATGTGCTTACGCACAGAAAAATCCAGATGCAGGAATCTGTGCGTACTCCAACTTCCACGTTCTTCTGCTACATACATCCCGGTCAGCATAAAAAGTAATGCACGTACAGTACGCGCACCTGCTGTCCCACCCCAATTCCTCCCAGAATTACGCCTCTTTGAATATGCAAATCAATATAAAAAGCCCTTAAGCTCAGCGTTCTTTGAAAAGACAATGGGAAAAGCACAGCCGAAAATATAAGAATTTCAGCAAATACCAAGTGGAGGTAAAGAAAAACATACTATTTGTTGATTTAAACAGTGGTATAATCAACAAAAGGAAGTTGATTGAGTGACATAGCGTGTTGGAGAAACATGAAAGCTCAAGTTCACAAAGTCGCACAGTGCCCAAAATAAAAAAGAAGTCACATATCAAAGTTGCCGTGAAAAGGCAAGTTGTAGCCCAGCTTCTGAGTGTCATATGACTGCTTATTAGGGTACAGATAAAAAAAAAATAGGCACACAGTGGGAAAAAAGCACGAAATGTCAACTTTAATCTTGAAACTTCCATTTTAATCACGTAGTTTACAGTATTTTGTCATTAAAGCAGAACATCATAAACTTCATCTTAAAATTGAATTTACTAGTTTCTCAAATCCCATCATAACTAAAGTAGCACGTTAAATGCTTTGTTTTGTATTTGATCTTCTATGTGCTCTATGTGTGTGACTCACTACATGCTTCCATTCTTTCTCTTTCTCCGACAGGACACAGAATCCATTAAATTTGTGATATTACAGCTCTCTGAATAATTAAAATACTGAGATGTATACGTGATATCATTTTCATGATGATTGGAATGAAAGCATGTTATTAAACATGGGATCACGGTGGCACAGTGATTGTTCATGTCTCACACAAGATGCTGCTGCGCCATGCGCAACCTTCGATGAAATACTTTATTGTAGCAGTACTGTCTCTTTCAAATGTACTAGCCTCCAATACCTGTCCTTCCTTTTCTTTCTCCAAATACCCAATCGCAACACAATCAGCTCTGTAATAGACGTTAAGCCATCTGTAAGCTTACAACGACGATTCTTCAAAACTTTTAAGGAACATTGAAATATGTTCATAGTACGTGTTTAATTATTCTATCCGTCTATCCTTCCAGTGTCGTGCCAGCCTTAGCAAATATACAGCGCAAGGCAGGAACAATATGTGAACTTGCTAGCGCTGCAGCACCGTGTCCTCACATGTTTAATTATTAACAATACAGATTATTTAAATGAAGTTAAAGTTTTATCCGTATAATATAATCAACATATTTTGCTACATTTCATCTTAAAAATTATATTGTCATCATATGTAAATGTGCGCTTTATAAAGTGGCGCAGGTTGTGCAATATTATAACTGTAGTGCAAGTTTACAGTGAGGTGATTGTACTTATAATTACAGATAGTTCTACAAAGAGCAATTGATTGAGTGCATTTATAGTTCTTGGGATGAAACTGTTTCTGAACCGAGAGGTCCGTACAGGAAAGTCTCTGAAGCGTTTTGCCGTGACTGAGGCAGCGTGAGCTTGATGCTGCATACCGATAATTCTCTTTCTGATCAGCTGCTGCTGTGATTCCCCACTCAGATACAGTGATAAAAATACTCTGAGTCGTGCAGTGAGAGTAATATGGAAAAAGATGATCTGCTGTGGCAACCCGTAACAGGAGCAGCTGAAAGAAGAAAAAGAAGGTGAAGTGAGAGTAACAACACTAAAGCAGTTATGATAATTGGAATACTATGGCTATTCTCTGGACCATTATATTGTTACAAGTTAATTACAATCAGATGCATTACACTAATAAACAATATGCAGTTAGTTTCAGTGTATTTATAAAGCTGCGTCAGGAAAAGAAAGGTAACCACACAGGAACAGTAGCCCTGCTTTGACGCTGGGTGCCGCCAGTCTGCAAAACCGAGCGGAGAACTTGCGTACGACAGGGTATGAGGTACCGTAAAAATGTACGTGGCTTTACGCCAAATACAGGTTTTATACATCGTAATTTGAACGTGGAAATGTTCTTACGCAACATTTCTGTGCATACACACCATTTATACATGAGGGCCCTGGAGAATGCTATTCTGCTGAGTACTAATTTTTCTAGCTTCTTCGATTTTTTGTTTTTGGATTTGGATAACTAGATAGCGGATATCAATATTGTGTGTGTTAGTAATATTACTAAGATTTCTGGCTTTCTATCTTTTGTTATGATTTCTCTTACTATGATTCTTGGGTTTAGATTTCAGTATTGGCATTTAATAGTACTAATGTTTGGTATTGACTTTCTTATCTTCTATGTTACCTCTCCTGGGACCTCATATATAAATGGTGTGTATGCACAATAATGTTACATACGCCCATTTCCACGGTCACTTCAAGATGCATATAAACTAAACTTGCTGTAAAGCCATGCATACTTTCACAACAGCCTCCCCCTTGCATACACACTTTTTGGCTGTTTTGTAAACTGGCAGCACACAGTGTCAAAGCAGTGCTATTGTTTCTGTGGTCTGCTTTTCTTTTTTATATTCACATCTAAGATGTGGGTTTTATCAAATGTACTGAAATTAGTTGCATTTCATTTACAGATTTAATTCACTTGATTGTAATAATTCTGTAAAAATATAATGGTGCACGGAATGGCCAAACTATTACAACTACCATGGCTGCTTTAGCGTTGTTAGAAGACATCGCAAATGGAAGAATTAGAAGAGAATGTGTATTTACAGATGATGATGACTGGTTTCTAAATCAATTTTGATTTGAAAAAGCTATCCTTATGTGGTGAATTGGTACCAGCGTTACAAAGGCAGACTTTGAGTAATTGATCTCTACTTGCTCCTTTGCAAGTTCTGCCCACTCTCAGGTTTTTAGCCACAGGAGCTTTTCAACGTGAACTGTTGACGATCGGGTATTTCACAGACGTCACTGAGTCGCACCATACCAGCTGTATTGGATGGTATTATCCACATATCATCCAGATAGATAAGATTTCCTTACACTGTGGTTGAACTTGACAACATAAAAGTGCAATTTACAGTCTTCCAAATGTGATCTGAGAGGTCAACTGAACTCACAATGCTGTTGCAATGGCAACAGTCCATCCTTTTAACCTCAAGACATATTTCATGTTGCATGTGGTCTCACCAAAATAAATGAATTAAGAAATTATATAAATACATAAAGAAACAACAAAAAACATATTTTCTGACATTTTGTTCTGACTGATTGACTATTTTGATATTATTTACTTTGTGAGATATGGCTGCCCATTCACCCCACCCAATACCCCCAGGCCACCAGATGGAGCCCTCCTTGCAGCATAGAGGTGCCCCGAATGCCAGCAGGGAATTATGGACAGTGGAGTCGTAATACACAGCCCTTCTAGATACCATGGGGGCCACCAGGAGTCGCAGGGATTTATATTTTCCGTATAGCCCAGAAGTATTTCCAAGTCACGGGAACGGAAGAAATGATATACTTCTGGGCTGAAGAAAAAAGAGAAGTTTTTACCTGACCCGGAAGTGCTGGATAATCACATGGACTGAGGGCTCAGAAGCACTTCCGGGTCAAGGACTATAAAGGACTGTGGGAGATCCCAGACAATTGAGCTGAGTTGGGAGGTAGGGTGGCTAAGCGTCTGGGAGTTTGGAGGATTGTTATTGTGATTGGTTTATTTGAGAATTTTGGAGAGGAGCGTACTTTGTGCACTTTATCTATACTAATAAAAGGCAAAGCCCTCACTCACTCACTCACTGACTCATCACTAATTCTCCAACTTCCCGTGTAGACAGAAGGCTGAAATTTGGCAGGCTTATTCCTTACAGCTCACTTACAAAAGTTAAGCAGGTTTCATTTCGAAATTCTACACATAACGGTCATAACGGTCGATAACGGTCGACAACGTCCGCCATGTTGAACTTTCTTATTTATGGCACCATCTTCACGAAATTTGGTAGGCGGCTTCCCTGCGCTAACTGAAACCGATGTATGTACTTATTTCGATGGTATGACGCCACTGTCGGCCGCCATATTGAACTTTCCAACGTCACTAATTTTCCAACTTCCCGTGTAGGTAGAAGGCTGACCCCATCTTCACGAAATTTGGTAGGTGGCTTCCCTGCGCTAACCAAAACCGATGTACGTACTTATTTCGGTGGTATGACGCCACTGTCGGCCACCATATTGAATTTTCCAAACATCACTAATTCTCCAACTTCCCGTGTAGGTAGAAGGCTAAAATTTGGCAGGGTCATTCCTTACAGCTTACTTACAAAAGTTAAGCAGGTTTCATTTCGAAATTCTACGCGTAACGGTCAACAATGTCCGCCATGTTGAACTTTCTTATTTATTGCCCCATCTTCACGAAATTTGGTAGGCGGATTCCCTGCGCTAACCGAAACTGACGTATGTACTTATTTCGATGTTATGACGCCACTGTCGGCCACCATATTGAACTTTCCAACGTCACTAATCTTCACAATGTCCGCCATGTTGAACTTTCTTATTCATGGCCCCATCTTCACGAAATTTGGTAGGCGGCTCCCCTGAGCTAACCGAAACCAATGTACATACTTATTTCAGTGGTATGACGCCACTGTCAGCCGCCATATTGAACTTTACAACGTCACTAATTCTCCAACTTCCCGTGTAGGTAGAACGCTGAAATTTGGCAGGCTCATTCCTTACAGCTTACTAACAAAAGTTAAGCAGGTTTCATTTCGAAAATTCTACACATAACGGTCATAACGGTCGATAACGGTCAACAACGTCCGCCATGTTGAACTTTCTTATTTATGGCCCCATCTTCACGAAATTTGGTAGGCGGCTTCCCTGTGCAAACCGAAACCGATGTACGTACTTATTTCGATGGTATGACGCCACTGTCGGCCACCATATTGAACTTTCCAACGTCACTAATTTTCCAACTTCCCGTGTAGGTAGAAGGCTGACCCCATCTTCAAGAAATTTGGTAGGTGGCTTCCCAATGTTAACCAAAACTGATGTACGTACTTATTTCGGTGGTATGATGCCACTGTCGGACCGCCATATTGAATTTTCCAAACATCACTAATTCTCCAACTTCCTGTGTAGGTAGAAGGCTGAAATTTGGCAGGTTCATTCCTTACAGCTTACTTACAAAAGTTAAGCAGGTTTCATTTCGAAATTCTACGCGTAACGGTCATAACAATCAACAGCGTCCGCCATCTTGAACTTTCTTATTCATGGCCCCATCTTAACGAAATTTGGTAGGCGGCTTCCCTGCGTTAACCGAAACCAATGTACGTACTTATTTCGGTGGTGTGACGCCACTGTCAGCTGCCATATTGAACTTTCCAACGTCACTAATTCTCCAACTTCCCGTGTAGGTAGAAGGCTGAAATTTGGAACTTATTTCAGTGATATGATGCCACTGTCGGCCGTCATATTGAACTTTTCAACGGTCTTTGTTACTTATGGGCCCATCTTCAAGAAATTTGGTACACGGGTTCCCAACGCTAACTGAATCCTACTTACGTACATATATACGTCCATAGCCTGCAGCTCGGTCACCGTGTGAGGCGGCGTTGGGTCCCCCATCCCAACACCTCCCACGTTGTTGGCTGCCTGCCTATATAAGGCCATCTGTCGCTCCAGTCTCTACATTCCCTTCCTTGCTTCGCCACGGTATTCACGTCTACCTGCTGATAACTACAACCTTTTTATTTAATCCATGACTTCTCCGCTGTTTTATTGTTCATTTATTATGATTATAGTTATTGTATAGGTATTTTAGACTTACTTTACATTGTTCAGGTACCCATTTCCTTTATCATTCCAACCGTACCCCCATTAACATGTGTATCAAGGTGATCACCATCGATCAAAGAACTGTCACTTACCAAGTGGTTTCCATGCCCGGAGATGGCACCTGCCTTTTCCATTCTCTTTGTTACATATTGCACGGCCATATCAGGCTCACTCTTGATATCCGGAGGAACATTGTGTCTTATGTATTGAATGACTGGGACAGGTTCAAGGTGTGGACTGATGACGGTACAGGAGATAATTATACTACTATACTACACTAGAAGAGTGAAATGCTTAAGTGTACCGAAATGGCCAAATATTTTACACCTTTGGACAACCACCAATGCCTCTTAAACATCTTAGATTCACAGGTGACGATTTCAGTAGTGGACACTTTGATGTTTAGAAATGTTTAAACTCTCAAAAGCTGAATGTGAAGTTATCAATCAAACTGGTTGTATACTTACAACGCTTGACAGATGCCGAATGTCTCTTCAACACAAGTCCTACAAATACTGTCGTAATTGAAACAAACCATGAAACTCAAACTGATTATGACAGCAGCAATCCAAGCTGTGAGATTTGAAACAAGATTACTGTTCACATGGCCAACTGTACGTTGCATGCTCAAAAGTAAGCTCAGCGCACAGCTACAGCTTGGTCATATTACAACTGGAGGGCCGAACTGACAACGTGGCATACAAAGAGATCCTTAACAAATAATTATTGGTATATTTTCTCTCAGTTTTAAAAAGGTTTAATTGTCTTCTTAATAAAAATTTTAAGGCAGTACTTTGCCGCTGCGAAGCGCGGGTATTTTGCTAGTTATTATAATAAATCTTATTATTGGACTTTTACCTGGTATCTGACGAGTGGTCTGAGGGTTCAAAGGGTCAAGAGGACCTCAATCTGTCACAACATATTGTCACATTTTACACTACATTTCTATTTGCCTATTTATTTCTTTATTTATCTAAAACTTTAAATATTCTTTAAAGCTTTTTGACTGGTTAGTTTTGATTAAACCAGCTAAAGAGAGAGCCATTTGAAAGAGTATCTGGTGCTTACTACCTTAATATGTTTATTTTCTTAATTTTTCAAATGGGCAATCATGAGGAACTGGTTGGCCACCCATCCAAGTTTCATACCTCAAGTGGAAGTTATAAATGTGTTTTTTTCCCCAACAATGATTTCAAGATTTTGCTACCTACTCTAATTTTAACTTGTCATTATTGTCTCTCTAACATAACCCTGGCGTCTCTTGTGAGGGTAGAGTTAAGCAAAGTTTTTTGACTTGCACTCCACATAGTGCTCTGTATAACATGGAATCCCATTATGATTTTTAATTCATTCTATACAGACTCTGGGCAGTAATTTGTTCATTTTTCATAAGTCTTTTTCATAAGGTGCAATAAACCTACAGCCATTATTTATTTGTTTTTAATATTTTAATCCTTACATGCATTTAAACTTAATTAGCACTTAGCCTCTCATGCGTGAAATTTGTCATTTGAACAAAAAGTATCCCTCTGTAGTAAAGATATTCTAGTCTGAACTCATCACTTCAAAATGCATGAAATGTAATGTCTACATTTCATTAGAAAATGATTAAGAGGATGTGCAATAATGGGTTCTACTGAATACAAAATCTGGTACGGCATAGTCGACAGCTATCTGCACTGGTCAATCTGCAGTGCACCAAGTGGAAAAATGCATGAGAAATGGTATGAGAACATGCTGGAGGCTGTCATCAACACTGGTGACACTGCCATATATGTGGGACATGGCAGTGCAAACCAATCGTACCATTTCAGGTAACCATGCTGACATACTGTAGTACTCTATCACAAGAAGGAAAGGTAAACTCTTCTAAGAATGATGTACTAGTACCTGATGTCAAAAATCAAATTGCGATGTATGAAACCTACACTTGGCGTAAAGCCACGCACTTTTCCACGTTACCTCATACCCTGTCGGACGCAAGTTCTCCACTCGGTTTTGCAGACTGGCGGCACCCAGCATCAAAGCAGTGCTACTGTTCCTGTGTGGTTTCCCTTTATTTCTTCGAGCCACATTCCTGCCGCGGCTTTATAAATACACTGAAACTAACCTCATATTGTTTATTAGTGTAATGCATCTGATTGTAATTAACTTGTAACAATATAATGGTCCAGGGAATAGCCATAGTATTCCAATTATCATAACTGCTTTAGCGTTGTTACTCTCACTGCACCTTTTTTTTCTTTTTTCAGCTGCTCCTGTTAAGGGTTGCCACAGCAGATCATCTTTTTCCATATTACTCTCACTGCACCACTCAGATTATTTATATCACTGTATCTGAGTGGGGAATCACAGCAGCAACTGATCAGAAAGAGAATTATCGGTATACAGCATCAAGCACACCCTGCCTCAGCCACGGCAAAATGTTTCAAAGCCTTTCCTATATGGACTTCGCGGTTCAGAAACAGTTACAATACAATACAATACAGTTTATTTTTGTATAGCCCAAAATCACACAGGAAGTGCCGCAATGGGCTTTAACAGGCCCGGCCTCTTGACAGCCCCCCAGCCTTGACTCTCTGAGAAGACAAGGAAAAACTCCCAAAAAAAAACTTGTAGGGAAAATGGAAGAAACCTTGGGAAAGGCAGTTCAAAGAGAGACCCCTTTCCAGGTAGGTTGGGCGTGCAGTGGGTGTCAAAAGAAGGGGGTCAATACAATACAATACACAGAACAGAACAAATCCTTAATACAGCATAATAATACAAATTTTAGAAGTACGGAGCAGAATTTAACTGTAGATGATATCCCATCAAAAGATTTGGATATTTTTAGAGTCCTGGAGACCTCATCCATCAAGCTGCCTCCCCAATTGGCCATTCCACGGCTGAAACATTGCTCGGCCAGCCAATCTGATGAAAGGACCCCTTTTTCCCATGATTCCTGTGATCCTTCATCAGGGATGACTTTACCATAGGCAGGCAAACAACTTGGCAGGTGGGCCGTGGCCACATTTGAGTACCAAGAACAGAAACAGAATAGGTGAGGGTTAGTAACAAATTATAACAATTATGTTACTTATGTTTTAGTGTTAATGACTAACAACAGAGATGCAGTATGTACAGTTAATCAGCAGCTCTAGTCAGAATATGCTAAACTGAAGTAGTGAGTCTTCAGCCAAGATTTAAAGGCTGAGACCGAGGAGGCATCTCTTATAAAAGAAGGAAGACCATTCCACAATTTAGGGGCCCTGTAACTAAAAGCTCGACCTCCCACTGTTATTTTATTAATCCTTGGAATTGTAAGCAGACCGGCATCTTGAGATCTTAATGTGCGCTCAGGTTTGTAAGTCATGATAAGTTCAGACAAGTAAGCCGGACCTTGGCCATTTAATGCTTTATATGTTAAAAGGAGGATTTTGAAATCTGCCCTAAACTTAACCGGGAGCCAGTGTAAGGATTTAAGAACTGGAGTTATGTGTTCATATTTTCTTGTTCTTGTAATAATTCTTGCAGCCGCATTTTGGATTAACTGGAGGCTGTATAAAGAACAGTTTGAACAGCCAGTGAACACCGCATTGCAGTAGTCAATCCTACTAGAGATAAATGCATGAATTAATTTCTCAGAATCCTGTTTATTTAGAAAGCGCCTTAATTTCCTAACATTTTTAAGATGGAAGAAACATGTTTTGGACAACTTTGTAATATGTGCTTTAAATGACATGCTAGAATCAAAGATAACTCCTAGATTGCGGGCTGATTCAGTAAAATTAATTGGGATTCCAACTGAGTTAAATGACGACAAAATATTGCTGTGATCAGCGTCATTCCCTCCAAAAATTAACATCTCTGTTTTATCTGTATTTAAAGACAAGTAGTTCTCATTCATCCACTCCTTTAATTCACTAACACAACTAATTAAAGACAACATCGGAGAAATTTCATTTGATTTAAATGAAAGGTATAACTGGGTGTCATCTGCATATGAATGAAAATTAACATTACATTTCCTAATGAGAGATCCCAGTGGAAGCATGTAAAGTGAAAACAGTAAAGGTCCCAGTACTGAGCCCTGCGGGACACCATATTGAACTTCTGTGTATAATGAAGGAGTACTGTCAGCACATTTCTGTACATATTGGAACCGATTTGATAAATAAGAACTGAACAAAGCGAGCACGGGGCCTGTAAGCCCAACATCATTTTCTAGCCTGTGCAGTAAAATAGAATGGTCAATGGTGTCAAATGCTGCACTTAAGTCTAACAACATAATTACAGTGGAGTTTCCTTCATCAGAGGATATCAGAATGTCATTTACAACCTGTGTTAGTGCAGTTTCTGTACTATGACCAGTGCGAAAACCAGACTGGAATTTCTCAAGTAAATTGTAATGCGTAAGGTGTGACTGAAGCTGACTGGCGACTACTTTTTCTAGTATTTTAGAGAGAAATGGTAAATTTGAAATAAGCCTATAATTATTTAGTATGTGTGGGTCTAGGTCTGACTTTTTAAGTAAAGGTTTAATGACTGACACTTTTAGTGCATCAGGTACTGTGCCATGCAGTAATGAACTATTGATAACGGTTAGAATAGGCGCTGCAAGAACATCCATTGCACTTTTTACTAGTTTTGTTGGCACTGGATCTAGGGAACAAGTAGAGGGCTTCATTTTAGTAATTAAAGTTAAGACTTCCTGCTCAGTTACAGGATTAAAATTACTAAAGTGCTGAATGCAATGTGCGGCAGGGTCTGCTAAGATAGTATTTGGTTTGTACTGTGATGCTGAGATCTGGGATCTTATATTTTTAATTTTCTCATTGAAGAAGTTCATAAAGTCTGTACTGCTAATATCTGTTGGTATTTTGCACTGTTGATCTGAATTGCCTTTTGTTAATTTAGCCACTGTTCTAAACAGTACCTGAGGATTTTTATTATTGCTATCTATTAATGTAGAGTAGTATTCTGAGCGAGCTTTAAAGAGGGCTTTTTTATATTTATTAACACTCTCTGTCCATGCAATTTGAAAGACATGTAGCTTTGTTGTTCTCCATCTGCGCTCCAGTTTTCGACACTCTAATTTAAGAGCTCGAGTATTTTCATTAAACCAGGGAGAGTTTCTATGTGCTTTGATCACTTTTGTTTTAAGGGGAGCCACTGTGTCGAGAGCATCTCTCAAGGTCACATTATAATGTGATATTAGCTGACCTAAATTGTTTTCCATGTTTACATTTGATGTTAACTGACCTAAATGGTTTTCCACAATTACACTCGACTTACTCAAGGTATCTATAAATTTTGAAGCGGAATTACAATCAGTTTCATCCCAAGAACTTTAAACACTCAATCAGTCCATCAAGTGCTCCTTGTAGAACTGTTTGTACTTATAACCACAATTACCCTCACTGTAAACTTGCACTACAGTTATAATATTGCACAACCTGCGCCACTTTATAAAGCGCGTATTTACATATGATGACGATATCATTTTTAAGATGAAATGTAGCACAATATGCTGATTATATTATATAGATAAAACTTTAACTTCATTTAAATAATCTGTATTGTTAATAATTAAACATGTGAGGAAACGGTTCCGCAGCGCTAGCTAGTTCACGGATTGATCCTACCTTATGCTATATTCTTTCTGGGGCTGACGCGACACTGGAACGATAGATGGATAGAATAATTAAACTTGTACTACAAAGATATTTCAATGTTCCTTAAAGGTTTTCAAGAATCGTTGTTGTAAGCTTACAGATGGCTTAATGTCTATTACAGAGCTGATTGTGTGGCGATTGGGTATGTGGAGAAAGAAAAGTAAGCACAGGAATTGGAGGTTAGTACGTTTGAAAGAGACAGTACTGCTACAATAATTTCATCGAAGGTCGCGCACAATCACGCACCGTATTCCCCTGTTTAATAACATGCTTTAACTCCTATCATCATGAAAAAAATATCACGTATACATCTCAGTATTTTAATTTTTCAGAGAGCTGTAATATTACAAACTAGCTGAAGCCTGCCGCAGCATACAGCAGTGTAAGAATAGGAACGGAAAACGATGACAAAGGAATTTATTATAACAAAGGCTTAGGAAACCACCATCGCAGTATAATGAAAATAGCAAGGAGCGAAACCAATGCCAATGGTCTAGAGAGTACCTTTCTGTAGCAGGCTACGGAAAACATAGACATATATAGATAGACGCCGCATTCACTGTGTTGCACAGTCGACAGGATAAGTCAGTGTGTCGACCCTATTGCGAGTGGTAAAAGTGCCATTTAAACTAATATAGGTAGACGTGGAAACCGGGTTTGCTGATGAAAAAACAATAACGTTTTAAACAGTATCGTTTACATACAACAGATTTTGGCGAATCGTTTACATGCAATTATTTATGTTTATTTATACACTAATAATGGCAATTATTAAATATTAATAATAATAATAATAATAATAATAATAATTATTATTATTATTATTAAATAATTCCTTCCGTATAAATAACATTTCTCGGACTGCTTTCTTCCATCTCCGAAACATTTCTAGACTTCGTCCTGTTCTTACGCAACACAGTACTAAAGTATTAGTTAATGCCCGAGTCACCTCACGTATAGATTACTGTAATGCTATTCTATCTGTCATCCCACAAAAACGTATCAATCGCTTACAATTTATTCAAAATTCTGCAGCCAGGATAATAACCTGCTGTTCTAAATCCACTGAACATACTACACCTATTCTCTCTCAACTTCACTGGCTCCCTGTTAACTACAGAATACAATACTACGGCGTAAATACTGCTCTTAACATTTAGGGCTCTCCACAACCTTGCTGATCTCCTACAGACTGACACTCGTCTCGCTCACTCTGATTCTCATCTGCAGCTCTACTTTCTGTACCACACATCAAACTCTGTGCTATGGGAGCTCGAGCATCTCTCACAGTGCTCCTCAACTCGGGAATTCTCTTCTCTCTCATATACATCAGCTCGATTCAATTACACATTTTAAAACTACCCTCAAAACTTATCTTTTCAAACTGGCATACCAATTGTAAATTTTGCACTGTTACTGCCAGTTACCTTTGTTTATTTGCTAATTATTGCTGTTTGATCGAGAGCGACAGTGGACGCGGAAGGAGGATTAGAGATGGTGGGCGGGGCTCTGTCGTGCGTTCCCCATGACGCGGGAGGAGGGTTAGAGTTGGCAGGCGGGGCTCTGTCGTGCGTATCCCATGGTCTTAGAGTTGGTGGGCGGGGCTCTCTGTCTTGCGTGCTCTCTCTGTGTTGCGTGCCCTTAGTGAATTATATATATATAGATGTAATGGATTCTGTGTCCTGTCGGAGAAAAAGAAAGCGGAAGCACGTAGTGATTCACACACATAGAGCAAAAGATCAAATACAAAACAAAGCATTTAACGTGCTACTTTAATTACGATGTGATTTGAGAAACTGGTTAATTAAACGATTTTAAGATGAAGTTTATGATGTTCTACTTTAATGACAAAATAAATTACGTAATTAAAGTGGAAATTTCGAGATTGAAGTTGACATTTTGTGCTTTTTTCCTACTGTGTGCCTACTTTTTTCCTACTTTTTTTTCTCTGTACCCTAATAAGCTTTCATATGACACTCAGACGGTGGGCTACAACTCGCCTTTTCACGGCAACTTTGATATGGTTTTCCTTTTGGTTGTTTATACCACTGTTTAAACCAACAAATAGTATGTTTTTCCTTGCCTCCACTTAGTATTCGCTGAAATTCTTCCATTTTTCCTCTTGCTTTTTCCATTGTCTTTTCACAGAAGGCTGAGCTTAATGGCGATTTATATTGATTTGCATATTCATAGAGGTGTAATTCTGGGAGGAGTTGGGGGCGAGACAGAAGGCGTGTGCACAAGCGTTACTTTACATGCTGACCGGGATTTATGAAGCAGAAGAATGTGGAAGTTGGAGTACACACAGGTTTCTGCATCTAGATTTTTCTGTGTATAAGCACATTTCGGCTTTTTTGCTTACGTCATGTTATAGTGCAAATTCTATGCACGGCGTTATGCATGAGGCCACTGGAGATCAAGATTAGCAGGATATAAGGTACCAAAACTACAGCTGAGCCTGTGGTGGTAGGGCCACTAAGTACCATCAAGAAAGGATTCGAAAAGAATACGGAGGAGCTGCCAGGACACCATACAAGCAAAGAAGTGCAGAAGATTGCACTGATGAGAGTCACTCATACTCTTTGCAAAGTGCTGGATTAAACCTCAGGTTCCTGATCAGGATAAGGGCAGCTCAATAACTGCTATGCCGTGATAAATAAATATAGTAAGTTTTATTTACAGGTATATAGTGCATTTCCCAGGCCATCTGCCTGTAAGAGATGTTTGGGTTAAACTATGTTTTTTATTTTTTGTTGGGTTTAGGCATACTTGAATGTAACTAATACCCTTAAAGGATAAAATACAGTTATACATAATTAACTGGTAATATTTATTGAAGTGCTCCTTGGAAATTTAATAAAAAGAGCAATATGAACACTTTAGGATATCTAATAATGAATTATGTGAGCATTTCATAAACCTGTTTATTAGTTTGTAATATTAATGTTTATTTGTGCTTTACTCTTGTCTTTGAAGTAGTTGTTGGTGCAATATTCGATTGTTGCTGTGGCTCCAGTACAAAAATCACATTGGCGGAAATGGACAATTCAATGGTGAAGCTCACACATCAAGGAATGGGAGGGAGGGCTTCACCATCACCATCACCATAACAACACTATTAAAGAAGCCATATGCAGATCAGAAGGAAGGTCACCAAAGGGTGAGTCAAAACCAAGGATAAAACAAAAAAATATCGGCAAACACAAGGCTAGTCTAGAGCTCTTAATGCTGTCATAGTGACAGATGAGAAATCGAAGCCTGCAGTGTAATTGGAAAAGGCAGGAGACAGTGCACCAAATCTTTGATTTTCTGGTAATGATTACCAAACTGAAATCCATAATTAGTCGCCGTTGCTTTCACAACTGAATAAAACGGATGAAGGCTACATAGAAAAAAAAATACAATATTTTCTGCTATCGTGGGAATAACCTTCATTTTTTCCTTTGGCAGATGCACACCAATACAACCCTTCAACAACTCCATTTGATTTTTTTGTGTAGCTAAAATATATATGATTGCATTAAAAGTTTTTTACATATAAATATGAAAGAAAATATTATTTGCAGTTGTTTGTTAGAAATAACTATTAATGATTTTATTATTTATTTCGTCAACATCCTTACTCAAGGTGAATTAAAAACAATTAGAGCACTAACAGGGTTAGCAACTGTCCATAAGAATAAAAAAAGAAAAATCATGAAAGCTTTAACTTGGCATAAATAGAGAGATTAAATACTTTGTGCCAGAAGGCATCTGATGTGTCTGCGCTCCATGATATTAATGGTGATTTTCCTTCAAGCTGTTGTCTCACACAGTTTGCTCCAAGTGTAAATGACTTGTCCTTTTAAATAAAAGAAAGACACATTTTCTTTATCAAGATTAGGGAAATAAAGTTCAGGAGTTATCTTCTATTTGAATAAAAATTGTGTTCATTAAAGATGCTTAGGGCGACATAGTGGTGCTGTAATGAGCTCCTCTACCTCCTGGATCCAGCGGCCTGAGTTTGAATCTCACACCTTGTTGCTCTCACGTTTCTCATGACTCCTAAGGACGTACGAGATACAGTGATTGGCTATTGCAAATTGGCCTCGCGTGCCCCCGTGATGGATTGGTACCGTGTCCTCTTTTGCGCCTGGTGCTTCTGGGATAGCTTTTGGGCTTTTTACAAATATGAACAGAATAAATTTCTTCACACTTGTGCAAATTTTGATTTTTTCATTATATGTGTTGAAGAGCTTTCACAAAGAGGCTGCAGCCTTTGATGATTTTTCTATGCATATTGTAATGAATCAAAAAACACTTTCTCAAAAGAAAAATAGTTGGGGACCGTCTCCGTATAATGTCTGAAGGACAAAAGAAAATCGAATAGTCAAAATGATAGATCAAAATACTTTTTTCAGCAGATGAAAGTGTATTACAACAAATGCTGTTTTTTCCAGTAACAAAATGGTGGATGGAAATGAGTTGGCAGGAGATGACGTCAAAACGGGCAGACGGATACGACGTCATCAAAAGTGACTAGAAGTGATGTGATGGAGTATGTGATGTCATCTTCTGGAGACTGGAAGTATCATCATTGGATGGAGCCGGAAACAATGTCATCAAAGGATGTCGGAAGTGACATTTTGGCTGCCATCTTGGAATCCAGAAGTGAGATAAGGACATTATTTTTTTTCTTTTGGTCTGTTGAAAGACAGAAAGAGAGAGGCGTTAGTACCGCAAATCAACCCCTTGTCTCGCAAAATTTAAGTCACTTCCGGGCTGGTTGACTGCCTCCTAAGTGCACGTGTGTGACAATATGCTGTTGATGACTGTTTTAGTAAAAGTAGCAAAGAACCCTTTGGAGTTCCCATGCAATTGTAGTGGGAATATCACACTCATAAAATCATTCATATGTTTAAAGTAGGCAAGCACAACTATAAGATAAGGGATTTATCATTTCTACGAATTAGACAACTTTAAAAATGTATTGAGTTTCTAACACGCATACAACATTTCTATGAATCTCCTTTGTTGTCTTTGGGGATTTGAATACCACAGACTATGGATGGATGTGTATTTTATTTCTAGATAACTTTTAGAATTTGTTTTAATGATATTTTTGCATAGCTGCTATGCTATTTGGTATTGGTTTTAGGCTCTGTAATTTTACTAATTTCGTTATCATGATGAAACTCCCAGTTGCTAGGGGGTGTGGCCCTGGCAGTTGCATCATATGACTTTATCAGCACAGCACTTTTAAAACCAGTGCAACAAATTCATTAACTCTATGCTTGTAGGTATAAATAAGACCTTTTATGCTTTTTATAGAGGATTCGGGTACTGCAAACATTAGCGATCCATTCCGACTACAACTTGTGAGTAGCCTTTTGGTTTTGGTTTCAGTTTTAGTGAATTCCCGGTTAATGACTAATTTCTGGCTTTTAACTTGGATTCATCTCCCAGTTTGAATTAAAAAATCTAACATAAAGTTGCTAGTAGTACAACTTGTAATTAGTTTTGACTGGAAAAAAAGGTAAAAGTTTAAATGTTCAGCTCAACCAAGCCCATAGTTGTGTGTGAGTGTCACATGGATTGACTAGCTACCAATTTATGGTTGGTTCATGCTAAGACATAGCAAAAAGGGGTGTGAGATCTCCAAATATGCACCTCAAATCAGGCCAGCACTCACCAGCCCAGAAAAGGCTCGTCTAATCCAATTATTCCCCATAACTGTCACCTTAAAGTGACAATAAAAAAAAAATAAATCACAAATTTCACAAAAATGTCCTACAAGCAACAGACACAGTAAAACTCTTGAAGTGAAATGGGCAAGGTAATAGCTTATAAATTAACAATTTGTTTAATGAAAATAGAAAAAAGCAACTGAGTCTCAATGCATAAATTCCAAAAGCAACCAAGTGTTAGGAGCAACACTTAGCAAAAAAGGAGGAATTCACAGTACGTAACAAGGTGACAAGTTTCAATCATTTAACTCAAAAATATTGACAGTATACAGTATAGGTATGAAATATTTGTGTGTAACTTTTCTGTTTATTATCTTTCAGAGACTCTACAGTGAATACCTGTGAGTTGAACATTTTAGATCAGCGTTAATTTATCAAAAGACGTGTCTGCTTTCCTCATTACGTCACTATGAGCAAAGTGAAGCTATGCAGCTATTTAACTTTGTTTTTAAAATAGGAGAATACCTATCACACACAGCTTTGATGCTTCCCCGTAAAGCAATTTTGAAAGTACAAGCTTGGTTTAAAGTTTGTATAACTATAACAAGGTAAGTACTGTAAACGTTATGTTATCTACAGTAATATGTATTGTTTTCTGTATCTACTACAGCCTTTTATTCATAATCTTTAAAGCAGGGGTCAACAACTCTGGCCCTGGAAGGCCCCAGTAGCTGCAGGTTTTCATTCTAATGCTTTTCTTAATTAGTGCATTGTTTTTGCTGCTAATTAACTTCTTTTGAATTAATTTTAATTGACTTGTTTTTTTAAGATTTGTTACACTGAATTTCTTCATTTCTTTCTTTCACCTTCTTTACTTCCTAAAAATTTGATTGCTGTCTTGGATCTGCTATAAAGATCTGTCTTTTATACCCTATATTGGATGTTGCACATTTTGGTGGGAAGCTCCATTTATGTGCGCCTGTGCTCATTTGTGGACCTTGCATTGTTTCTTTATTTGATGGGTTCAGCACTGTTGGGAGAGAGCATTATGGTGTTTGCAACCTTAATATATCACCAGGTGCCATATTATTACTATACCTCTTTTTGCTCATTGTTAGTTGCTTAACTGACATGACATATATTTTTATAAGACTTTGGTTATATTTTGTGCTTGATTATGAGGGTTAGAATTAGGGTGTGCAATGGCTCTGGGCCTTTTTTTGATAGTTTTTTTTCTATTTCAAACATTGCAGAAGTGTGGCTACTTGGGTGGTTTGTGGATTTGATTGGGGGTCCAGGTTGGATAATATCAAGGACAGATATGCAGCATTTATTTGAAAGGTGTCTGACCTAAGAAGGCATTGGAATTTAGTGTTTCTGTTTCTCAGCATCACTTTATACCAATTTTTCTTATTCTTTTTCTTCATAGTCATTTGCCAATCTTTTTTTTATTATTATTATTTTAAACTGATTATGGCTAAGCCTAATACAATTCTGAGGAATGTCAGAACTTGAACTCAAGACAGCAGCGCTCATGCAGTCTAGCCCATTTCCTTCATTATCATATTGATATGGCTTTTATTCAGGAGTCGCATTTGCTAGCAGCTGTCATCTGCCGCTGCAAAAGCAAACATCTCCAGGTTGTTACTTCTTTCTCTGTGTGTGCTAAAAAAAGTGTCATTCTTATTCTTCTATAGGATAGACTAATATTTAACAGCTAACAGGTGGCAGTAATCTAAGTTGATTTTTTTACTTGCAGGCAATTTTAGGAAGTCAAGGAATTCCTCAGGAAAGGACCTTAAATCCCAGTTTTCATCCCTGTAAAGGGCACAATCTCTTATGGTCAATAAAAATCATGACATTTAATTGCTAATACTAGAACTTACCTCAATAATTAAAAGAGCAGAGTTTCTAATTCACTGTACTAGCACCCACAAAATCAAGAATAATACCTTGTTTTCTTTTATAGAATAAATCCATAATAAATCTCACTCGAGAACTCCCCCTTAACTAAACTATTTACTGACTGTCCCGCCACTCCCCCTTCTGCTATCAATTCATTCCTTGATTACCTTTTCCTTCCCCACCTCCTAGAGGAAGGGCCTCTCTTTTACAGGCTGTGATCTCTTTGAATAAAATGAACAAGACTTTGGACTCTGTGAGTGCTGGAAATGCTCTAGCATTGAATGGACATCCTCTTGGGTTAATTTCCTCATTTTGGACACAATTATCTCGTCTTTGATATGATCAAAGAAGCTAAATCCTCTGGTTATCTAAATGCAAGAAGTAACAAGATGGTCATCACTTTCTTTGAAAGCAAGGTAAGGGCCCTGACCTAAGACAGAGTTACTGGCATCTCCCTCTTATCAATAAAGATGCAAACTATTGGCTGAAGTTCTGGCCTGTTGCTTACAAAAAGCCAGTGCTAAATTAATCCATCCTGATCAATCCAGCTTCAAATGCTTGAGGTTAGCCCCATATAACATGTACAGACTACTGCATATTATTGATTCTGGTTGTTCCCATTCAGGCTTTGATGCAAAGAAGGATTACAACATTATGAATTGGCCTTTCTTATTGGAAATCATGGATAGATTAGACTTTGTTATGGGTTTTATGTTCAATTAAGACTCACTACTCTTCCCCCTCCACAGTTCCACTCTCCAATTCAAATATCTCACATACTAATTTTCACTTGCGGACTACAAAAACAATCCAATCATGCTCAAAAATGTTTATGCTCTGTAATTACGGATAAAGTCAGCCTACATTTTTCAGATAGGTTCTGGTGTTTAGAGTGTGTCTGAAGTCACAAGCTTTTCTCTTTTTTTAAAGAACTTTAGACAGGAAAGTAAAACTCAGCCTAGACCATTATTTGAATTTGAGTCCAATCTTAAATTGTTCAATAAAGGCTTAACAGTAGTCATTATTAAGGCATTAAGAGTGGGTGTTGGTGTAAACGCAGCAAGTAAGTTCATTAATAAGTTTATTGCAACTGAGTCCAAGGGACACTAACAATTATTTTGCAAAGAAAAATTGAGTTGACAGGAATAAGTTTCTGTAGAATTACAATTTCAAAGAAAAAAAGCAATGCAAACTTAACTCAAATAAATATATAAGTAATAGTAAGTAAGAATCAATCAATCAATCAATCAACATTTATTTATATAGCACATTTTCATACAAAAAAATGTAGCTCAAAGTGCTTTACAAAATGAAGAATATAAAAATAGAAGACACAATAAAAAATAAACATAAGTCAACATTAATTAACATAGAATAAGTAAGGTCCGATGGCCAGGGTGGACAGAAAAAACAAAAAAAAAAACTCCAAGAGCTGGAGAAAAAAAAAAAATAAAATCTGTAGGGATTCCAGACCAAGAGACCGCCCAGTCCCCTCTGGGCAATCTACCTAACATAAATCAAACAGTCCTCTTTGTATTTAGGGTTTTCATGGAAGGACCTGATGATGATGGTCACGTAGACTTCTGGCTTTCAGTCCATCAATGTTGGTGCATCATGATGCTTTGAGTAGGTGGTGGTGGCGCAGGCCGCCGCCGCCACCACAAAGAAACCGGAAAAAGAAACAGAAGAGAGAGTAGGGGTCAGTACGGATTTTGGAGCCACTGTGAATAGTTATTATGATGAATTGTACATACAGAGTATCAGGATTAAGTTAAAGTGAAGTTATGAGAAGGCCATGTTAAAGTAATGTGTTTTCAGCAATGTTTTAAAGTGCTCTACTGTATTTGCCTGGCGAATTCCTATTGGCAGGCTATTCCAGATTTTAGGTGCATAACAGCAGAAGGCCGCCTCACCACTTCTTTTAAGCTTTTGGAATTATAAGGAGACACTCATTTGAGGATCTAAGGTTACGATTTGGAATATAACGTGTCAGGCATTCCGATATATAAGATGGAGCGAGATTATTTAAGGCTTTATAAACCATAAGCAGTATTTTAAAGTCAATCCTGAAAGACACAGGTAACCAGGGTAGTGACATCAAAACTGGAGAAATGTGTTCGGATTTTCTTTTCCTAGTTAGGATTCTAGCAGCTGCATTCTGCACTCGTTGCAATTGATTTATGTCTTTTTTGGGTAGTCCTGAGAGGAGTGCGTTACATCAATCTAGTCTACTGAAAACAAAAGCGTGAATTAATTTCTCAGCATATTTCAATGATATAAGAGGTCTAACTTTTGCTATGTTTCTTAAGTGAAAAAA
The DNA here is from genome assembly GCA_026402145.1 of Polypterus bichir lapradei. NCBI lineage: Eukaryota > Metazoa > Chordata > Cladistia > Polypteriformes > Polypteridae > Polypterus > Polypterus bichir. The sequence goes on along the minus strand of JANRMT010062857.1, from coordinate 8,830,501 downwards.
TACTGTCCTAGTGGTCTGATGAATATGCGATTTAAAATTCAGATTACAGTCAACAGTTACCCCTCAGTTTTTTACTTCCGTCTT
>JANRMT010062857.1:8778229-8830017 GCA_026402145.1 Polypterus bichir lapradei | reverse complement strand
ACACTCCAAAACACATGAAAGGAAGCAAAGAACAGTAGAGCTTAGTAATGAGCTCAACTATTTCTAGTATATAATATTGCAAAACATATTACAATCTATTAAGACCAGTGAAAATATACATCTCTTACGTAAGCAATTTCACACCAGAGAAGTGCTCAGAAGTTTGCTGCTTGATGGACAATGTTATAAATACATTAATAACCCTAACCCTATCCCTAACCGTGCCTCTCAAAAGGCTTATCAATGGAGATTGACATTTGGGAGCATTACAAGAAAGTTCTGAGTTTCATGGTCAACTAGCTAGAGCAATGGGCTTTAAGCCATGACTGACAACTGCATGAGTGTACATGATGAGCATTTTTTTTATATTGCCCGATGCTGTTTTTCAATGGATGGTGTTGGATGTGTTGTCTGTTCTTTCCATTATACTACTCTCACTGGTCTGTGGGAGACATGCAAGTAAGAATCAGATTTCAGAGTGATCTATCTTAATCTTTCTATATTTCTGCAACACAAAAAGTAGGAAGTAGTGAGAAACGAGATGGGTATATACATGATGTTTGTTTCTTATATATTTTTACCATTTGTATTAAACATATTTGTATTCATTGTCTGTTTTTTGTTATTATATTATATTATTGTCATTATTCTGTGGGAGACATGCAAGTAGGAATTGCATGTCATTGTGACCCCACTTAATCCTTCTGTATTTCAGCTCCACACTATCTAATAAACTGTAATGTATCCTGACCTTGTTAACGAACGTCAGCAAGGTGTCTGCCTTTTAATAATAATAATAATAATAATAATAATATGTTCAGGAAAAACATGCAGAGAACTCTGAATCCACCATAATTACCGCTTCAGGATGTATCTAGTTTAACTTAATTTACACAGTTGGAATAATACGAAGAAAAATAATATGTAAAATAGATCTTTTAAAAAAATCTTCAAGAAACTGCTGTTTTGAAACAAGTGATGTTTAAATTAAATGACCCGAACCCGCTAGCCCATGCATTCACTGCCACAGACGTTTTCATTATTTTGTGTTTTGTAGTGTATTTAAATCATGATAGTATCTAATACTAGCTTTTTTAGCATGTGAATTTCTAGATATTATAAAGTGACATTTAGAAAATGAAAGATACAGCAATGAAGCATTTTCTTTTAACTTGGGCACATTCTATCTTCCTTTATGATAGTATATTTAGTAAATTAAATATTAGCACCAAGAAGTTGAGGGCTTTCTCAGCTACTACCCCAGCCTCGCTTTATTTCTAATTCTGTTCTTTTCATATTACTGGAATGTTACATTTTGAAACCAATCTGGTTATGATAAATGTGCCTAGTGAAACAGAAAGCAGTGCATATGAAATGAATTCATCAATGTGGAGATAAATGATCTAACTAAATGCCATACAATACTCTAATATAATTTATGCATATTGTGCTTTGTGAAAGTAGAACTGTCTAAGCAAATAGTCAGTGTTGGAAAGCTGCATAATATTCATTTATCTATCTAATTAGAATGTAACAAACAAATACAAGCCAGAAGATTTTCTCCTCCGGCTTCTTTTTTCACAGGGGAAAAAAGTCTTTGTATAAATGAAACTGAAGCAGGCAAACAAAAAAAGGCATACTGCCTGCTGCTGAGTGAAAGTTCAAGACTGACTAATCCCTTATTTCATTTCAGCCCTTCCCTGTCTGCTTTCTGACTCAACAAATGCATTTAATTCTGTGTTTTGAGCCTTATTAGGTGTCTTTGTAATGCCCTGTATGCTCCATGCACTTTACAATGGTTCAACCATGAAGCATCGAGTAGTTGTACTGAGGATAAATCAGGGTGAGTGAGAGAGACAGACAAGATGGTACAAAAAATTGAATGTTCTTTATTAAAAACAAGGTGATCTCAAAATATCGGTGTTTGTCAAAAAATGGAGTGAAATAAGTCAATCAAAAATCCATCTTAGATATATTAATAAACACGAGAAAAATAAAATAAAAAAACTCTAGTAATGTTACCTCCATCCTTGTCCAGGCTATTCAAAGGGACCACAAAGAATTTCACAGCCCAAAACAAAAACACTACACAAATCTCAGTAGTGACTCTAGTTCTTTTCCCATTTCCCTTATCCAGGCTGCTCGAAGTGACCACTAATGTCTCTCAGAGTCGAAAAACAAATGCAGATCAGGCTGCTCTAAGGAACAAAGGACTTCATTAAAAAAAAAAACAAAATTCAAAACAAATTTCCAGCTCACCACATGTATCCCCACTTCTGTATGTTCTAGGGTAGTTGAATAAGAGTAACTAACTCCTCTTCTTGTTCAGGCTATTCAGGAGTTCTTCGGTGGAGTCTCTACTAACAGCCGTGAAGAAGACCTCTGATGTCCATCTTCCCCTTTGTATATGCCCTCGAAATCCCTTCCAACAATCTTAACAGATTAATCATCTTTCTCTCTCTAATTATCTAGCATGGCTCTTAGTGGTTTGCTCTATGTGCCTTACTCTGGAAGGAAGCTTATAGGTCAGTGACCACATTTGTGTGAAAAGCCACTTGGATACTCCAAGTCCTGATTACTCTCCGGCAAGTAATCACTTCCTTTTCTAACTCCAAATTGGCTACACTAATTTTTCCTCCTTCACTCGTAGCTTGTTACCTCACGGCGGGATACCCAAATGGGCTGACTCACATTGCATATGACGAGCCCCTGCTACACCACTGCAGACGAGCACACCAATACAGCTGCCTCACCTTTTCTCACTACTAGAGGTTTGTCATGGCACCACCTTCTAATGCTCAAGGTATGCAGCCTCATGTGACTGTTTAAACATGACACTATCTAGAATTACTGTACAGTCACACATGTATCTATGTAGTGAGAAAATGTTATTTATAATTAAATTTTTTTTTAGTTATGAACTTCCCCAAAAAGAGTTGATCCCTGTAAATAGTTAATAGTATACCAACAATATAATTTGTTGTAGTACGGGTATTAATTAGCATCACACCTCACAACCTGCATGCTTGGCTCTAACACCAAAAGCACGGTGGACGCTTTGGGGGTAGGTTGTGGTTTCAGTTCTCCCTAAGTTTTTCCAGATTTATTTATTTCATTTACTTTTGTGTTAATAATTTATAATCGATTTATTATTTAATAGGCAGAAGACGTTTATGTGACACCTTGTCTATTTTTTTCCTTTTGTTTTGAAAAGGTATGCTATATATATTTTTCTTTAATTTTTATTTTCATTTGTTAAAAATATATAATTATAAAATTAGGATTTTTTTTGTATAATGCTATGTGTATTGTAAATAGTTCTCTTTGAAAAATTTGAGTAATTTTTTTGTAAATAGTTTTATATGTAATGTATTTGTATAAATAAAAAGGCGACAAGCGCGGTGGATGCTGTGGGGGACAGAATGGAGAAGACGTTTATGTGACGTCCTGTCTATTTTTTTCCTTTTGTTTTGAAAAGATTTTCTGGAAGAGGAAAATAAAAGCTTGTGTTTTAACAGTACGTGCCTAAGTGACGATCATTTACACAATGCAGGAAAAGGCGGATTGCAGTCGGTTACATCTACACAAAGGTAAACAGCGTTACCATAGTGCGACTTAACACAGTCATTCCACCAAACTCCCTCTCTTGTTGAACTGCTGTTTCAATTTTATGTACTTTTTCAGATCTTAAGATTTTTGATGCAGAAATGGCCTTTTGTGTGTGTTTCCTGTTTTATGGGTATTCTGTGAATATTGGTATATTTTGGCTTTTCACCCTATCATCTTATAAAAAGCATAGCCATGTTTTCAGTTTTTATTTTCATCCTTTATTAAATATAATGTTTAAAAATTCACTTATGTTTGACTTTTTGCTACTTTCATTTGTTCCTTAGTTCATTGATCCAACATAACTTGCGCTTTTGTATTTAAACAATAATAAGTTTCTGGGAATGTGTGATTTGTAATAAGTAAATGTCTACAAGTAAATTATACTACTCTACAGCTTTCTTCAATAGTGGTCAACCTATATTTTTGGATGTACTATATATACAATAATAAAAACAACAACAAAAATGTATTTCTTTTATAGCCCAAAATCACACAAGGAATGTCTCAATGGGCTTTAACAGGCCCTCTTTTTTGACAGCCCCCCAGCCTTGAACTTTCTATGAAGACAAGAAAAAACTCCATGTAGGAAAAAAAATGGAAGAAATCTTGAGAGAGACCCCTTTCCAGGTAGTTTGGGCATGCGATGAGTGTCTTGAAATAGGGTAAATACAACTCACAAAACAGAACACAAGTAATCCTCTTTGCAGAGCTAGATGGCCAGTCTATCATTGCCACCTCAGAAATATGATACTACTGTACAGTACAAACTACAAGGCAAAATGCAAGAATAGATGATACCACTCACTTAATACAGAACTATCACATACGAGGATCCAGATTTGTTAAAATACATTATTAACAAAGGAGAAACTAATTAACATACATGAAAAACAATATCTGTCCTTCTGCTAATTGTAGAACCATGGTCAGAATGTAGAAAAGGAGTCAGACAAGCCAGACCCAGTCAGATTCCTGGAGACCTCAATCAACAAGCTGCCTCCTCTCTACTGGCCATTCAATAGCTGAGTCAGTGCTGTCCCAACCAGTTTGCTGAAAGGACCCTTCTACCCCCTGATTCCAGCAGTCCTTAACCTGAGATGACTTTTCAACAGGCAGGCAAATAACTTGGCAGTAGAGCAGTGGCATCAAGTGCCATATGAGGATACTGCGAAGAGAAGCAGAACAGGGGAGAGTTAGTAACAGTTTATAACTATTGACGTACTTATACTGTAAGTACTAATGACTACCAACAGTGAGGTAGTATGCATAACTAATCAGCAGCTCTAATAGGGGTATACTAAACTAACGTAGTGAGTCTTCAGCCTGGATTTTAAAACTGTAACTAAAAGCTCAACCTCCTACTGTTATTCTATTAATACTTGGAATCATAAGCAGGCAAGTATCTTGAGATCTTAACGTGCGCTCTGATTTGTAAGTAATGATAAGTTCAGATAAGTAAACAGGATCTTGGCCATTTACGAAAGATACAGAAATCTCTCAAAAAGTCCACCTTTACACCCCAAACACTTGAACTGGGAGATGAACATCAGCAAGTCTAAAGCCACAGCAACCTAGTGGTTCTTAGGAATGTAGACCTTTTGCTGTCCTCAAGCGTAGCCTTTCAGAAACCCATCTTAGCAACTCCATAAAATGTTCTGTCATTCAGTTCTGTCTCAGGGAGCCTTTAACTCACACTGTCTAGATGAATAAAAGACTTGGAAAGGCTGCTTGCATATAACCACCGCTACTGACGTGTGAGCTTTCATTTGCATAGTTTCTTAAAGGCAATTTTATAATTGTAAAATGTGAAACTCATAAAGAATTTCTTGGGGTTTAAAGGTTTGTTGGGGAGTAAAACAAGGAATACTGCTTCCTAAGAACTTGTTTAACTGTGCTTTTTTCTGCAGCTGCGTTAACACATGTAATATGTATAACACAAATAAAATTACTTCTTTTCAGGCTGCATATTTTCCACTTGAAGTCTCATGAAAACACACTATTGTGAACACTGCTATGTTTTTTCCATTGGAAAATCTCATTACACAAAAAGCTGTTGGGCTCAAACTCATCACCTTCCCCTCCACCCTTACCCAGCACATGCCTTATCCTAGTTTAGGATATGCACACTTCCGGTTATTTCTTTTTCTTTTTTTTCCACAAGAGATATTTATTTAAGTACTAAATGACAGGCAGACACTTGCAAAATTAGTTCATGGATATGCTGGAACCAAACGCCTTTCTTCGAGTTATTTCACTGGAAATGAAACACTTATTTTAGCCTTCAGAACCCCATTATTGTGCTTTTGCTCACCGCTTAGCCGCTGAATCAATATGGATAGATGTGAGTATGCCCTATATCCAAAACTGGATCATTTTATGCCATTTTTTCAAGTTCAAGGTTAAGTATACTGCCATGTGTGCATCCTATAATGAGATTCATTAGTGGATGTCTCACATAGACTGGTGACAGTAGTATAACAATAGACAATAAGCATGAACAACAGATGATACTGTGTGTGTGTATATATATATATATATATATATATATAAGTTTTCACCTTGAGGGTGAGGGTGTGTGGTCAAACAAGTTACTGGAAATTGTCCATGAATATTTCACTGCAATATGTGCCACATACCCCACCAGCTAGCAGTCTAATTGACTGTATACATAATTTAGTGCACAGATCAAAATGAATGAATCACCATGGATTACAATGACCAAACCACTTCCTAGCATGATGTATTTGATGTATCTATACAATCATAAAGCATGCTTTGCTTGCCATTGATTAATTATTTTTGCAATTACAAAATATTACTCATATTAGTTTATAATAGTAAGTGAAGAGCTAAATTTCGCAGTGTCTCCTGTTTAATTGATCAACAATGAATTCTAGACAATGGGCAAAGTGCAGCTATTTTAAAGAACATTAATGCAGTTTAACTTTGGAAAGGCACCATGAATCATAATCTCATTAGTAACAACAGCTTTCACTAAAGTATTCAGAAACACACCAGGGTGCCTTTCTTTGTCTGATTCTCCCTTTATCTTGTGGGCGCTTCCTTGAATTACTGTCCTGATGATTTTGAGATGCACTGTATTATCAAATGTTTAATATATATGCAAACTGTGTCCTAGTTCTTCATGTATGAAAGGTGCGACATAAACTGTTTGACTCTCTGAAATCCAAAAAGTCTCAAAACATTCCTGAGTGACACTGAAATCTGTATAAACAAACTGCAATGTTGCTGTTCCTTAGCATTCTCATTTTTTTGGTAATAGATGGTAGATGCACTTGAGCAAAATCTAGCTCTGTCATGGTGCTCATAAAATGAACTCAATCACCTAGATCAAATAATATGAATCAGATATACATTGAACATTTTAAATGTTTTTAATCACACATAAAATGTATTTACATATTATTTTTATGATTTAAGTTTCACTACAATAAATAAATTAAAGATCATTAAAATGCATATTACAAAATCTTGTTCAAATGTTCTCTTTATTTTAAAGTCAGAAAACTAAATTGTGGATGTGTCTTGTGCATTCATTACAGGACCTGACACTGCAGCAATGTGACCTGAACAGGGCATTAATCCATCTTACAAAGCTATCATTAATAATTTTGAGTGACCAATTAAGCTAATGTTTATGTCTAGGGAAACCCTTCTTCTTCTTTTCTCAGTACGTGGGGTTGAAGTACTTGATCAACCTTCTCCATGCAACTCTGTCCTGCACCCCAGTTAGACCCTTTTTCTTCAGATCTTTTTACTTTATTCATCCAACTCTGCTTTGGCCTCCCTCGCTTTCTCTTCCCCTGCACTTTCATTCCCATCACTCATTTGCCCACATAGTCATTATCTCTGTTCATCACATGTCCACAACATTTCAACACACTTTCTTATATTTTCTTTGATATCTGTCCAACTTTTGTTGTACATCTGATTGTCTTCAATGCAGAACAAAACACAAATTCCACATAGATAATGCCCAGACTAGGGTTCAAACCAACTGTTCTGGCACTAAATGCTTCTTGACTGTCTAATGGGAGTTAAAAACCTAGTCTGTACCATAAAGAAAGCAAATATTCAAATATTTTGAAATGTGGCATTTAAGTTGATGGTATGGTTTAAAGTACAATTTATAACAAAAACTTGTATATAATATGCAAATATATAACAGTATGCTGTAGTATCTAACAGTGTGTAGAGGAATGTGATTTTATTATGTTATATTCCTTGTGCGTTGTGTTAAGAAGCATTATAGACAATATTTTATGATATTTATAACTTTTTTTTTACTTGAACGTTTAATCTCTGTAACAGTTTAGTTAACCACATAAACATAGGCAGATTTAGTACAGTCAGAAAGGATTTTTCTGCAGTCAGAAGAGCAGACAGACATCTTTGGCAGACAAGCAGGATTTAGAGAAAGGTCAAAACTTTAAACAACAAAATTATATTTTAAGAAAGTTCAGGTTCTAATGGTTGTTTCCTGGACTCTCCTCTTGCATAAAAAGTGAAGCTTTCAAACCATTGGTTATCTTTATGCAAGCAAACCCTCATGAACATATACTGATATGGTCCATCAAAATGGCATTGGACATAGAGATGTTATTGGTGTTAAAAATTTAACTTGAAGAAGAATGAGAGAGAAGACCTAGGAAGTACGAGAAGAAGGGAGAACCAAGACCATAAAGTGTGACACAACAGTGTAACCTTAAGAGACTGAACACACATCAGGTGTGTTTCAGAGCTCTTGAACTAGCCAGGAGTATTACTGGTGAATTGCTACGCCTATTTACTTTTACTTGTTTTGATTTTTGCCATGTTAAGAATATTTAAAAATGTGAATGATTATAATGGCTCAATGAAAGTTAATTGCCTGATTCCCATTGCTTGGTTTTAGTATTTTTTCTATCCTAACACCTGGGATATAAATGAGTAGATAGTTACATAGGGGGATAAAGAGGAGAAGTCCTTTAATAGGAAAAGTGAAACGCAGTAGCAGTCAGTCCTGGATGCAGAACAGATCCATTAATCCTAATTGCAAGTGCATTGTGGCTGTGGGATGTGTATCCTTCCAGGCCAGGTGAGTCCAAAAATAACAGAACAAGAGTTTGAGTGGAGAACATATGTGTGGGTCTTCATTACAAAGTTTGTAGAGGATCACCCCTAAACCCATCCAGAAAACATAGGGGCTATAAAACATTGGGAGGTCTGGAGGTTATAAACAGTCATTCTGTCACTGCCCAACATTTCACACGTATACAGGTAGTGCGTTTTATGACCATTCGATTTATGACTTCTACCACATCTCATGGGCAATTGACAGTTTTCGCCATGCCAGCTGCATATGCCATGATTCGTTCATCTCGAGCATACAGTAATTTCAACTACGTTCAGTTACATTTGTCTTACAATTACAGGAAAAAAGGAAATTGATCTTGACACAAAAATGAAGGTGATCAAGTAGTATAAGAGAGGAAAGAAAGTAAATGCAATCGCACGTGATTTCAAGTTATTCCATTGTAACTAGTGTTTACCGCACATACTGTACTGCTGCCCGCTGTCTTTGAATCTTGTAAACCTCCGAAATATCTGCGTTTTGAACTACAATGAAGGAGTAATGAAACCACACTAAATTACTTTATCTGTTAATGTTTATTATTAACAGGATGAAATTTTAAAACAGAAAATATATGAGTACTCAAACTCTGCCAGCACAATTCCTACTCTCACAGTTAACACAATGAACACTGAGAGAGGCTCACACTGATGACATAACACAACACAAAGAAAGGATTCATGACACTGTTAAAAGATTCAGCCCCAATGCAAAGATCAGTAATAACAAAACAAAATAATAAAATTTAAAAAATACAAAAAAAAAATGATAGAATATCCGCACAATGTTCTAAAAATGATGATAAAAAGGATATAAAACAAATAATATGACCTAAGAGATTTATTATACAGTACTATACATACGGTAATGTTTGAACACATATACCAGTCTGTCTTACATCCAGATCTACTTATGGCCAGTCTGTTGGAACCGAACATGGTCATAAGTCAATGACTACCTTATAGTCAATGTACAGTATGTTAAATAGGTTCAGTATATATGTTGAATAATTCAGTATATACCACATAGGTAGACTAATTTGCAGAAGGTATATAAGACCCAACATTTTTTGAACAATACTTACATTTACATTACATTTACTTATTTGGCTGATGCAAAACACCCCCCTTAACAAAGTGTTCAAAATAATGAGAGAATTGACATGAGTCAAAAATTACTGGTGGCGTTAGTTGATTGGAGAAGTTAGTAAAGAATGCATTTTAAGAGATAGATGTAATGTACTAAATGAGGTGATGTAATCGGAAAAGGATTATAAAAGCAGATGAACTGTTTAATTGTTCACTCCACGGACAGCCTTCCTTGAAGTTTTTCCCACAACATTTTCAGGTAGGTTGCTACACTAATCATAGTACTGGAGAATGGTGACGTGTTGCATGTTAATTGCACAAGATCACACTCTGCAGAAAGGTTTAGAAAAATCAATCATAAGGCAGACAAGAACCTATTGTACTTATTGTTATTTATGCAGCTTTCAGTTAATTCAAAACACTGCTGCAAGACTTATTACAAGAACCAAAAAGTTTAAACACATAACTCCAGTTCTCAAGTTGTTTTACTGGCTCCCAGTTAAGCTTACAGCTAATTTCAGAATTCTCCTTTTAACATATACAGCCTTAAATGGCCAAGGCTCTCCTTACCCATTTGAACTTGGCATTACTTGGTCTTAAGATGCCACCCTACTTATGATTCCAAGGATTAATAAAATAACAATGAGCAGTTGAACTGTTAGTTATAAGACCCCAAAGCTGTGGAATGATCCACCTGCTAAAATAAAAGTCTCACTTGTTAAATCCAGGCTGAAGACACAATACTTTAGTTTAGGATACTCTGACTAGAGCTGCTGATTAGCTGTACATGCAGAATCTCAGAGTATTAGTCATTTTTATAAAAGTATAAGTAATAAAATGTTTATAATTCATTACTAAACATCCTCTGTTCTGTTTTTTCTTCTCAGCATCTTGATGTGGTGGTTGGCGTCACTGCTCTGCTGCAAGGTTGCTCTTTTGCATATGGATGTCATCTCAGATGAAGAAGCATTGAAATAATTGTGTGGAACGATCTCTCTCTTCAGATTGGATGGACCAGCACAGTGTCCACTATGGAATCCCCAGGAAAGGGTGGGTGGCTAGTTAGGCTCAGGTCACCAGGTGCTTCATGCATAACGCCGTGCGTAGAATTCGTACTATAACATGACGTAAGCACAAAAGTGGAAATGTACTTATGCACAAAAAAATCCAGATGCATAAATCTGTGCATTCACCAACTTCCACGTTTTTCTGCTACATAAATCCTGCTCAGCGTAAAAGTAACATGTACGCGCCTGCTGTCACGCCCCGTCTCCTCCCAGAATTATGCCTCTTTGAATATGCAAATCAAAATGAAAATCAGAATGAAATCAGGAGATGGTGGTCATAAAACAAACGAGCTAAAGTCAAAAAAAAAGGAGAGTGAGAATCAAGTAACAGAGGCCAGAAAATAAGATAAAAGTTGCAGTCAATATTCAAAAAACAAAACAAGTCAAAATCAAATTGTATCCACAGCTTTTTAGATTGTATCCATAAACATGGACAAAGCAGTATCTAATACATACCTACAAACCTGTGATGTCATACACTAAACTTCCTGTTGACCTTGCCTAGCAACTGCCTAGAAACAAAGACAACAAATAGCACACAATGGCGGCACCCATAACAAAAACAAAATGGCATTGCAGGAAAAAATTATTAGCTTTAAACATTGTGAAAACACTTAAGGTATAAATATAATTTAATGACTTTATTCCTTGATCTCTAAAACCCACAAAACAAAATTTCAAATATATTTAGAGGTCAGGGAACAATTATAAAATTTATATATAATATAAATATAAATTTAAATTTATATATTTATTTATTTCTTGTTAGAATCACCTTCAGCCACAAAAAAAACACAGTCATGTTTACAAAAGCATAACCAAAATTTACTAATTCAAGTGTAATTCTTTTGAAAGAACTGATGTGGCATCTGTAGCAGACTACAGTAATCCCTCCTCGATCACGGGGGTTGCGTTCCAGAACCCCCCGTGATAGGTGAAAATCCGCAAAGTAGAAACCATATGTTTGTATGGTTATTTTTATATATTTTAAGCCCTTATAAACTCTCCCACACTGTTTATAAATATCCCCCGCACAGTTATACAGCATAAACCCTTTTTATTCTCTTAGATATTAGGTAAGATTCATTGAAATTATGTATGTAAACACACTGTTTATATACAGTAAAACCTAAATATTATTTTAAAGATATCGAGTGTCTCCGATATCACATATATTACAGCCATTACAATAGACAGGCCACCAGCAATAAATATGTACAATGCAAGAAAAATTGTATACAGTAAATGTGTGTACAGTGACACTAAACGTACATACATGTACTAAGTACTGTAAGTAGAAAATTAATTATGGTTACTCACCAACAATGACACGATGACTTGTCCGATAACGATGAGTTTAGTTTTACTGCACAACAAAGGAGAGTGTTACAGTTCTTCTAAAGGAGCCTCTTCAGGCGACTGTGTAGCACCGCTGTTGTTGTTCTTCCGGCAGTCTTCAATCCAAATCCCTAAAGTAGATTCCATCCAGTCTACTGCCTTATTATATCCACTTACAACTCGTTTTGCACCCTGGTTAAAAGGACACTACGGCCGTAGATCTTATATTCCTTTCCTACTTTTTAAATAAAAAGAATCGTAGCCTCATTGATGCCGTAATGGCATCCTACAGCGGTGTAGCTTTTCCCTTCCTTCAGCATATCCAAAACTTTTATCTTTTCGGCAGTCGTTAACATCTTCCTTTGGCGCTTGGGCATGGCCCCTGAAGCAGTAGCAGGAGCAGATCATTTTGGAGCCATAATGAAGGGCTTGACTATGCACAAAGATAAACACAAAAGAGCACAAAAGTTAACTCTTTACACAGCGAAACACGTTGATGCTGAATGCGCGAGACAAGACTTCCTGGTTAACGCCACGGAATCGAATTTGGCGCTCCGTCGCTGAGCCATTCAGCACACAGGAACTTAACTGCATGCTCTGATTGGTTAGCTTCTCAGCTATCCGCCAATAGCGTCCCTTGTATGAAATCAACTGGGCAAACCAACTGAGGAAACATGTACAGGAAGTAAAAAGACGCATTATCCGCAGAACCCCCAAAGCTGCAAAAAATCCAAATTATATATGTAGATATGCTTACATATAAAATCCGCGATAGCGTAAAGCCGCGAAAGTCGAAGCACGATATAGCGAGGGATTACTGTATTTCAAAGGTATTTGTGATTAGCTATGTTTCCTGCAACTGATTAACATATCTTGCAGCAAACTAATTTCAAATTCCAGTAAATGTCTTTTTATCATTGTTTTTTAAGAAGTGCCCTCTACTAATACATTTTATTGCCATATTCCCTAACCATGTTATTGACCATTGTGCTATTGTTTGTTAAGGGATGTGAGAATTCCATAAATTATGTTTTGAAATTGTTGAAAAATTAACAAGTATCACTTAATGCCTGCAAACTAAAAAAGATAAATCCTAATCTAAATCCTGTAACAGTTTTTTCAATTCATTTTTCCATTATTTCTAACAAGTATCATCTTATAGAAAATATGTAGTTGGAGAATTTTACGAAGATTACGATCTAAAAAGATCACATGATGCATAAGATCAAAATAAAGTAAGCTTATTTTGTCTCTGTGTGTGTAGTGAGTAACATACAGTGCATTTGTAATTTTTGTGAGGTGTTATGGAATTCTCTGTGCAACAGTGTGTCACACACGTGCACATGGGAGGACAGTTTATATGATCAAATAGCGTTATTTGTCGTCCAGATCAAGGGTTGGCACTCTCACCTGATCCTGTCTCCTCTTGTTCCTCTGCAGTTCAGCCAAAGGCCCTACCTCTCAATTACATCACCACCAATCCAACCACTGTGATGTCACTTCCGGTACCAAGAATACACCTTCCTGCCGCATCAGTTCCTGTTCCTGCTTCCCTGACTCCACCTTCTTCTCTTATCCACCATATTTATAGAGCAAACTCACCCTGCTAGTTAGATCAATTGTGAATTCTGTATATGTAAAGAAGTGTTTCTTTTCTTTTGCTGATTTTTTAGCATACGGGGTTGGCCATCCCAAAATCTTTTTCTGTCTGTTCCGTAATTTTTTATCACAAATGTTAATGAAGTTATGGAAGATGTCAAAAGTATACTTACATCTTTTGCTTTCTCTGTAATTAATTATGAGCAGCAAATGTGCTTTTTTTCACTTTGAAACACCAGCTGCAATACTAGAGATATGTGAATGATTAAAAACTGCCTACTCGAGTCACCATGATGAGACATGAAAGTGGAATGTCACACATTTTGGTTTGGGCCAAATTAAGTATTAGAATATTTAAAATATAAAAAAAAAACTCTACCCCTTGTAAGGTGAATTTGTGAAAACTTAAAAGTACAAAATATACATTTTTGAAAAAATAAGAAACCTCCAAAAGGCTGAAATAATTTGAGTGGTACAAAAAATGTTACTTATGATCTTTCAAAGAGTGTAGAGTTGCTGTTTTAAAATCATTTTATATTCATTTGGTTACATATTAATGTGATTGTTCAATGTTTTTGTTTATATGCGATGTAATAACAGTTCATTTTTGTGCTTTTCTTAATACTTCAGTTATGTTTACTTTCTTGGATGAGTACATTGTCTCTTTTTAAGCAGGTAACATATGCTGTTTCATTGTGCCAAGTGGCACATGAACATTTATGTTGTTAATGCTATAGTGAAAACTAGTATTGACCTGTAATTTCATACTCATTGAGCATTAACTGTGAGGAAGAAACAGAAAAGAACCTGGTAGCCCATTTCTTTTTGCTTTTTTGTTAACATTTCACCCTGACAAAGCCTTAATAAATGTTCAATAGATAACAATTGGTTTGGACATGTGCAGAGGAGAGATGCTGAGTATACTGGGAGAAGGATGCTAAGGATAGAGCTGCCAGGCAAGAGAAAAAGAGGAAGGCCTAAGAGAAGGTTTATGGATGTGGTGAGAGAGGACATGCAATTGGTCAGTGTATCAGAGCAATATCTAGAGGACAGGAAGATATGGAAGAAGATGACCTGCTGTGGCAACCCCTAACTGGAGCAGCCGAAAGAAGAAGACAACAGAGCTGGGTGTCGGTGTCGTCTTTCTGGCAGCTGCACAACACAAATCTCAGCACATTAGCTATGGACACTAGCCCATGTCAAATTCACAGCACAGTATTACATCAAGTGAACACGGGTTACATAGCCGAGGGTAACTGGTTAGCTGATGTGTTAGAACGGACAAAACGAGTGGCTTAGGTTAGTGGTTGTCAAGTTCACTTCTGGGTTTTCGTGCCAACTAGTTTCATGTTTCGTTGATCACATTGTTTGAATATCTGATATTATAATTCTTTGGGGTAATTTCTTCTTTCATGTGTTTTTTACAGTATTTATTAATATTTGTTTTATTAAGCATTTCCATTTTGAGTTTCTTTGGGTGTTGCCATTTTGTGGTTATTGGTTTATATTTGTGAAGTTTATACTTAATGCATGTAATGAATGAGAAACATTCACTGAAGTGATACAACACTGTCTATAAAAAACTTACACCCTTTGTATCTGTTTTTTCATGTTTAACAAATTATGCAATCAACATATTTTTTGATTTTTCTGTATATTTGTAATGGTTTTCACTTTTACTAAGTTTTGGTTTAAACATACAAGTTGTGTTTTCCCTCAGTATCATTATGATATTTAATTAGTCAGTATTTCATTGATGTAATTTTTGTAAGTAATCATGTCCTGGTTATTTCTTTGGTTTCTTATTTACTGTCCTTGAGCACGTGACAATATCTAAATTTCTGGATATTTCAGGAGGCCCTTGGCAACGATCCCACACGTTGTTGTTGACTTTGTCATGTTTTGTCCTTTGTTTCTGGTCTATTTTTCTGGATATTCTAATTTTTTTTTTTACTTTTTAACATAGTAGCTGGTCTATTTTCCATCTTTTATTTTGTATTCAGAAAAATGCAGTGGTGTGAGATTTGTATTTTACCATAGCGTTAAATGCCTAACTTTGTTTTGACATTTTCTTTTTAATTCACTTTTTTTCCTGTGAAGTTTTCTCCCTTAATTGTACCAGAATACTGACAATTAATGATGAGCAGAGTAGAAAACAAGGCGAACAACAGTAAATGCTAAACAGCTGCAGATAAGTCAGTGTCAACTACTTATGTTCTTTTTACTAAACAGCAGTTTAAATAGGCAGAACTGAAAAAAACAAAACTAAATATTTTTTAAATATATAAATATATTTTTAAATATACTAAATAAAAACAAAATGAAAAGAATGAATTCATCTCATTCTAGCATAAATTCTTTCTTCATTCAATTACATTTAGCACTGTTAGTTTCTGGATTGAAACAAAAGCAAAACCATATCTTACTTAATTAGGGTAGGAGTCCAAATAATAGAAGAAAAATTTGCAGCTATGTAAGCAGGTCTGAACTTCAAAGGTTCAAGGTTTGTGCTTTGACTACATGACTCCGTAGTTTCTTAAAGATTGCCACAGTTCTTAAAGAAATGCTTCCTAGCTCTCTCTTAAATACACTTCACCTTAATTTCCACTGGTGTCCTCAAGTATTTTTGCCATTTAGTCCAAAGGTTTGGGTTTGATCTACTTATTGACGCTTCTGAGAATTTGTAGGGCTGGATTAGGTCTCCATGCAGTCTCCTCTGTTTGAGACTAAAGAGTTTTGGCTCCTAGAGCTTGTCGGAGCAGGACATGTTCTTTAGTCATGGGACATATCCCTAAGTCCTGCTCTCCTCTGCACAGATGTACTGTAATTGCTGCTATGTCATTTTTGTAGCATGGTGAATAGAACAACACTCTAGACACGGTCTTTCTAGTTCATTATACGAAAGAAACATTACAAATTTGACAAGTGAGAGGAGATCATTCAGTCCCTCATTTAGCTAATGGCTGAGCTCTCTCAGTATCTCAACCAGACATTTCTTTAAGGTTGGCAAGGTTTCTGTTTCGACTTCATGTCTTGGCAGTTTGTACCAGAGTCCACCAAACTCTTTGCGTAAAGAAGTGCTTCCTGGCTTCAGTCTTAAATGCACTTCCCCTTAATTTTCACTGATGTCCTTGAGTATGTGATTCACCCTAGAATGCTTTGGATCAACTTTATCAATGCCTTTGAGGACTTTAAATGTCTGGATTAGGTTCCCATGCAGTCTCCTCTGCTTGAGACTAAATAGGTTTAATTTTTTGAGTCTCTTGGAGTAGGACATGTCCTGGGATGCACATGCCTGCTCTCCTCTGCACAGCTTCAAGTGCTGCCATGTCTTTCTTGTACTGTGGTGACCAGAACGTCCCACAGTACTCCAGATGTGGTCTTATTATCTAGTATAAGCTCTTATATTCAAATTTTTTACAATATAACCTAACATTTTACTTGCCTTTTTAATCTCTTCAGCACTTTGCTTAGACGATGAATGCATTGTACGTAAACCCCTAAATCATTTTCGGTGATTGCTTCCTGTAGGACAGTGTCTCCTATTTTGTATTTATAACTTTTGTCACTTTTAGCACATTGCACTTCTGTACTTTAATCTCCATTTACCAAGTGTGTCCGGATTTTTTAAATAAATTTTGCTGCCTCCTCTATATCTGTTGTCCCTCCAATTTCAGTGTCATCTGCAAATTACACAAGTTCAAAATTAGAATTAGTTAAATTACAAAAAGTAATGGTTCAAAGGTGGACCCCAAGGGACTCCACTGATGACCTCACCTCATGTGGAGCATTCTCCTCTTATCTATACCCCTGCCAGCTAACTAACCGATGGCAACTGTTTCTAGTTTAATTATTAATCTTCAGTGTGGGACTGTAACAAAGGCCCTTGAAAAGTAATTTATGCTGTATACTTTGATTTTGTCAACAATTTCAGTAGCCTACTGAAAAAATCCAATAGACTGGTTAGGCAGTGTCTTCCTCCAATACTGTAAGTCCATGCTGGTTTTCATTTAGTATGCTATTTTCATACATGGATTTTTCAAATGTATTTCTAATTATGGTTTCCATAATTGTGAATCTTATAGAGGTAAAACTTATTGGTCTGTAATAACCACTTGCATATTGTCTCCTTTTTTGTAGATTGGAATCCCTTTTTCAATTTTCCAGCTATCCAGTACTACTCCTGTCTGAAGTAACTGCTCAGATATGTCTGATAAATGTGTATAAATGGCATTTATTTAAATAATAGAATGTATCTAACAATTGCTGACCATATGCACCCTTTGTACAGTCTACCCCTTTTAAATGGATAATTCCAGCAGGATAATGTACCATGTCATAAAGTACACATTATCACAAGCTGGTCAAATGATCATCATAAGCACTTTAGTTAACTTCAGTGACCTGCACAGTCCAGTGTCACCATGTAATAGAACATTTTTATAAAAGATGTGTTGTGAGATCCTAATATAATCAATAATAATTAGCATATTACCATGATTTACTGCAAGTTTAAATGATTATATAGATATATATTTAGTATGTAGATTAGGCTTGCACATGTGATCGTACCTTTGGAGTACGGTATTACCACTGTGACACTAAGGGGCACTGTTGCTCCTCAAACCCCGCAGACAAACGTCTAAGACACCAAGTAAAAGTGCCAGAAATATTTTTCATTTCTTTTCTTTTTTCAATTGTGCCACAGTGCACCACAATCACCACCATAAACTAATCAATAAACAATTATAATAACAATAATAATATTCCTCTTCTCCTCCCAGCAGCTCCGTCACTCTACCTCCCAACTCGGCTCATCTTGCTGGGTTTCCCATAGTCTATGACCCGGAAGTGCTCCTGTCCTTCAGTCCATGTGATTCACTAGCACTTCCGGGTCAGTTGAAGATATATATTTTTCTTCAGGCCAGAATTACTTCTGTTCTTCCGTCCCCTTGACTTGGGAGTACTTCTGGGCTATAGGAATAATAAAAATCACTGGGTCTCCCTGCAGCGTCACCCGATGGCACCCAGCATGCCCTGCGGGAATCTGGGGCACCTCCATGCTGCAGGCAGGACTCCATCTTGCGGCCTGGATGTGTTGGCCGGGATAAGCTGCCGGCCGTCTCTCACACCACATACAGTATATACAGCCATTAGCTGCTACTTTAAAATCACTGATAGGTAAACTTATTAATATTGGGATATATTAGGCAGCAAGTGAACAGTCAGTTCTCGAAGGTGATGCGTTGGAAGCAGGAAAAATGGGCAAGCATGAGTATCTGAGTGACTTTGGCAAGGGCCAAATTGTAATGGCTAGACGACTAAGTCAGAGTATCTCCAAAACAGTAGGCCTCAAGGGGTGTTTCCAGTATGCAGTGGTTAGTACCTACCAAAACTGGTTCAAGAAACAACAACCGGTAAACAACAACAAGGTTATTGCAGCCCGAGGCTCACTGATGATGCATGTGTGGAGTGAAGGCTTTATCATCTGGTCTGATTTCACAGAAGAGCTAGTGCAGCAGAAATTGCTACAAAATGTCATACGACCCAGGTGGCAGAACACACAGTGCATTGCATCTTGTTTCGTATAGGGCTGCATAGCTGTAGACCAGTGAGAGTGCCCACACTGACCCCTGTCCACTGCCAAAAGCACCTACAATGGGAATATGAGCATCAGAACTGGACTATAGAGCAATGGAAGAAGGTGGTCTGGTCAGATGAAACATGTTTTCTTTTAGATCATGTAGATGGCCGGATGCATGTGCATCATTTACATAGGAAAGAGGTAATGGCAGGTTGCACTTTAGGAAAAAGGCAAGCTGACAAAAGCA
The DNA here is from genome assembly GCA_026402145.1 of Polypterus bichir lapradei. NCBI lineage: Eukaryota > Metazoa > Chordata > Cladistia > Polypteriformes > Polypteridae > Polypterus > Polypterus bichir. The sequence continues at coordinate 8,810,351 of JANRMT010062857.1, read as the reverse complement.
GTGTAAAGCTCTGGGCAATGTGCTGCTGAGAAACCTTGGGACCTGGCATTAATGTGGATGTTACTTTGACCTGTACCACCTACATATAAATTGCTACAGACCATGTACAGATGGCAGTGGCTTCTTTCAGCAGGATAATGTTCCCCACCACAGTGCAAAAATTGTTCAGGAATGGTTTGAGGTACTTGACTTAGAGCTCAAGGTGTTGATTTGGCCTTCAAATTCCCCAGATCTCAATCCAATCGAGTAGCTGTGGGATGTGCAATCCATGGAGGCCTCACCCTAGAACTTAAAGACTGCTGTTAACGTGTTGATGTGATGTACCATGGGACACCTTTGGGGCTTTTGTGGAGTCCTTGCCTTGACAGATCAGAGCTGCTTCGGTGGTACGAGGGGACCTACAGAATATTAGGTAGTTTTAATGGTATGTCTGATCAGTGTAAAAGTATTTTAGCTAGTACTGGATATTTGAGATGTTGTTTGAGCTGCCAAGCAATGCCTTTTTCTTCCAGAAATAAATTCCAAAAAGAGGTTATAGGTGCGGACCTGGGAATTGTAAGTATTTTTGGTTACAGTCAGAAAAAGCTGCATATATGGAATTGTATTTCATATTGGGCAAATGTTGAAAATAATATTGGAATAAGGTTATTAAAATTTGATGGAAGACGTCAAGCCATTCAGTTGTTGGACATTTTCATTGAATTCTAGGTAGCAGGACACAAATGAAAAGGAAAAAAAACTTGAGCCTTAAACAAGAAATTTTCCCTTTTTCCTGTGGCAGCAGAGATTCTCATATAATGATGTTGATGTGGTGCATTCACTGGTCTTTGTTTCAGAAAGTTATATCAGCATGAAGCCTGAGTGCTATTTCTCTCTAACATTTCAGCATTTTTTCCTCCACTATCTATTCTGTGATGTGTATAGTGGCTAGCATTAGGTATGAAATTAAAAATAAAAAAAAAGTAAAATATTCATGTCTGTTATGATTATGTTTTTTTGTTTATTTTAATTATTTCTGTATACAGTGATCCCCCGCTATATCGCGGTTCAACTATCACGGCCCCGCTATATCGCAGAAAAATTCAATAAGTACATCCTACCTGTAGTATACTTTGCAGCCAATTCATAACAAAGCATACGGTTTTCAGCAGTCACTACGGTAGACAAAGAGTTTTGTGTTACAGTACCCAGATGATTTCATACAAGGCCCGTTATTGGCTGAAAGAGGAGACTCAACCAATCAGAGCGGGATTTTCATTCTCTTGGGCTCTAATTGGCTGCTGCTAACGTGGTGTAATCTCACAAGAACAGCGAGCATGGGTCCCTGACGCATCTCAGTTCTCTGCGTATGGTGTACCATGCTTGTGGTCCTATTTTTGTGAGCAAACTTTTTGTGAACTTTTCATTTTGTTTTAAGCTTTACGATGACTCCCAAGCGTCCAGCATCTTTTAAGCCTTCTGGTAGTAGTGAGCTTAAGCGCCAGAGGAAGACCATCACCATTCAGGAGAAGGTAAAACTCCTGGATATGCTTTGGAAAGGAAAGCATTACGCGGACGTCGGTCGCCATTACAAGTTTACATGTGTTTATAGTGTGTGGAAGAGATATTCTAAGGCTTAAACTATAAAAAAAAAATGTTTATTTATATGGTCTTTCTATATTGCAGATTTTCACCTATCGCTGATGGGTCTGGAACATAACTTCTGCGAAAGGCCGGGGATCACTGTAAAAGTTGCAGCCTGTAGGGGGCATAGCAGCACACCAAACACCCAGACACAACTAAACCAAACAGTCATGGGTTCAAACAAAAATTTGAATTCAAATTAGAAGCCTTTATTGTCTTTATACCATTTATTTTTATTGAATACAATATCCTTTATAGGCTTTTCCATCACTCATTAAAATCCACAATCCCATACACAATTCCTTTTCCTTTCTCCTCCTTTACTGTCCTCCTTGCAGGTATTGTCCACCACCTCCTGAATTTAACATACGTAGTGAGGCAGTGAGACTGCTTTTTAGCCCAAGCCCGGGAGTAATTCTGGTGCAACAAGAGGAACACCTGGGGCCTCATGTATAAACTGTGCATACGCACATAAATGTTGCGTAAGAACATTTCCACGTTCAAATTACGATGTATAAAACCTAAACTTGGCGTAAAGCCGTGCACATTTCCACGGTACCTCATACCCTGTCGTACGTAAGTTCTCCGCTCGGTTTTGCAGACTGGCGGCACTCAGCGTCAAAGCAGTTCTACTGTTCCTGTGTGGTTACCCTTTCTTTCTTAGATCCACACTCCTGATGCGGCTTTATAAATACACTGAAACTAACTGCATATTGTTTATTAGTGTAATGCATCTGATTGTAATTAACCTGTAACAATATAATGGTCCAGAGAATAGCCATAGTATTCCAAATACCATAACTGCTTTAGCGTTGTTACTCTCGCTGCACCATCTTTTTCTTCTTTCAGCTGCTCCCGTTAGGAGCTGCCACAGCGGATCATCTTTTTCCATATTACTCTCACTGCACCACTCGGAGTATTTATATCACTGTATCTGACTGGGGAATCACAGCAGCAGCTGATCGGAAAGAGAATTATCGGTATACAGCATCTAGCACACGCTGCCTCTGCCACGGCAAAATGTTTCAAAGCCTTTCCTGTACGGACCTCGCGGTTCAGAAACAGTTTCATCCCAAGAACTATAAACAAACTCAATCAATTGTTCCTTATAGAACTGTTTGTACTTATAAGTACAATTACCCCACTGTAAACTTGCACAACCTGTGCCACTTTATAAAGCGTGTATTTACATATTGTGACAGATAGGGGGTGTCCCCTTGAACCCTCAGACTAGACGGCAGACACCAGGTAAAAGTCTAATAATTTTCTTTATTAGGACAAATACATGCACAAAGCACCCTCCTCTCCTCAATACTCATAAATCAATACACTATACAATAATCAATAAATCCTCCACTGCCAGATGCATTGCCACCCTTCCACCCAGCTCAGCTCAACATCTGGGATCTCCCACAGTCGTTTTATAATTCGTGACCCCAGAAGTGCTTCCAAACCCTGAGTCCATGTGACTTCCTAGCACTTCCAGGTCAGATCAAAAGTCCTCTTTTCATCCCAGAAGTACGTCATTCCTCCTGTCGCTGTGACTAAGATGTACTTCCGGGTTATAGGGCACGTACGAGTCTCTGGGCCTCCCTGCAGCGTCCTCTGTTGGCCCCCAAGGTGTCCAGCAGGGCTGTAAAGGAAAACTCTACTGTCCGTGATTCCCTGCTGGCATTCGGGGCACCTCCATACTACAGGGAGGGCTCCACCTGGCGGCCTGGGGGTATTGGCTGGGATGACTGGCCAGCCATATTCCACATTATGATGACGATATCATTTTTAAGATGAAATGCAGCAAAATATGTTGATTATATTATGCAGATAAAACTTTAACTTAATTTAAATAAGCTGTATTGTTAATAATTAAACATGTGAGGAAATGGTGCCGCAGCGCTAGCAAGTTCACGTATTGTTCCTGCCTCGAACTGTATATTTGCTGAGGCTGGCACGACACTGGAAGGATAGATGGATAGAATAATTAAACACGTACTATGAACATATTTCAACGTTCCTTAAAAGTTTTAAAGAATCGTCGTTGTAAGCTTACAGATGGCTTAACGTCTATTACAGAGCTGATTGTGTGGCGATTGGGTATTTGGAGAAAGAAAAGGAAGGACAGGTATTGGAGGTTAGTATGTTTGAAAAAGACAGTACTGCTACAATGAAGTATTTCATTGAAGGTCGCACATGGTGCCGCAGCATCTTGTGTGAGACATGACCAATCACTGCGCCACCGTGTTCCCATGTTTAATAACATGCTTTCATTCCAATCATCATGAAAATGATATTACGTATACATCTCAGTATTTTAACTATTCAGAGAGCTGTAATATCACGAATGTAATGGATTCTGTGTCCTGTCGGAGAAAGAGAAAGAATTGAAGCACGTAGTGATTCAAACACATAGAGCACATAGAAGATCAAATACAAAACAAAGCATTTAACATGCTACTTTAGTTACAATGGGATTTGAGAAACTAGTAAATGATTTTAAAATGAAGTTTATGATGTTCTACTTTAATGACAAAATAAACAACGTGATTAAAGTGGGCTACAACTCGCCTTTTCACGGAGACTTCTTTTCTTATTTTGGGCACTTTGCGACTTTGTGAACTTGAGCTTTCAAGTTTCTCCAACATGCTATGTCACTCGATCAACTTCCTTTTGTTGATTATTCCACTGTTTAAATCAACAAATAGTATGTTTTTCCTTTGCCTCCACTTGGTATTCGCTGAACTTCTTCTATTTCCCCCCGTGCTTTTCCCATTGTGTTTTCACTGAACACTGAGCTTAAGGGCTATTTATATTGATTTGCATATTCAAAGAGGCGTAACTCTGGGAGGAGTTGGGGCGGGACAGCAGGCACGTGCACGAGCGTTACTTTTCACGCTGACCGGGATTTATGTAGTGGAAGAACGTGGAAGTTGGAGTACACACAGATTCCTGCATCTAGATTTTTCTGTGCATAAGCACATTTCGGCTTTTGTGCTTGCGTCATATTATAGTGTGAATTCTACCCATGGCGTTATGCATGAGGCCCCTGGAGAGCACTTCCTGGTTATGCAGAAGCTCTTTGTGACAGGGGATCCTGCCTCCAGCAGCTCCCCCTAGCGGCACCCAAAGACCCTAATAGGGCTGCCCACTGAGACTATAACTCTAATGCAGCCCTGCTGGTGTCCAAATGGGAGTCATACCAGGGGGATACTACCACCCAGTGTACTGGGGGAACACACCATAACAGAATGCCACAAAGACCCCAGGCAACAAGATAGAACAGTAAAACAGGCAGGAGAAGAAGTTGGCACATTTATTTATGTATTATAGATAGTTTCAATCTTTAGATACTGTAACTAGTCCCATAAACAAAAGCAAACAAAATGTGGCTTTGCAAACCATTCAGCCTAATTGTGCTAGATGAGCAGTTTCAGGTAGCACATAAACTTGTAGTTACACTTGATTCTCTCTGTTCAGCTCTCTTTAGGTCATCATATGATCTTTTTTTCAGGTCATTATCTGCTTTGCTCTCTTCTTAGCCGGCTCATCATCTGACTTTATACAACTTTCTTCCTTAGTGGTCTGTCGTGGTCACATTTGCCAGGCTCATAAATCTAAAATCTGTCTCTCATACTCTCAGACTTCCTCCGTTCTTCCCTTTTAGTGGCTTTCTAACCATGAAAGGTACCACTAAGCAACCCTATCGTGATGCCTGTCCATTCATCTCCATCCGTTATAATGGTTTCCCAGCCAGGTAAGGAACCATTAGCCTCAGTAGGGATGCCAGTCAACCCATGTTGTGTATGAAAATGTGATAAGTGTTTCGTTTCACCACTCATAGCATTTTTTGAAGAGGAATCTGATTGTGTTGTTCATTTAGTTCTCTGTGCTAATTTTAACAATATTCGATTATTTTGTGTTTATGCAATGCCATCTAGACATCGCGTGACTCGTCCTCTCCCCCCAATGATGCAACAGCTATGGCATATAAATGTTACGCCATTAGATATTGGAGTTTTCGCTCTGTCGATAAACAGTACACTTACTTGTGTAGCTCTCAGTAGTTTAGTTTATAAAACAAATGGAGAGGTTTATTTCAGTATTCTGACTTTGGCTTCAATACTACTCCTTTTTGGGTTCTCCATTATAACTTGGTGCTTGGATTATTATTGTTCTGGAGGAAAAATGAGGGTCATACTTGGTACTGAACTGGTGTGCCTCTTAAAATGACTACTGACAGTTGTACAAAATAATCAAGAAAGAAAAGGCTCTTAAATTGCTACTAGAAATGTTTGAAAGCTGCACTTTCTTCCAAAGGTGATGTTACTAACTGCTCACTGAGAGGGTATCTAAACTTTTGCACATTTATCGTTCACTGTTTTATTTTTGTATCTGTTAAACTCTTCTGATAAATAGTAATTGTGCACTAAAATGTTCCTAGAGTGTGTCATTTTTAAGTCTGTTCCCTAAAGAGATTGTGTTAACTTCTTTTCAATTCACAGACTCAGTCAAACATGCAGTTTGCCCAATTTGCCGGATACACCTCTATAAGGTGTCAGTTTGTGTGTGTGTGTGTGTGTGTGTGTGTAGGCAGTGTACCTTAGAACCAATTTGATTCACATTTAAATTTCAATACTAGATTACTGTGGGGAACCCAGCATGAATCATATAATCTGCTGGTTGTCCAACTGTGAGAATGTTATACTGCATTTATTTTTCGAAGTAATGCTACTTGAAATGAGCTTTCTTATGCTTGAGTGACAGTTACCTGTTTTCAAAAAATGTGTGAATAAAAAAGAAACTTAAAATATCTTAAAGAGCACCTCTAAAGGGAAGATTATTTCCATAATAATTTCCATTTCATTTCATTGGAAACATGCTGCAAAGGAAAAATACAAGGCTGTCTGCTGGAAAGATGCAGTTTATGCAGCGTTTCAATAAGGACAGGTTACAAAGCCAGTGGCACAGTTTCTGGCATTCTGCCTGCATCCAATAATGTCACCTGAAATAATAAAACGTCAATTATTTTTTTCATTTTTACTTTTTTCTATTTAACTGAACCTAAATATGAAAATTAAATTTACTTTAAGAATAACTGATAAAGATCATGCAAACAGTTTCTACAGATCATGTTATTCACATGTCATGTCTTAGCTGACCTCTTGTTGCAAAGATAACAGCTGTGCAGCTGAGGCTGAAAATCTGAAAAATGATCTTTGCATACACTGCCACCTGGTGGAGTCATCTGTGAAGACATGAACTGTATTTATTCCCTGTTCAAGATTGCTAAATGAGAACACTTGTTTTATTTTTTTTAGTTTTATTCAATTTACCTATACTTATATTAGCACTACTTCTTAAAATATTTTAAACAAATAAGAGGTTTATTATGCTTTGTTATATAATATGTAGTATATGACAAAGTAAAAAAAAATAATACAAATGAAAAGAAAAATATGACAGAAAGCAAATATTCTTACATTAACATGTGGTTTTGGTAGTTTATGTCAAAATGGTGAGTTAAAAATAATACAATTCATACTTCTTACAAGAATAATTCTTAACATTGCAATATTACTGTTTTGTCATGGCAGGGTCCTAGGGTGAGATGGCAAACCATAAAACCTGGTCATGGACTACATGAGTCCTCTAGTGGTAGACCACCTGGACCACCTGCATTTTGAGTGTCAGGCAGATTGACGAGGCAGATGTAATTATCTCTCTGCCCCACAAGGCTTATTCTCATCTGAGAAAGCTGTGATGATTATGTTTGTTTGTTTTTTTTTGTGTCTTCAATACCATCCAGCCATTGCTTTTAAGGGATTAACTCAGAGATCTACAGGTTGATGAGCCTATTTTGTCCTAGATAATGTCGAGCAGACCACAGTTTGTGAGACCCAAAGACTTTGTTTCTGATACAGATGTGAGTGACACCTGAGCACCTCAAGCAACAGTCCTGTCTCCTTTTCTCTTTGCTCTGTACATCTCTGACTATATAAACAGCACCAGGTCATGTGATTTGCAGAAAATGTTAGATGATTCTATACTTATAAGGGTGTATTGATAAGTAGGACAGAGTAAAGCAGTCAGGTGGAAAACTTGTTACTTGTTACTTGGTGCAGAAAGAACTGCCTGCAACTTAATAGAAAAACCAAAGAACTCGTTATTGACTTTTGGTGCACCAAAGAGCCACTATGCTGGTCAGTTCAGTGGTGTGCTCCTACCAGTACTTGGGAGTCCACATCAATGACAGGTTGGACTAGTCTTCAAACACAGAATTACTATATAGAAAAAGGCAGAACAGGCTCCTTTTCCTTAAGGGACGGTGTTCCTTTGATGTGATATGTGACATCCTTCCCATCTTCTACAACTCTGTGATGGCCAGTGTGATCTTTTATGCTGTGGTGTGCTGGGTTGGTAACATCACTTCAGGAGAGGCCCACTGAATTATGAAGCTAATTAAAAGGACAGGTTCTATTATGGGAGATAGTAACAAAGGAGAGAATGAAAACAAAACTGAGTGTCGTTATGAACAATGCTGCACATCCTCTCTCTGACACACTAACACAGGACTTTTAGCCAACGAATTTTTCAGCAGAAGTTTATCAAGAAATGCTACAGGTGCTTCATGCCTCACTGTGACTGGGACTACCAAATCAGAAGTTTTTTTTCTTTTTAAATATTCTTTCATTTTATTCATTCTTGTGTGTTCAGACCATATTGTGTGTGTGTGTATAGTGTGTATTTATTTTTGAAAGAGCTATTAAAGAGATATTTAATTGGTTCAGTGTGGCGGTGTGATGCCCTGTGCTCCACAAACCCCAGCACAGTTATTCCCTGTGCATCTTGTAGATCATGACTGAGGATAAACCAGTGTGGTAAAGAAACACAGAGACATCGATAATACAGAAAAATACTAAAAACTGCTTATTCCACTATTCAATCAAGTGCCACGAAAATCACAATCCTCTGTCAAGCAATCAATTATTAATAAATAACAGTTCCAGTGCAATTACACAATCAAAAATAACACTATATATATATATATATATATATATATATATATATGTGTGTGTGTAAATATAAAGAAAAACAGGAGAATCCAATTCTTTCCCCTCTCTTTCCTGAAGGTAGTTCAAGCAAAATAATCTAAATAAAAAAAATAACAAATAGCACACAAAACAAGCCGAGAATCCTCCTACACTTTATTAAACCACCTATTGGAAGTCATACTGCAGACACTGCTCTACCTTCTGTCCCATGGAGCAATCAGAAGGTTACCAGAACAAGAAGTCGAAAAAGGAAGACGTCTAGTGACTGCAGCGTCATTTTCTATATTCGCAGGATCCCTATAGCCAATCCCACGTGACGCCTCTCCAGCCCCACCAATAGGATCATGCATCACTACACTCACGACACTGCATGCTTCAGTTGGGAAGAAACTTCCTATATTCTGGAGTTCAAACATGTGTGTCTGTGTGCCTGCCTTCTCACAAATACTCAGGTAACTTTCCTGAACTCCACGCAAGGAGCTCTTCTGTACTTTGTCTGGGACCTTAACTCATTCACGCTCTTTATTTTCTGGCAAATAACCTGGCACACTTTTTCCACAATGTCGGAGCAGCAGCAGCAGGATGCTGGCACTTTTACACTTTAGTGCGTGTGTATCTTGGCAGTCCTCCCGAACACATTTGACTGTCAGAGTGCACTTACACCTGGGATGCGATCCTGTGCAGCTGCTCAGTCGTTCCTCTATGGCGCCTTACTCTGCTCCACCTCTTATTATTAAGGTACTTGCTTCCAAAACTATTTTATAAAAAAAGAAAAGTAAAGCCATAAATAGTTTTGTAACCTAACTAAAACTAAGCCCCATGACATGGCCTGTGCATGAGTATATCCTGTAATAGCCTGAGTTTGTCTCCAGACTGTTTTCAGTCTCTGGTTGCTGAAATAGGGTTCAGTCCTTGTGAGATTATATTGGTGTTAAAATGGTTTTTAAAGATGTATTTATGTATGATTTTAAATTGAGAAATATCAGTATCAGTTCATCATGTTAAAAATGAGTCCACTTGCCATTGTATTTAAGTATATTATAAAACAGGATGAATGCAGTAGATTACAAATAGATCTACAGTATGCTAGAGACCTTTAAGACATTTTCAAATGCCAGCTTCCCTTCCAGAATAAAGTCTACTTTGCATATTAGTATTCATTCCAAGCACTTGTTATATTGTTTTTGCTTTAATAAGGCCTCCTAAAATTATAGTCAAGCATTATCCTTGACTGGCTAAAAAGAAACTCATCAGGAAAATAAAAGCCATCTTGTTTTAAATTCATCCTTTCAAGTAATTGTTTTGCATGTCACATCATTTTCTGCACTGCTCTGCTTGCGGTTTTGTTGGCAATAAACTCTCCACTAATATTGTATTGTGCTTGGCATGAAAGCTGTTGAGAGGCCACTGGTGTAATCAGATACAAATAACAGTCATCCTTCCACAATGGCTTGCCTATAATTCTAATCAGACACTTGCGCTGTTATTTTGAGTCAACATGATTGATCTTAAATACCTCGTCAAATTTTCAATCTGTTTGTCCTGGCAAGGGTTGTGGGATTTCAAATATAATGGAAGATATTTTATTTTGGGAATCTATATTTTAGCCTCAAGAGGGCTCTCACATCCACAACAGACAAGAATACAGAAGCAGTGCTGAAAATAAAAAAATGAAGTATTGGTCTGAGCAAACCAGGCCTTAACGGTTTCTTTTGTAGGTGACCCATTCTAACATGGCAAATCTTTAAGACGGTCACAGAAAAGGCAATTAGAATGGAGACCGCGTAACCTAAATAAATACTCTTGTGGTTTGAGTTTTTTTTCTTATATATGCAGGACAGCTTAAAGTAGGCCTCAAGATGCAAATAATCCCAAACGTTGCATGTTACAGGATCTCTGGCTTCACTACCTGCTGGTATATGGGACACAGTTATTTATAGCAGTCCTTCTTTGTTTTAAAGAGACAGAATGAGACAAATTAGGCTGTCCCTAAATTCCTGTAGAACCAGAAAAACTTGAACTCTTCTGGTCAGTAAGCGTCAATGTTTCATATTATCTATATAATATAAGCTGATTTCTGCCCATGAAACAGTTGCTGTCTGTTGGGTGTGTTCACCATTAATGTTTAAGATGCATAATCTATTGAAATGTTGGTAAAACTTTAGGTACTGCAAAAATGCCTCTATTACTCATGTAACAAGACATTAACAAAAGCATCTTTTGGTCTTACTAACATTTATTTGGCGGTTATTCACCTTTCTTCAGTTTAGCAAATTGAAATGCTGGTAAAATTAATTGTAAATGTGAACGATTTGCAGGTCTTATACACAAATATGCAATGTCAAGAGAAACATATCTCAGTTAAACCACCTTTGACCATTCCAAAGAGAAATTATTTTAGTAGGCCATATTGCATAGATGAATAAACACTTAAGTGATGTTTTGCAAGTGTTATTAAGAACACAGTATTTGTTACTGTCTTGTTACATAATAGTAAATGAATAATCAATGTATTTTCTGCAGTACCTAATCTAAAATGTTACCAAAATTCATTTTGTAATGCATGTGGTAATAAAATGCAATTCATTTTTCATCCCAATAGATGGAACATTGCAAATATTAGCATTGCTGTTGAGAATTGTATTAATACAAGCCAATTTTTGTCTTTCTTGTAATTATAATTAAAAGACATTTGCTTCAATATGAAAACAGTTTTGCTACAATATGAAAGCTTTCTTCCAATTAAAACCATTTTTGTTGAAATTTAAAGAAATTATCTTTCAAATTAGCACTCCCAGTGAATCATCAAGTATATTTAAACAATCAATAATCTATATATATATAAGTCAATGTGTGTATGTATGTTCCAGCATCGTGTCCGAACGGCTGGAGCGATTTTCATGAAACTTGGTACAGATGTTCCTCATTGGTCGACTAAAAATGCTGTAGGGTGAAATCAGCCGTAACCCACCCCCTTCTGGGTAGGGTGGGGGGTTATCTTGTATGCATGTTATCATCCAGTTGACACTCGGAACGACTACCAGAGGGCAAAGTACAGGCAACTGCCCAAATTCTTTATGTTTGAACGCCACTGTGCCCCTGTTGCTTTTGAAATTAAATAGAGTTCTAGGCTTGGAAGTGTGTGTGTCTGTCCAGCCCGGAAGTGAGATGTAGAGTCGGGGTGAGAGCTCCAGCTCTGAGGATACGCAAGCGAGGCCAGCACACAGGCAAAAGGAAACCTCCTAAGAAAGACAGTCGCTTAGCTGCTACTGCACAAACGATGCGAACACTTCGGCAACATGAATCCTTCTAGCAGAGAGATGCCCAGAGTAGTTCTGACGATTTAAATATTTTCTAGGCTTACACAGTTAGTATATACCAGGCGACTGCCAGCATTCTTTATTTTAGAGCAGCACCGCACCCCTGTTGCTTTTCAAATTAAATAGAGTTGGCCAGTTCTGAGCGTCAGCTAGATGATAACATACATACAAGACCGCAAGACAAAGACATTAGTGAGTTTTTGTTTCTTAATTTATTTTTATTTTTAACGTTGTGTTTTTTTAATTATGTTTTTCTCAAACAATTAAAAAAAAACACATGGGTGAACTGGAGGTGACTGCCAGCATTCTTTATGTTTGAGCACCACCTTGCCCCGTTGCTTTTCAAATTAAATACAGTTGGCCAGTTCCGAGCGTCAACAGGATAATAACATACATACAACACCGCAAGACAAGCACATTAGTGAGTCTTTATCCACCCATCCATTATCCAACCCGCTATATCCTAACTACAGGGTCACGGGGGTCTGTTGGAGCCAATCCCAGCCAACATAGGGTGCAAGGCAGGAAACAAACCCCGGGCAGGGCACTAGCCCACCACACAAAATGCACGCAGACACAGGGAGAACATGCAAACTCCACACAGGGATGACCCGGGAAGCAAACCTAGGTTTATTGTTTGTTAATTTATTTTTATTTTTAAAGTTGTGTTTTTTTTTAATTATGTTTTTCTCAAACAATTAAAAAAAACTTTTATTTTCCTCCCGGGCAAAGCTGGGTATTTCAGCTAGTTTTAAATATGAATAAAGAGACATGAGATCAGGATTTGCTTCCCGGATCCTCCCTGTGTGGGGTTTGCATGTTTTTCCTGTGTCTTTGGGGTTTTCCTCCAGGTGCTCCAGTTCTCTCCGACAGCCCAAAGACATGCAGGTTAGGTGGATTAGCAAAGCTAAATTAGCTGATGTGTGTTTATGTGTGTTTTTGCCTTGTGCCCTGTTCCAGGATTGTCCCTGCCTTGCACCTGATGCATGCTGGGATAGGGTCCAGCTCCCCTATGACCCTATTCAGCATGAAGTGGGTTGCAAAGTGAATGGATGGAAAAGCAAGGTAGATAGTTGTGCACTAAACTAGACAAAATGAATAACCTAAACAGTATCTTAAAAAGAAGTTTGCAATAACCGTGAATGAGAAACAGCAGCATGTGAAAATGACATGCAAATTGATCTGAAGAAGTGAAAATTCACAGATGTGTGGTAAATGCCACAAGACAATACAATTAAAAATCAAGTGAATCTCTAAATAAGCATTCAAAATATTTACAACACGATGCCAATTACCATCAATTTTGAACACAAAATCTCCTTCAACAAAGATGAGATGCTTTGAAAAATATAGCACTATTTGCATTAGACAATGAAGAAATGATTGTAGAGCATTACCACCATGATGACATGGATCTCAGCTCTATAAACTTTGCACATGAGAAGCCCTCTGACAGAAAAAGAACCGTTTCCCTTATGATACTGAGGGAGAAAGAATATTTAATGAAGTTAATAAAAAATTAGGACACAGAGATAAAAAACGTTTGAGATAACACAGATCAAATCAATAGTTCTTTTGCTTATAGGGTGCACTTCTAGAGAATGGACCACACTGCTTTAGAACTCACGGTCAGATATACCACAGAACTGTAAGCAGAATGGGGTCTATGCCCCCTACCCTGAAAAATTCATTTGAAACATAAACTTTTTTTTGCTTAGCTTGAAATATTAGCTAGTACTAAATAAGAAACAAAAGATATTGTAACAAGCAACAAGTTGGCCAAACGGGGGCATGCACTAAACTGGAACTGGGCATTTTTATTTCAAATCAACAATGCTGCAGCCAGATGTACCTACTAAACCTTCCTGTTGTCTGGGCCACAATAAACACCTACCAAAATATCAAGTTTGAATAGCAGCAATATCATTCTACCTGCCTCGCTCACTCCTTCAAACAACTACTCCAAAGCAGAAGGAGACCATTACTCCCAAACTGACTCCCACTTATCCTTTTTGGTTTGCACACTCCACCCACCTTCTTTCCTCTTTCTGAAGGTTCCCCGAAGAGCATTCGCCTTGCCCACCTGTCTTACCCCTGTCTACCCAAGCCCCAGCCCAACCTCTCCTCTACAGTACTCTTTTAAAAATGGTAAACATCAAGCAGTGAAATCAACCCTTTTAGAGCTTCAAATTACATGGCACAAACTCTATTAAGCAGGAAATTAACCCCCAGTGCCTTAGTATTCATAGAACACCTCAGAAATATTAATATGATTTGCACCCAGCAGAACAGCCTTCCTCTCTAAATGGTGACGCATATTCAAATCCATCTATCCATCCATTCCCTGAACTTTTTTTTTATTATATGGTGAAACAACTCATTAAAGGTAGAATATGTGATGTGTGGAGACCCCAGAACTACCCCAAATGTTAAATAAATGAAATTCTGAACCAGATCCCTGGGATTTGAGCAGCCTCTTAATGATCAATATACTTTAACATTGATTGAGAATAATCAAGCTCTTTAGCTAAATTGATTAATCTTTATTTCATTAAATAATTAAGAATATATGAATCGAAAACAAATAAGGAAAGCAGGAAATAAAACAGTAAATGTAATAAGAATAATTATTCTCAAACATAATGTATTCTAATGAACTTTGAATAAAAAAATTTCCAAAAAGCTACTATAACCAAGGAGTTAAAGAAACACGAGATCACAATTGAATTAAAGAAAGTCTTAAATTCATGAAAAACTCTTCACATCACCACTAAAAATACAAGGAAAAGGAAACAAAAACAACTGATCTAAAAGGAATTAGTTAGAGTAAACAGAAAGAAACAGAAGAAAACCCTCAACATACAACTACAGTCCCTGCCTAGACAAAGAAACCTGAGCAATCTGAAATCCAAAAAGTAAAAACTAAATAGAAAAAATACTTGCTTGAAACACTTGGGGCTGCAAGGCAAACAGAAAAGAATCTTGAGCAACACCTAATGCCATTGTTCCCTCCTTTTAATATCAAAACCCACCCTGTGATATCTTCTTCTTTCTCTTCATTTTTCCCAACTCTTTTTGTTGAGTGGATGTGCTTGATCGACCTTCTCTACACAGCTCAGTCCTGTACCTCCTTGCAAGTCAAGCCCCTTTCCTTCAGATCTTCATATACTTTATCTGTCCACCTCCCTCTCTTTCTCTTCTCCTGTAACAACAACATTTATTTATATAGCACATTTTCATACAAACAGTAGCTCAAAGTGCTTCCATTCCCATCACTCTTTTGCCCAAATACTCATTTCCTATACTCATCACATGTCCATACCACTTCAAACTTCTTTCCTGTACTTTCTTAGTTATAGTATCTCTCCCACTTTTGATGTACCTCTGATTGTCTCATTTGTTATTCTGTCCTTTTTTGTAACTCCACACATCCATCTCAACAATCTCATTTTTGCCACATCCAACTTCTCCTGTGCTCCCTTTACTGCTCATGTTTCAGCTCCATACATCATTGGCTGGTCTCAGCACTCTCTGAAAAACCTTACCATTGCTCTACTTGTGCTATAATCGACACATTAACTGATACAAATGAAATACACCTGTGAAGGTAAGGGGCAGAAAATCCTGAGAACAAGCTTCAAAACATAATAATAATAATGCAGAATTCTATTTATACAGCACCTTTCCAATGCTCCAAGCACGTCACAAATATTGAAGTGGACACAAAATCTTAACAAGGACAACTCAGAGGTAGACTAAGTGTATGACTTTCTAGGAAAAACATGAACAGCCTCCTTAACTCCCACCTAGAGGAATAGTTGCATGATGCTTGAATGGATATGCCATGCATGACACTTTTGAATGAGTTTTCTTGCCATTACCATAACTACTAATTTTGGCGTTTTTAACTGATATTAATGATCCCTTTGTAACTCCATTCTGGACGTATAAATCTATCTTCCAATACACATTTTGCCCCATCATATTTCATGGCTGTCTACTTGTAATGATTTTGAACTACTGTATATGAATTTTGTCAGGAGGAGAAAACCTTGGCTGCACTGGCATAGCAATGGATTGGGCAGATTGTACAAAGCACAAGGGCCTACAAGCATGGGGGCCCACTCAGGGCTGTATACTGTAGATTTTTTTTTAAAATTTTGATAACTTAACTAAAACAGCGGTTTACAGTCACAGTCTCGATGCAGTGTCTTCAATGTTCAATGTCTTGTTACCGTCAACTCTGACCTTGATGGCTGACAACAAATTGTATGCTGCTACCGATCTTCTCGTTGAACGCTAAAGCACCGACATTTAACCAGCATTTTCCGCTCAATTCTTCTCATTTTGTGCATGTTGTAAATTGATCCTGTCAACCAAGTTGACTGTTTTCGAAGTAGCTGAAATGTTGCTGATAGATCTTTGTGAACTGTCATCTACTTCCAGTGATGTTTGCAAGGCTTACATTTTACTGCTGACCATACCAGTGACTGTTGCTGCATGTGAATAGTCGCTCTCAAAGTTAAAACGTATCAAAAATGACCTCCGAAGCACCACGTAAGCAAAACAGACTTAGTGGCTTGGCGGTACTCTCAATCGAAAACGAGCACGCCAGACAACTTGATCTGTCAAACATTGTTGAGACTTTTGTGCAACAGACGGCATGCAAGCGAGTATTTTAAGGCACCTGCTGGGGAAAGTAGAAGAAGTGATATTATGAGTAATATGATTTGTGACTTGTCAGTACATTCCATTTTTGTAAGATTTAACAGTTTAACATACAGTACAGGCCAAAAGTTTGAACACACCTCCTCATTCAATGTGTATTCTTATTTTCATGACCATTTACAGCACTCCATCACTCTCCTTCTTGGTCAAATAGCCCTTACACAGCCTGGAGGTGTGTTTGGGGTCATTGTCCTGTTGAAAAATAAATGATCGTCCAACTAACCTGACTTCTGCACAACACAACTGCTGGTCTCAACCCCATTGATAAAGCAAGAAATTCCACTAAATAACCCTGATAAGACACACCTGTGAAGTGAAAACCATTTCAGGTGACTACCTGTTGAAGCTCATCGAGAGAATGCCAAGAGTGTGCAAAGCAGTAATCGGAGCAAAGGGTGGCTATTTTGAAGAAACTAGAATATAAAACATGTTTTCAGTTATTTCACCTTTTTTGTTAAGTACATAACTCCACATGTGTTCATTCATAGTTTTGATGCCTTCAGTCATGAAAATAAAGAAAACACATTGAATGAGGAGGTGTGTCCAAACGTTTGGCCTGTACTGTATCTGTAATCTGTTTTACCTTAGTATGGCTTACTGTGCATTAGTGTCACTACTGTGAGGATTTGTGAGCGTGACCACTTTATGATGTCCATTTTCTCAGAACTTGTGTAAAACGGATCAATTGTGTAGTGGTATCCTGTCAGCCAGTCTTGTTTTAATTTGTTACAAATTGAAATTGTTTCTTTTTGTAGCAGAGAACAGTTTTTACTTTCTACCTTACATTACATTTTAATCGTCTTCTTTCACAAAACTGTCTTGGAAAAGTAAGCAGGTCCACATCTTACATCTATTTATGTACTAGTACTACTACCCACACCTCCCACATCCCATTCTCACAATTTATTTTATTTTTGTTAACTTACAGTGGCTGTAATAAAGCGATTTAAAAAATTATTACTAATTTCATTTAGAGAGCTGGTTTGTTTGTCACCAGCGTAGCACCACTGCCCAGCCGGCCCCTAGTTGCAAATAAGTTACTAACAGTTATGCCAGACAGGAGGGGCCCACCTCAGGGCACTGCACAGGGGCCTTCAGCAAGCTAGCTACGCCACTGCTTGGATGATTGATCTTATTAGATGTGTAGGGTCCTTTTAATGGTTTTTTTGTCCCTTTTTGTGAGGCTCGATGCAAGTCAAGATTGGCAGTCAGGCATTTGAAATGTGGTATGTTAAAGCTGACAGAGGGGAAAAGTTGCCTCCTGTTTTCAGAAACCCGTATGTAAGGTAGAATTGTCCGGTGGAGAGGAGCTGCAGTATTGTCAGCAGCCCATCCAAAGAGAGTGAAGCCCTACATCTGCATCCAGCCGCCGCAGTGATTCAAGACCTTCTGGTAAGATCAGACTGTTCACTTTTATCTTGGGACAGTTGATTTCATAATTTACCTTATTAGGAACTTTCACACCACCTTCACCAGCTTACCACTGTTTTTTGGTCCGCAACTAATTTCATAAGTTCAGACACATTATTATGTCGAATTTTGCTTTGTGTTGTATATTGTAAACAGTAAGAGAACAAAGAGAGAAATGATGAAGGGTTGGGGACCAGCTGGTACACTGTTTAATGCCACAAAGTATATGGTAAAATAAAAAGTCAAATTTATGGAGAAGATTTGCAGAAATGCTTGTCTAATGCTGTCTTTCTTCCACAGTAATAGAGCAGGTGGTTGTTATGATGAACTCCTTTGGTTTTTTGTACACTTTTGACTTCAGATCTCCAATGAACACTGACGAGAGAGAGATGGGACCTCTTTTTCTTTCCTTCTTTCATCAAAACATCTTTCTAATTTATAGTTGACAGTGTTTTTTGAGGGGTGGATGGAATCTGGAAGGGCTTGACACTGGCTTTGTGAACCTGATTTAAATAAAATAAATCTTAGTCATTCATAGTAAAGGAGGCGACGTAAAGCTGGGCTCTCTTAGGGACTTAGTGCTGGGTTAGGGTTACTGGACTGTTGCTGGAGCACCCACTGCAATCTCACTCGTGATTTTCCTCTCTAGCCTTTACTGTGTCTGAACTTATTTTTCACTAGATTTAACCATCAGTTCACTTTGGGCTCCCTGTCTTTGTCAATGGGGGACTGGGGGACACAATATGGTCTCATCCATTAAGCAATGAATCATTTTATTGCAACATAATGGTTGCAACTTTAAAGCTTGTGATTATCTTCCAACAGTTAATCGTGTTTCTTTGAGCAGGATTTTAGAGAGGCATTCCTTTCACCACTCATATAGCTGCTGTCAAGCACTTCTTCCCCCTTTTGCTGTTTTGCTCCACCTTATCTGCTACCGCTGCATCTAACAACAGCTTTCCATTCAGACTAGCTAGCATTAACCACGGGATGCTCTATAACTTGCCATTTTCTGAATATAAAATCTTCTCTTGGTGGCGTAATGATGCCATGACTCTTCTTGTCTAAATCACACTATACATTATATTTTACCTGTACACTTTCCTAGAAAAAATAAATTAAGCTAAAAATCCAGACATGTTATTTAATAATTTTTTTTTATAAGCTGCTGCCACTGTCTTTGAAGTATAAACTCATAAATATGCATTGTACCAGTGTGAAGAAGCAGGTATGCTGCATTTGGTTAGATTTAAGTAATAAGATAAAAGAAATGCATGTGAGCAACACACGGGTTCCCTTTTATCTGGAGGGGTCAAATGAAGGATGGCCATTAAAATAACTAGTAGGATGTGTGCCCACAGCCAGCAGCTTCATTAAGAATAACAATTCTAAAAGGTATTTAACTAGAAACGTGCTCAGTATCAGCAAGAATTACAATAGATTCCCAGTACATTTTGCTAAGTCATTACAAATGTGATTTGTTTGGTTATGACTCAGTTCCTTGAACACAGGCCCCACCACCACATCCTCCCCTCCATATTTATCTGGGAAGATGTGACCGTCGAATGATAAAGGGCATTTTGTATCATTAGCCGAGTGAGGTTTCGCATACAGATACTGCCAAGTCACTAGTCTGTGGACTGAAATTAAACACACCACTTAAGAGATAAAAAGGAATACATGACTTTTAACTCTTTCAGCAAAGTCAAGACAGTCGGGAAGGAGTCTTACAAATAGAGACATTCTAGCTGTAAAGAAAATAGAGCAACAACAGGGACATACAAATAACTACAACTACTACTAGGGCTGGGGCTGCAGTGGTAGGTCGTGCTGTTGCTACACAGCTTTCAAGTCCTGGGCCCAAATACCTTACTATCAGAAGTAGAGTTCACATATTAGTATCCACTAGTTAGTCTAATGTTCTCCCACTTTTCAAGAACATGGCAGTTACTACAACTGGCAATCTCTGAATTGGCTGTGGGATTGTCCTGCCATGGAAGGAGCATCCTGTTCAAAGTGGAGTTCCACTACCAGGATGAGTTCTCCATTACCAAGAAATGATCAAATGGATAGAAGAATACTAATGCCATAACTACTACTACATCACCACCTATTACTACTACTACTGCTAGAGCTTTTACTTTTCAATATAATATTCTAGTACTAGTTCTGTGATAGACTGGTAAAACATCCAGGGCTTATTCCCACCTTGCGCTAATGATGAGGGATAGGCTCTGGATCTTTGTAGTCAAAAAGGATGAATGGATAATACAAAAGATGACAGGAAAAAATCAGGACAAATGTCTTCATAAATAATATAAGACAGGTTACTGTGCCTTCTGGCTTTGTCTGCATAATTGTTTTTAATCATTTAACAATGCATTCCTTCATTTTGTAAAACCTCTTCTCTAGTTCAGGGAAGGCTGGCATGTGGCGCAAGGTAAAAAACAGTTGTGGAATGGTTCAGCCACATCCATTCTGGTATAAATTAGATCTGACAGTCAACCTAAATGCATGTGTTTAGACTGCGGAAGGGAAGCCATGTAAACACATTATGTGGAAAGCAGTAATAGAGCAGGTGTTTGTGATGATTTGGAGTCCCAAGTGAGCTCCGACGTGGTGTGAAGCCTTCAAATGAGCCACCAAAGCAGAATCCCCACTGGTTTGTCAACAGTCAGGGACACTCCTTGAAATTTAGACAGAACACTTTAGACTGCCACCTAAGAAGTATGAATTTCCAAATAAAATTTATGACAATATACTGTATGGTTTTCTCTACCCCCATGTCAAATATAAAAACTCCTAATTTTAATATTTATGCAATTCAATCTGATTAAAGATTAACTTAGAGCTATAGTCGTAAACTATGAATTCCTAGAGAAAGAAAAACAATGAACTGAAGGTTGTTTATGACGCCTTTAAAGCATAGAGCTGCATTTTTTAAGATTTCAAATATTGCAATTAATTACTACAATTAATCAAAAAAAAAACAGTGTTGAAGGCATTGGTACACTAAACTTAGTTCAGCTTGTTTGTGAGAATACAGGTTTGGAACTAGCATTCCCCATATATTTATTTATGAGGTAATAAATTGTATTAACAATTTCAAAAATGTATTATGTTTTATTACCAACATAAATAACGTTTAAATGTTTGCTCAGTTCAATTTTAAATATTATTAAGTCTCCAATTTATTTTAAAAAATATACCTACTTAAACACCTAAAAGAAATCTTCCACTCTTGTTTTTGCTGGAATCAAATAAAAATATATTTTTTTTTTTGCTCATCTCTGCTTGCAAAGCCACAGGAGAAATACAAAACAATGACTATTATTTCTTTTCTCATTATCAGATAATTCCCCTTTTTTACTGATACTTTCCTAGACAATCTGTACTCTCACAATAAAGTTGAACAGACTATAATACAGTAAATTACAAAGAGATTAATACCGGGTTAAACTGTGTAAGTGCCATGAAAGACAGACGGGCATGACAGCTGGACACAAAGATGAGTCCTTGCTTGGCCGAAGGCATATAGAGGATGAATCAACAGAAACTGGAATCCAGGAGCAGTTCCATCCCCAATACAACAAATGGCAATGGTCCTCTCAGGATGTCCCAGTATGGACTCCTGCAGGGGTACATGGGAATTGGAGTCTGAAAATGCAGCCCTGACCATGTCCCTGGGTGCCATTGGAAGGTACTGTCGGGGAAAGACCTCTCTGGTTTCCACATGACCAGGCAGCGCTTTCAAGAGGACACACTTTGGCACTGGAATCATTCCTGGGTCAAGCTCAAAAGGAGGCAGCGGGCAACACTCAACAGTAGAGGCAAAAGGAGAAGTCAGAGATTCTCTTGTTTGTATTTGGGGTTTGGTGCTGCACTCTTGGTGAGCTATTTGTGCAGATAAAATCCTTTATTTGAACCTGTGACTGTTTTGAGTGATGTCGTGTCTGAGATTTTGTGTTCAGTGGTGCCGTGTCATGGTCAAAATTGATATGGGATAGTAAAATATAGATGTCGAATGAGACATACAGCATCAGTGACATTTCTATTTCTTCTAAATAAAAGCAAAACAACTAGTTTATTTAGGACAAAAATCTGCCAATGTGGTAAGTAAAATTTACTGGAAAAGAGTTCTCAAAACAAGCTAAATAATCTTTAACATATATTTCTTGATAAGGCAGTAAATCTTACAATAATGAAAACAAGATTTAATGGCTTGATATAAAAAGTTTTCACTAGCTTAAATTTCATTTTTTGCTTTATATACCAAAAGTCGCATATGTTGGAATAACCAAACCATAAATCAACTCTGATTTGCTAATTAATGACTATTGTCAAAGAAAGAGAAAAGAGCCACAAAAAGGTTTGAGGCCGCCTCCCGCATACTTGAACCTGGCCGCAAAATTTGATAAATTGATTGTACAGTTGCGTACAGATTGGAGTCCAAAGCAGAACTGACTGGGTGAGGTAAAGATGGTGGTTTTAAAGCAAGGTGGAGAAAGTAATGTCATCAAAACCGGACGTGGCATCATCGGGCCAGGCAGACTTTCTCATAACTGGTCTGCAGTGGAAAGAAAGAAAGGATTAGCGCACTACGCCACCCCCGGACTGGCGTGGAATTACCCTCATTTGAGCCCTTTAGCTGCCTTCCATGCACACATGTGTGACACTATATGTCACTTATCATTTCACTCGTACTAGTGAAAGGTAAACTTCGACAGAAGCCACTCAGAGTCGATCGGGCTTGTGTGGTTCATCCAAAAATGCGCCCATACAAAAAGAATAAATAAATATAGTGTTCAAAATGCCGGGCACATGCATCATTTTGAATGAATGAACTGAACAGTGGTTTTTTTTTTAAATATTTTTCTGAAGAAGTTTTTGTTAACTTATTTCATTACGTTGTATTAATAACTCATTGAGTTTACTAAAAATGTGCCTGAGTCGTTTCAATCAATATCAATATAATCTGACTTTAGATATATATATATTCAGGAATGGGGTTATATATTCTGACGCTGACTTTATATATTTGGTAATAACTTTATATATTCTAACTCTGAATTTATATATTCAGGAATGACTTTATATATTCCAACGCTAACTTTATATATAAAAGTTTTGACTTAATACAAGGTGACCAGAATTTTTTGGGCCAATCCGGGGACGGGGGGTTGGTTTGGTTTAGACTACAGTCTCTAAACACTACAGAATACAAAGCAAAAGCTTATCACGTGATTTCTCGCCAAAGTTACAGGATGCAGTAAAGCATAACCTCTGCCAAAACACAGCGTACGCGCCCCAAGTTCATATTATCGCAGTGATAATATACATTCAAAAAAGTGAACCAGCTGAAACCGGGGACAAAATCTTAAACTGGGGACAAAACGGGGACATGTTTCTGAGTGGGGACAGTTGTCCGAAAAAGGGGACTGTCCCCGGAAAACGGGGATGGATGGTCACCTTACTTTATACTGTATATTCAGGATTGACTTCAAATTTTCTAACTCTGACTTTATATAATCAGGAATGACTTTATATATTCCAACGCTGACTTTATATATTCAAGTTTTGACTTTATATATTTGGGAATGGCTTTCTATATTCCAACACTGACTTTATATATTCAGGAATGATTTTATATACAGTATTCCAACGCTGGCTTTATATATTCAGGAATGACTTTATATATTCCGATGCTGACTTTATATATTCCGAAAATCATTGTAATTGCCTGTTTGGCGCCCCATAATATGTATGTGTATATATATATATATATTAGGTAATGTGTGTTGTCTTTATTATAAGAGTATGTCAAAGAGTCTACATCTAACATGAACACAGAAGAGTGATCTCTAACAAATGCGACACTTTACAGTTCAGTTATTGTAAATCTCACAGCATTCTGGTTTCCAACAGATCTTCCTCTGTTAGATATACTGTACCGTGTTTTCAATAGGAGTTAGATTAGGATTAGATCATTTCATGCATTTAATAAGCTGGTTATGTGAAAGTGTTCATTAATGCATATTTGGAAAGCTGAAGTAAAAACGTTTCACTTTGGTTTTACTTACAATGCCAACATAACTCCATCACTGTTCAATGAAACAGTATCCAATTTGGACTTGCCAAAATTTATTCACTGCCAACTAGTTGTTGTTTTACTTTCCAAATATAGCGTACATTTCCTGGAGATTAGCAGTTACTATAACTTTAAAGGCCTTCAGCAAGTGCATCCTTAAACTAAATCTTGCTTGAAGGCTGTCATAAAAGTATTATAGCTGTGTAAAGATACACAAAGAAAGCATAAAAAGGTTTGGGGAACTGCCCTCTGTATTGTACAGCGTACAAAGCAAAACGACTCAAAGTTTCAATAAACGGCTCCAAAGCAACGTCTGTTTCTGTGTCCAAAACAGGGACAACTAAACACAAAAAGAGTTGGGCTTTTATAAAAGCCAGGGAGGAAGAGGTGGGGTCCAATAATTGAGGCCAGAAGAGACCTTGGTAGGAGGCGTGGTTAGGCAAGGGAAGCAGGAAGTATTCTATGTTGGGATCTGTAGGAGGAGAGGAAAGGTTAGTGCACTTCGAAAAAACCTGCTCTTGTTTTCCACCCTTGGTTAAGCCCTTAGCCTGCCTCCCAAGTGTATGTGTGTGACAAGCTGTTAATTTGATTTCATATGGGAGTGTACTTACAGAAAATGGCTAAAACAGTGTCTATGCAAAGCCAAGTGCCAACAGCTAAACTGTCCACCCATCCATTATCAGACATCTTTATGTCACCATTTTGTGCATTTCTTTGTTTTATGTGTCTTTTCACTATAACGATGCATGATTGCTAGGTATGTGATGAATAAGTCATATGACCTGCGACATCATGGTGGCCATCTACTATATAATTAAACAGTAAGGTTTGCGTGTGTGTGTGTGTATGTGTGTATGTCCGGTTCTTCTGAACAATTTGATTGGTCAGTTTGGTTTTAGCTTTGGTGTGATTGGTCAGTTTGGCTTTGATGATGTAATCGAAAGAGGAAGTGAGAGTGTGAGATACATGAGGAGGAATTAAGGTGGTGCTGAGAGTTGACTTCAAAGATGTGACGTACAAAACCAGACAAAAGGCAAGCAAGGAGGCTTGAAATGAAAAGACTCTGAGAATCAGGCTTTACGGGAAAACACTCAATGCACCAGTCAACACGAGGATACTGAAGAAAGGCAATGAAGATGCATATACTGTAGGGCAAGTGACATCAAACATTTAAGATGGCTGCTAACTGTTATATGAGCTAGGACTGTTCCATGGCTTATACTTGTTTTCTTGTTGTTGTTATTGTTATTTTTTGTTTTATCTGAAATACACTGATAAACATTTTTTTGTCACAGAACAACGTGATAATGCTTTACAGGTACTTTTTCAGAAATGTACTCATAACTTGTCTATTACTCACAGTTTTTTGAGTTTGTGTGTATTATTATTGTTATTATCATTATTATATTTAGCATATATATATATATTTAAAAATTCATTTCATGGCTAAATGTTTTTATTGCTATTTGTAAACATTTTACAACTTTACAGAAGGACATAAAGTCTGTTGTACCATGAAATACGTAGTGAATGGTCTTTTGAAGCCTCTAGTCATCTATTGTGTTTGTGTGTGTGTTCATTTCTTTCTCTTCATTAACCAGCATGTGTTCTGGTAGGTACATTTTTTTGATTGTGTGGGTGTGGGTGTGTGTGTGTGTGTGTGCATGCCTGTGTGCCCCCATGTGTGTACATGTATATTTAAAAAAATGATATATCTGAAAAATTGCTTGTGCAAAAATGTTATAGATCAATTGATCTTTTCCCATGACTAAAAGGAGTAGGCTGCAAAAATTCTGGTTAAATTAGACAGATCTTATGGTAGTTATTGTTGGACATATTATAGATTTAATTGTTGCTGAAGGATTTGGGGATAAGTACTGGATCAAATTGAATCCAATCAACTGTCAAGGCAAATGTGAAACAACTTGTTTGAAGAAGATATGTCAATTATCTTCCGGATTCAGGGCAGATAACCCAAAAACAATTTGTTCAGTATTTTTGTATCTTTGCTGAGATGTAATCATCTAGGAGCTCTACCCATATTGAGTGTGTGTGTATATAATGACACTGGTTGTCAGTTGTTGTGTCTTTACTTATTTTCTTCGATCTGTGTAACAATGTCTTACATTTTTGTACTTTGCTATTTCAAACAAATTTCCCTCTGAGAATATAAAGTCTATCTAACCTAACAATACTGAAAACCACATACGTTTCTGCTGCAAATTGTAATTGTATACATGAAAATCAATTTGGCTTCACACAGACGCAGACAGCATGGTAAAATAAACTTTTATTGATGTTTTGAATATCATACAATCAGAATCTGAACTTAACTCAAAAGCATATTTTTTGATCCCATTACCAAAATTTCCATTTACATGGAAGTAAAAATGGAAGAAAACAATTAAGAAAGTGTCTTAAGCTCTCCCATTAGTATTATGGCATGTTTATTTTTCTTTTGTCAAACATTTTAAAAATATACTAAAGTTTATACTTGGAAAGGTTTGTTTTCAATTATTTGAAAACAGCATAACAAAAATGCATTATGGTAACATGTTCTTGCTTCTTTAGTAACAAAAACTGAAACAGTCTTGTTCTAATCAATAAATTTAACATTACCTAATGTTATATAAATAATATTTTTTATCAGTTAATATTTCCTACTACCTATATTCTATCCTATATTATCATAAGTCATCAGCAGTTGAACATGCATCCAAGACAGTCAGATAAATCAGTATTTAAACTGAATGTACCCCCAACATTCAGAAATACAAAATATTCTTTCATTTCCAAGGAAAAAGCAGATGTTATGTGTGCTACTGTATGCTTAGGTGGGCACTTTGCCAGTTGAAGTATGCAATGGTAGGTGGAGATCTTTGTTAAGGTGACAAATAAAAATGAGTGCACATGCAGGATTTCTCCGACAAGTCTCTTCTTCACCATGTGGATGGAAAAGATATTACAGTTATGCAAGATACAGTATGTGAAGAAAAGCCATAGTTAAGGAGAACTGCAGCTGATACTTTCATTAGAAAGTTGGTTCTGTTTGTTGTTGGGTTTACTGGTAACGCTAATCTGACTGGTGTAGGTGCATTTAGTTGTGTGCATCATTATTCCTAATGATAAGCTTGCTTCCCATCCAGGACTGGTACTGATCTTGTGTCTTTTGTTGCTGGAATAGACAACAGCCCCTGGCAAGCCTAAACTAGAAAAGTCTGATTGGAAAATAAATGAACGGATGGATCCATGAGTCTTAGGAATTGTAGCATATTGAGAAATCCTAGTTCTCATCTTCTTTCATCCATTTTGTTGCCTTCCTTCTCTCCTTCAGGGTTACGGAGAGCTGTAAAGAAGGCACATCTCTGAGTAATCATTAAGATAAGAATTCTATGGACTTCTATCTATGATATGGCAAAGGAGCTTCTTGCTGTAAAGGGACTGCTGAAACACTCCAAAAATAAATACCAATTGAGTGACACTACATAAGAGCAAACAACTGTAGCAAGTACAGCCCACTAATGTACAGTGGGATAAAGGAGAAGAGGCAGCTATCACAATCTGGTTTTATTTTTGTGAAAACATTAAGAAAGTTTTAATGAAATTCTGGTTTAAAAAACAGCTAACAGTTGCCTAAAAAAACCTCTAATAGGTAATGAAAAAGCAACATTAAGAGAACTCTTTACATAAACTGTTTTCACAACTGACTTCATGCAGTTACTCACAGTTGTGGTGCACCTGTTGTCTCACTGCTTCTGAGACCGGGTTTGCTTCTCGACCTGGCTCTTGAGTGTTATCACGTTCTCCTCGTGTTCACATGGGCTTTTCTCTCAGATACAGTTACTCATTTGCCTGGTATAAGAGTGTTGTCTGGGTATGTGTGTTGGTGTACTTGTCTGAGTGTGTCTGGGTGTACTCAGTGGTAGATGGAGATCCCACTAAAAGCTGGTTCCTGTCATGCATGCATCTGGTACGGTCAGGATACACTCCACTATGCACCACAGACATGTAATAAACTAAGGAGGGTCATTTTCATTCATTTTTTTTTCTAAAGTAGAATTAAAAAGCTGATATTCCTTAGTTTTTACTTTAAACGATGTGCTAAAATACAAACTGTGTGACATGATTTGATTTCTTCTTCATCCCACTTTGAAAGATTTCAGATATTTCTAACAGGACTATGTGGCTTGTTGTCAAACACAGATGCATCAGTGCAGTGGATTTTGAGTGACATACATTGTGATTTGTTTTTGAACCAAAATAGCCGTGGATATTAAGGCTACATCCACACTACTACATTTTCATTTAGAAATAACGGTTTTAAAGAAAAATGATCTTCATCAACACTAGCGGTATCAAATTGTTTACGAAAGTGGCTCCATCCACAATAAAATGACCAAAAACCCATTGAATGTAGACTTTCACTTTCACTGGGCATGTACGCATCAATGGAAAAAATCGTTGAAGGCACGGTAATGCCGTCAGCCATATCGTTTATCGCAAAACTGTAGCGACTGGTAAATTATTTGTCTTTTGTGCCTGTAAACAGTATTCAAAGTATACAAAACTCTAGTTTGATGAAAACAGGTAAGCAACCCAACAAGTGCCATGAAAAGCAATTCCTCTATGTCCATTATGTTGGAATATTGTTGGTAACCTCCAGAGCCCCAAGAGAGATCTTTTAGGAGGCTGTTGACCTGCTACCTGGAAGGGCTTCTGAGGGTGCATGTATACATTAAAAGAAGCTTCCTGTTCACAGTCAGGTAAGTCATCAAGGACAAAGCTCACCTATAGGAGGGGAGGAAGAGAAAGAATAACCTGATGGCAAAGAAAAGGCTTCTATTGTAAAGTTATTTGAAGAACAAAGGGTTATTCAAACCTGAGATCTACGTTTAGTAACGTGTGTACCACAGCTATGCAGATGACACCCAGATTTACTCGCCTTTCTTCAAATGACCTTAATCCTATTGACTCAATGTGTGAAAGCCTGCAGCAAACTAACATCTGAATGCAACAAAAGGTATACTAGTTGGAAAAAAACAAGAAAATCTTAGAGTTGCTTCCTACTTTGACTCCAAGGTGCTAAATATTAAAAACCAAGTCAAATTCTTGGTGTACTTCTGGATGCAGATCACAGTTTTAGTACTCATATTAAAATTGTAATTAAAACAGCATACTATCATCTCAAAAACATCTCTAAATCAGAGGTTTGATGTCAAAAACAGATTTAGAGAAACCTATTCACATTTTTATCTTCTGCAGATTAGACTTGCAAAGCTCTTTTCTCAGGCCTGCCCAAAAAGGGCAGTTGCAACTTGTTCAAAATGCTGCTGCTAGAATGCTCACTAAAACAAAGAAAATGAAAGATGTTACTCCAGTACTTACATCTCTACATTGCTTCCAGTTAGCTACAGTTTTGCTTTTTAGTGTACTGTATAAGTCATTAAATGGCCCAAAATGTATCACAGAGATGTTAGCAGAATATACACCCAATAGACTTCTTAGACCCTTAGGGACTGGACAGATTGCTATACCCAGAGCTAGAAATAAAGGGCGAAATGGATTTTAGATACTATGCTACCCCTAGATGGAACAATCTACCAAAAGATGTTAGATATTAGGATATTATATGTTTCTTATGCACCTAAAATTTGGAATAATTTACCAATAGAAATACACCAGGCTATATCTGTGGAACATTATAAAAAACTTCTAAAAACATTTTTTTAAATCTGGCTTTCCAGTAATTATATCACAATATAGTGATCTGATTATAACTTTAGCTCTTTGAATTGTTAATAAGTACCCAACATTAATTCACTGTTTTTCTTTGTTTTTTGTCTCCTCACAGTAAGTAGATAATGGGCTCATGTCCCAGGTCCTCCTTCCGTGGAGAGCGCTTTGAGTAGTGAGTAGCGCTATATAAATGTAAAGAATATTATTATTATTATTATGCACCACCGACAACTGCTCAAAGTGCTCTATTCTATAGTCATGTGGGGTACTGGAGGAAACAAGGAGAACTTGGATACCTTTATTATTGACTATTTGATTTGATCGCATCTGTTTTCTGGCCGTGGCCCACCAGAGGTTTATTTTTCTCCCATGGCCCATTGTAGGATGTTTTTGTTTTCCTCTCCTCTGTGTCACCTGGTCAAATAACCACATTCTGGAATCAAAACAAAAAAAACTCCATCTACATCCTAAATTGACTGAAACCACTATGGATTGTTTTATTTGTTTTTGTATCTTTTCATTAACTTTAATAACATCAAACTGTTTCTACTCAATGGGTTACCACATACATATGCCTAAGTAAAATGTAGATTATATAATTGTTTATAGTTAGTTTTAATATATAGTAATTAGACCTGGTTGTTCCAATGTCAACCTTAATGTATAAATAATTTAATTAGAAGACATTTTTCCGATAAGATTGAAGGTTTGTTTTGCACTTTAGTGGTTAAATTTGGCTTAACAATACCTGGTTGATTTTTTATTTGGTATACTTACTCTTCCTATGAAGTCAGTAGACAGATTGGGAGAGCATGGGGGAATTGAGGAAGCTGGAAAGGGGTGTGTGGCACTTCCGATATCTATGCAAAAAGACAAAGGTCCAAGTCTTTAGAGTCCTGGTGCTTCTTGTCTTGCTATAAGGTTGCAAGACATAGATGCTATCCAATGACCTTAGACGAAGACTGGACTCCTTTGGTACTGTGTCTGTCCGGAAAATCCTTGGGTACCATTGGTTTGACTTTGTGTCGAATGAGTGGTTGCTCATGGAGTCCCGAATGAGGCACATTACCTGCATTATGAGGGAGCATCAGTTACGGCACTACGGCCATGTGGCGTGTTTCCCCGAGGGTGATCCGGCTTGTAAGATCCTCATTGTTGGGGACCCGAGTGGCTGGACCAGGCCAAGGGGTCGCCCACATAACACCTGGCTGGGCAGATAGAGGGTCATTTCCGGAGGGTGGGACTGGACCGCGTGTCTGCCTGGGAGGTTGCCAATGAGGATCCCGAGTTGTTTTGTCATGTAGTGGGTGCAGCAACACACTGCACAGTGCACGCTCCCCAACTTGACTTGACTTGACTTGACACTTACATTTATTAGAAATTATCATAGTATTAATTAATGATAATAATCCAAATAAATGAAGTATAGATTTGTTTTTATTGATTAATCTGTTGGAAGCACCTTGAGTTACATATACTGTAAATGTACTATAAGGTGCTAAATAAATAAAAATATTATTATTTATTATTATTAGATATGCCCAATCAGTTACTGCTATGAAGTCTAAATAAAAAACATTTTATTTTTCTGTTCCTGTAGTTGATCCTGGGACTGTGATGCATTTTTCAAAACTCTTTGTACTAAACTGCTACTGTATTACTTTTTATTGTCTTAATTTTAATTGTTTAATTTTATTGTATTTTATACTTTTTATGTAAAGTACTTTGAATTGCCTGTTGGTACAAAATGTGCTCTGCAAATAAACTTTCTTTGCTTTAGGTGTTGCCTTGATCCGAGATTGACTTACAACATTTGAGGGATTCCATTGATTGTATTTCATTTGTTTTTTGTTTTATTTTTTTCCCAGTGTCGGTAGTAGAGCACAGCACCAGTGTCAAGAGTAGGATTTGAACCCAAATCCAAGGCTTCAACCACTATGCCACTCTGCCTGCAAAAACAGGAGCACTTTTAAATGTCATCCTTGCGCCAGGAGCTAAGATAAGATGCTGCTCTCCCCCATAAATCTGAATCGGGTTAGCAGATTTGGGAATGTTATGATATGTTATGTTGTTAGATAGATAGATAGATAGATAGATAGATAGATAGATAGACAGATAGATAGATAGATAGATAGATAGATAGATAGATAGATAGATAGATAGATAGATAG
>JANRMT010062857.1:8755570-8778219 GCA_026402145.1 Polypterus bichir lapradei | reverse complement strand
TAGATAGATAGATAGATAGATAGATAGATAGATAGATAGATAGATAGTGTAAAGAAATCACACTCACAAGCATAAAGGTTTGGGGTTTTTCCAGCCCCATATACTGAAAAAATAATCCAAAAATATGAATTATCACGGTCAAAGCACATGAAAACAATCAGTATAGGTTTTACAGTCCAAAGATGGCGTCGGCAGGGTATTTATGTAGGAGGGGCCGGAAGTGGAGGAATGCTGGGTAGGAGCCGTGGTGGATGATGGGATCGATGACGTCATGGGTAGTGCACAGAGGAAGGGCGGAAGTAGCGTACTGCGGGAAACTGTAGGAGGTAGGCTCATGGCGGCGGTGCGTCTTTTCTTCTGTAAGAAACAAAGAGAGAAAGGTTAGTACCCCGCCACTCCCTCCTGGAGTATGTCTTTCCGAACATATTAAGGTCCGTCCGCGGCCCCCTACTCGCGCGTGTGTGACAATAGATAGATAGATAGATACTTTATTAATCCCAAGGGGAAATTCACATAATCCAGCAGTAGTATACAGTACTGATACAAAAAAAAAAAAAATTTAATAGAAATAAAAATGCATGTAAAGGCAGACAATAACTTTGAGTAATGTTAGCATTTATTCCCCCGGGTGGAATTGAAGTTTGTTCAGGCGTGAGGCGTCTTTCATCTTTATGCTGCCTCCCCAGCACACCACCGTGTAGAAGAGGGCACTCGCCACAACCGTCTGGTAGAACATCTTCAGCATCTTATTGCAGATGTTGAAGGACGCCAACCTTCTAAGAAAGTATAGTCGGCTCTGACCTCTCTTACACAGAGCACCAGTATTGGCAGTCCAGTCCAATTTGTCATCCAGCTGCACTCCCAGATATTTATAGGTCTGCACCTTCTGCACAAATATAACATTTATTTAATATTTATTTATTTTCATATTAATATTTAATTTAATATGTAATATTTATTTAATATTTATTTATTTAATAGTGGATTTATTTAGTTACATTTGGACCCCATTCTTACATTCATTTTTAAACCTGATTTATTCACTTCTGGGTCAAAGGGGCTAAAATCTATCTTGACGCTGCTTAAACTAATCCAGGCCTGTCCATAGCACCTATGACACCCAAGTGAAACGGTTTATAAAGTGCATGACAAATGAACTCCGAATGCAATGTGCTGTACATTAATTGATTGACTTACTGAATGTGTTAGTTTTATAACAGATTTCATCTGTCTGTTTTTTCTAGTTTGGTGGTTGCCATTGCCTGATCCTTTCAGCCTCTGATGTAGGCTACAGTTAGCCCTTGTTAGGAAACCAGTCCATCACAGTTACATACATTTACTTTATTTCAATTCTGTTTCCTCTTATGTATTTCAAAGTCAAGCTGTACCCTAAACTAAAAGGGAAGCCTTCTGCCGAAAGTCAGTCAGTTTTATCATTTGTTACGCCCGTGATTATAAATGATTAAACTGGCCGTTGCACCGCTCCGGTTCACATAAGGCTTTAATCATTATATACCATCACATCAGACCATGTGCTTTTGTAATAGACATTACTCAGATTGCGTCTGTTGCTATATTAAGCCATGAACTCTGAAAATCCAGGCAGTTTAAGAGGAGACAAATTGAAAAGGATTCCTAAAGTCATAAACCTGGACACTCCCAAGGACAAAAGAATTCTGTGGCCGACAGAGTGTGTCAAATATGCCATCAGAAAATTAAGCTTTCCAATATGTTTGTCTCTGATGTCAATTAAAATCCAAGGGACATGAGCCAAGAAATATAGTCTTTGACTTCCTTCCAACATTTCCTTGCTGCTTTGAGTGATTTATTGTATTGCTCTTGTTGGGAAAGTCATGTGTGAAGTTATCTTTTTCATAATCTCTTGCCAATCCAACGATCACAGTCTGTTTCCTTTCATATTTAGCTGTCTCAAAGAATAGCAAAATTGAATGTAAAAATAAAATAGGACTAGTGGAGAAATGAAAATTATTCTTTGGCAATGTTTTGCCCAGATTTATGGCAGATATCAAAAACATTTGAAAGTGAGGTGGAGGAAAAAGCAAACCATCTGACTCAATCAATTTGTTCCTAAGGAGTTTTTATAAAATGAATCAAAACTAGTTATTTAATTCCACTTTGGAAAAAAATAGTTAATGAATAAATATCAATTCAGTTTTTGAATGTGCTTTATCCATTACATGTTCAATTGAAGGTGAAGCCTAATCTTGCTGTAAGTTAAAAATGGCCAGATCTACCATTTTAGGTAGATCTTGGGTGCGCACCCTGGGGCCCTGCTTACAAAGGGGCCTTATCATATGTGAGAAAAAAACATGTGGCAAAGGCAAAGAGCCACGTCTTCACTTCACAGCAACTGGCTACTTGCACAAACCCCAACCCACAGTTATAGGCTTGTCCAACCAGGCCTCAATAAAATGCTGGCTGGTTAATATTGATGTGGCACGATCTGAGCAGGTGTCTTATAGTTCACTATTATGTGATCGTACATTTGATATCTTACTGCATCACAAGAGAAACAAAACAAAATTATGATTCAAAACAAAAACCCAGTGGTGCAATGAAAAGAAAAATGATAAAATAAGTAAAAGCACACTGAAAACTCATCTGCAGCTTAAAAATAGACGAACTGAATAAAAACTCATAAATCGTAAACACTAAATCATAAATGCCACACTTGAGACTAATGAGACTGACCTTACAGATTGTCAGGAAAAGGTTAATATCACAGTACCAAAATAGACATGAACAACAATGTGGTAGACACCGAGATCACTGCAGGACAGAAGACGCACCAAACTCAAATGAAGGATTCCGTGTTATGGCAGTCAGAGTTGACAACTTATGTTGTCACTGTAACAGACTTGGCCGTAATGGCTTGTTCAGCACTTGTCATAGTTCAAATGTCCTCTACACTTGCATGTGTCTGCTTTTACATCTTGTAAATGTAAACGTCCAGAATTTCTATAATGAACTTGCTCCTGAGCTTTTATTGATTTTACTAACAAATATGCAAGCTTCAAAATGATTAGTTACATATTTTCCCCAAAGTGGCACACTCCCTTAAAAATGCTTAATTAATTACATTTATATAGCACTTTTATCATTACTCAAAGCACTTGACATAGACAGTGGGGAGCCACTTCAACCACCACCAATGTGTAGCACCCACCTGGATGATGCAACAGCAGCCATTATATATATTGTGAGCTGGAGGGCTGATCGCACCCCAAGAAGATACAGACGCCCCTGGGAAAACCACAACCACTGAAACACTGACTACCCTCACATTGCTCCTTATCCTTGCGCTATAACGCGTAATACAAACCTCGCGCGGTACTCCGCCGACTTAAAAGCCTTGTGCAGCGCCTGCCAGTTTTGGAATTGATTGTTTGCTTTTATCTCTCTTTCTCTCTCTCTGACATTCTCTGCTCCTAGCGGAACTGTCATCTCTGACTTGTCATGGAACACGTTTAAGCTTTTGAAAAAAGAAACAAATGTTTGTTTGCAGTGTTTGAATAAAATTCCTGTTTTCTACAACCACCTGTGTCTCTGTGCAAATCTGTGACCCAAGCATGACAATATGCAAGCCATTCCCTGCAGCTCCACCCACATAGTAGTGAAACAGAATAAACTTTAAAAACCAATAAACAAAACGTATCGCTCCAAAACGCAGAGGCAGACTGTCTCCCCACTCCAGACGTCACGCTTCTCCCTCCCTTCGGCCTGCAGCCTCTGTCTCGGATTAGCATGAATGTATCGCTCCTGCAAGCAAACTATGATTCTTAGCACAATGAGAGAAGTCATAAAATCAACCGGAATGTTTAAGCAAATTCTAGAAAAAAAACCCTAATCTAAATCCATTAAGTAGTTCTCTCGTTTGCTAGCTAAGAGGATGTAAACTACGCACCGAGGCTGGTGTGTGAGTGAGGAAGGCCCCGCCCCCTCCTCCTCTCGGCCTGCTGCATCTCTCTCGGATTCGCACAAATAAATTGGTACAGCAAGCAAACTATGATACTTAGCGCGATGAGAGAGGTTGCAAAGCCAACCGTAATGTTCAAGAAAATTATAGGAAAAAACCTGATCTAAATCCGTTAAGTAGTTTTCTCGTGAAAAGCGGACAGACATACAGACCGACAGACAGACTTTCGATTTCATATATATATATAGTTATGTGTCTCAACTTATATGTCCAAGGCTTCTTCTCTCAATTGTGTTTGACTGAGCAATTTTATTATTTATGTGCCCTTCTTTTAAAAACTTGCATATGCTGGGTTCATGTCCAAATTTCTGTTAACAACTTTTTCATTTGAGAGTCATAATTCACCCAGCTCTCTGAAACTTTAGTATTAACCCTGAGTTTTACTTTAACCGTGTCCCACTTAAATGCTTGTCCGCATTTACATGTACATTCCAGACAAACACACAATGCATTGCAGTCTTCTGTGTTTTAGAAACTCAATTTATACACGCTGACCAAAACAAACCTTCATGTTAATATACCTTATCTCTACGATTTTATTTTACATTGGTCAATTTCTAAGTAATCAGACATTAGACAGTTTGAGTTCAAATATTAAATAATAATCCATGATAATGAAGCAGGCAGTGTAGCAATAATTAGACAGGCAGTGTGGCACAGTAGTTAAGGCTTTGGACTTCAATCCTTGAAGTTGTGGGTTCAAATTCAGCTACTGGCACTTTGTGACCACGAGAAAGTCACTTCACATGCCTGTGCTCCAATTGGAAAACCAAAAAAAAAATGTAACCAAATGTTGTAAGCTGCTTTGAGTGAAGGTGTCTCCTAAAAAATAACACGACATATAGCATTTGCAACCAAGTATTAACAAACATTTTAATGAATACAAGGCAGCTGGCCATCTAAGCAAAATTTATAAAATGGGTATTACACGTGTTCGTACAAAATAACTTTAAAACATCAGCAATTTTTATATTAATAAGAACTGAATGTTTATTGATTTCTTACAGTTATTTAATACTCTTCTCTGTAGAGAAGGTTAAGAAAAGAAAATCTATAGGGATGAGCATTGGTTGCCTTGGCCTAGGACTTCTTTTTGTTTCTGGTTTTAGTCTCTATGTCATGAAGGCAGCATAAACAGATTGTGGAAACACAACAACAATTGAGAGAACAATAACAGGCCTGTGGCTGCCAATAAATAGAAGCATCTATCTATTTAGGGTTATGAGGACTAAATCCAGTCCTGGCAGCATTAAAAATAACGTGGATGCCAACCCTGGAATAGAGGGTCAGTTCATCGCAGGACACACTCACTCACACTGAGCTAATTAACCTAGAATGCACCCCTTTAGGATTAAACCCACATAGATATGGGGGCAATGTGCCTGCATAGATATGGGGGCAATGTGCCTGCTCTAGATTAGTTCTAGCCTTTGTACCTGTCTCCATGGTTTTGCTTGTAATCAAAACTTGGGGGAAACTCGATTCCTATTTCTATTATTTAGATATAATAGCCATTTTCAGGATGGAGGTATACATATTAGTTAAGTACTGAAAGTAATTAGATCTGAGAAGATTTTCAATGTAGTTAATTGGTTTCAATCGTTCTAATTTAATCAGATGATGTATAAAGACCATTTGTGAATCAAAAAATATATAAAACCATTGTATGACTAAAGAAGCTCTATCTCTTCATGATGATTTTTAGAATATGCTTTTCTACCATGTAAGTACTCTGGACGGTCCTTCTTTATAATGATTTGTTAAAATTCTGTGTATTTTTACAATGCATATGACCATTAGGCTCTGAAGAAGGAAAATGTTTCTGTAGGGTGTCAGGTCAAGTGATGGTGTGCAATTTTTCTCAGATGGACACTTCTAACTGTTTACAACTTGGTCGTTATTATTTGAAGACCCAACAATTGTTTAAATCCTCAAGTTAAGAAGGATATGGGTCAAGGCTGGAAGCTACTGCAGTTCAAATACAGTCTCTATTAAAATGATTCTCTCCTTTGAAGTTTTCACATTTTATTACTATACAATACTGAACCAAGGCGGATTAAATTTGGATTTTTTGACACTGATCAACAGTAAAAGACACTTTAATATCAAAGTGAAAACAGGTCTCTGCACAGTGGTCTAAATTGATTACAAATATGAAACACAAAATAATTGATTGCATAAGTAAGTATAAGTATATAAGTATCCAGTATTTAGGAGATGCATCTCTGCCAGCCATGACGGCACTGAGTCTGTGTTTACTGGCCTCTATCAGCTTTGCACATCTGGGCACTTTCATTTCTCCTCATTCTTCTTTGTAAAACTGTTCTAACTCTAGTTATCAAGTTGCATGGGGTTCATGAGTAAGCAATGTTTCTCAAGTCTAGCCAGAAATTCTCAGTTGAATTGAGGTGTGCACTCTGACTTGGCCACTTTAGGATATTAACATTATTGTTTTAAAGCCATTCCTGTGTAGCTTTGGCTTTATGCTTAGGCTTATTGACTTGCTGCAAAACACAGCTCCTCTCAAGGGGCAGGTTTCTTGCAAACTGCATCAGGTTTTGTTCCAGGGCTATTCTTTGTTCCACTGCGTTTCTAGCACCCTCACAAGCCTTCAAGGGCCTGCTGTAGAGAAGCACCTCCACAGCATGACAGTGCCACCACCAAGTTTCATGGCAGGTATAGTATGTTTTTAATAATGTGCAGTGTTTAGTCTGGTAACCAAAAATCTCAGTGTTGGTCTCATCAGACCATAGAACCTTCTTCCTGCTAACTTGCCTTCTGGCAAACTCCTACCAAGATGTCATGAATGTTCTTTTTAAAGTTGCTTCCTTTTTGCCTCCCTCCCCATAAAGCTGCAACTGTTCAAGCAGCCAGCAACAGTTGTTGTTTGCACAGTCTCTCAAATCTTAGCCACTGAAGCTTATCACTCCTACAGAGTTCTCATTGTCTCTTGGTGGGCTCCCTCAATTGTCATCCTCTCCCATGATCAATCATTTTCTGTGTACAACCTGCTCTAGATGGATTTACAGCTGTGCCATAATCTTTCAATTTCTTAATGATTTATTTATCTGGACTCCAAAGGATATTCAGTGACTCTGATATTTTCTATGCTCCATCCCCTAACTTGTGCTTTTCAATCAGCTTTTCATGGAGTTGTAGGGAATGTTCCTTTAAATAATCATGAATTGGACCTTCTACATGTGGGACATTAATATAACAATCATGTGCACTGTGACAAAAGGCATTGGACCTGACACAGACTGACACGGGAGACACACTAATAAAAACAAATAAATGTTTTGTTTTCTTTGTCTCTGGTCTATGTCTTGCCCGTACCCACAGACACAACACAGTCGTAAAAGCACAAACAGAAACTCCAAAACAAAAACACTCTCCTCTCGGCAGCTTTGTCTACTTCCTCCCAACTCTGGCTCCTTGAGTGGTGGGTGTCGGCTTCTCTTATAGCCCACCCAGAAGCGCTCCATGTGATAACTGACCTAAATTAGGTTGCAGTTCAGGGTGTAGCTGCGTCACAGCCCAGATGGGCTCAGGAAGTCATGCAGCTCCCCTGGCGGTGGCCACGGAGCCTGACAGGGATGAGCTCCGGTGTAACACAATTGTGGCCCCGATGCAACCCACCAAGTGTTCAAGGGGACATAGTGTGCATCCCTGGCTACTTCCCCGGAACCAGTGTCAAAAGGGCATCCTGGAAGGCACTAAAAGTCATAGCAGCAATACACATCCTTCTTAACTTGATAACTATCTCATAAAAAAGAAGTTCTGGTTAGGTATAGGGTGAGATGTGTTGACTATGGTGTTAGAGGATGTCAGCCTACTGGAATCTTCTCTTAGGTATTTTTCAATGAACTATGTTTTGTTGAGTCGGTGGCCCATTACACATCTTCTAGTCTGACAGGATGTCTAAGTTGACAACTGCAGTTCCTGATCTCCACACATGAGGATGTCAAATTATACAGCTGGAAATAACAGACCAAAACTAATTACACTTTACAGCACAGTTTCACATTCACCAATTATTACAAGCTCACCTCTTCTTTTGACAGCCCATAACTATCATGATCAGAGCTGTATTTTAGGGTCTTATGGCCTTTTTCTATATTAGACACTATTTTGCGCAACCGTTGTAAGGGCTGCTTCCACAGTTTCTAGGAGTGTGGTCTCTGGGGTCGTATGTGATAATAGGTACATGGCAAAGCACAAGTTTTAATATACTGTATATATGAGAGCTCTGTAGTGTGATGGCTCCGAGGTTGATGGGGTTGCTTGGGTGATCCCGCATTCACGGCAAATATGAGCGGGTCAGTCAGGTGTTTTATTCACACTTCAGAGTAGGTGGAGGACACCTTATCAGGGGATACATAGGGAGGCTGTACAGCAGAGAGGGGTGAATCTAAGAATCAGACCAAAATGAAGATGAGAAAGAAAGGAAAAATAAAAGAATGAAGGATAAGGATATAAAAAGAGTTAGGATAGTTAGGAACCTGTGTCAAGAAGAATGGAGGCAGGTGGTCGGGAGTATGCCCCGGGGAAGCGAGCAGTAGACCTGCACTCAAATGTGGGGGCTGGAGAAGGGGAGAAGGAGCAGTCCTGTCATGCAGCTTCTCCCTCTAGACACAGATGGACTGGCTGGGAGAGACGTGAGTGGGGTTCACCCTGGAGTCTTACAGGCGCTGATGGACTGACCATGGAAACCCAAACCTGCGATTAATTGGTTGACTGAACGTGTTGGCAGGCATCTCCTCATGTAGGGATAAGCTGAGGGGACAACAGGTTTGAGAGAGAGGCATTCTGATTCATGACTGTTTCAAAAGAAGAAACCTTCCTGGGATTTTTAATCTCATTTTTAGTGGATTATTTATTGATTTGAACCTTTACGTTTCACTTGATTTTAAGGATTATTTATTTATTGAACACTTTTATTTTGTTTGTGGATAAAAGCACTTAAACCACTTTGCGCCAACCTCTTATTGACTGTATGTGTCCACGGTTACATTATCGACAGTTCCAAGTTCAAGAGGCTGCAGGAAGTGATCATGAAGTGTTGAGCTATCCCAGACCATCACATCGTGACTCGATAAAAGGTCAATGTTTGTACCAAGCATTACCCAATCTGCAAATAAATCCTTTTAAACTCTAAAAGAAACTCCATCCATCCATTTTCTAACCCGCTGAATCCAAACACAGGGTCACGGGGGTCTGCTGGAGCCAATCCCAGCCAACACAGGGCACAAGGCAGTAACCAATCCCGGGCAGGGTGCCAACCCACTGCAGGACACACACAAACACACCCACACACCAAGCCCAATTTAGAATCACCAATCCACCTAACCTGCATGTCTTTGGACTGTGGGAGGAAACAGGAGCGCCCAGAGGAAACCCACGCAGACACGGGGAGAACATGCAAACTCCTCGCAGGGAGGACCTGGAAAGCGAACCCGGGTCTCCTAACTGCGAGGCAGCAGCGCCACCGTGCTGCCCTAAAAGAAACTCTTTTATTATTGATATTTTTGTCTTGTCTGGTTTTGATTTCTTGCCTGATTTTTGACTGTGATTTTTGCCTCTCATCTGGGTTTTGGTTGATGCATTTATATTTGTCGTTTTGCCTTTTGCA
This sequence comes from Polypterus bichir lapradei, assembly GCA_026402145.1. Classification (NCBI taxonomy): domain Eukaryota; kingdom Metazoa; phylum Chordata; class Cladistia; order Polypteriformes; family Polypteridae; genus Polypterus; species Polypterus bichir. The sequence goes on along the minus strand of JANRMT010062857.1, from coordinate 8,768,590 downwards.
CAAATATCCCAGTTCAACTCAAAAAATGTCTGTATATACTTGCGTATAAGTCAGGTCTTGAAACCCAAAAAATCGATCATAAAATCAGACCCCAACTTATATGCCCGTTCAAAAATGCGATCCTTAATTTTTTTTTTGTTATTTTTACATTTTCTTCCTTCCTCCATTCTCTCACCAGTTTCTCAGACACATTGAATTTTGTTACAGCAGCGCAGTTACCAGTTTCTTTATCCACTTCAATGACTTTTAATTTAAAACCAGCTTCATATTTTCTTCTGCTCGAACGTTCCATTGTAGATAAGAGATGCTCTTACGATAAAGGTGTATGAGGGTGTGAGATATAAAGAATAAAAAACAGTGCAAATGTTGCTTCGGAATAGTTTGGGTATTACCGTATGGTCACATGGCCTCAATACATAGAAATAATGGCCATGTGTTCCGTGGTTACTCTCTCAGGTGGGAGTTAGCATATCATAATCTGTTGGACCAATAACGCAAGTTTTACGCATTCAACTTATACGACCGACATTATAAAATACCAGAAATTATAAGGTAAAATGAAGCCATGACTTATCTGTGGGAGAACTTAAACATGAGTATATACTTTAGTTGTCTGTTTCTAGCCAAGCCAGGATAATAACATGCTGCCTGACAGAGCCAGTGGCCATGCAAAGAGTTTACATGTATGTTATGTTAGCCACAATCTCTGCCCTTTTTTTTTCTTTCTTCCATTCATAGTACAGTATGTAAAACATGACATCAGGCCCAAGAGCCCTCTTCTTTATGTACAGTCCAATACTCCCGCATTCTTTATTCTTTGTAGCATCATTATACTGTATGCCTTGTACTTCCAGATGGAAGCTCATTGGTTCTCAACTCCTCCAAACACAGAGACCGCCCCTATGATTGATGATGCAAGTTGCAGACTGGTTGGACTGAATTGCTGGGTATGTCAGACTACACAACCACCTCCAATTCACTAAGACTGTGCTAATAAAGTACAAATGTGGCAAGGCCTTTAGTTGTGGTATGATTTTAAATTTGAAGATATTTTTAAAATAAATGAATACATGAATATTCAGCTGACAAAAAAAAAAAAACAAAACTGCAGCATCTTTCGTTGGCCCAGATTATATTTGCACAGAGTACATGATTTTTTGGGGGGAGAAGGAGGCCATAGTTAATCCAGCAGCATGAAAAGTAAGGCAGGACTTGGCCACATAGGGCACCCACTCTCACTGATCCACTATGACTAAGGGCCAGTTTATACTTCACGCTCAGAACGTGAATGCACCATTGCTGCCACACATTCCCAGCATTCATTTGACGGGTCCTCTGAGCACATCTTCAGAAATGAATGCGATGCGTGCGCAAGCTGCAGTACCAGAAAAAAGTCAGGGAGTGCAGTGTGATAAAGTGAGAATGTGACGTCCGAGTCTCTGTTTACTATCTACATATGACAGAAAGCCATTTTGCGGATCATACAGGATCGATGTGCATGCTTCGGTGCTTGGTGAATGGTTCGATGTTGTTAAGGAAAATGCCGACATACAAATCCATTCGTGGTGCTTTTATATTCGAGCGACGCATACCATCTTCTGTCCCGTCTTTTTTTTTTCTTTTTTTGAGCCACTGAGAAAAAAATTAAGGATACGGTGAAAGGGTCCATTTTGTGATCAAAGTGGACATTTTGGCATTAATCTAGAAACATCCATAAACAGCATCTTAAAACTGACCCAGTTGTTAATCGCTATGTGCTTCTGGGGCTTCCTCCTGAACTGACAGAAATGGCAGGCATCAATGTGTTCACACAGAACACATTAACTTTATGATATTCCAGCTCTCTGCACATTTAGAATCCTTAGATTTATACTTGATGTCACTTTCATGATGAATGCATTAAAGTATGTATGTTACATTATACTAATAAGTTGTTAACTTCATTTAAATAATGAATACTGTTAATAATTATACATGTGGGGATGGCACAGTGGTGGAGCGGTAGTGCTGCTGCCTCGCAGAGAGTCACATCGCTGGTGTTCCCTGCCTGGAGTTTGCATATTTTCCTGGTGGGTTTCCACAGTGTGCTCTGGTTTCCTTCCAAAGGCATGAAGGTTAGGGGATTTGGTGATGCTAAAATGACGCTAGTGTATGTGTATGCTTGTGTTCACCTAGCGATGAGATAATGCCCCTTCCAGGGATTGTTTCTACATTGCACCCGGTTCTTGCTGGAATGGGTGCATCCTGGATTGATGGATGTAATCAATAAACATCCTTTTCAGCGATATTGTGGCAAGGTGTCCTTGGAATTTGATGGATGTTTCCGGCAATTCACAACACAGTGAAGCCGAATGTTTTCTCACCATGATGATATCTCGCACTGCCACCTGGTGGAATCTTCCAGATTTACGTAAAGTATGCTCGCAGTTATAAACAGTACAACGCTTGCGTAGCAGTAGTATCCGCTGGAGCACGCTATCGTGTGAAGTATAAATCCAGCCTAAGAGTCACCAATCAGCCTAACCTGCATGTCCATGGTGTTTTGGAGCGCTAAGAAAAGACTATATGAACGCTGAAAAAAAACTTGTGACAAAGCTGGGCTCTAGGATTGAGAGGCAACAGTGCTAACCACTTTGCCATTTTGCTGCCCTATCACAAAGCTGTTCAGATGAAATGTTTGCCCTGTCAGTAAAAAAGTTCTGGCTGATGATGACCTTTAAGACATTCCAGGAAATGAATGAATGGCTCAGCTCATTCAGTGTTTGTAATTTGGGATGGCTAATGCACCAGTTTCCTTTCCAGCTGTTTCTCTTTCTAATGTGGAGCCACTTTTTGCTGACGGTGCTTTGGGAGGGTAAAGGGTTAATATGATGAGTCTGAAAACTGAAATTAGAGCAGGCGTGCAGATAGCTAAATTAATCTATGTGAACAATAGTCACTGGGGAATTTGTCTCTGCCCTGACGGCACTGCCTGCATGCATTTATCCGAAAGCACTCTCCTTTCTGTGCTATTCTGTCTCCTCTTCTTCTGAGAGCCTCATCTCTTACAAGCACATTCCTTACCATAAGTTACTTTGCATTTCTATTTTAACCAGTGGAGGGCTTTCCTTGTCCCCAGTGGAAGCATGAATGAGAGTGTCAGATTTCTTGATTACTGGCGCTCACAGCATGCTGACTAAAAGACAGTTTGAGCGTGGTGATTGTCAGGGAAGGAAAAGGAGCAGAGCTGTGCTGATCTGCAGGGAGATACTTCCAGACTGGAGAGAAAAAAGCCCACGAGGATGAGCAGGGTCACTTTCTTTGAGGTAAGGCCACCATTTATTTGCTTGGACAGGCAATGAGGAATGAGGTTTCCCCGATAGCCAGATGATACATGTTCACTTGATTCTTTGTCTGTGATGGGCAATTTGTCAGGACAGAAAAAAAATTAGTATCTCTTATAAAGTGGTAGGCGGCGTGTTTATAAATCATGGCTATTGTGGTTAGTTTCACTACATTTCCAATCAATGTTGCTCTCCGATGGACAGCGGATAATGTTATGTTTAGTTGTATTTTGAAGGTACTGCTTTCACTTTCCTATTGCACAGTGTGTATTTCCAGTACATGTAACATACTGTATGGTACTATCATTAACGGAGGAACTTCTAGCAGCTTAAGAATAAATGCGAAAAATCTGTATTCTTATGGAATTTACTCAGATTTTTTCTATCTACAATACTTTGGCACAGAAGACTGCAATTATGGGTCTTTGTTAAGCATGTGCTGTAAGCATGAGATACTGTACATTTATGAAACGGTCAAGAAATGTATCAACAGGGCTAAGCAAATATGCCATTGTATTATATATGTTATTCACACATTGTAAAATGTGTATCTACATATCCATTTGCTAACCCATATAATTCTGTTAAGGGTTGGAGGAGGCCTGTGTCTATGCTAACAGCATAGTGTACAAGGCTGGAAACAACCCAGAATAGGCTGCTGGTCCATTGCAGGGCTCGTTCTCTCACCTGCATGGTCTCACACTGGGCAAGTCAGACTAGAAACTATTCCTGCTTTGGAGACTGTTGAGAAGTAAAGTTACACAAAGGAGGATGAATGGGTCTTTGTTTTTCTATCTCTGTATGGTGGTGATTCAGTTGGCACACAACTAGCTGATCATTTATTGTGGTTGTTATTATGTTGACTCAGTGTGATGGCATTCAGATGTTTTAACCTTACTTTGCTTTGTTGCTTTTAAAGGATACATCTTTTTTAAGTGTACAAATGCGTAAATGACAGTGAAAGTGAAAAAGCACAGCGTGTAATACAGTTTTAAAATGGTAAAGACAATCTTCAGTTTTATTATCTATGACTATTACCATGAACATCTGAGTGACAATTTATGGCTGGATTAATCATTGTTATCTTTTTAAAACTTCTTTTATTTGATTAAAGTCAATGCAGGTCTATTGGGCTCTAAGTTATAACATATAATAATGCATAATCAGAATAAATTAGATTCTTCATACAGTGACACTGACTTTACAGATTAAAATGATTATTTTATTATTCTTTGACAACTCTAGTGATACTAGTTTAAGTCCCTAACCATTCAATGTTATTTTCGCTAGTGGTCCTTGTGTACATATGGGTTTTCTGCATGTAGGTCGGGATCACCCCAAATTTTAAAAAACGTGTTGTTATCTTATTTAGTGACCCCAGATTGGCCCAGGAAGTATGCGATTGAGGCTATGTGTCCGTCTATGTGTTTACGTACCAGTGACAGTTTCTAACTTGTACACAGTGTTGTAAGTGTAGGCTTTGGCTCTCTGCAGTTCTTTATTGGAAAAAGTGGATTGAAAAATGGATGTATGATTTTATCATTAGGATGTAGGTATTGAAAGAAGCCTAATTATATGTAGACACTTTAAATTCCATTCAATTGCCACTGACATTTCTGCAGTAAAATCTGACATTTCAAATTTCAACCCATTGTTTGAGAATTTATTACAGTTTAAGAATCATTTTTAGATCTTATTTCACTGTACTGGCATTTAATCACAGGCCTGATTTTCACAATGCAGGTCAAATTTCTTTCTCCACGTGTGCCTTAGGAAATGTCTATTTATAGAAGCAATATGGTTTTGCAAAAGCCCTTCTTTCACAAATGAGGCAACTGAAATACTTTTTGCATTTTCAAAGAAAGTAACGATATCAAATTGCTTAGTACCTTTCTTACAATTTTTTAGAATAAACTGGTATTGCTCAAAATTAGGATTCTAGTGACATAGTCTGTCCCTCATTGAAATAACTGTGTGCAAAAAGGAGGGGGTTAATGCAAGTTTATTATCCATTATCTTGATCCACTTTATCCCACTAAAATGTCTCATGAGCTCAGATTCATTTATTAACATATGTGAAGTGACTTAACGTGGTTAGAGCAATGTGAACTATGCACTCCATACAACTGTAACTGCTCACTAGGTCACATCTGTGCCTTTCATCTGTGAGGCGGCTCTAACTCTACACAATTTGTCAGGGGCAGTGCGAGTGCTAATCAAGAGCTCTGCTGATTTATGAAGCAGACGATCAGAGAACTCTGAAATACTAATACACTTGTTCAGACAATAATGTAACAGCAAAAAAACACATTTAACAATCTCATACTCTATCAAAAATATCAGCATAAAAAGTAGAATCTCAAAAGGATATCTATCTACTGTATATGTATGTATATACATATATATATATACACCTACACTATATACATACATACGCACATACATACATACATACATATGCACATACATAAACATACATACAAACACACACACACACACACACATTATTAAAACAAATAATCAAGAATGTTTGTCTGTCCCAATATTTGTCACAACGCAATCACCAAGTGAGAGGAATAGTAAATATCAAAAAGCTACAGTTTTAATGATTAATAAAAAAATTTCAATGCATGAACATGATTCGCAAAATTAAGGAAAATGCTAAAACAGTAAATTCTAATTTAATTCAGAAAAAAAATTATATATCAAGGTTCTGTGGCAACACTGTCATGTCATCCACGCATAATCCAGGCTACTATTGCAACCAGAATCAGAAAGGGAGAGGACGTTTTCATTCCACGTATACCTATGATTTCCAATGAACTTCCTTTCGAATTCAAACAACTTCCATTTCTAGTATGTCTTGCATTTGCTAAGTACATGAATAATGAGCAGTTACAACCATTTAAAATTACTGGAGTTTACCTCAAACAACCGTGTTTTTCAACATGGCCAGCTATATGTCGCCCGTTTCAGAATAGGATATAGAAAGAATTATATGTTCTTGCTCCCAATGGTGAAACGAAAAATGTGTATCATAAGTCACCCTAAATGATTCTTAGCAACTATAATCCATTATTCATTAATATTGGCACTTTTGACTTTTGAACAATATTTGAACAATAAATTAATTGCCAAATAATAAATGAAAACTGTTTCTATCTATCTATTTAAATATATATATATATATATATATATATATATACAGCTAAAAATCCACAAAAGGAGAAAAAATTAATCATGTTTCTTAAAATATACTTTTATTCCTAAGCTTTTAACAACTACCAGGTGTCATCATTTAAGGAAAATGATTAGACATACAGGAATCACAGGCAATATAGCAAATGAGGGGACGTAGGTGGGTGTAAGAGGGGTGGATTAGTAAGGTCTGGTTCAGAGGGTGTTGGTCATAAAATCTTTTTTTCATTATTTGGATGTTCTTCTTTTAAGACTTTTGCATATGCTGAGTTCATTTTAAAATGTCTGTTAATGGCAAAGAGTCTGTTAAGAGTACAATGAAAGAACGAGGACAGGGAAATACAAGAGGTCACAACTATGGGCATCATGGGCCTGACTAAACAAACGTGTCTTCTCTGACATCTGTTCTCAGGCTTCTTCTACCCCAAATACTACCTTCAGTCCTATACATGAACTTAAGATCCTCCTTTCTTTCTTTGACCTCCTCTCACTTCTGCTTCACTACAGGTTCCTAGCTCTATGACTGAGGTTAAGGAGGCAATTATAAGGCTCCTCTCAGAACCAGCTCTGTTATTATAATGTGAAGTACTTCCAGATCGAGTCTATCTCTTCACCATGTGAATAGTCCAGCAACGACAGAAGCATAGAATCCACTTTGGGATCTGGCAGATTCTGCCCACTATTGGGGGATTTACTAGTTCCTGTCTGCCCTTACTCTATGTGGGCCTTCTAGCCAGGCAAAATACACCTAGGTTACCCTCTGAAGTTCACCTCATAGTCCCACTCACCATTATAATATAAACATGTATGTATGCTCTCCCTGTGTCTTTGTGGGTTTTATTTCTGCCACAACAGTCAAAGAAATGTGTTTGGTTGAAGGAGGATCTTAAGTTGACTGATTGTGTGGGTGCACATGTGAGAAGGGCTTGTAATGGACTAATATCCCTGTACTTTTGATGCCTACTTGAAGGTGTTCTTCCTGTGTGTAGGGGTTTTTCTATGGGTACTTGTGTTTTTCTGGCACATTCAAAACATGGGTTATTAGGCTAATTTGTGACTTCTTATTTTCCCAGTGTGTAGCACCCTTTCCAGGGTTGGTTCCTGCCTTATGGCCTGCATTATGCTATGACTTTTCATTACACTATGAGCCTTAGGATTATTAACTTTTTAATAAATGGTTAGACAGTTGTACACAAAGATTCATAGGGTCAGTACTGTCACATGTACAAAGTAGAGTGAAATTCATACTTGCATTGCTAATCAACATGAGAGTTTCCCGCAATAGTTTAGCAACCTGTTTATTATTGTCTACTGTCTTTCTTTGAATGCTATTTCAATAAACTCCAGCCCCCTATGACCCTCAATGAAGAAGTTAGTTTAAGAAATGAATAGAAGGATTTACAAACACTTGTATGAAACAAACCTTTTAGTTGACAGATAAGGCCATCATAACAATTGCATTGAATATCATAATACAGATCAAAGTGTGAAGGCATGAAATAAATCAATTAGTCTATCAACTTCCACCAGTTCATGAACAGGCCTGCTAAATCTGTTTCAGGGTCTCAGAGCCTAGCCTGGCACCGTCAGGTGTAAGGCAGAAGTTAGTCCCAATGGGGAGGCTCTTACAACGTACCATTTCTAAGTCTAACAAGCTCGACTCAGCACTCAGTGTTTAATTCTTAATTATATACAGTACTGTAGATTAACACAGATAATACCTTCTGTACAATCCTTGAAAGTACACTCTTAACAAGAAATAAAAATATGAAAGCTGTTAGGTGTGGGAAAGAATTCAGATATCATAAAAGCATAATTGATAAAATAATTATTGAATAACTATTCACTATCTAACCAACCACTTTCTAGTCTGCTTGATTTTCTGAGTATGCAGTGTCAAACTTTGAAGGATGGATCAGGTCTGGTTTCATTGACCCACTGATTTTATAATTTTCATCAAGTTTCACAAGCAAGTTTAGGCAAGCTATAAGATAAGAAGTCCTCAATGTGCCCTCAGAGTCCTCTTATGATGTAGAGCTTTCTTCATAGTCTTTCCAGTGAAGGTCCTTCACATGTAATATTTAAATTCAGGCTCCCCTCTTCTGATTTCTACAACCGTTCCCATAGGCACTAACACGCTGGATCAGACTTCACCGTGCTTTAAAGCGAGGCAGTGTCTCTTGCTCCAATTGATTTCTATTTACTATGTTGTCTTGTTCTGGATTCTTGATGTCAGCTCCTCCTTGTTTCTCTCGGTACCACGTTAAGTTGTACTAAAACATTTCCTTTATTCTATTCTGGTTTCTGACTTTGATATTACATTGCAATTTTGTTTGCTCTGAAAATCTCTTTTTTAGAGTGTAAGCTGTTAAAAATCAATCCATCTGTTCATTTTAAAACCTCAATTCAGAGTAATGGGGCATCAGTTAGAAATTGGGCCTGGACTGCCTGCCAGTCAATGGCAGGGCATGCTATTACACACATCAACACCCTCTCATACCAGGCCACTTTAAAGGGTCTAATATTACTCCTAAAGCACGTGTCCTGGAGCTGTGGATTTAAAGTATGAATATGTATACCCATCAGATGATCAGAACATCTCAAATGGCTCACTATGGTCCAAAAGAGGGGAGACTGTACTCCATAGTCTTCCTAGCCTTTGACAAGCCTGCAAAGACACATCTAGTATGAGGTTTGTGTCTGCAATTACATCCCTTTGGTCATTAGACTCACTTCAAGACAATAACTTAGCAGAGGATGATCAGTAAACCAATGCCTCTTTCACACTAAATCTCTGATCTGTACTCATTGGTAAATGCTTTTTATTTTGATATTTATTTATTCATAATTAAGTTCAGTCATATTTAAGATACTCCATACAAATATTACTGAAAAAAGATAATCTTCATAAAAGAAATGGCTTTTTGTAAAAATAAAAATCAGATGCATCCTTCACTACATAAAGCTGTGATTTAGACCCTGTCCCTATATGTTCTGGAATGAGAAAATAATTATTAGAGCCATAAGGAATGGACTCATAAAAAAGTTTTCAATTTGTTCTGCAGGAATGGAATAACATCGATCCACAGCTGTAGATTCAGAGGTTCATTGACTCCTCACGCTAGAGATGTCAAGCAGGGGTGGCTACAAGGGGTGGCCATACAACATCCTAAAGGGCTGCTCGACAATTGGTGTGCATTATTCTGTTGGTATTGCTTCCCTTTCATTTCTCTGCTTGTATTCTTTTTTCCCCCCAATTATTATCAATGTGTTGCTATTATTGCAGCAATGAAAGCTGAAATGTTCGGTTTCTTTTTAACATTGGCATGTATACGTCACATATGGCGTATGTATTTAAATTTATAGAGAAAAATATAAAGTGATGTTGTCTCAAAATCACTAGGCTTGTGGGGATAATAACTGTAACAAGTTTCAGTCAGCTTCACTTATCATGTCAATACACTAACACCCTGACATATAGATGCTTATAGAAATAAAAGCTTGAAGTCGTCATCATGACCCCAATGACAAGATTTTCCCAAGATTTAAATATTTATACAACAGTGATATTCTGTATGTAGTTATGTCTACAATAGTATCTACTGGTGAGGTTTAACTTAAAATCGATAGTATACTCGCATTTTACAATGCAAAAAAATCAGTTTGAGTAATTTGTTTTTGGCAGGCATCAATCCAGAAATGGTCCTGAATCATGCTCAGGTGAGTCTAAAATGTTTAAACTGATTAAATACTCAAAGTATAAATATATATACAGTATATACATATATATACACGAGTATACACACACACACATATATATATACATAGATATACATATATATACTATATATATATATACTATATATATATATACACACATATATATATATACACACACACATATATATATATATATATATATATATATATATACATACATATATACATATATAGGAGTGAAGATTTGTGAAACAGTTTACATATTTGTAGGTAGAAATCCACAAAGGGAGAACATGAGTTACGTATCTTAAAATAGTTTATTTATTCCTAAGCTTTCAACCCCTACCAAGAGTCATCATCAGAGGAAAATGATCAGACATACAGGAATGAAAGGCATTATATAGCAAGTGAGGGTGAGGGTGGGGAGGGTTCTAAGGGTGTGGGTGGATTAATAATAAGGTGGGGTTTGGAAGGTGTTGGTCATAAAGTCTTTTTTATTATTTGGATGTTCTTCTCTTATGTTGGGTTAACAACAACAACATTTATTTATATAGTACATTTTCATACAAAAAAAATGTAGTTCAAAGTGCTTTACAAAATGAAGAATAGAAAAATAGAAGACACAGTAAAAAATAAAAATAAGTCAACATTAATTAACATAGAATAAGTAAGGTCCGATGGCCAGGGTGGACAGAAAAAAAAAAAAAAAAAAACTCCAGATGGCTGGAGAAAAAAAATAAAATCTGCAGGGATTCCAGACCAAGAGACCGCCCAGTCCCCTCTGGGCAATCTACCTAACATAAATGAAACAGTCCTCTTTGTATTTAGGGTTCTCATGGAAGGACTTAATGATGATGGTCACGTAGACTTCTGGCTTTCAGTCCATCAATGTTGGAGCATCATGATGCTTTGAGTAGGTGGTGGTGGCACAGGCCGCCACCACAAAGAAACTGGAAAAAGAAACAGAAGAGAGAGTTGAATAATATCCAAGATGTGCACAATACACAATATTATATATGTACACAATTTCTTACAAACAGTAGTCAGAAAGATGCTGGATCAGCTGCATGCCAAGCTGCATTTCAAGTGCCTTAATGCACTATGCTGATATCACACAGAAATAAAAGTCATTAAAGGTGTCTCTCTCACTGATGCCTTGGCTTTTTCCCCAGACTTCTGTGTTTTTGCTCAGTCTTGAATGTGGCGACCCATCCCCTTTCTAGCAGGACAGTATTGACTTAGATGCTTCTCAGTTTTATTAAGTCTGAAAAGGCTTTAAAGGATCAGAGGTTTACTGAACATTAGCTTAGTATTCTTTTATGTTTTATTTGTCACTGAAAGACTCAAAATCTGTTTTTGCTTCTTCAGGAATAAAGTGTGCAATAAGAAGAACTGTTTCTTACTTTTGAAACACACGTTCGACACAATATACGATATGCAGGTAGATGATATACTCACGATGTATGTAGGAGCAGTAAAACCTAACAAATGTTATATAAATATCTAGTCGTGATTTGTACGTGAATAACTTAATGCATTGCTTCATGGACCCTAAATTGGATATCAGTTATTTATCTTTATTTTATATAATGAACTTTATAAAACACACCATCACATTTACAAAGAAAAGAAGAATATATCTCAAAGCCTTAGAAGTATTCTGAAAATGGGTGGATGGAAAGACAATGTTTTGCATCTTAACATTCACAAATCTGCCTAGGTAGGGCACTATTTTTGCATGTTATGTTAATTATTTTGTAAATTTCTTATCCAGGGTAGGATCATGGAGCAGCTGGTGCCTATGCCAGCAACCGTAGGGCACAAGACAGAAATAATCCATGGACAGAGCCGGTCCATCTCAGGGTGACCAGACACTCACAAAGGCAAATTTAATATCAACAATTCACCTAACCTTTGTGCGCTCAAAGTGTTGGAGGAAAGTGGCATCTGCAGGAAATCCATGCAGAGATGGGAGGAGGGGGTTATACAAACTCGACAAAAGGTGAATCCCACTTTCCTTAATGTGGCAGAAAACACTACCAGTGAGCCACTGTGCTGCCCGTATATGAAACAGAGGTGACAATACCTGGTGTTACTTTTAGAAATCTCATCTTACAGAGAGGTACTCTTATGCTGTATATGATCCTGAGCAATTTGCTGTCTATTATTATTATTATTATTATTATTATTATTTAGGCAGTCAGTATGGTGTAGTGGCCCAGACTTTAAATCACAAGCCTGTTGGCTCAGTCCCGATTCCATGTCTCTCTGTAACTGTGAGGAAGTTACTTAACCTGGAATGCATCCTGATCTTAAGTGAAAGTGATCCTAAAATAAATAGGAATAAAACTGATAGATCTTAACGTAGCAAACTTTAAACATATTTATTTTATCTTAAAATTAAAGACTGTTCTGATGGTAACGTTTTTTTAATGTATTTTTATTAAGTTATTGGCATGAAGAACCATTTCTTCTTTGTGATTTATAATCTCACAATCTCAATCTGAATTGGCCATCTATTTAAAATTAGTTTGGAAAGTGCAGTGCTGGATGTAAAAATGAAGCGATATTATAGACTTGAAAGTGTCATGAAGTGTTTTTTTTTGTTTTTTTACAAGAGATAATTTGAAATTGTAGATTATTAGACTCAGTGCAGTTTACTGCAGTCTTGACTCTCCTCCCAAAGCCCAACTGGCACAGATAGATAGATAGATAGATAGATAGATAGATAGATAGATAGATAGATAGATAGATAGATAGATAGATAGATAGATAGATA
>JANRMT010062857.1:8731480-8753616 GCA_026402145.1 Polypterus bichir lapradei | reverse complement strand
AGCTTTTAGCCACTCCCCATCCCCACCCATCAGTAACCAGAGCTTTTGGCCACTCCCCATCCGCGCCTGTCAGTAACCATGTATGAATTAAACAAATATTCATGATCAAATCACCATATAAATTTGGCCATGTTCCTGAGTGATGTCTTTATTATAAACCTTGGGTGAATGCAGAAAATGAAACTTTAGTGAACGTAAACTTGAGTTATTACTGACTAAAGTGGGGAACCGTTAAAACATTCTTTTTGATGGCCTCGCTGCGGGAGTCATCAGCTAAGAAGAGAGAGCAATAGCAATATGCCATAATGCACTGCCCAGATCACCACAGTACATATTAACAACATTCTTATTGAACATATAAAAAAATAAAATAATTTTACTACTTAAATGTCAATGTTGCATTACATACAGGTCTCTTTATATTCGACATACAACATCCAATTATCTTTGTCTTGCAATTGCATTGGTCCTGAGGAACTTAGTCTTGGTTATCCATGCGCTTATCTTGGCTTATTTCAGGAGGCAGAGGCAGTCCGTGTTTCTGCACTGTGCTGTGCACAATCCATCACAGTGCAGCAAACCAGCAGTTGAACAGTGTGCAGAAATGCCTTACATTATATAATTCCTCTTGTTGTGTACCCACTATCACTGGAAAAAAAAATGCAAGTTGTCTGTAATATACTAAATGTAATTGCAATCCTGTCAATTAGGCTTACTTACCAAGAAGCCAACCATCACACACAGGACACACCACTGTTAGATAAAATAAAGGAATTGTGGGCTAAGACGGGCCAGTTTACCACAGTGTTAGTCAGCCACATTGGAGCATCTCATATTACTCGTATATTAATTGAATAAAGGTTCTTTCATCCCCAAAGACACTCAAGTTAGGTTGATTGGCAATACTTAACTAGCTTCTTTTGAGTGAGTTTGTGTTGTGTGGTTGCGTGTGTGATGGACTTCCATTCTGTCTAATAGTGATTCAGTGCTATCGGGATATGCTTCAGCACACAGCCTTCCTGAATTGGGTTAAGCTTTTATGCCATTTGTGAATACTCAAAGCGGCTCAGATGGAGCACAGCACAGACTCTCTTTGCTTGCTTTTTATATTTTGTCCACCATCTTCATATTGTCTCCTAGCACAGTGGGTTGCTGTTATGTTTCAGCTAGGCTTGTCTGTGTTTCTGTGTATGAACAGATGTTCTCCTATGTTTCTTGTATTTTGTGGGTGGTACCCCCCGAGTGGCGGGGCCACCCTGACATCACCAGTCCTGAGCCTCCCTCTGGCTGTTAAGGTCAGAGTTGAGGGAGTTCAGTTGTGGTACATTGTAGTTAGTTTGGAGTCTCGGTAAGTATTGTAAATTTTCTGGTTCTGATCATTTCCTGCTCACCTTATAGGAATTCTTTTTCTGGATTACATATTGGGACTTGGTTACTCAGGATTGCCTTTTGTCAAGTGCTTATTGCTTCTTTTTGAGCTTTTGTGACATTTTCACTATTTTGAATAAATATTCTTGTATTTATGAAGATTACCTTTGTGATTGCCTCCTCAGCCAAACATTTGCTCTGTTTCATTTGTTTCTGTGACACTTTTTGATACTTTTGGGGCATTTAAGTTCAATCTGGAGGTTTACAACTCTTTCGGGCCTGCGTAGTTTGAGGCTGGCAAGGGGGCTGGGATTAAACCCATTGTGGGTGGCCTTTTCCAGGCAGGAAAGTAGGCCTGGCCGGGCCTGTGAGCCTGCTGAAGGTCTCACACCACTTTCTTTTCATGGTCCTGGTCATGGACTCCATTTCAGAGTAGTTGGGAGCATGGTGTTAAAATTAGCTGGGAGATGTTTGTGTTTTTGAGAAAACCAAAGTATTTCTATCAACTCAGAATCCAGAGGGCTAAACTGTAAATTAAGGCAAAACAAGAATTGCCAGGAGTCATTACTAAAATTATGGGAATATCATTAGATCCAAATTGCTAAGACTAAATGAAACTAGTGGGAAGCTACAAGTCACTAACCAGCATACCTAACACTATGAGTTCCAGACTAACACTTTATGAGATTTAAATCCCATAAAAGCCATAATGAATGGACTGACAACTCTACTGGGATCAAGAGCGCATCCTTACCTGGCCTGGAGGCCATTATGGAAGGGCAGTTTGGATGGGTGTGCATTCCTGGCCAGGTCCTGTTCTCTTTCCCAGGTGCGGTGAGGAAATAATGGATAGACTGGGGGACATGGCATGTAAAGAAGAGTCAGTCCCCCAGTATATTAGATAGCAGTGTTCTTCATGGCTGCCCAGAGTTTGGACACACACAAGGCTTTCATGGGACCTGTAGTTCGGGAACACAGCTTTATTGAGATCCTCAGGGGCCACCAGTTGGTGCTGCCAGAAAAAGACTTGACTGTTCTGTGGAGCTGCAACCTGGCCTGGAAGTGCTTTCAAGATGTAATTCTATGGCACTGGATGTACTCTCATGTAATGTATAAAAGAGGCTACCTTACCTCACTTGAGAAGTTGAAGTCAGGTGGAAGAGGAGAACACTTGCTGGAAGACATAAGGAAGAGGGAGGAGCAAATGAACAAATGGTACTGTGGTTATTTGATTATGAGAGTCTGTAATACTGAGAAATGTGTATAAAGAAAGCACTCTTGACTTGAACTGAGGACTAAGTTGGTGCAATTGTGTCTGAGGCTTGAAGCTCGGTGGCACACACTACTGGCCACACACTACCTGCCAAATCCGTAATCTTTTCTCATGTACCTATTTACTTACTTCTAAAACTGGAGTTCTCACTCGGGATCACTCAACTAACTAACTGGTGTTTTACATTACAGTCCTAAAGCCTTACGCACTAGTCCACCACACAAATATTAAAAGAACTTTACCTTTTAGAATAAATTATTTATAATTATTTGTGTTGTAGAGATAAAACATCCAGTGAGTGTTGTGATATCCACCAAGGGGCACTGCCAGAAAGATACAAGAAATTACAAAATCCAGATGGGTGACAACACATGTGCTTGAGGGCAACACATGGGTCCTTTCTATTATTTCTTAATACCAAATATTCAGTGGGGAGGTCAGACTACACCTTTCATAGATCAGGAAGTCCCACAATGCTGGGCTCAACCATTGGGCAAAAAAATATGTAATACAAAAAATTAACAAACGAGCAAAAGGACAACTGATGCAAAAAATGAACAAAAAAGCTCAAAATGAAACCAAAAACAACAGAAGAAAATGAAGACATGATAAAATAATAAGCAAAAATTACTCTGCAAAGTCAAAACCAGAGACCAGGCCCTGGCACAATCCTGACACATACAGAGAGTGCTTTATGTGATACTTGGGTGAGTAATTTGGGAGCCATCCTATCAACTTTATGGGACTCATTTAGGTGGGCAGTAGTGTTGTAGCATTTTATCATGGATGGGATAGAAGTGTTAACAGCTGAAGAAAACCGCACCCAGAATAGTTTGAAATCAACATGACTTGGACTTCACATTGTGTCTGAAAGGTGACAAGGAGATCCTGAATCATTGTAGTAAACTAACCAGTGGTGGACTGTCACTCTAAATAGTTTGCTCCACATCAGCCCAAAAACAGAATTGAAGTCTGGTGACAGGGTAGGCTATTGCATAATAATAAATTCACTTTCTTGCTCGTGGAATTTGTAATGGGTGACACGCCAGTTGATCCAGTAAAGTAGATGAAAACTACCAAACTAGGCAGAAGGGCAGATGATGTTGAACAGGCTAAATTGTTACAGAGGGATTTGGACATCATACAGGTTCAGGCAGATTGGTTGCAGATAAAATTTAATGTAAGTAAATGTAAAGTATTACATGTAGGAAGTAAAAATGTTAGGTTTGAGTACACAATGGGAGGTTTGAAAATCGAAAGTACCCCTTATGAGAAAGAGTCATAGCAGACTCATTGATTTATCAAGATAGTGTACAGAAGTGATCAAGAAAGCTAATAGGCTAATTAGCTAATTTATTATATAATAATAAATCACAGGGTGTAGAGTAAAAGTCAAAGGAACTTATACTTAAGTTATATAACACAGTAGTGAGGCCTCAACTAGAGTACTGTAGACAGTTTTGCCCTTCACATTACAAAAAATGACATAGCAGTGCCAGAAAAGGCAAGAGGAAAGCAATCAGGCTGATTTCAGGACTGAAAGGTATGAGCTATGGGGGGGATTGAAACAGCTGAACCTTTTCAATCAAAGCAAGTGGAGATAAAGAGGAGACATGATTAAAGTATGTAAAATTATGAAGGGAACTGGTAGAACCCAGTTGTTACTTTAAAATAAATTTTTCAACATGAACTTGGGGACAATGTTGGACACTTGTTAAGGGCAAATTTCACAAAAATGTTATAAAGTTTTTCTTCATGCAAAGAACCATTGGTACAAGGGATAAATGACCAAGTAGGACTATATTGATCTTCAGTTTGCAACTTGAAATTATTTTAGTCTATCTAGGTGAACAGGATGGACAAGCTTGTTGCACTGAATGGCCTGCTGTCATCACAACATTTCTAATGTTTCTCATGCTCTAATTCTTCTTACAGTATTGATTCTGAGAAATTGTTTTACCAGTACTCTAGAAATTGTAATCATGCATGCAAAAGAAAACAATAAATGTGATTTTTTTGTATTAGTGTCTTAAAGATAATGTATTTGTGTGTGGCCTAGTATGTGAATTATGTGTAGTAAGAAGGCCCACCTTTTTAAGATAATTTCCCAGTGTTCTGTTGCGGTGCCATCTGATTGGTCAGTCGATACAAATAGGAAGGTAGGACATGAAGAGGACACATTTTGTGCTGTGGTTTCTTGGCAGCAGAGGCATGAGCATGTGAATGAGAAAGAGAGAGAGAGAGGAAGGTGAAGCTGCAATTTTATTGGTTCATGAGTGGTGAACACCTACAGTCGAATCAGTCTGAGCAGCAGAGCATTAACAATTAATGTGTTTCGATAATAGATTTGTGTCTGTGTTAATTACATTAATGAGTAATACGTTTGTTATTCATTAAAAAATCTGTTTCATTCTAGCAAGTATATACCAATATATTACACTATCACCTATACAGTGATATGGATTTTAGGCCCTTCCCACCTGGAATAGCACTGATCATTTCCCATTTACACTTTGGCATACCACGCGAGGATGTATATGGTAGGTGATGTTCTTATTTATATCAAGAGGAAAATGTGTATCATGAAGACACATCCCACATTGTCAATTATAACTTCTGCCCTGCATATGCATCCAACAGGATGGATGATCGTCTGGTCAGGGTGAGCCAGCAATAAAAAGAACTCATTAGACTAGAGATGTTTTCCCAGTGCCTATTTGTTGTGTTTCTTAGGTGAATATAACTGTAATTTCTCATTTTTTAAGTCGTCAAAAGTAGAACATGATGAGCCACCACAACACATCTGCGACAAGGCATGATGAATTTTACATTCTGATATGCCTCCATTACCTACATTCATTCAATTAACTATTTTTGATTACAGATCTCGCTTTGGCTGAATGTTTTTGGTGCCCTTAGATTGGTGGTGTTTCTCCTAACCAAGCTACTTAAATCTTTCATCCTGCCCATTCTACCTGTGAAATGCACATGGAAATAATTCACTTAGACATTCACTACTGGCATATAAGATATTGGCAATAAATGCTTAGTCAGATATATGGAAAGAATAAGTGAACCCAATGACAGGGACATTCAATGTAAATTATGTTTTAGTGTTATAAGGGATTAACCTCAACTGGATAAGACTTTAAATACAAAAAACTTTATCCCATTAGCAAAACTCCCATATCACTTTAGTACAAGCTAAAGCTAAACTTCATGCATACTTGTTCATTAATGTGCTGATCACTTTTACCGATTAAATCACATCTTCAGCATTTTGCCACATGCAGGATGAGGATGTCATGTTCAAAGATAAGAAATGCTGATCTTCTGATGAAGTATATAATAAGTGCTTAGTCATTATTCAGATTTATCAATACTATCCAATGCAATGTGATTATAAAATGAGCTTAAAGAGGAGCTGCATTTTGGTTATTTGTTTACGGGGTTTGTTGAACATTCAGCAAATGCTAAGGTATCCATTAGAAGGTTATTACACCATCCAGTAAAAGAGCAATTTAAAAAGTGACAGCTCTGCTGAGCTGTACAGGTTAGAGTGCTTTCAGGGCAAATTGCAACTCCCAGCTGTTATGCATATGCTGTAGATCAAAGCTGACACGATGTAATTAAGAATAAAAAGAGGAGGTGAATCAACAACGCATTGCAAGTCAATACGGTATCTAACAAGACGCGTATGATTGTTATTTTCAAAAATTCACTTTCTCTGTTTTCTGACTTGAGGTGCACAAAGCAGAGAGCAGTTGCTTTATCACATCCATTCTCATATTATGTGTTTTTAAAATCTTCAGAAACTGAAAGTATTTCCCTGTTCCCATTAAGCAAAAGAATCAGAATATCTTTATTGTCATTGTAACAAATACAACGAAATGCAATCCCTGCGGTGTCAAAATATAAATTAATATAATTACTAAAGGATAAGAAGAAATAAGGTAGAACACAAACATTCAACATGACAAGACCTTATTGCACATGAAACACTATTGCACAAGATGTCATCTATTGCACTGCTGCTTTGGAGGTGATTAAGTGGCATTCAGTGCCCTAATAGCAACAGGGTAGAAACTGTTATTCAGTCTATTTGCCTTTGTTTTGATGCTCCTATATCTTTTGCCTGATGGCAACAGTTGGAACATGTTATGAGCGGGGTGTGAGGAGTCTTTTAAGATATTTTCTGCTTTCCTGAGGCAACGAGAGCTGTGCAGTACATCCAGAGAGGGTAAAGAACAGCTGATGATCTGCTGGGCAGTCTTTATGATCCGCTGAAGTGTTTTCCTCTGCGCTGTTGTGCACAGGATACTCCCAATAGAGCAGCGATAGAAGGACACCAGCAGTTTTTGGGGGATGTTATTTTTCCTGGGGACTCTCTGGAAATAAAGTCTCTACTGAGCCTTCTTCGCCAGCTCAGCTGTGTTCACACCCCAGGACAGGTCTTCCATGATGTGGACTCCCAGGAAGCAGAAGTCTGACACCCTCTCCACACAGTCCCCTTCGATGTAGAGTGTTAGAGGAGTGATGTTAGCACGGGTAAAAGCTTATGTGGCTCTGATTTGGAATTTTAAGGCATTATTAAAATGCTGCATTCAAACGAAGAAGATAACTTTTACATAATGTAGTAGTGTTCATATTAAGACAGCCATATCAAGAGCCACATTTCAGGTAGCCAATGACCAAACTTTTTGGTTGTCCTTGCATTATGGTGCTTTCTTTGTCTGAGTTTCAATTTTAGATTATAAAGTTACATATTTTATTACAAAATGGAGAGGAATACAGGATATTGTATCCATTTTGAAAACATTTCCACCTATCTTCTAGCCTACAGTTTACATTTTCTTCCAAATGATTAAAAAAATAATGTGGCAAACTAGAAATAAGAAAGGCAAATACTGTGTGATCATTAGGAATGAAATGGGTATTCTATTCAGGATGACTCCAAAGAAGGTGATAAGAGGAGGAGGGTTTTTAGAAACTCAAAAGGTGTCAGATGGATATGTAAAAATAGAAATCCAGCAGAGTCAAGTCTAAAGCCAAAAAGTGTGCCTTGGGGAGGTAGCTTAATGTTTGCATCTCTTGCATGTGGGTCTATTTTTGAGTGTATGGAGTAGACTTTTAAATTAGTAGAGGCCGGTGTCATACATACATTGAAGAGGTGTGCACTCTTTGTACATTGATATCCTACTCTTTGCTAGGAAGGTGAAACGTGAGATTGTTCTGCCAGAGTGTCTTTGCAGGGTCAAAGGGAGAGTTATTTTGTAGATGATTTTGAGACTACTTTTTCTCTTGGATTGTTTAACAGAAAAGTCTTTATAGTAAACGATGGGGTAGTTTTGGAAACTAATGAACAGAGTTAAGTTACAAAGTATCATGTATATGTACAGTAAGTCTCCATGGGTTGTACGATAAAGCTCAAGAAAAATGCTTAGAGTTTGAGTCTGATGTGTAATAAGCCCCATTTAATACAAGGATGATACATGATGAGGTGCATAGAGCCACTACTGGTATTGTTAAAGACACATCAAGTAACAATGAGTGCTCTTCTGCTTGTGGACAGAGCTCCTTTAAAAGGAAATGGCAGGGAGTGGTAAGTGGAGTTAACCAGAGCCATAGTTCTTCTTCCTCAGGGTCACGGATTGCAGAAGATAGACAGACACAGGCAGACAGACAGATGGATGCTCCTTAAATAGCCAGTAGACCAGCTGGCTACAGAGATAGGAAGAAAAAGGCGAGACGTGCCCAACCATGGTGCAGTATACTCTAATATGCTAGAGTATAGCATCCCTTTGCTACACATTTGGACACCCGAAAGGTATGCTGGGAATTGCAGTATTGTAGGACAGCCCTGTTAGGTTCCATGGATACCAATAGGGGGAGCTACAGGGGTTAACTAAGTCCTACTTTATGGGACTTGTAATTGATCTGGGAGTACTTTTTGTGGGCAACGTGCTGACACAGGAATCACTCCCAGGTGTCAGATAAAAGAAACTGCTCTGCCTTATCCAGTCCAGTTGAAATTGGGTGAAGGAAAGATTTATATTGTGATTGTGCTGGTGCAACCATGGTAAAGAAGCCTGTTTAAAGTACTTGGGTTGTAACAAACCTTACATTTGAATCCGAACTTGAGTCTGTGTGGTTGTGTCTGGGGTTTGGGGCTCTGTGACAACCCCTAAAGGTCACACTTATTTGTCCCAAGAGATGTTCAACAAATAGAAGCTCAACAAATATAATAGCAAACAAACAATAACAACACCCTCAAAAACAAGAGACAAGAGACTTCAAAAAAGAAGAAAACCTCCGACTTTGCTTATGATATAAGAGTGGTCAGAGTGAGGAATTATAAAGTCATATTGCCGTAAGTATGAAAGAGCCTCAGTCGCTTTTCATGACACACATACAGTATAAATAATTTGTTGGCTAAAACTACTCAATGCTAGTGTGTCAGAGAGTCGATAATAACCATCAGTTATGTCTTCAGTATCTCTCCTCAGCTACTACCTTCAGCAGGTCAAGAGTGCCTCCCATAACTGAGCCTTCCTTCTTTTCTTAATGCAGGAACATACAAAAGTCATAAGACTCTTTATGGAAGACATAATTATTTGTAAAATTTGCTTCATATGACAGAGACAGCCAAAAAATAAGAGCCTTAGATACATGGCTAGGACTGTCATGTGCTTGCTTTTGTAAGTCATATTTTTGAAGATGTATATTTACTTGTTTGTTAACTTTAGTAACTTAGTAAATTTAACCTGGCATGAGTTATGGAGAACCGCAGGTGCAAGATGTTTTCCACCAAGTTCATGATGAATCCTAGTAATAATAGATAGACAGAACTTTATTTGTCCCCAGGGGGAAATTTGGCTTGTTTACAGAAGCTCTTTAAATAAATAAATACATAAATATATAAGTAAGTAAATAAATAAATATAACACACACACACTTTGGTCGGAACACACATTGGAATGGCTATAAAGTAAGAACATTCAAAAGAAAGAAAACCAGCCAGAATGCATTTACATGTGGTTGACCTTTGAAAAAGAAGTCATCTCTCTATTATATAAAAAAAAAACTTGGGACGAGACGAGACCTGTTCAGGGAGACGAGACGTAACTTTCTCAGAAAGACACTTTCACGTCCTGTGAGATGAGACTTTGTGCCAAGAGATCTAATCATGCCCAGTGCTGGAAAAAGACAAAGAGGGGATGACAAAGTAGAATGTTGTAAAGGATATAACAACATTGACGCGATACACATGCAGAGCAAGATAGAGATAATGGAAGTAGGAAAATTCAAAAGTCTCAAAAAAATGATAGTAAAGACTAAATTAGCGCAAACAAATGACAAATATTACTCAGTGAAATAATGGAACAGCAAAAAGAAATCAAATAGTGTTTGAGGATGTCTGGGGGAGAAGAGAGGCAAGGCAGTGAGATAAAAGGACAGCTTCAAAGCGCCGCACGAAATGCTGATCACGCGGCATGGCAGCAGCAGCAAGCCAGCAGCTGATCGAGCAAAGAGGAGGCAAAATAAAAAACTGTATTTGTTTCCCATTGCATCATCGCTTAAGAGGGGTTTTGGAGGAGCAACCGCTTGTACTTGGAGTGCGTTCAGCCCGTTTCTTCACAACAGTGCATAGCGCAGGCAGGTGGTGGGGATGGGCAATTAAGTGCCCTAGTGTCAATAAAAATTATTTACAGTTGTCATCAGCACTCCAGCAGCTTGGGGACTGTGTAACCTTGAAGTTTTTAATTTTTCTTTTTCTGTTTTCCTCTTTAGAAAAGTGAGTCGCTAAGTACTTTAATTCAAATGTGCAAAGGTCATTTAATGGCTCCACCAAAAGGGATGGCGAAACATTCCCAGCTTTAACTGCATGTCGCTTTACCTTTGCTATTTAAAGTTGTAAATGCTTGATTACTATAGATGGAATGCAGGATTATGGAATTTTTCATTTGATTGTGGACATATCATTTTTAAACCAGCAATGCTGCCTGGCTACACTTCTGAAGGAAAGTGTTTTATTACAGAAGGGAAACTATTTTTATACTGCCACCCCAATCATTTTCAAAATGTTGCTCTGCAAACCCAATAAGACTGCTCCCCAGATTAAGGACCCTGGAAAGCAATCCAGTAATGATGAATCTTACCCCTATTGGTGGGATAAATGTCTACTATGGCTCATTAAGCTTATAGTTACAGTCAAATGTTGTACATCATTGAAAAGCTCAGAATGTAATAAAGCCGGTAACATTACATCAGGGATTGGCTCTGAGCCCTTTCTTATTTGCAAAGGTGATGGACAGGTTGACAGACGAGATTAGACAGGAGTCCCCGTGGACTACGATGTTTGCTGATGACATTGTGATCTGTAGAGATAGTAGGGAGCAGGTTGAGGAGACCCAGGAGAGGTGGAGATATGCTCTGGAGAGGAGAAGAGGAGAGGAATGAAGGTCAGTAGGAACAAGACAGAATACATGTGTGTAAATGAGAGAGAGGTCAGTGGAATGGTGAGGATGCAAGGAGTAGAGTTGAAATACTTGGGATCAACAGTACAGAGTAATGGGGATTGTGAAAGAGAGGTGAAAAAGAGAGTGCACGCAGGGTGGAATGGGTGGATAAGAGTATCAGGAGTAATTTGTGACAGACGGGTATCAGCAAGAGTGAAAGGGAAGATCTACAGTACGGTAGTGAGACCAGCTATGTTATATGGGTTGGAGATAGTGGCACTGACCAGAAAGCAGGAGACAGAGCTGGAGGTAGCAGAGTTAAAGATGCTAGAAGTTTTGCATTGGGTGTGACGAGGATGGATTAGAAATTAATACATTAGAGGGTCAGCTCAAGTTGGATGGTGGGGAGACAAATTCAGAAAGGTGAGATTGCATTAGTTTGGACATGTGCAGAGGAGAGACGCTGAGTATATTGGGAAAAGGATGTTAAGGATAGAGCTACCAAGGAAGAGGAAAAGAGGAAGGCCTAAGAGAAGGTTTATGGATGTTGTGAGAGAAGACATGCAGGTGATGAGTGTAACAGAACAAGATGCAGAGGACAGACAGATATGGAAGAAGATGATCCGCTGTGGCAGCCCCTAATGGGAGCAGCCAAAAGAAAAAGAAGAAGAAAACATTCTGCCAGGCCAAAAGGAATGGTGATTTCAAAACAGATCCGCTCATCTGTGACATGGCACATAGACAAATTTCACGTTTTTGGAAATGGTAGATTCAATATTATTTGATAATTTAAATGTCTTGATAATTAAAAATGATCTCTAATGAGCAGAAATAGCCTGTGGATCCTATAAAATAACCCATTTCCAAGGGATAGGGGCTAAACATTATAACAGAGATGTCTCCGCAGTGACACGAAAAATACAAAAGTGTACCATGTCATTGGAAATAGTAGATTCCATACTTTTTCATGAGAATTGAAGTGTCGCGTTACAGCAAGCCCATCTATAATAAAAATAATAATTATAATAACGATATGGCAAACATGTTGGCTGTGGTGGTGCTGGCACACTTATTTGAAAGGAAAAACAACATTCACAAACTACACCTTTTTCCCTTTGTTAAGCATCATTTTATTGTTGTTGGTGTGATGATGCTACATATTGTATTTTACTACTAGTCTAACTATGACAGTAACATCAAACTTCAATGAACTTCAGTTTAATTCAAATTATCTCCAGCAGTCCATTTTCTAAACTTTAAAGTCACCCAGGACTTAATTTTAAAACACTGGGTGCAAAATTAGAAACCAACTTTGGATAGGATGTCATAACACTGCACAGCACATTCATACATACACACGCACTCACACACACAGACTTTATGGGGTAATTAATCATTTTCAGCTAATTTAAAAAGCATGCTTTTGGTGTAATGGGGTGGGTAAAAGTTCTTGGACAAATTAATTCACAGACGCCACAGCAAACAATGAGATTCATAATTCTTGAAGCAGTGAGCACTGCTAATCATGAACCACAGTGCTGTCCCATACTAATTTTCTATTGAACCAAATTCTAAATTGTATGACAGTCAAAATTTATGATTTAGGTATTTAAGTCAGGGTGTTTAAAGTAAAATGTCTGAGGATTAAAATAAAATTAATTCAAAAATGAACTTGATGCTTGTGATAGAAATTTAAATTGTTTCAGTAATTCACTCTAAATTTAAACTGTGGGCAAAATACCATTAATGTATGTAAAGAAAATGTGGCATGTAAAACTGATAAGATAATGCTATTCTGGGAAATCGTGATTCTTTGTATAACTAAGAAAAAAATGTATTTAAAAAATGATTTATGTATAATGCCCAGCTACAGAGTTAACACCAGTATATCTTAAATGATTGCACTTTGTCTTTTCTGTTTTCTACTGTAACATACGTAGACTTCATTGAAACCTTTGCTGCAAGAAATTATTAAACTCATGTAAAAATTCTGTTCAAACACAATGGTACTTTGGCGGCGCCAATAAATGAAAGATGCAGGTTAGGAATGTTTCTTCAATAACGTAAAATTGTTTCTCACAAGCAGATACTATGTGAATGTTAATATAAGAATGGAGACATTCTTTTGGAAAATGAGTTACCCAATTATTAGTGCAAGTGAGAACATATTTTTCCCAAATGCTTCAAATTTAACCATCACCATTACATGTTAACACCTTGTACAGAATATTTACTTTTAATGAGTATAAAGTACATTCATTATTTAGCTATTATGTCTAATTAGGGCAAGCAAGATTCATTGCTGAATAAGGAAGTGATTAAACTGGTTCTCCATAATGTGTACAGCTGTTAAATGATCTGCTGTCAGTCATGAGTCCATCGCTTCATATAACTAGTGAACCATTGTTAGGCAGGAAATGTTTCTCAACAGCTATAAATATTACATCTGTCTCAGTTACAAGCATTATGGAATATTTCAGCACAGAACTGAGAGAATTACACGTTTTACTTTCAAGTAGAAAGTTTTGGATGTCACTGCCAATCCACAGTTTCTCATTAAGTAAAATATGGATTGTTTTCAAAGACACTGTTTCTGGCACATTTTTTGATTAATCTGATTACATTGATTGTATCCTTATCTAGATCTGATGCAGCAAATCCAAATGTACTGAATCAAAGCAATCCTGTAATTTTTCCACTGCCTCTTTAGTCCAGCATTTAACCAATTTTACTTCAGGCTCCTAAATTGGAAGCAGGAGTAATGACAGATGATTTGATTGTCTTTATTACAGGTTGGACTTAAGTGTCTTTTTTTAAGGTGCAATAGCATGCTAGGACATTTGGTGGGACAGATGACACGCTAATGATATTCAGATTAAATACTCAGTAAAGTTTCCTTATTGAAATCTTTAAGAAGAACAAATTATCCTTTTGGATGTAAATGTTTGTATTTTGTAATGAAGTAGCATAGATTACTCAAAGAAGTATTGGCAGTGTATTGTGGAGGGATGTAGACTACAGTTAGAAAAATGCTGGAGAACTCTCTCAGAAGGCAAATTGGCTCCAGCTGATGACTAAATAGTTCAGATCAGATGAGCAGATTCTTTTAAGATAGTTTTATCATCCATGTACCATGCATTGTTAACCAGCCCTGCTTATACCTGAAAATTCAAACTAATCCATACAGTAGCCAGAAAAAATGTGTTGGTCTATTGCAGCCTGTGGTGTCTAAGCAGTTAGTCATGTTTTCTAAATCAATATTTGACATCTGTTCATGCGCCAAAATCATTCAGTTTGCTCTCCAGTACCTTAGCATTGACCAGAAGAATTCTGGGCAGAGGACATTGAGTAACATTGAGTGATATTTTGTCCTTGCCTGGACACCTCCCAATCATCCCCCGTTCCTAGCTCTCTTTATCCTGGTGCTGCCAGTAGAGTCATGATTGTTGTGTAAGCCATAGATAAGTGAAAATAGTAGCTCCATATTTAAAGGGCTAAATGTTGTATCCAGAATACTTGCTCTGAGGTGTATTAGTAAATACAATGGAAATTAACTGCACAAACAGAAAAAAATGACATAATTATACCCAACATGCAAAACATGGTCACTCTCTGTCACTATGATGAAATAAATTTGGATTTAAAAAGGAAAAGCATCTTCTCAGACTCCCTCTTTTATCATCTACTGCCCATCCAACCGTGGGACTACAGCACAATTACTGTAAGACTCCTAGGTATCAGGTCCAGAGAGCATGGGCCAATAGCACAGTACTGACCTTATAGATTCCTGCCAGCTTGACAGTACATTATTGTGTCTAAAACTTCTTTTGTATCCTCAAATAAACGTAAACATTTGAAACTTTGTAGTCATTGAGTCATTGATACTCCTTACTTATGACTGTCTAGAGATGTGACAAACAGTGCTGACACACACATCCATATCTGCAATCACAGGCAGTCTGGTCTCTAGGTAGGCTCCAAAGAAAACACTTTTCACATTTACTGATCAATCATCCCCAGTGCAATGTGAAGGTTTTTCCTCTCTGCAATAACTCATCCACTTTGCCAGACAATCCCGGGAGAGCAAACAAAAGAAAGCCCACAAACATCCAACATTACTGTACACTAAGATGTACGCAGTCTATGTGATTACAGCACAGGATAAATGTAAAACTGAGCTGACATTGCTAAAAGAAATATTGTGCTTTATTTTTTTTCCCCCAACAATATTCACCTAGAGATGCTGCCAACTGGTCGCCACACTACTCAGAAAAACAAAAACTACGAGCTGTATATTAATGGCATACTAGCCTGACAAACCAACTTCTTTGACAAGGAAGACAGTATTTATTCATTAAAATCATTTGATTAACTACATTTAACCAGGACAATACAGATTTTTCCTTTGTTTATCTCAAAATCTTAAATTCTTTGTTTTTTTTTATTTTAAATCAATTATTTTTTTACTGGGTCTGGTCACTTTCTGTGTGGAATTTGAACAATTCATTCCATGTCCAGATAAAGCCTTCTCCAGGTACTTTAGTTTCTTCTCACATTCTATGCAAAAAGGTGTTAGATATTAAACACTTGTAACAGAAACAAAAGTGGAAAATACTATCAAAAAAAGCCATACGGCAAACAAAGAAGTGTAGTTGTTTTACTGGAAAAATAATTAACAATTGTATTTAATACTAAGCGTCTTATTACCGAGAGCTGAAAAGTGATGATTGTTTCGGTTAGCTCTATGGCCCCAGTTAAAATCTGCTTTTAGGCTTCTATTGACAATAATAATGTTAATAACATATTTTATTTATATAATGCCTTTCCCAATTTATGAAAACATATTTCAATCATAAAAAAATATTTTATATTTTGGATGATTCTGTCCCCATTATTCTGTTACAATGTTCACCATTACTGTTATGTGTTCAGCATTTCTGTAAAATGTTTCTTTATATGACACCTTTTCCCTTCTTCAATTTCCTTACCCTTTAATGACCACAGTACTGACTGTAAGCTCCAACATCAGTAGAAGAAATGTGGCTGTTTTTTAAGGCGGCTTATCTTGATTCTATGCAACAAACCTACTGCAAAGTGTATTTTGTTATTTGCTGGCCCATGCTTCCATATTTTACTATCAAAGCACTTTACAAATTAAGAGAAAAATCCTGACGAGCACAGCAAATGCTTCCATAAGCCACACTGCTATTAGACTACCGAGCAAGTCAACCAGAAATTGATTTTTTTTATTGCTTCATGTAACCTGCAAATAATTCTTCCCATTACGCCGCTTCCCCCAACAAATAGTGCAGTATGCGGCCCAGAAGGAGAGTGAGAAGGGATTTTTTGTAAATGTTTTTTTATGTAAAAGCTTTCTGCTGAATCCTATGCATCAAGGTGGTCAAAATGAAAAGAACCAGCAGCCAAATGATGCATTTACTTGGATTTTGATAGCCAGTCAAGGAAGGATAGAATCTTATGAATATTTAGCTTCTTTAAATTTGGAAGAAGTGCATAATGATTCCTGGGGCCAGACAGTGGCGAGTCGTCTTATTGCATGTTGATCAGCACATACAAGTAAGAATTTCACTATACTCTATACACATGTGAAAATAATGCTATAAACCTAAAAAATAGTGAAAAAACAACCTCTGCCACACTAAAAAGCAGCATTAGGTATGCAGTGAAGAAGGCCATGGTAACTTCCTTTTCAAAAATCTAAATATGGCAGCTGAACAAAGAGATTGCCATGCTCTTGAACAGACCAGTTAAAAGTATACAACTCAAAACTAATGCTGTATATTGTGTTTCGTTCCATTTAATCAATAATTTGTTCATTAAGTCCTCCACATTTAATACATTGGTTCCTCCTTCCGTAAGCCCAGTGTTGGTAAAGACTCAAAATTTTTGTTTTATCCCTTAAATCCTACAATTTTTATTTTGCTTTTTCCTCTTTTTTATAATTTCTCCCCTACATTGTCTTAGTTTGTCATAAAAATCATGAACAAGATGGCACCAGTCACTCTAAAGTCTGTCTCTTTGTCCTTTTCCCAGTGGGATGTGACTTTTATGCTATCCTTGAAGCTGCTTTCCCATCTCGGGTGAAGCTCCTGCACTAGTATTAGCTCTTCTTGAAGGTACTGTGAGACTAACCAGCTCAATATGTGGTCCTCAAAAACGAGTTGTGCAGCTCTGAGTGAGACCTCATTTCAGTTACTCATCTCTGTCTCATTGTTTGGGTTCACAATATTCTGCTTATGACAACATATGGGGATGGGATTATGGACTGACCAATACATTGAGAGATTTGTCCAGAAATGTAGATCTTCTTACACCATCACCATCCAGTATACACCCACTTAAACAGAAATCTAAATATGCTGAATACCAGGATAATATTTATTCTCATGTGTGAATAGAAACACTAAGACACATAAGGTGTGTCTGCTTCAGCTGTAACTGTTCTCGAAAAAACCTCCCTCTATTTTCAAATAATTCATTCTTGGAGACCAGATGAAAATGCAGAACGATTCTTTATTTGCACATAGTTATGCAGAAATGTCTCAGTCCGTGGAGTGAGCAATCATTAATACAATTCATTCCTCTTTATATTTTCCCATTACCCTTACCTTATTTAACACATCTTGTCATTTGACTCTTCTTCTTCTTCTTTCGGCTGATCCCATTAAGGGTTGCCACAGTGGATTATCTTCTTCCATGTCGTCCTGTCTTCTGTATCTTGTTCTGTTACACCCATCACCTGCATGTCCTCTCTCAGCACATCCATAAACCTCCTCTTAGGCCTTCCTCTTGCCTGGCAGCTCTTATCCTTAACATCCTTTTCCCAATTTACCCAGCATCTCTCCTCTGTACATGTCCAAACCAACACAATCTCACTTCTCTGACTTTGTCTCCCAACCGTCCAACTTGAGCTGACCCTCTAATGTACTCATTTCTAATCCTTTTGGTCCTCGTCACAACCAGTGCAAATCTTAACATCTTAAACTCTGCCACCTCCAGCATTTGACTCTTAATATACTGAATTCTTCATCTTAGCCAATCGACTACAGCCCCCAGTAACTACGTATACATGTTGATTCTTCCATCATTCAAATCCTATCTTCGTTAATTGGGGTGTTCTACAGGCTTTCCCATTAATATTATCACCACTTTGATAGGGGTGTTTGGGCTTTCTCACTATTTTTAGCTCGCTTTTTAAGGGGGTGTTTATTACTCATTTACTTTAGTTTAGTTTCCTTCAGTCCTTTTCCTTATGCTTTTAATAATCTATTGTTACAACTTCATTTGGGTATACACTTGTATTTAATTGTAAAAATGATCATGTATTGATTAAGACTATTTGATTAAAATTGTGTATAACATGAAAGGGTTCATGTCTACATATGGAGCTGCTACTTCCCACCATATCTGCTGAACTTTCAGTTTTATACTGCTCCTATGCATGATGGAAGTCAATATTAGCTGAAAAGACAACACTGTTCACAAATAGCAATAATGTAATCATCAGCGTCCCTACCTGGATGCTTTCCAGTGTTTGGAAAGTCTTTGATATTATATCCATAACCATGAAAATCACAAACAGGTGGGAAAACAAAATTCACTCCTGGCAGTGTTGTACATTCTTTTAAGTGGATTTGAATAAATGCCAAGAATCTGGGCACAACTCTGTAAATACAGCAACTGAATGGAATACAATAATGGTCCAAGAATGTCATAAGTCACATCCAAATATCCTGTGTAGACTGAAGTGACATAAATCCATGTCCCTTCAAATAACCCTGAAAGAAGTTAAAAATAGCTCATTGGAAGAAACCAAGAAACTATCCAGCTCTTTCCAAATTCAGAGTTTGACAATTGGAGTTTGATCATTCAGTAACTGGGATGTACCCTCTGGTCCTTGGGTAAATTGGGACCACCATAAAAGTCTTTCAGCCAAGATGTACTGTCCTAGCTCTTCACACAATAAATAAGAAGGACATTAATAAAGATAAATCAACAATATGCACGAGTTTGAGCATTTATACCAGATTTCATCTGCAATGACTTGTCAATAGCAGGAACTGACCAGCTTCATTAGAAGCTCCTGACACTTCCTATTTTCCCTTATTTATGAAATGGTTTACTAGAACCTCTTTTAAGAGTGCCTGAAAGTCATTCATGATATCTCCAAAATCTGTTCTTTTTCTTCAGTCACAGGTATACAGTATCTGCCAGCTTCATGTCCTGTCATTTGAACGTAAACACAAAAAGACTGATTTTCTTTATTCTGATGGTCCCCAGAACAAAATTTAGATGTCAGTGAAATAAGCCACAGGTTAGACTCTTGCCATCTGAAGGGGTCTCTCAACAATCCTCGACAGCTTCCTATCGCTTAAAGTCTCATCATACCTGTTATGAACTGGGAAACGTGTTTTGGCTTGTCAGAAGAATGTTTCTGTCTTTTGGACCTTTTTTTCGGTTCTCACGATTTTTAGAATTTGAAGAATCATTTTGTTTTTTATATGCCTGTTTAAATTTTATTTCTTTGTTAGAGAAATATTATACAGTAAAACCTTGATTATCCGTCACACGATTAACTGTTAGATGCTACAAGCTATGCACATTGGAATAACTGTGCTTGGTCTCGTCTGAAGTGCAGCTCCGCTAGCAGCGGTGTTATTTTTCATATTATTTGTTTATTACCCTGAGATATCCTGTATTTATTTAACCCGAGAGGGACAACAACAACAACAACATTTATTTATATAGCACATTTTCATACAAACAGTAGCTCAAAGTGCTACTGTATATGTAAGCATATATAAACATGGCCAACAAGAAAGGGGGTCCGAAAGAATCGAAAACTAAAGCTACACCCAAGCTAAGATCAGCAAGCCCTAGTTCAAGATATGGCCTCTCAGAGACAGACCTGGATCAGATGGGCGAAAGTACAGACTCTTCTGGACCACAGTCTGCTACATCGTCACTGGCTGAGAGCGAAAAGGGGAGCGAATGTACGATCGTGAGTGCAGTTCTCGATAGCCCGCTGATCGGAGAAGATCACCTGAAACTGGAAAAGGCCTTGCAGTCCGCGGCTTCAATTACTCCACGCAAGCTGGGATAAGTGGGGACGCCAGCTACAGTAGAGTCTGCTGCTTCATCTACGGTACAAGAAAGCACAATTGAAATGTCTAAGCTGCAGGTGATGTTCGCTGAGCTCATGCAAGATAAAGAGAAGCGAGAAGGCAAATGAGAAAGCAAGGGTAAAGGCAAATGAGAAACTGAGACTGGAGGTGAGACAGGAGTTGAAACAGGCAAATGAATTGCTGCAACATGAACTGCAACAGGCAAATTAAAGGCTGCGACAGGAGATGCAACTTGAGCTGCGACAGGTGCTGGGTAAAATTGAAGAGCACATTCAGGAAAACTCGATTAAACTGAGCACGCTTACTGATCAATTGGAGGATCTCAAGGAGACATTCACGACTCGGATTGAAA
Source organism: Polypterus bichir lapradei (assembly GCA_026402145.1). Lineage (NCBI taxonomy): Eukaryota > Metazoa > Chordata > Cladistia > Polypteriformes > Polypteridae > Polypterus > Polypterus bichir. Next base: position 8,733,018 of record JANRMT010062857.1, on the reverse strand, counting down.
TAGCCGAAAATTTAGCTGCCAGTGCCGAAGAAAAAGCAGTAAATGTCAGCTCCGAATGCTAAAAACTCGGAGACAGACTGGCTGCTTTGGAAGATGGAAGCAGAAGGTATAATGTCAGAATTGAAGGTCTGCCTGAGAATCGAGAAAGTCCAAACCCTGTGAAATTCACAGCTGAACTTTTTTCTAAAATAATCATGGACGACTTTAAAGCAGAATCTGAGATAGCAGTGGCTTACTGCGTATGCGGATCAAACACCGTTAGACCCAGATCTTTTATTATTCGCTTTCAAAGATTATCATTTAAGCTAGAGGTGATGGCACTCCTCAGAAACAAGCAAGATATTATATATGAAAATAACCACATTCGTATCTTCCCTGACTTCTCTCCATCAACAGCTACTAAACGTGCACCCTTCTACAACATTAAACAGCGGTTACGGCAAGCCAACGTCAAATACAGCCTCTTGTATCCGGCCAAACTGAAAGTGGAATCGCAGGATCAATTCTATGTCTTCGTTAGCAAGGAAGAAGCAGAAAAGGAATTAAGAAAGCTGATCCCGGGGCTATTCTGATGCATAATAGTGAGTCATGGCCATTAATGATATAGCAAGGATTAATAATCTACTGTCTGATCTATTTGTTTAAAATATGTGTTTTTATCTATACTAATAAACGGCAAAGCCCTCACTCACTCACTCACTCACTCACTCACTCACTCACTGACTGACTGACTGACTGACTGACTGACTCATCACTAATTCTCCAACTTCCCGTGTAGGTAGAAGGCTGAAATTTGGCAGGCTTATTCCTTACAGCTTCCTTACAAAAGTTGGGCAGGTTTCATTTCGAAATTCTACGCGTAATGGTCATAACTGGAAGCTGTTTTTCTCCATTTACTGTAATGGAGATGAGCTTGAAACCCGTGGGGGCGGAGTTTCGTCTGACATCATCACGCCTCCTACGTAATCACGCAGTACGTAGAAAACCAGGAAGAGGCCCAAAAAGCGCTTTAGAAAACATGCATTATATAATTGAGAAGGCAGCGAAACAATAAGAAGCGAGCGAGTGATATATACAACCATATTCATGAGTTCTGCTACTTCGGAAACAAAGCACAGTGTAAACCTACACTTTAAATTAAGTTCAAAGACAGGCTGCCGCTGGCGTTTGTAATTTAGTGCCTGCCCATATAAGGCCGTCCGTCAGCGGCAATCCAATAGCAAACTGCCACGGGTAAATATTCACGGGTGAAGGACTGTGCTTATGCAGAGGAAGATGAGATGGTCAGAGTGGTGTTTGGCACAAACTCAGCGAAACTGCGAGAGAAAGTTTTAAGTACCGGGACTTCGGTAGCATTAGATACAGCCATGGACATAGCACGACATGGCAACAGCACAGCTGGGAACCTTGCATGTACACCGAGCGGCTCACGTGAACTGACGCAGTGCACAGACAAAAAGCAACAGTTCCGAAGAGCGCTGAACAAAAACCGAATTACACAATTGAAAAGGCAGCAAAAAAATATGAAGCGTCTGATA